>OZ018393.1:65585233-66200773 GCA_963969525.1 Ontholestes murinus | reverse complement strand
CAGACAAACAGAAGGACTAGCAATGGGGCTCACCTTTGAGTCCATTGCTAGCTGAAATATTTATGTGTAACATAACAAATTTAATTTTAAATTCTCAATTAGGCAAAAAACATATAAAAATGTGGTTTAGATACGTAGATGATATTATAGCTTCCTTTGCAGGTACTAACAGACAACTAACTCAATTTTTAAACTATATTAATTCCCTACATCCTAACATCATTTTTACAGTAGAAACTGAAACTAACAACAACATAAAATTTTTGGACCTCTCAATAACTAAAACTAACGAAACACTAACATTTGACATATATAGAAAACCTACATTCACAGACCGAGTAATCCCTAATTGTTCTAACCACCCCTATAAACACAAACTAGCGGCCTTTAATTCAATGATATATCGCGCTTTTAACATTCCCCTCTCAGATGCCTCATTTAAAAAAGAAATAGACACGATTAAAAGAATTGCTAGTTCAAATGGATATACACACTCTCTTATCGACAAATTGGTTAACCAACAAAAATATAAAAAAGTCAAAAAATACATATACGCAGGTTCAGAAACCTTTAATACAAAAACATACATCCCCCTAACGTATTTTGGCAATGTTTCATTTAAAATTAAATATAATTTACAAAAACACAACATAAATGTTGCATTTAAACCATTTTCCAAAATTAAGAATAGTTTATTCAACCCGAAAACTAAAGTACCAACTGCTCACAGATCAGGGATATACAAGTTGACATGTGAATCTTGTAAAGGTGTGTATGTAGGTCAAACTGGTCGTAATTTTAAGACTCGTCTGGGAGAACATTTGCACTCTTTTCGGCATAATTTAATCGACAAGTCGTCATTCGCTAAACACATAATTGAAAATAATCATTCTTTTGGCGAGGATGTACTGTCGGTTATTCATTTTGCCGAAAAGGGTCGTAAAATGGACCTCCTGGAATCATTAGAAATCCATAAAGCCCGCGCTAATCCGGAAACTCCAGTAATTAACGACCAGGTTGACCTAGTATACACTCCTATTTTTAATGCCATTGTAAATCCATAATCTATTTGTATATAAATACCGCACGTTATGTAGTTTAGGTTACTTTCGGTTTGAAAATGATACGTGAATGTATTGAAACCATTGGTCACCGTTTAAATAAATAACTGTTATACAAAACAAAGTAATTATTGTGTTTAATTTGTGATTAAAATGTATAACGAAGTAGAAGCCTCCATAGTCAATGAATAATCTAGATTTCTAGAAGTAAATTCTAAAAATTCAAAAGCCTCAAAGAAAATCTTTGCGATTTAAAAGACAAGTTGAAAAAATCTTGAAATGTGGAGAAGAAATTACTAGAAATTTCCTGAGTCTAGATTTTTAAAAACAAATTTTCTAAAAAGTCTTCATTTAAATCTTCGCAATTTACTGGAAATTTCCTAAATTTTACAAATTCAAATTAATACAATAAAAATCAAAAATTCGTTATTATTTTTTTTTTGCTATTTTAGCCTATAATTCTTTAAATAATAATGAAATTACGAAAATTCTTTCACTAATAAATTACCAGCAACGAAGAGAAGTAAAAATGCTAAAAACTAGACATTCGATTTTCAATTGTTTTTCAGTATTTTTAAAATAACTTTTCGTAGCAAGGACGGTTTAAAAAAATTCTTTTACGAAATGATTTCTAACATCAAATACAAATTGATGGACTAAAAATCTTGATTTTTTTTGCGCAATTTAGATAAGAAATTCCTAAAATTTCGATGTAACGATACAAGAAATTTTGTAAATTTCCAGAAATATTGCAAAAATATTCTAAAAAACAACTCTCGAAAAATTGCTTTGCTATATCCAAAACAAATTGCTCAAAAATACTAGAATTTACAGACCTTTTTGAGAAAAAAACAACAAAATAAGGAAATAAATCTAAATAATTAACGGAAGATACTAAAATTTTTGAAAAGATATTTATAGCAAATTCTAAAATCATTAATGAAATGCTACAACATAAATATACAACAAATAATAACATTTAAGAAAAAAGAAATAGTAGAATCCTTGGAGAAATTTCTAGAACTCTACAAAAGAAATTGTTGGAAATTTCTAGGTACAGATTTTCTAGAAAAATCTATAGCCTCCAAATCTGAATATGAGTTATTGGAAATTTCTGAACTCTCTAAAAAAAAGTGTCGAATTCTGGAAAAGAGCCCTGAAGAACATCTTAGCAATTTATAAGACAATATTAAAATCTAGAAGAGAAATTACTGAAAACAGCATCAAAGAAAATTCTAAAAATATTAAAACAAACTTTATAAAAGATCTAGAACTCCCGAAAAAGACCTTTGCTAAAAATTCTGGAAATATGAATAAGAAATTACTGTTACCTTCCAGAATCCTCTAAATAAGTTCTAGAAATCTACAAGGAAAACTTGTGAAAAATTCTAGAATCCTTGATCAAAATTCTTTGGAAAGGAAGATGCAAAAAAAAAAATCCTGAAACTTTTAGAAGCCTCTAAGTAAGTTCTAGAAAATTAGAAGAAAATTTCCTAATAAACTGTAAAACTCTCGAATGAAATCTTTGCTAAAAATTCTGGAAATATCTATTTATTTATTAGATAAGAAAAAGAAATTACTGTACACTTTTGGAATCTTCAAAAAAAGTTTTATAAACCTAAAATGAAATCTTGTGAACAGTTCTAGAAACCTCAATGTAAGAGAAAAACTAAAAGTATGGAAAATTATAGAAATTTAGAATAAAATTTTCTAATAGAAAAAGTTGAACAAAATCTTGTATAGAAACCACGAAAATGTTTTAAAATAAATAAATAAAATATAAATTATGACTTTTTGAAACTCTTGAATAAAATCTTTGTTAAACCTGTAAAAATTTCTTGAATTCTCGATGAGAATTGTTTGGAAAGGAAGTTGCAATAAAAACTAAAAGTATGGAGGAGAAATTACTGAAATTTCAAGAATCTCTAAAGAAAAATATAAAAAATTTTCTGAAATATTCTAAAGTTAAATATTTCTCTCACAAATTAAGAATTTTACGAAAACCATGTCTTTATAAAACTTGTTCAGTTTCTCATTCCCTTTAACTTTGGTTTTTGAAAAGTTATGTAATATTTTTTTAATTTAGATTTTAAATATTGAGAAAAAAAACAAAAAAAAAACGACTCGAGTAAACATCCACTTCCGGTTTATGAATGTTTATCAAAAGCTTTTCAGTTCCATTTTTTAATGATAAAACATAAAAAATCCACAGACATTCTCATTCACGAAAACAAAACTTTTCAAAATGGTGATGTGGCCATCATAGTACTTTCCCTATATTTTTCTCGAAAACTATGAGGTTTACGTAAAAAGGTTATTCTTAATAATTTGTTTAATTTTAAATTCTCTACAATTATTTGTTATATAAGTTTCATGTAACATCAATGGTTTATTAGCAAATAGCAAAAAATGTAAAAAATTTCAATTTATATTTTTTTTCTTGAAAGTTAATAATTTTTTGAAAAAAATGTTCAAATAAAACTTGTTCAGTTTATTATACCCTTTAACTTTTGTTTGAACCGTTTTTTTAAATTTTTCATATTTAGAAAAATATTACCAAAAAAACAAATACTCGAGGCGTTTTTTTGTTTTTTTGGTAATATTTTTCTAAATATGAAAAATTAAAAAAAACGGTTCAAACAAAAGTTAAAGGGTATAATAAACTGAACAAGTTTTATTTGAACATTTTTTTCAAAAAATTATTAACTTTCAAGAAAAAAAATATAAATTGAAATTTATCCGCTTCCGGTCTATGAATGTTCACCAAAAGCTTTTCAGTAAAACATAAGCGAGGGTTTTAATTAAAAGTTGTAAAATGTAGAGAAACATAAAAAATGGTAGTATAAACATATATAGCATAGTACTTTCCTTACATTTTTCTCGAAAACTACGAGGTTTACGCAAAAAGGCTATTCCAAATAATTTGCTTAGTTTTGGATTCTTTACAATTACTTATTAAATAAATATATAACTCTAGTACAAGAATTTAAAAAAAAAATCAAAAAAAATCTAGATGTGTATTATTACCTGAGTTTTTTTGCAGTCTATTTTCGATAAATATATCTATTAGAAAACTGAAAGAAATATCTTTATCTACGATCGTACAGAAAGTAGACGCTTTTTGCATCATTTTTCATTGTAAAAGTGGCTTTTTAAAGCACTAGTGCTTTTTTACGTTTTTATTGCACGGTAATGTCAAACTGTTTTTATTGCACAGAATTGTCAAATTTGACAGATGAATATGTTTCGACGAAAAACTTAATTTTTTATTAATTGATACAAATAACTAATAAACTATAAATAAAATATAATACAAACCAAATGGCAGATTTAAGAACTCCGAAGATTTCATTTAATGCAAGTCGAAGCGATTACAATAAAGCGAACATTTTTTCCATATATAATAATGGCGGCCGACATTTGTGCAACTTGTTTACTGGTTGCTAAGTAACGCTTTCATTAGTGCACTGCGGGTAAAATATGTTTTCATTAATTGAATTATTGAAATGACATTAAAATATTACTCATAAGAATATATTCTTTGAAATCCTTTACGATCGAAGATAAAATTTTGTAAGGCACACGTGTAAAAAGTTTCTTTATTGCACTCCTGGCTTTAAAAAAACTCGCTCGTTCCTCGCTCGTGTTTTTAAACGCCAGTTCGTGCAATAAAGCATCACTTTTTGCACTTGTACCTTAAATAACTATTAATTGATCAAGATCTTAAGACGTTTCTACCTACTTCTAAACCGACACCCTCTTCAAGAAGAAGAGGTAGATGACTTGACCGTCCAACGATGATCAGGTGAGAAGCATTAAAACCGTTCCTTTTTAAAATTATTGCAACATACAATCAACAACTATTTAACATAGTAGATAAGAAAAATAGTTAAAACACGCGCGCAATGTGGCAACCCTAATGTCCTATATATGTAAGTGATTTATCGGCACACCACATACATTAGCGCATTGTTGAAGACGGCACGATGACCCTGCCTCTATCAGCAGCCGTAATTTATATTAAATAAAAGTTCGTTTTTATCTAAGGAATACGGTGCATTATTTGTACGCACCGATGTCGCCTTATCGTCCAACAATTCGGTGCCGCCATTCCAATTATCTCGGCGCGATTTGTAAACAATTCCGAAACGACAGAATAGTTTTCAACAAAAAAAAAAGAAATAGAAAAAAATAAAATTATTTATATAGGTCTGATGAACAAATAACGCGTGTTATCTTTATTTGTATCCTTGTACCGGTTGTGCAATTAGATTTAATAAGATTACGCGGCACGATAAACATCCCTGCATTCTTGTAATCGCCGCGGACGCACTTGTACGGTTTATTTATTTATTTTTTTATTTTTTTCTGTCGCGACCGGTTCGCCTTGCGACCAATTTTCGTGTTTTTCGGTGTGCACGGACGGCGTGCGTGATCGGCGGCGGCGCTTCGGCGTTAATGCGTGCCACATACGTGTCGATGGCGCTAATTACGGCGACTTATTATTAACTTGTAATTAAGCAGTAGACACAGGGTTATTGTTCTTCCTTCTTCTTCTTCTACTGTTTTTTTTCGTTTGTTTTTCATCAACACGAAGTACGTCAGTGGGTCGCGTCGACCCAGTGATGGAGAATCCCACAACGGGATGAAGATTATTGCAGACGACGTTACGCTGCACGATAAAAATAAATCCCGATATTTCGGGCCGTTTGTTTACTACACGGGTGTCATTGGATGCGGATTAATAAAGAAACAAGTTGATTATTTTCGCGCATACAGATATATTTAGACTTTTATGAAATAATATTGATTTGAATCCTGACTGTTGACATTTTGTTTCTACCTAAGATATAGCAATTGTTTTGCATTTATGTTATAAATATGTTCATTTCCGATGGATTCTGAAAATTTTAAACTAATTCCTTTAGTGGTTAATTTTTTATAATTATTCAAAACGCTGAATGTAATTTTTATTCTTCATTCGAATTCCGACTGTTGCCATTTTGTTTCTACCTAAGATAGAGCAATTGTTTTGCATTTATATTATAAATATGTTCATTCTCGATGGATTTTGAAAATTTTAAACTAATCCCTCCAGTAGTTAATTTTTTATAATTATTCAAAACGCTAAATCCAATTTTTATTCTTACATTCGAATTCCGACTGTTGCCATTTTGTTTCTACCCAAGATATAGCAATTGTTTTGCATTTATGTTATAAATATATTCATTCTCGATGGATTTTGAAAATTTTAAACTAATCCCTCTAGTGGTTTATTTTTTATAATTATTCAAAACGCCGAATGTAATTTTTACTCTTACATTCGAATTCTGACTGTTGCCATTTTGTTTCTACCTGAGATATAGCAATTGTTTTGCATTTATGTTATAAATATATTCATTCTCGATGGATTTTGAAAATTTTAAACTAATCCCTCTAGTGGTTAATTTTTTATAATTATTAAACACGCTGAATGTAATTTTTATTCTTCCATTCGAATTCCGACTGTTGCCATTTTGTTTCTACCTAAGATAGAGCAATTGTTTTGCATTTATGTTATAAATATGTTCATTCTCGATGGATTTTGAAAATTTTAAACTAATTCCTCCAGTGGTTTATTTTTTATAATTATTAAAAACGCTGAATGTAATTTTTATTCTTCCATTCGAATTCCGACTGTTGCCATTTTGTTTCTACCTAAGATAGAGCAATTGTTTTGCATTTATGTTATAAATATGTTCATTTTAGATGGATTTTGAAAATTTTTAACTAATCCCTCCAGTGGTTTATTTTTTATAATTATTAAACACGCTGAATGTAATTTTTATTCTTCATTCGAATTCCGACTGTTGTCATTTTGTTTCTACTTAAGATATAGCAATTGGTTTGCATTTGTTTTATAAATATGTTCATTTTAGATGGATTCTGAAAATTTTAAACTAATTCCTTCAATTTTATTTACTTTTATTTCACTTTTACACACTTCTGACTAATACTACACGTTTCCTGTAATTAGGATTACAATTTCTGGAAAACAAAC
This sequence comes from Ontholestes murinus, assembly GCA_963969525.1. Classification (NCBI taxonomy): domain Eukaryota; kingdom Metazoa; phylum Arthropoda; class Insecta; order Coleoptera; family Staphylinidae; genus Ontholestes; species Ontholestes murinus. The sequence continues at coordinate 66,193,672 of OZ018393.1, read as the reverse complement.
CAATTAAATCATCAACTCTACGTAATTTACGACTGTAGTATATTCTGACCCTAACTACATTTAATATAAAAAAAAATTCGATCATTCACTGATTCGAAGGCTGAAAGATCGCAGGTCAATTGCCTTTTGAAAATATGTATCGACACGTCCCAACAAACGCATTGTGTGCCTCTCTCTCTCTTTCTCTCATTGTGTGCCTCTCTCTCTCTGTCATCAATTTGTATAATCGCTTTTGAATGACGTCGGCACTTAAGGCGTTTAATTTTTCTGTATCAGTTTATGTAACCATCTACGCACATTTTATATAAAAAAAGTTTAAATAATAGGAATTAATACCCTAATTAATATTTTTTTCGAATTATTATGCTTAATTTTAAAATCAATAATGAATAAATCAATTAATATAGTAAAAATTTATATTTTATTTAATAGTAGAGATAAAAATTTATTATATAAATATGCAATCAAATATACATTAACAAATGCAACTTAATATACATATGTATATTTGGTTGCATATTTTTTTGTATAATCGCTTACTTCATTGTACGTATTAAATCAACCTTTCATATTTTCAATATTTCGCTATGGTTTTTTTTCTTCTAATTATTATTAGTTTCAAGTAATATTTAGTTTTATATTGCAAAATAACTTTAATATTTACGTTTCATTATTTTAAGAAAATTAAAGATGTTGCATTTAAAGAATAAATCGAATCAGAGCTGCAAAGCCAATGAATTGGATTGAATTGAATTGAAAGGTATAGATGTAACGATTTTCCCATGAGTGCAAACAAAAATCTCGATCGATACGGCTTCACTAAATGTAATAAGACAATCAAACAAGAAACCTTTATCAATAAAGTGGAGCGCATTTTTCCGTCGTGAAACCCGAGCCACCGTCAATATTGACTCGTGTTTAATCGCTCACTGCACACACACACACACACACACACACACACACACACGCACACCGGCCTTCGATTTATTCAAATAAATTTGTCAATTACGCAAACATTAACAATTTGATAGATGTATAATAACCTCCGCGATATGATTATTCAAAAGATACTGATTACAGATTTAATGATGTAAAATTTATTGGAGGTTGCACGATAAATTAATTAATTAAATAATCCGCAACATAAATCTGTTTAGCCTACAAAAATAAGTCAACTTACAAATTATTTTGGTTCAATTGATTCAATTAAATTATGGATTGATGATGTGTGATTGACATGCAATACAGAACAGGTGATAGAAAAGTAATTGTGGTAGGTCAGGTATACGCTAGGTTAATGTACAGTTTATTGTGGTAGGTCAAGGATACGCCGGGTTAATGTCCGGAGTTGATTAGTTTAAACAATTGTTTTATGTAGTACATCAAGAGTGCGCTGAAAGGGACCAAGAAGTATAGGAACGAGAAGAGTACGAAATGTTTCAGTTTAAAACCCCTTCAACGAGATAGCGAGGACAGGAGTTATTGAGGATTGAAATTCAACGAAAGTTCATGTGCCAAAGTAAAAAAAAAGGAGGAATCATCGAAAACATAGTATTAGGAAACTACAGCTTCTAGAAAGTTACGCAGTTCAGCTACCTAGGCTCCAACGTAAAAACCCAAAGCAAGCGACAACGGAACCGTCTTCTTCCTCCTGCCAATTATAAAGACCATAGAGAGATGAAAAAAACTCCTATCGGAACAATAGTACGCTGGACAATCACTGAAAAGTCCATGAAACTATTATACCGCTTTGAGAAAAAGGTACTGAGAAGAATAACATATATGAAGCCATAAACGATCATGGAGAGTGGAGATCCATCCATTAGAACACGTATAAAACTAATGCTGCTCAGGTGGACTGCGCATGTACAACGCATGCCAGAGGCTAGGGCTGCACAAAAGTAAAGGCTACGACAACCAACCGGAAAACGAACAGCTGGTAGACCACGAGCAAAATGGACGTCTTTGGATACGCCCAAGAATTGCTAAAAATAAGACAATAACTAAAAAAGGTCAACTAGTGACCATGAACGTTAGAGGCAATGCATCCAGAAGTCCAACGCCCAAATTGGGCTGTACAGCAATCGAAGAAGAACTGCTATTAAAACTAAATTTTCAATGAGATAAATTTTAGAACCTGGTAGTCGAATTGTTGAAACATTTCAAAAAAATAAATTTTTGATCCAATCCTCCAAGAAAATCCTCGTATATTTGGAAGAGAAATTCGTTAAAAAATTGTATATAAGGAATAAATGACCCAAAGTTCTTGAAAAAAATTATGAAAAGTTCTAAAAATTTGAAAGTAAAATTTCAAAAAGACAAATTCTAAAATCTACGAAGAACAACATTTTCGCAATTTGGAAGAGAAATTCACGGGAAATTTTCATAAAGGAACAAATGGCCCAAAGTTATTGAAAAACCCCTCAAAAAAATGTTTCTTAATTTGAAAGAGAAATTCATTAAAAATTTGATAAAAGAACACATGGCCCAAAGTTATCGAAAAACCCATCCAAAGGATTTTTCTTAATTTAGAAGAGAAATTCATGAAAAAAATTGATAAAGAAATAAGTGACTAAAATATCGGACAAATTCTAGAAATGTGAATGTGAAAAGTAAACATTTTTTGGAAAATTTGATTAGAACAAATTCTAGAACTTTTCCAAGGAAATCTTCGTAATTAGCAAAAAAAATCATGGATAATTCTGATTAAGGAATAAAGAGCTCAAAGTTTGAAAAGATAAAAAATAAAGAAAAGTTTATGGTATAGTAAAATTTTTAGAAAATAAGAAGACAGATTTTAGAAACTTTATAAAAATTGTAAGATTCTCTTAATTACAAAGAGAAAATCATCATTTATTTATGAAAAAGATTCTAGAAATCTGGAAATAAAATGTCAATTAGGTAAATTCCAGAAGCCTTGAAAAAAAATAATAATTTTTAAAAGAAATCCACGGAAAATTTTTATTAAAAATTAAAAAGCTTAAAGATCTTGAAAACAGTGTAAAGATAGACTGTAGAATATTGTCAAATCATGAAAAGGCAATTCAGAGATTAGAATGACAATTGATAGGATGATGATTTTATAGACATAGTTCAACAGATGAAAGAACAGATGACAAATCTCAAAATGACAGTTGAAGTATTAAGACACAAGAAAATGACATTAGAACGACAGTTGATAGAATAATTGACTATATAATGACATTAGAATGTCAGTTGACAGGATGATGATTTTATAGGCACCAACTTGACAAATAATTTATTTTATCTTTTGTTAAGGGTATAACTGTTGACAAGTTGATAGTTGACAGTAAGACACAAGATAATACTATTAGACTAATTGGCAGTATAAACTTGACAAATCGTTTATTTTCTTTTTTGATAGTGACAGAATATTGTCAAATCGTGAAATGGCAGTTGAGAGAATTACACCGAGTATAATATTACAACCACTATAATGACAATTGACAGGATTACAGTTTAATAGATGAAAGAATATTGACAAATCTCAAAATGACAGTTGACGTATTAACAGGCAAGATGATGACATTAGAATGTCAGTTGACAGGATTATAATTTTATAGACGCCAAATTGACAAATAAGTTATTTAAATATTGTTAAGGGTATGACTGTTGACAGGTTAACAGTGTCATAGGCGACAAAATTTTGACAAATCATGAAACAGCAGTTGAGAGAATGGCAAGTATAATAATGAGATTAGAATGAAAATTGACAGGATGACAGTTCAATAGATGAAAGAATTTTTACAAATCTTAAAATCTCAGTTGACGTATTAAGAGACAAGATAATGACATTAGAATGATAGTTGAAAGAATAATTGACAGTATAATGACTAGATTAACAGTTAAATAGATGATCAAAATGACAGTTGACGTAGTAAGATTCAAGGTGATGACATTAGAATGACACTTGATAAAATAGTATGCAGTATATTGACATTAAAATACCACTTGACAGGAAAGATGATTTTGCAAACGCCAAATTAAAAAAACTGTTTATTTAATTTTTTGTTAAGGGTATGACTGTTGACAGTTTCATAGGCGACACAATTTTGACAAATCGTGAAATGGCAGTTGAGAGTTGATGGTTGGTAGTTGAAAGTCAATTATTGATAGTCGACAGTCGATATTTAATAGTTGACAGTTGAAGTTTCATAGTTGAAAGTTGACAATTGTTAAATTAATGGCTGAGAGTTAAGAGTTGACAGTCAATGAATAATAATTGAAATTTTACAGTTGCTAGTTAAAATTTTATAGTTGACACTTGACTATTGATAGTTGACAATTGTTAATTGTATAATTGATGGTTGGTAGTTGACAGTCAATTGATGTTAGTCGACAGCCGATATTTAATAGTTGACACTTGAAATTTCATAGTTGACAGTTGACTGTTGGCAGTGGAGAATTGACAATTGTTAAATTAATAGTTGAGAGCTGACAGGTAGTTGTCAGTTGAAACTTGATGGTTGTCAGTTGACCGTTGTTAATTAGACAATTGAGAATTAGCAGTTGACAGTCAATGGATGATAGTTAATAGTTGAATGGATGATAGTTAACAGTTAAAAGTTGATAGTTGACACTTGACTGTTGGTAGTTGACAATTATTAAAATTGATGGTTGTTAGTTGACGGTTCATTGATGATCGTCGACAGTCAATATTTAATAGTTGACACTTGAAACTTCATAGTTGACAGTTGACAGTGAAGAATTGACAATTGTTAAATTAATAATTGAGAGCTCACAGGCAGTTGACAGTTGAAATTTGATGGTTATCAATTGACAGTTGTTAAATAGAAATTTGGCAGTTAACAGCTGACAGTTAAAATTATGATAGTTGACACTTGTCTGTTGGTAGTTGACAATTGACAGTTGACAATTGTTAAAATTGATGATTGGTAGTTGACAGTCCATTGATGATAATCGACAGTAAATATTTAATAGTTGATAGTTCAAATTTCATAGTTTAGGTTTGACTGTTGAACGTTGACAATTGTTATATTAATAGTTGAGAGTTAGCAGTTGGCAGTCAATGGATACTAGTGGAAAATTGATATTTGGCAGATAACACTTAAGAGTTGAAATTTAATAGTCGACATCTGAGAGTTAATAATTGTTAAGATTGATAGTTTAATTTGATGGTTGACAGTTGACATTTGTTAAAAAGATGGTTTAGTATTAGATAATGGTAATAGTTAAAAGTAGTAGTAAATAGATAAAAGAATTTTGAAAAACAGGCAAGATGATGACAATATAGTGATAGCTGATAGAATAATTGGCAGTATAATGACATTAAATTATCGATTGACGGGATGATGATTTTATAGACACCAACTTAACAAATCATGAAATGGCAATTGAGAGTACAATAAGATTAGAATGACAACGGACAAGATGACAGTTCAATAGATACAATAATTTTGACAAATTTCACAATGACACTTGATAGAACAATTGACAGTATAAAGACGTTAGAATGCCACTTGTCAAATTGATGATTTTGCTAATGCCAAATTGACAAACTTTTAACTTTTTTTATTAAGGATATGACTGTTGACAAATTGACAGTTTCATAGGCTACAGAATTTTGACAAATCATGAAATGGCAGTTGAGAGAATTTCAGGCAGTATAATGAAATTAGAATGACAATTGACAGACAAATCTGAAAATGACATTTGACGTATTAACACACAAGATATTGACATTAGAATGACAGTTGATAGAATGACAGTATAATGACACTAGAATGCCAGTTGACAGGATGATAATTTTATAGACGCCAAATTGACGGATTGACAGTTTCAGAGACGACAGAATTTTGACAAATCACGAAATAACATTTGAGAGACTTACAGGCAATATAATGAGATTAGAATGACAATTGACAGGATGGTAAATTAATAGATGAAAGAATTTTGACAAATCTCAAAATGACAGTTGACGTATCAAGACACACGATGATGACACCAGAATGACAGTTGACAACATAACTGGCAGTATAAAGACATTAGAATGCCACTTGACAGGTTGATGATTTTGCAGACGCCAAATTGACAAATAGTTTATTTAATTTTCTTTCGTTATGACTGTTGATAGATTGACAGATTCATAGGCGACAGAATTTTGTCAAATCATGAAATAGCATTTGAAAAATTACAGGCAATATAATGAAATTAGAATGACAATTTACCGAATGAAAGAATTTTGACAAAACTCAAAATGATAGTTAACGTATTAACAGGCAAGATGGTGACATTGGAATGACAAATGACAGAAGAATTGACAGTATAAAGACATTAGAATGCCACTTGACAGGTTGGTGATTTTTCAGGTGCCAAATTGACAATTATTGAATATTTTGACAAATCATTAAATGGCAGTTGAGAGAATTACAAGAAGTATAATGAGATTAAAATGACAATTGACATGATCACAGTTTGATAGACGAAAAAATTTCGACCAATCTCAAAATGGCAGTTGACGTATTAATAGGCAAAATAATGACATTAAAATGATAGTTTGACAAAATAATTGACAGTATAATACAAATCTAGATTAGATTTAAAAAAAAACAATAACACCAATTCTAGAACCTTAGAAAAAATTTGGAATTTGGAAAATTTTGATTAAAGAATAAATGACCCAAAGTTACTGTAAAAAAAAAACGAAGAAAATTTTATAAGAAATTTCTAAAATCTAGAAAAAAATTAGTCTTAAGTTTCTACGAGTTAAATTTTAGAACCTTTCATGGAAATTCTCGTATTTCTAGAATACTACAAGAAAATTCTCGTAATTTGTAAGAAAAATTCGTGGCTCAAACTTTGAAAAGAAGTAATAAAGAAAAGTTTATGACAAAGTAAATTTTTTAGAAAATAATAAGAAAAATTTTAGAAACTTGAAAGTTACGAAGAGAAAATCATTTAAAAACTATTTATGAAGAAAAATGTCAATTACATATATTCTAGAACCCTTCTAGAAAAAAAATTATAATTTAAAAAAGAAATTCACGGAAAATTTTTATTAAAAATTAAATAGAACTTTAGTTCTTGAAAAAAGTTTATGAAATATTCTAGAAATCTGGATGAAAACATTTTAGAAAATTTCAATAAGACAAATTCTAGAACCTTGAAAGAAAATTCTTAGATTTATTTTTGAAATCTGGAAAGAAAATTTTTAGAAAATTTTCAATAGGATGAATTCTAATTCGAATTCTCGAAATTTGGAAGAGAAATTTATGGAAAAAAGGAATAAAATGCTCAAAGTTATTGAGAAAAAAGTAAAGAAAATTTTATGAGAAATCTGGAAGTAAATTTTTAGATAATCAAATCAAAAATCAAATTTTAAAACCGTCAAAGAAGATTCCCGTAATTGGGAAGAGATTTATTTAAAAAAAGTCCTTAAAAATGTAAACGTTGATTTCTAGAATTCTGGAAGTATAATTTTTAGAAAATTTCTATGTAATAAAATTTTTGAACCATAGCAGAAAATTCGCGTAAGTTAAAAGAGAAATTCATTTAAAATGTTGATGAGGGAACAATTGGCTCAATATTCTTAGAAAAACAAATGAAAAAAAAAAGAGAAACTCAAAAATACCAGAAGGATTTTTCAAACAAAAATCCTTTCGGTATTTTTGAGTTTCTCATATTTTTTTTTCATTTGTTTTTCTATTTTCAATAAGATAATAAGACATTTGTCCTGATCAAAATTTTCCATAAATTTCTCTTCCAAATTTCTAGAATTTTCTTCTAAGTTTCTATAATATATCTTCCTGAAAATTTCTAAAACTTTTCTTTCTAGATTCCAAGAATTTTTCATAAATTTCTTTCTAAATTTGTTTTCTTAAAGAATATATCCTTCCACTGACGAGAATTTTCTTCCAAAGTTCTTAAATTTGGAAGATATTTATTTTTAAAAAATATATCAAAGAATAAATAGCCCAAAATTCTTGAAAACATGAAGAGACGTTTATGTTGAATTATAGAAATCTGGAAGTAAAATTTTCAGAAAATTTCAGTGAAATTAGTTTTGGAATCCTCTGAAAAAAATCTTATAATTTGAAAGAGAAATTTATTGAACCTTTTTATAAGGGAGTAAATGGAACAAAGTTTTTAAAAAAAGTGAAGAAAAGTTTATGTTGTATTCTAGAACAAACATTTTTAGAAAATTTCAATAAGACAAATTGTAGAAGCTTGGAAGATCATTCTAAAAATTTAGAATGGAATTTTATTTTATTAAAGGGATAAAAGTTTATGTTTAATTCTAGAAATCTAGGAGTAAAATTTTCAGAAAATTTCAATAAAATTAGTTTTGGAATCCTCGGAGAAAATTCTTGTAATTTGGAAGAACAATTCATTGAACCTTTTAATTTTTGTTTTATTAAGAGAATAAATAGAACAAAGTTCTTGAAAAAATGAAAAAAAAAATTATGTTGAATTCTAGACTTTCAGAAGAAACATTTTTAGAAAGTTTTAATAAGACAAATTCTAGAATCTTGGAAGAAAATACTCAAAAGTTAGAAGAAAAAAAAATTTATTAAAGAAATAAAAGTTTACATAGATTTCTAGAAGTGAAATTTCAATTATATAAATTTCGAAACCTTCGATGAAAATTCTCGTAATTTGGAAGAGAAACGAAAATTTTGATTAATAATCATAATAAATATTTGGCTTAAAGTTATTTAAAAACAATTGAAGAAAAGTCAATGAAAAATGCGAGAAATCTGAAAGTAAAATTTATTTAAAAAAAAATCAATAAAATAATTTTTCAAACTTTGGATGAAAATTCCAGAAAATTCGAAAAAAAATTCATTTTGATAAGGGAATAAATAGCCCAAAGTTCTTGAAAAACATTTATGTTGAATTCTGGAATTCTGTAAGATTTTTTTTTTCAGAAAATTTCAATAAGATAAATTGTAGAACCTTGGAGGAGAATTTCGAATCGAAGAAGAAATTCATTTTGATAAGGGAATAAAAGGCACATAGTTCTTAAAAATACACGAAGAAAAGTTCAAGATGAATTATGAAAATCTGAAAGTTAATTTTTTGGAAAATTTCATTAAAAGAAATTTTGTAACCCTCAAAAAAATTCTCGTAAATTGGAAGAGAAATTAATTTTAAAAAATACTAAGAAATAAATAGGCCAAAGTTTATGTAAAAGTGGAGAAAAGTTTGTGAAAAAAAATCTAGAAATTTGATAATAATTGTTAGAAAAATTCAATAAAGAAAATTCTTCTAATTTAGAAAAAAAAATGGATTTTTTTAAGGGAATACACGACAAAGTGAAATATTAAATAAATCAAATGAAAATGAAATTTTTGGAAGATTTCAATTTAAAAAATTCTAAAAGCCTCGTAGAAAATTGTCGTAATTTGGAAGAAAAACTTATGTGTTTTATTAAATGCCCAAAATTCTTGAAAATATAAAGAAAACTGAAATGAAAAATTCTAGAACCATAGAAATAAATTTACTTTGTCAATATTCATAATATACCCATTATGAATTGGGTAACGATACGTTAACAATAATAATTCGATAATGTATGTTTTGTTTCTTTGTTGAAACAAATGATTTTCCGAAATCAATGAGCACAACTACCGCCCGAATATAATTAACGAGATATTGATGTGGCCCTCATGCAACTTTCTCCAATCGAAAGGTGCATATACAGAACTTTCGACGTACGACACATAAATTTCGTTTCGTTGCGATGTTCGAAAAATTTCGACGACAACAACGTTGTTGCTCTCCTGGCGAAACTCGTTTAACCGAATTTAAATGTCTTGAGATTCGATAAACAAGAAATTATTTTTGGTTTTTACCTTGGTACTTTCACGCACTTTTACAGGAGCGCTTAATATGGTAATATAGTGTAATAAATTTCATTACATATTATGCACTCTGATCCGATTCAAAAGGTCTTTAAAATAACTCAATTGAAAGAAATCAATGTATACCACATTGATTTCTTCAATTGAGTTACTTTAAAGATCGTTTAAATCGAAACATAGTGCATAATATATGCTGAAATTAATATCTTTGTTATTTTTATTTATTTCTTTATGCTAAGTAGGGGAAACTATTTTTCTAAACATTATTTTCAGCTTAACAATTATTAGAAAAAACAATTTTTTGTATTTAAAGGTGCCATCTATTGTCTTAACATTGCTATTGTTAACAGGGAAAAGATAATTGATTAATTCCTTATTCATTTATTAAGATCTTTGCACTACTTTCTAACAAAATAACAAAAATATCATACTACAAAATATAATTGACGTTTTACTGGAAAAATTAATGATTTTAATACATATAATTTAAAATTTATGCCAAGGACATTCGTAAACCACTAAATTTACAACAAATTATAATGAAAACAAAAATAAAATCACGCCATTCGTTTCATTATAAAACCATTTAAACAAATGACGACCAATAACAATCGACAACTGTCATCTGTCAAAATCGCGGTCCAATAAGAACGCAGTATTTAGGCGGCAGTGTAAATTGTTTTCAATTAAAACAAGTGAGAGAAAAAAAAAAAACACGCGCAATTACGTTTTTTAAACAACCAGAACGCTGCGCTTTCCCGAAAACGGAACTTAACCTTCAAATCGAAAAAAACAAACCAATAACCCTAACAAACGCACCGACAAAATAACTCGCGCCAGATTACATTATTTCCGAACAACACCATAAAAAAAGGCTATTTTTAAACGCCGTTATCAGTTAACAATATGAATTTATTTATATATTCCGCCGTGTGCTATTTTTGAAAACGCACGCCGTCTCTCTCTCGTTGGTTGGTGTCGAATATCGCGCACACACACAGGCAAACAGACACGCATTCAGACAAATAAGCGGGCGATCGTTGTTACCTAACGGCCGAGTTATAACCATTAACAACAACAACGGCGTGTAAACAGTGGCGTTACGCGTTATTTAACAACAAACAAGCTCAAGGGCGAGTTGTGAAACTGTGGCACTCACCGTCTCCGGTCTTCGACGAATCGGTCGTCTTCTGGGATTTCTTAGCGTTGGCGCCGTTCTTCGCCGTGCGCTTCTTCATGTCTTTTCGAGTACTTTCACCGCGGGCCATGAAAATTATATCGATATACAAATATGTTGATTCTTATCACTAACAGTGCGCCATGTTTGTTTTCTCATCAGCTGATTGTTTTCGTTACGAGTGATTGGTTGATTTCTGCGTGACGTCAGACACACGTGCTGTTGACCTACCTCAAATATTTTACGTTTATTTCAATATTTAACATTAAAATAACGCAAAATATTAAAATATGAAACCTATTAAATACATTCAGATAATATATGTATAGTTTTATTCATTTTAATTCATACTTATAGCATTACAAGTCGTAAATTGATAGGCAACCCAAATTACAAACAGAAAATACAAAATCATTTTCTATGGAAAAATAACACTTGTTGTATTCCATGGTTAGGTTCGTGTCTGGCACGTGTTTTGATCCGTAATGATTAATTTCAAAGTATGAACTAAATTTTAAATGCAATGTAATATAAATATATACCGAGCTTATAATATCGGGTTCAATAAAGAGTATACAGAAATAAAAAAGGTAAAATTTTCTATGGATATTGGTATAAACCATAGAATATCAAGACTGATTAATGGTTGAAGCGTTCACTTCATGATACATCTTGAATTTTTAAATAAAGTAAAAATCACTTAGTTAATATTAAACTATTTATTTAAAAAGTGACTCGTGTTTCGATCAACAGCTGATAGTAAGTAAACTTAAGTAAAGTTTGAAAATGATGAAACTCGAGTCACTTTTTAAATAAATAGTGTGTTATTAACAAAGTGATTTTTACTTTATTTGAATATCAATGATTTATATTAATTTAAATATTTGTTTAATTTATAAAAGCCGATTAATTAATTATTAAATAAATGATAGGTCTTTAATTACAGTTATCTAACACGCGTTTTGATCCATGCTGAAACTAAATTTTAAATGCGAATGCAAATACAAAAATATACCCAGCTTGTATTTGATTTCATCATGGGTGAAGTTCTAAAGTTTCTATTATATTTTCTATGGATATTGTTATAAACCATAGAACATCAAGGCAAAATGAAAAATTTAATTATTTGTTTTCTTAATAAAAGCCGATTAATTAATTATTAAATACATGTAATATATACTTGATTAAACCTAAATTAATTATTATATATATTGTGTCTGCAATCTTTTAAATTATAATTATAATTTTAATGTTTTAAAATTGATTTCACTTTGAAAATGGACTTGCGAAGACCGAAACACGTGCCAGGCAACTAAAAATAAAAACATTATGTAACAAAACAAGTGTTACTCTTCACCTAATATTAATATCTGTTTCCATCAAGAGTGTAGCACAACATTAACTTTATAACTTTAAATATTTATTATTTCTCTCAAATTATTCAACGCAAAATCGTTAATTGAAATATTTCAATCAACGGTAAAATTATATTTACTAGGTTAACTTTCTAATATATTATTTGTAATAAAGTATTAGTCTAAACAATAATTCTACAAATAAATAAACGTTAGCGACAAACGATTTTTTTGTAAATTTTATAAGTGCTTCGAAAAATATCAGGTTAATAGGATATAATATAGTAAAACGAAGTTATGGTGTTTAGTTTTATCATATTTAAGATGTATATAAGAGTAAATTCCTCCACAACCAAATATAGATAAATATTTGCAAAAAATACGTATTATCAAAACGTAGTTTTTTAACAAATAATTAGAATGTAGGTTTAAAAGTATAAATATCTTAAATAAAATACATGCTGTATTATCCAATTAAACTGCATTTAGAGTTTCTATTTAAAGTTTCAAAATCAAATTAGATAAATAAAATTGACGTGTATATTGTGTTGCATATGTTATTGGAAGTTTTTGTTCATTAATTAAAATACAAAACGGCGAGGGTTCCATTTTTTTCATATATATTACTACATACTTATTTTATGAGAAATTACTTACAGGAAAATGAATATTATTTTATTTCTTTTACTACTTTTCATATCATAGACTGACTTTTTAATAGAATAAATATTACCTGGATAAATTTCTCATGTAGCTCCTGGTGAAACATTTTGTAATATAGAAATAACATAATTTTCGCTTGGTTGTATTTCTTTAATAATAACGTATTTGTCGAAACTAGTCAGATTAAAAAAAACTGTTTATTTAAACAGTGAAACAAACAAAGCGTAAATTGTGTTATTTCTATATTCAATAAATATTGTCAGATTGAAAAAAAAACTGTTTATTTAAACAGTGAAACAAACCAAATAATATTCAATAAATATAGTTTAATTAAATTGTTATTATTACTAAATTATGTCTTTAATGTTTTGCCGTTGATTGAATTATTATACAATATTTCAATCAACGGTTTTACTCAATTTATAAGGAGTAATTTTTAGGTAAGATTATAACATTTATAATATTTGGTTCCGCCAAGAGTATAGCGCATTCAGTTACATAATTTTCTATGGATTTTCTTATAAACCATAGAATTACAATTTTTAAATTTTAATTATTTGTATACTTAATAATAGCAGATTAATTAATTATTAAATGTATCTAAGCTCAACTTATAATATCTGGTTCCGTCAAGAGTATAGCACATCTAGTTAGATATATTTTTTCTATGGTTAGTTTTATAAACCATAGAACGACAATCATTTTTTTAATTGGAATTATTTGTATACCTAATAAAAGCCGATTAATTTATTATTGAAAGTATGTAATGCATACTTGATTGAACCTAAATTTTTATTAGATAGATTATGGCTTTAATTAATAAATATTTTAAATTTAAATTATAATTATTATTTTTTTCACATAAATAAAATAAAAAAATATATTATTTCTCTTTAATTATTCAGCGTCCAATTATATTTACTATGTTTACTTTGTAGTGAATTATTTGCAATTAAATGTTAATAAAAACAATACTCACATATAATTCTACAAATAAAGAAAAGTTTGCGACAAACGGTATTTTTTTTCAGGTGTTGTAAGAGCTTCAAAATATACCACGTTAATAGAATTTAGCAATAAAACAAAGTTATCGTGTTTAGTTTTATCAAATTCAAGATGTATATTAGAGTAAATTCCTCCTCAGCCAAATATTGATAAATATGTGCATAAATGCGTATTACGCATTTTTTGAAAATAAATGATAAGAAGGAAGTTTTAAGAGTAAAAATCCCTTAAATAAAATACACGCTATATTACTTCATTAAACTGCAATTAGAGTTTTTATTTAAACTTTCAAAATTGAATTAGATAGATAAAATTGACGTGTATATTGTGTTGCATATGTTATTAGGAGTTCTTATTCATTAATTACAATACAAAAATATACTAAAATAAGTGTTTCACTTTTTTATTTGCATTACTACTTATGCTATAGGAAATTCTACAGGAAAATAAATATTATTTTATTTCTTTTTTACATTTCATATCATAGACTTACTTTTTAATGGTTTAAATATTCTTTAATAATAAAAACGCGGTTAAATTCCTTTCTTCACTTTTTTAGAGAAGAATTTAACCGCCTTTTATTATTAAGATAATCTTCACATAACTCAAAAACACATTCAAAATATTCTTTAATAAAATTGTTATATTGCTAAATTATGTCTTTAATCTTCTGCCGTTGATTAAATTATTGTAGAATATTTCAATCAACAGTTTTACTCAATTTATAAGGAGTAATTTGTAGTAATGATAATAACATTTACAAATATATTCCGAACTTATAATATCTGGTTCCGTCAACACCATAGCAAAATATCTAATAAATATAATTTCTATGGATATTTCTATAAACCATAGAACAACATTCCTATTTAAAAGTTTAATTATTTGATTACTTAATAAAAGCTGATTAATTATCTATTAAATGTATGTAATGCATACTTGTTTAAACCTAAATTAATGATTACAAACATTATGTCTTTAATTAATTAATATTTTAAATTAAAGTTATGATTTTAATTTTTTTCAAGTAAATGTAAAAATGTATTATTTTTCTTTAATTATTCAACCTAAAATTATGTTTATTATATTGACTTTGTAGTGAATTATTTGCAATCAAATATTAATCAAAACAATAGTTACTTGTAATTCTACAAATAAATAACCGTTTGCATCAAACGATATTTTTGTAGGTTTTATAAGAACTCAAAAATATACCACATTAATAGAATATAGCAATAAAACAAAGTTATCGTGTTTATTCTTTATCATATTAAAGATATACATTAGAGTAAATTTCTTCCCAATCAAATATTGATAAATATTTGCAAAAATATGTATAATATTATTTAACGTATTTTTTTAATCAAAGAATTAGAAAACAGGTTTAAGAGTACAAATGTCTTAAAATAAAACAAACGCTATATTGTTTATTTCAACTGCAGAAAGAATTTTTATTTAAATATTCAAAATCAAATTAGAAAATTAAAATTGGCATGTGTATAGTGTTGCATATGTTATTAGAAGTTCTTATTAATTAATTAACATACAAAAAGATACTTAAATAAGTTTTATTTTTTGATTTGCATTACTACTTATATTATGAAAAATTACTTAGGGCAAGATAAATATTATTTTATTTATTTTCTACTTTATCATAGCCTTACTTTTAAATTGCCTAAATATTCTCTGATAAAATTGTTATATTACTAAATTATGTCTTTAATGTTTCACCGTTGATTGAATTGTTGTACTATATTTCAATCAAAGGTTTTAGCTAATTTATAAAGAGTTATTTGTAGTAATAATAATAATTAGCTTATAATTATTGATTCCATTCATGTTTTCTATGGATATTGGTTTTAACCATAGAATAATAACAAACAAATATTTATAAATATTTAAATTAAATTAAATAAACTTTGTTTATATCACACACTTTATTATTTCAGTGACTATAGTTTCGACACAATTTAGCTTAGTTTGATAATGACCAGCTAATTTGTGTCGAAATTATAGTCACTGAAATAATAAACAAAGTTTATTTTATTTTATTTAAAGTTATAAAATATGTATCACAAAGTGAAAGCCTCTACAATCAAACATTTATTGATAAATATTTCCATAAAATACGTATTATATAAACGTAGTTTTTTTTTAAATAATATAAAGGCAGGTTTAAAAGTATAAATATTTTAAATAAAATACTTGCTATATTAATTAATTAAACTGCAGAAATATTTTAATTTAACGCTTCAAAATCACATTAGATAAATAAAATAGCGTGTATATTGTGTTGCATACGTCATTAGAAGTTCTTATCCATTAATTAAAATACAAAAATGTATTTAAGTAAGTGTTTCATTCTTTACTTATTATTTACATTGCTACTTATTTTATGAGCAATTACTTAAGCAGAGTAATTACATTTTTATTTTTTTTATATTTCATATCATAGACTTAAGTTTTAATAGAATAAAATAAATATTCTTTTATGAAATACTAATTTAGATAAATAAGGTATTTAATGATTTACGATTTAAGAAATTTTGTAAAATATTTTAATTAACGGTTTTACTTATTTATAAGGAGTAATTTGTAGTTATGATAATAAACATTTATATATTTTAATTGCTTATATTTGAAACATTGTTTATATATTAAACAATTTAATATTTTGATCGAATATTATAGATGTGCGTATAAATCTGTAGTTATAAATAAATTACGTGCTATATTCCCTAAGTGGTTAGCAGTAAAATTTTCTCTTGAAGCCGTAATTGGCTATTTACTACGCGACACTTCCACGGTATATTTGGGAATGTTTAAATTAGCATACCACTTTAATTACTATTAATTGTATCCCAGCAGTGAAATGTATCAGTTGTCATCAGATTTTAGCCCTAGATCAACGTTCGTTATTATATTTTTGACGATTTAAAATTCATTTAAGAAAAATTATATAAACCTGTATGTTGTGTTGCATATACCTTCAAAACATTTACGTAAGTTATTCATTAAAAAACCAATATAATTATACTAATAGGATATTTCTACCTAATCTAAATAAAAAAACTATTGGCTAGCCCTTTTAGATTTTGGAAATTAATATTATATATTTGCGTTTTTTCTCTGGTGTAAATAAACAAATGAATTGTTATCTAACAAACGTAATATTTTAGTAGTATATTATAGTAAATATTGTAGCCGTAATTGGTTGTTTACTGCGCGGCCCTTCGACGGTATATTCGGGTATAATTAAATAAGCATACCACTTTAATTACCATTAATTGTATCCCAGCAATGAAAGGTATCAGTTGTCCATCGGATTTTAGCCCTAGATCAACGAAACGACAATATGTTTTACGGTTTAAAATTCATTTGAGAAAAATTAATTAAAGTGTATGTTGTGTTGCATACACATTAAAAACATTTACGTATGATTTTCATTTAAAAAATCATACAAATTATACTAATTAGGATATTTCTGTTTCTACTGAATGTATAAAAAAACTATTGAGATTAGCCCTTTTAGATTTTTGACAATAATAATTATATATTTGCATTATTTCAATTATGTAAATAAACAAATGAAATCTTATCTTATCTTATCTTAAAAAAAGATGCAATTTCATGAAGAAGATATTTAATTGACACCTGTTATAGAAATATTTGCAATTATTAGTACTTTATTCATTAATCAAGTTGATCTTCACGTAACTCATCAAATCAAATTACATTTTTGCTATTCTTTTAAAAAAAACTATATCTTCTTTAAAATCTTGAATGTTGTCGGCGTTTACTTGGTGGTACATTTTGATTAAAAATAAATACACTTTTTACTTTGTTTTACCACAATAGACATTTATGGAATGCGACTATAGTTTCAATCATACAAAACAAAGTGAAAAGTGTATTTATTCTTCTTTAAATGATTTTCTTAGTGAATTTCTTTGTGAACTGTTTTTAAACATAATTAAAACACTTTAACTTTGTTTTACCACAAAAAAATATTTATTGCTGTGACATGAAGTTTTTAAACAATTTAATATACTTTTTTCTTATAGTGTAAAAGTGTACTTATTCTTCTTTAAATTATTTTCTTAGTAAATTTCTTTGTTAACTGTTTTTTAACAATTTGAAATAATTTAATATACTTTTTTTCTTATAAAATAGGTAGGATATAATTGTAAAAAAAAATATTCAATTGTTTCGAACATCATTTTAAAATGCCTTTTTATTTGTATACATTCATATTTAAAATATTAATATATTAATATACATATATATATATATATAGATTTTTCGATTCGATATACAGTAATAATTGGATCTTGTATAAACACCGATAATAACGAGTGAAGATGGCACGGAAAATCGTTTTCAAAGAACATCAGAGTTTATCTTAATATAGTAATTGTAATTGATCTCAGCATGAGAAGCGACTAGCATAAACATTGACATCGAGATGTGTGGATTAAAGAGATAGAGGCGCGACGATTTATGCCATCTGTTCGTATTTCGCCTTGTTGGCCGACCTCGCCAAGCAGCAGGAGAGTATCACGCCGATGAGGGGGAAGAAGGCGATGCCGATCGAGGCGCCCGCCACGATGCCGATGTTGGCGTCCAGGAAACCGATCACTTTATCGTAACATCCCTGAAAAAAAGTTATTTCGTGTAAGCGCTCTGGAAATTTATGTTTTTAAGTATTTACTTGTGTGTAAATTTGGCTATCGTCGTCCGTGTCGCAGTTTTCTTTGATGCAGCAGGATAGCGGGATCGGTTGTCGCGGTTGCAGGTTCACCCAGTCGGAAGAATGATGGTTTCCACAGCAATGTAACTAAGAGATAATTTAATATATTAAATAAAAATCTTATATTTTTATAGAATCGATTTTAAAACATACAGTTTCTTGGATAGCATCAAAATCGGCCACCTTCGCTTGCGATTCAGTCCTGTAGTTAATCATGCTTTGATTTAGGCCCTTATCGAAACCGACCATCAACTTCGTTCTGTACGTGAAAATCGAGATACCTGCGCCCAGCTCGAGAACGAATATCATGGCTAAGAAAGCACCATACTGAAATAAATTGTTAAGGAGATATTATAGCTCTACTGAAATAACGTTAATTGTAAAGAAGATATTAAACTTTTTAGGTAAAGTACTTACCACGTATAGAAGCACAGGTTGGCCTTTAATGGTGCAGCAACAAGCTAGAGATCCGATCAAAATGATGGAAGCCCCGATCGCGATCAGAACGTATGGGCCGGCATCAGAAAACTCCGTGCTTATTTCCATATATTTATGCAGCGATACTTCCATCCATATCCCAATGCAGAGTATAGCAATTCCTGACATCTGCAATTATTAATTGATATTATATATTTATTAATAATTACAACTAATTCAACACATCTATTGTTTATCACGAATCCAAATCAAAGTTAAACCCTTTACTTCACCTCCATGACAGTTTTTATATGTTTACGTGCAATTTAACATCGATTAAGGCGCAAACACTAGAAGGTCAACATATTTTCATCACCTTTAGGATGTTTATATCTCAATTGTAGGGTTTAATGGGTAATTACACTCTTAAAAACTAAATAAAAAGACTCTTAATAACTTTAATCTTTAATTTTTACACAATAAATATGATTGATGGTTTGCCTGGAGAGTTAAATACTTCAAAATAAAACTCTCCAACTGCGCTATGCTGATGAGATCCAAAATAAATCGAAACCGGTCTGTGGTTGTTATTGACAAGGAACAATAATTAAATAAGATTGGTCCAAGCAAGAAGTCTACAAGTTTATACACCGTTTTATGATATAATTTTCATTCCACAACCCTCACGTATGTTTTACTGATTGGAGGGTGTGTTAGAGGCCACCCACCCACCCTGCATATATCTTTAAATTTCAACCACAATTATTGTTTAAGTTGCAAAAATCAAAAGCAGTGTAACTGTTGATGTTGCTGAAAACATTACAAACAGGGTTTTAGTTTAAGTTTCAATGCATATGTAGGGTGGGTGGGTGGCCACTATCCCACCCTCCAATTATTAAAATAGAAACAAGGGTTTAATAAGATAATGCATAATGCATTTCAAAACATTTTCCTAATTAACGGTTTTGATTGGTACAATTAAAAATTAATTTTAAATAAATATGTTTTGGTACATATTTCTTAATTGTAAATCCTGCGTTCGTATATGTTTTACTGTTGAAGGATACGTTGTAGTGGCGGTGATGCTAATGTATATTTAGGAAGGGTGGATGTCCTCTAAACCACCCTACAATTCTTGCAACATAAGCAAGAGGTTTTCAAAAAATAATAAAATATTTAAGTGATTATTAAACTACAAAACGTTTAATGATAAAATTCTCATTAAGTAAACCGACGTGTATGTTTTACTGATAAGAGGGTGGGTTAGAGGCCACCCACCCACCCTACATATACATGAAAATTTCAACTACAAATACTCTTATAGTTGCAAACATTAATAGCAGTGTTACTGCTGATGTTGTTGAAAAACATTATAAGAGTGTATCACTTTAACTTGTATGCCGAGAACTTCTGTTTTCACAAGGAGGAGTCATTGGGGGATGAAGAGGGGGATGACCTCTCCCCCCCCCACACACACAAACATAAAACGACACAGGAAAACACTTTAAACACACAAAAACATAATTGCCCAGATATATGTATTATTGTCCATTTCATATTCACCTAATGGTGTTGAAATAATTGAAGAATGGAAGAATGAAAGAGTAACCACCCATCAATATTAAATATTTAATTTTACTGTAATTTATGTATTCATAAAAATTTAATCGGCGTTGATGCATTAAATCTTTTTATCAATTTTCTTGTTGATGTTTTACTGATTGGAGGCTGGGATAGAGGCCACCCACCCACCCTACATATACAATATTATCCAAACTACAAATAGCGTTTTATTTCCACGGAAAATTACAACAAAATCGTGAATGATGATTTAAGGAATTACAAAAAGAAAAAATTAATAGAATTAATGTATTAGTAGGGTGAATATCATTTTATTTCGGTATTTCATACACCAATTAATTGTTTCAGTGAAAAATCAAAGACAAATTAGTTTTTTTATATAGATTTTGAAAACTTTAAACTAATTCCTGCTGTGATATTTTTTTTACAATGCTTCAAATTTCTAATTGCAATTTTCCATCTTCCGCTGTAGAAAATTTTATTCCTTTTTCTTCTACACCAAATAATTTGAGGAAATCTTAAAGACATTAATTTTTTATTGATTTCGAAAATTTAAAACCAATTCCTGCTGTAATAACCCTTTTATAACGTTTCAAATCTGCGAAAACAATTTTCCATATTCATTTTCAAATCCGCTCTACAAAATTGTATTCCTGCTTCTGATACACTAATTAATTTGTTGAAAACTAAAAGACAAATTAGTTTTTGATTGTTTTTCCAAATTTAAAACTAATTCCTGCTGTGATAACCCTTTTACAACGTTTCAAATCTGTGAAAACAATTTTCTATATTAATTTTCAAATCCGCTCTACAAAATTTTATTCCTGCCTCTGATTCACAAATTAATTTGATAAAATCTCAAAGATAGATTAATTTTTGATTAATTTAGAGAATTTAAAACCAATTCCTGCTGTGATAACCTTTTTACAACGTTTCAAATCTTCGAAAACAATTTTCCATATTCATTTTCAAACCCGCTCTACAAAATTTTATTCCTGCCTCTGATTCACAAATTAATTTGATGAAATCTCAAAGATAGATTAATTTTTGATTGATTTCGAAAATTTAAAACAAATTCCTGCTGTGATAACCTTTATACAACGTTTCAAATCTGCGAAAACAATTTTCTATATGAATTTTCAAATCCGCTCTACAAAATTTTATTCCTGCTTCTGATACTCCAATTAATTTGATAAAATATCAAAGATAGATTAATTTTTGATTGATTTCGAAAATTTAAAATCAATTCCTGCTGTCACAACCCTTTTACAATGTTTCAAATCTTCGAAAACAATTTTCTACATTCGTTTTCAATCCGCTCTACAAAATTCTATTTCTTGTTAAATTAATTTGATAAAAACTCAAAGACAGATTAATTTTTTATTGATTTAGAAAATTTAAAACTAATTCCTGCTGTTATAACCCTTTTACAACGTTTTAAATTTGTGAAAACAATTTTCTATATTCATTTTCAAATCCGCTCTACAAAATTTTATTCCTGCTTCTGATTCACCAATTTATTTGATGAAATCTCAAAGATAGATTAATTTTTGATTGATTTTCAAAATTTGAAACCAATTCCTGCTGTGATAAGCCTTTGACAATTTTTTAAATCTGCGAATGCATTTCTACAATTTCATTTTCAATTCCGCTCTACAAAATTTTATTCCTGCCTTTGATACCCCCATTAATTTGGTGAAAACTGAAAGACAAATTAGTTTTGATTGATTTCGAAAATTTAAAATCTATTCCTGCTGTGATAACCCTTTTTACAAAGTTTCAAATCTTTGAAAACAATTTTCCACATTCGTTTTCAAATTCGCTCTACAAAATTCTATCCCTGCTTCATATACACCAATTAATTTGATGAAAACTCAAAGACAGATTAATTTTTGATTGATTTAGAAAATTTAAAACCAATACCTGCTGTGATATCCCTTTTACAACGTTGTAAATCTGCGAAAATAATTTTCTATATTCATTTTCAACTCCGCTCTACAAAATTTTATTCCTGCTTCGGATACACCAATTAATTTAATGAAAACTCAAAGACAAATTAGATTTTGATTATTTTTCAAATTTTGAAACCAATTCCTGCTGTGATAAGCCTTTGACAATTTTTTAAATCTGCGAATGCTTTTCTACAATTTCATTTTCAATTCCGCTCTACAAAATTTTATTCCTGCTTCTGATACCCCCATTATTTGATGAAAACTGAAAGACAAATTAGTTTTTGATTGATTTCGAAAATTTAAAACCAATTCCTGCTGTGATAACCCTTTAACAACGTTTCAAATCTGCGAAAACAATTTTCCATATTCATTTTCAAATCCGCTCTACAAAAATGTATTCCTGCTTCTGATACCCCCATTAATTTGGTGAAAACTGAAAGACAAATTAGTTTTTGATTGATTTTCCAAATTTAAAACCAATTCCTGCTGTGATAACATATTTACAACGTTTCAAATCTGCGAAAAAAAATTTCTTTATTCATTTTCAAATCCGGTCTACAAAATTTTATTCCTGCCTCTGATTCACCAATTAATTTGATAAAATCTCAAAGATAGATTAATTTTTTATTGATTTAGAAAATTTAAAACCAATTCCTGCTGTGATAACCATTATAGAACGTTTCAAATCTGCGAAAACAATTTTCTATATTCATTTTCAAATCCGCTCTAGAAAAATTTATTCCTGCTTCTGATACACCAATTAATTTGATGAAATCTCAAAGATAGATTAATTTTTGATTGATTTCGAAAATTTAAAACAAATTCCTGCTGTGATAACCCTTTTACAACGTTTTAAACTTGTGAAAACAATTTTCTATATTCATTTTCAAATCCACTTTACAAAATTTTATTCCTGCTTCTGATTTACCAATTTATTTGATGAAATCTCAAAGATAGATCAATTTTTGATTGATTTCGAAAATTTAAAACAAATTCCTGCTGTGATAATCCTTTTAGATCGTTTAAAATCTGCGAAAACAATTTTCCATTTTCATTTTCAAATCCGCTCTACAAAATTTTATTTCTGCTTATGATACACCAATTAATTTGATAACATTTCAAAGGTAGTTTATTTTTTGATTGGTTTAGAAAATTTAAAACCAATTCCTGCTGTGATAACATTTTTACAACGTTTCAAACATGTGAAAACAATTTTCTACATTCGTTTTTAAATCCGCTCTACAAAATTTTATTCCTGCTTCAGATACACCAATTAGTTTGATGAAATCTCAAAGATAGATTAATTTTTGATTGATTTCGAAAATTTAAAACCAATTCCTGCTGTGATAATCCTTTTACAACGTTTCAAATTTGTGAAAACAATTTTCTATATTCATTTTCAAATCCGCTCTACAAAATTTTATTCCTGCTTCAGATCCACCAATTAGTTTGATGAAATCTCAAAGAGATATTAATTTTTGATTGATTTCGAAAATTTAAAACCAATTCCTGCTGTGAAAACCATTTTACAACGTTTGAAATCTGCGAAAACAATTTTCCATATTCATTTTTAAATTCGCTTTACAAAAATGTATTCCTGCTTCAGATACACCAATTAGTTTGATGAAATCTCAAAGACAGATTAATTTTTGATTGATTTAGAAAATTTGAAACCAATTCCTGCTGTGATAACCTTTTTACAACGTTTCAAATCCGCGAAAACAATTTTCCACATTCGTTTTCAATCCGCTCTACAAAATTCTATTCCTGCTTCTGATACACCAATTAATTTGATAAAATTTCAAAGGTAGATTAATTTTTGAATGATTTCGAATATTTAAAACCAATTCCTGCTGTGATAACCCTTTCACAAAGTTTCAAATCTGCGAAAACAATTTTCCATATTCATTTTTAAATCCGCTCTACAAAGTTTTATTCCTGCTTCTGATACTCCAATTAATTTGATAAAATATCAAAGATAGATTAATTTTTGATTGATTTCGAAAATTTAAAACCAATTCCTGCCGTGATAACCTTTTTACAACGTTTCAAATCTGCGAAAACAATTTTCTATATTCATTTTCAAATCCGCTCTACAAAATTTTATTCCTGCCTCTGTTTCACCAATTAATTTGATAAAATCTCAAAGATAGATTAATTTTTTATTGATTTCGAAAATTTAAAATCAATTCCTGCTGTCACAACCCTTTTACAATGTTTCAAATCTTCGAAAACAATTTTCTACATTCGTTTTCAATCCGCTCTACAAAATTCTATTCCTGCTTCAGATACACCAATTAATTTGATGAAAACTCAAAGACAGATTAATTTTTTATTGATTTAGAAAATTTAAAACTAATTCCTGCTGTTATAACCCTTTTACAACGTTTTAAACTTGTGAAAACAATTTTCTATATTCATTTCCAAATCTGCTCTACAAAAATGTATTCCTGCTTCTGACACATCAATTAATTTGATGAAATCTCAAAAATATATTAATTTTTGATTGATTTTCAAAATTTCAAACCAATTCCTGCTGTGATAAGCCTTTTATAACGTTTCAAATCTGCGAAAACAATTTTCCATATTCATTTTCAAATCTACTCTACACACATTTATTCCTGCTTCCGATACACCAATTAATTTGATGACAATTCAAAGGTAAATTAGTTTTTGATCGATTTTCAAAATTTCAAACCAATTCCTGCTGTAATAAGCCTTTTACAATTTTTTGAATCTGCGAATACACTTTTCTACATTCATTTTCAATTCCGTTCTACAAAAAAAATTGCTGCTTTTAATACATCAATTAATTTGATGAAAACTCAAAGGCAAAGTAGTTTTGGATTGATTTTCAAAATTTGAAATCAATTCCTGCTATGATAAGCCTTTGGCAATTTTTCATATCTGCGAATGCACTTTTCGATTTTCATTTTCATCTTCGCTCTAAAAAAATTATTCCTGCTTTTAATCCATCAATTAATTTGATGAAAACTGAAAAACAAATTAGATTTTGATTATTTCATAATTTCCGACGTATAACTTTGGCGGGTGGGTGGCTCGCCACTATCACAATCTCAAATTGTTACAACATAAGCAAGAGGATTTTTGGAATAAAGTTCTGATTAACCTATAAAACGTGAAATAATAAAAATATCATTCACCACATTCAAATATATATTTTAGTGATTAGAAGGTGGGTTAGAGGCCACCCATCTATCCTAATCTGCATTTAAACTTTAGTTACAAATACTAATTAAGTTGTAATATACCTAATAAAATATGTGCACTGAATTCTTCTTTAGAAATAGTAAAAGAAGTAATTTTGTTTTAAGTGTTAATTTTAAATATATATGTAGGATGGGTGTGTGGCCACTAACCCACTCTATAATCATGCAGTATATTAAAAGAAAAAGTTAAACAACATATTTACGTAATTAATGAAATATAATTCGTCTCATGATAAAACTTACATTTCGAAACACTCACATATTTGTTCTACTAATTATAGGGTGGGTTAGAGATCACCTAACCACCCCACGTATATTTTGTTGTCACCACGACTTCAATTAATTTATATTCCCTAAAATTAAAGCACTGTTTTTGATGATTATTTTTTTAAATACAACCTGTAGTTTATCTGAAGTTAAAAAATATATGTAGGGTGGGTTAACTATTGAAATTTTTTTTTCTAGTTCTTTGGCTCTAGTTAATTCTCATAGATGAGTTATGAAGGCTCTATGCATCAACAAATAAAATGCTGGAAAATTGTGAAACAGAGGATGGTTTGAATTGTAGGGAATTGCTTAGTTTTGTGACTTATATTTATAAAGCAAGTTTGATAAAGAAAACAACAATATATTATTTATGTAGGGTTTTTTTTTTCGGGCTTACTTTACACATTCAGATTTCACTTGGGACCAATTTACTTCAAGATAATTACTGTTTTTTTTTTTTGCACGCCGGTTTGCATAGTAATGATTTACGTTATTTACATATTTCCCTCAAACATATGTATTTACCTCATGAATATTTTATAATAATAGTAATAAAGCACAGTGTTCGCCACCTGTGGCGTGATTTATTGCGTGTATTTATTCAGAGAACGATATTATAACGGAAATGCAAATCGCCTCCAAACCACAAGCGTTTGAATGTGGTCAAAACTAAATTTAACTTATGTAGATTACATCTGATAGTGTAGAGCAGAAATCCCCAAACTTTACAGCCTTAGAGCCATACTGATTACCATTGTACGTCCTAAGGGTTTAATTTGTTTAATCTTGTTATTATTATCTATAAATTCTAGACTAGTTATCAAGTATATGCACTGAGCTAAATTCTAACTACTAACTTTACTTTATTGTTAAGACAACGACGTTTGATGACATCTGGTGGGTAGAAGTGAAAATTGATGGTGGTGGTCTAGTTGTCACTAATAAATAGCGCTAGTAATAATTAAGTAATAATTGAACATTCGCGAATAATCACGTTGTTTCGGGAATGTTCTGGTGTATTCTACTCACTTCAATATGACAGTAATTGAAATATAAAAAGACTAGAGACACGACCGCCGGACAAGTCGCTTAAGGGAGATGAAGAAAACGAAATTGTCTATTACGAAATAGAGTTGTGCAATTAAAAAACAAACGAGCGTCGGAACAGATTTTATGCTTGTGAAAATTAGACATTTTTAGATATTTATTTGTCCAAATCTTCTTCGTTATTTTCTAATTGCCAAAGCTAACAATTTTCAGTTTCCAAAACTGTCTCCTCAATTACCAAAACTATTTTTAGAATAAATAAGTAAAACACTATTACTTTAATGAATTAATTAAAATACAAACATGTTTCACCACGCTTTAAGTGAGAAATTAATTAAACTATTGCTTTGTTCGTATACTGTACAAAAAGGAGAAAATAAAAGAACTTAAAAATACATTTAATTTTAGGACTAATAGTCTAGATTTGATTTTAATGTTTTTCGGAGAAACGATTTTAATTAATACTTTAGGCTGATGATCAAAATAAAACAAATAAAACGAAATTTTATCCTTTCTTTTTTTTAACTAACAGAACTTATGGTTCTAGCAGGAGCTACTTCTCAAACAGCACGTCGTCCACGCTAAATTTTTCAGATGTTCCCGGCTCGAGTGTTCTTCTTACGCAAGACAATTTCGTAGCCACCGCACTCTTGTGATTTAATCTCTTCTGACTTTTTTCTGTGTGGGTACCTCAAATGTCAATGTGACAATGTTTTCTAAATGTATCCCATTATTAGAAGAAATAAGCATTTATCGCTTTAATGTTTGAAGCTGAGTTCATCCCTGATCACACAGTGAAGGAGAGGAGGGCCTCTTAAAAAATTAAAATTTCAACAAAAAATCATTTCATTTAAACCTTCATCAGTAATATTTCTATCACAACTATGATCATGAAATAATTGCTGGGGATCTGAACATAGCACATTATGTATCTCCATCCACCAATAATATTTACAAAACGGCACTTGACAACGGAATTTTGTGATTTATCTCAAAAGAATATAATCCGCAATTGCAATAATAGACTATTGGATCTAATCATCACATCTGGCGTTGTTCCTGAAGATTAGCATCATTTCAGCTTTGGCTGATCAATTACTATTAAATCTGATGCATTCAAAAACTTTCAACGAACTTTCTCGAAAATGGACGGACTGGGATGGTCTGTACTTCTGCATAGATCTTGATACTGCATGCGATTTTCTATACGACAAGTTATACAGTATTATGCTCGTTCTACATCATTATTCATAAATAAAACAATTTTACACTTTGTATAAAATGGACTTTATTATTATTAAGTGATTATAGTACTTCTAGTCACTTCATTAAGACCCTGTTATGCAAACAAAGTTTGAAATTCTTTTATTTGTCTATATAGTATTATGTTCCTAAGGTAAAAAATTGTAACAATACCTGAGATTTTCCTCCGGGATAATTTGTGATATTGAAGTGAAAAATAAATTAAGAAAGAGGCTCTTAATTTGACTTGTATTCGACAATCTCTCAAAACCAACATTGAAACGCTCTTGAGAAGTATGTATATGCAAGATTCAGAATCTTGACTAAATAAAAGCAATTTTGGTCATTAATTCAATCAAGAATGCTACTAGAATACAAGGTAACATGGAATGGGAAGAAAACTTACATACCAAACCCAAAAAACTTGTTGACGGATTCGCATCTCACTTCAAATCCACTTATTCTGATAATCGTCAAGATCTTAAGCTGTGCCTGGATTTAAGAATGATTACCCAGGCAATTACATTGTTGACGAAACTACCGTTTTGAGGTACGTTAATCGCCTTAAAGCAAAACCAATATCAGGCATCAATTCAATTACATTTATTTTTTTTCTAATTTTGCATCTAGCAAAAAAAGAAAGTTAGGCTGGAGATAAAGGCAAAATCGAAAACTACCGTCCAATTACCTTGTTGAGCAACTTCTCGAAGGTGTTTGAAAGCATGCTAAATAAGATTTATCTATCCACCAACATTTTTTTTAACACGTCGATCTACCTGCACTAGTTTGTTCAATATATCGCAGAGCATCTCTGAGAATCTTGACAATAATTTTCGGATGTAATATATATGGATCTAAGAAAGGCTATTGATAAAATGAAACATAACATCTTAATTAGGAAGCTAAGACATAATTTTAATATTAATAATAATATAACTGCTGTCATTCAGTCTTATTTAATTGATAACGAGCAGGTGGTTGAGTACGAAGGAAGTTGATCTTTTCCATTCAGTCTCATGTTTGGAATCCCCTAAGGTTCAAATCTAGGACCATTTTATTCCATCTCATTATAAACGATGCCAGCTGTGGCTTACAATCCAATCTACTCGCCTATACTAATGACATCAAACTTTATCGAAAAATTGTGTGAGCACTGTTGACTGCAAGAAGATTTAAATACTCTATCTGGGTGAAATGTGAAGATAACGGGTTTGTATTAAATATTAAAATTTGGTGTGTAATGTCGTACTCTAGAAAGATATAATCCATCACAATTACCTAATTTGCAGTGATAATTTAATGTCTACTTACAAGTACTTAACTTTAATGGACATATTTCATCGCTGGTATGCGAATGTTATCGCCTTTTTGGTACTATAGTTAGGGTAGCAAACCATTTATATCGTCGCTAACTGTAATGCATATATTCTTAGCCGACTGCGCTATTGTCTGGGCTCCTATGACAATTAAAAATACATGCATTTTAAAAAGTGTTCTACGTAAATTTCTGAAACATCTGCATTTACTTTGTGAATTTGAGATTCAAACAATTTCAAGGCGTTTACAAGAAGACCGAGTTTTTCTAACTTTGTTAGCAAGATGTCGTGATCAAAGCAATCGTAGGCTTTCGACAGATCAATAATAATGACAAAAAGTTTCTACAAAGATTTAGACAATTTCTTATAATCTACCAAAAGGCGAGATGTGACAATTAGAATGAGAGACTTTAACGCGAAGGTGATGAGGAAAAAGTTAAAGGATGCACAGGAGGTTATGGGTTGGGAGGTAGAAATGAACTTATATAATCTTCCAAAATAATAAATTTAACATAGCAAATATATTCTTAAAATTACTTAAACGGAAGCTTTACAAATCGTAAGAAACCAGATAGACTATGTATTAGTTAGACAAAGACACAAAAACGCAGTAATATCGACAAAAACCTTCGAAGTGCTGAATTTCTACGACCAACAAGATACAAAATGAAACAATGGATCACATAAGAGATCCTAGACTTAATGGATAAAAGACGACAGTTCAAAGGAAGAGATAATCATAAACAAGCAAATAATGATTACAATTAAACAAGCAAAGGAAAATTGATTAAAAGACCAAGAAGAAGAAATAGAAGAGTATCAGAGAAAATATGACAATGATAGGTGGCCTCTATCATACCCTCCAATACAAACAAAATCTTCAAAAGATTGACCTAAATTTAATTACATCAAACAATTTCTAATGAATTCTTATTCGAAGACACATTAATAAATAATTTACTTTAACATTGTTTTATGATTTAGAAATTGGAGGGTGTGTTAGGGGCCACACGCCCACCCTACATACACATTTGAACTTTAATCAATAGACGATTGTTACATTTTTTAAATCATCATCAACAAATCGGTTTTTATTTCTCTTGAAAATAAAACACTATTTGTGGATTAAATAAAAGTGCATATGTAGGGTAAGTGGGTGGCCTCTATCACACACCCCAATCGGTAAAACATCATCAAAAAATTGACCTAAATTTCATTTCATTATAAATCTTCCTATTTAAACTTTATTCCAGATAACATTTCCTAAAGAAAACAATTAACTAATGTAGAAATACTCGAAATATTGGATAATGACCAGCAAACCGTATCATACTGGAAATTTTTGATAAACTCAAATATCTGACCAAACTATTTTGGTATAATGAGGCTCGAATAGATCCAAGCCAGTCTGCAGCTGTGGTTGAAAATTATAATTAAACGTTTTATCTAGGTTAAATAATTAACTATCTTATTTTATTGCCTTGATTTTATCAATTAAATTTTAATACCCTCGCGTATGTTTTATTGATTGGAGGGTGTGATAGAGGCCACCCACCCACCCTACATATACATAGAAACTTTCAATACAACACCGTATAAATAATTTAATTTTCTAAACAAGAAATTCGATAATGATTGCGTAGAAAACTTAAGCAGTGAAAGAAGATACTTTATAAATATTTGGTAAGTGGGTGACCTCTAACCCACTCTTCAAATATTAAAAGAAACACTAAATTAGAAATCTTTTACTTCTATCACTGTTGTTTTGTTAATTTCTTGGAGTTAATAGGTGTGTTGCTGTTGATGTTTAAAAATCTAGAAACGAATTTGTAGTTTGAGATTAAATATAAATGTAGGGTGGGTGGGTGGCCTCTATCACACCCTCCAATCAGTAAAACTTACGCCAGGGTTTCAATAAATGTTTCAATTGTATACCCCGAAGAATGTGTTATTATTATTTTTAATTTTTCTACAAATAAATACATCTGTAAGAATTTTATAAACGATTTTTAATTGTAAATTTAAGAACAAAAACTAAAATTATATATATGAATAATTACTGTAAACTTAACTTTAGGACCTTTTTCTCCTTTGTGTATATTTTCTTGGCTATTGCGTTATAGCAAAACATTGTGGTTTAATGAGGCTTAAATACATTAAAACTAGTCTGTAAATATTGTTGATGATGAATAATAATTTATTTGAAACCATTATTATTATATTTTACTGACAGGACTCTATAACCAATTGAGATTTCAAATGAGACCCTCGCGTATGTTTTACTGATTGGAGGGTGTGATAGAGGCCACCCACCCACCCTACATATACATAGAAACTCTCAATTCAACACCGTGTAAATAATTTAATATTCTTAAAAAGAAACTTGATGATGATTGCGTAGGAAACTTAAGTAAAAGAAGATATTTTATAAATATTTGATAAGTGGGTGTCCTCTAACCCACCCTTTAAATATTAAAACAAACGCTAAATTAGAAATCTTTTAGAAATTAGAAATGTCTTGGAGTTAATAGAAATGTTAACGTTTAAAAAAACTAGAAACGAGTTTGTAGTTTAAGTTTCAATGTATATGTAGGATGGGTTGGTGGCCTCTATCACACCCTCCAATTTTCAATTATTTTTAGCAAAATTTCAATTGTTTTTAAGTTTTTAAAAAGTTCATGTTTGTGATTTTTTTTTCTTCGAAAATTTTAATTCGTTAGCTAATTTCAATGATTTTGTCTAACACTTCTTTAAAAAATTCCAAAAAATTATTATAATTTTTTAAATTTTAATTAAATTTCAATTTTTTTTAAAAATCCAAAAAATTATTATAATGTTTTGAATTTTAATTAAATTTCACTTTTTACTTAAAAATTTCAGTTTTTTTTTAAACCAGGAACTCACGGTTTTTGTGTTTTTAAAAAAATTCAATTGTTTTTATAAAATTTCATCTGGTTTTTCAAGCGTATTTCAATTTTTTTTTGCCAAAAGTTTATATGTTTCTTCAAGAAGTTTTCAAAAACGTTTCTTAAACTGGCCTCAAAAAAATTTCACCATTTAATTCAACTGTTTTTGAATATTTTAAAGTTATTTTTTGTCAATTCCCACAAATGTTTTCAATTCTTTAAACATAAGATTATTTACACCATTCTTTGCATTAAAATATTATTTGTTTCTTTTCGAAAATTCAAACTATTTACGTTTGTTTTATAATAAATTTTAACCATTTATTTATAGGCGCATTTCAATTTTTTTTATACTTCTTTACAAAGTTACACAAATTTTTATTTTATTTCTATTTTTTCTTATAAACTTTGAATCCAACTGTTTTAAATATCCTTATTTAATTTCTTTTTTGTTTTTTTTTAATTTTCGAAAAATGCGTGAATAATTCCTCAAATATTTTATTTGACATTGGCCAAGAAATAAATAATGAATAAAGCAAGTTTTGAAAAGAAATTTAAAGAATATTTTAAGAAAATGATAAGCAGTTTTAGAAGTCTACAAGAAAATTTGTTTAGAAATAGTGTTTAATTCTTAAATTTAAAAAAAAATGGAAAATTTTGTTTTGCATTGGTGAAAATTCTGAATTAATCATCCAAGAAATTTTACATTGAAACAAATATTTTTCAGAAATTGTAATCCATTGTAAAGTTTCTTCCAGATTCCTAGAATTTTCTATTATTTTTATAAAAATTTCTTGAATGAGAAGTCTCGAAGAGATTAATCAGACAAGAAATTTTCAAAAATTTCAGAAAGAGACATTTGAGAGAGAGACAAACATCTTTATTTCTTCATTTTTACATTAGGTATTTACAGTAATATTCGTAACTGATTTACTTTACGGCTATCGACCCATGGTCTTTCTGCCAGTCTTTGTCAATTGTCCGTTGATGATTATGTTGATGAAGATGTAGATGAATCATGAAAAGATGTTATGAAGAAGACATTTGAAAATTATGGAAAAATTTTGCCGTCTGGAAGAAAATATCTTACAATTTTGTTTGGCTTGGATGGAAATTTTCAATCATTCTGAAGAGAAATTTTAATAAAGTTATAAAAAATTTTAGAATCTGAAGGAAAATCTGTTTGAAATTGTGATAAATTTTTGAAAATGAATAAACAATTTAATTTGATATTAGCGGGAACTTAGTATTAATAAATGAAGGAAATTTCAGGAAAAGACAATTGAAAGCGATAGAAAATGTTAGCACCCTGTAAGGAAATATATTAGAAATGGTGTTTCTAGGGAAATAGAAGAATAAAAAATTTTGTTTGGCATTGACAGAAATTTTCAATAATCCCGAAGAGAAATTTTAAGAAAATTATGAAAATTTTTAGTAATCTGTTAAAAATTGTTTTTGGATTTTTTTTGATGTTGACATCAATCAACATGTATTGAAGAAAAATTCTAAGACAATTTTTGAAGTTTTCCAATTTTTTAAAATGGATTAAAGAATGTCGTACAATTCTGTTTGATAATGACAGTCACACGGAAATTTTCAAAGGTACCAAAGAAATATTTTATTAATATAATGACAGATAAATTCTAGAAATTTAAAAAAAAATGGAAAGAAAAATTTGACAAATTTCTAATTAATTAATTCTTACTCGAAAACAATTGTAACAAAACCTTTTTACTTTCCCTATATAGTATATATAGGGGAAGTATTGTTTTCGTGCGTGAAAATGTTTGTATCTTAAAAACGAATAATCTGATTGAGATGAAACTTTAAACTTAAGGTTTTGTCATTAAAAGCTGGAACTGAAAAGCTTTTGGTGAATATTTAAAAACCGGAAGTGGATGTTTACTCGAGGTCGTTTTTTGTTTTCTTCAAATATTTTTTTTAATATGATAAATATTACAATTTTTTTTAAATAAAAGTTAAAGGGAATGAGAAACAAAACAAGTTTAGTTAAAAAATATTTTTCATAAAATTCTTAATTTTCGAGAAAAAACAAATTGAAAATTATGACAATATAGGAAAAGTACTATGATGGCCACATCACCATTATTTACTAAAATTTAATACAAAATACGAATTCAGAGTTTAAAAAATGTAAAGGGTTTTTTGTTATTAAAATTAGTTTTAGTAGAATAGTTGAGAATGTTTTATTAATTGGAGGGTGGGATAGGTGCCACCCACCCACCCTACATATAAAATAAATTTCTAATCATAAACACTGTTTTTCATATTAATGTCCTCAACATAAAACGATTTTTGTAATTAAGTTTATTTTTGTATATGTAGGGTGGGTGGTCACTATCTCACCCTCTAATGAGTAAAATACGCCGAGCTATTTTACTGTGAGAATTATTTTATTTACTTCTATTTAATAACAATACGAATTCAGGTTTTTAAAAATGTAAGGAGTTTTTTTTAATAAAATTAGTGGAATAGTTGAGAATATTTTAAAATTGTAGGGTGGGGTAGGGTATCAAAAAACTACTTATATTTTTCAAATCCTGAATTCGTATTTATATTAAGTAAAATTAAAAATAATCTAATTTCATTTCAACTGTGCTAAATAAAAAATAAAACCTATTTGTGTGTTTTACTGATTGAATATGGTATAATTACATTATTATTATTATACTTTTGTGAGTTTTTATTCGAGAGTTTTTTAGAAAATTCGTTTCAATATTTATAAAATTTTCTTTGAGGCTGTTTCCAGTAATTCACTTCCAGATTTTAATATTCTTATAAATTGCCAAAATTTCGTTCAGGGCTGAAAAATTTAAAAAAAAATCTTTTCCAGAACTTTAGACTTTTTTCGAGAGTTCAGAAATTTCCAGTAACTTTTATTCAGATTTGGAGGCCATAGATTTTTCTAGAAAATCTGTTCCTAGAAATCTCAGTCAATTCTCCAGATATCAAGATTGTTTTTTTTTCAAACTGTTTTTTGATTTGCGAAGTTTTTAGAATTAAAAAAAATTCTAGAAATGTAGATTTTTTTGTAGAATTCAGAAAATTTCCAGTAAATTGAGAAGCTTTAAATCAAGGCTTTTTTAGAAAATTTGTTTTTAAAAATCTAGAAATTTCTTCGAGAGTTCAGGAAATTTCTAGTAATTTCTTCTTCACATTTCAAGATTTTTTTCAACTTGTTTTATTCTCTAGAGTTCAAGAGTTTTTTTTTTCTAAAAGTTTAGAGTTTAGAAAATGGCCAATAACTTCTTCCCTAAATTACATTTTTTTTTCAACTTTTCTTATAAATTGCGAAGATTTTTTTCAGGCTCTAAATGTTTTTTAATTCGTCTTTTTTTCGAGTATTCAGGTAAATTTCAGCAATTGCTTGTCTAAAATTCAACATTTCGTTTCAACTAGAGGCTATAAACTTATTTAGAAAGTTCTAAATTGCGGATTTTTTCTTGGAGGTTCTAGATTTTTGTAGAAAATGTTTTCTTATTTTCGAGAAAGTTTAAAGAATTTTCAGTAATTTCTCTTCTCGATTTCAAGATATTTTTTCAACTGATCTTCTCTAGAATTTTTAGAAAATTTTGATTTAGAAATCTAGACTTTTTTTCCAAGGGTTCAGGAAATTTCTAGAAATTTCTCCTCCATTACATGAAATTTATATAACAAGTAATTTTAGAGAATTTAAAACAAATTAATAAGAATAACTTCTTTGCGTAAATCTCATAGTTTTTGAATAAAATATAGAGAAAGTACTATGATGGCCACATCACCATTTATATTATTTTATAGTTGATACATTCATAAATAATTTACTTCAACACTGTTTTATGATTTGCAGATTGGAGGGTGTGTTAGAGGAAACCCACTCACCTTACATATACATTTTAACTTTAACCAATAAACGATTGATTTAAATTTTTTTAATCATCATCAACAAATCAATTTATATTTCTTGAAAATAAAACACTGTTTGTGGGTTAAATTAAAGTGCATATGTAGGGTGGGTGGGTGTCCTCTATCACATTCTCCAATCAATAAAACATCTTCAAAAATTGACATAAATTTCATTGCATCATAAATCTACATTTCTTAAAAAACAATTAACTAATTTTAAACTACCCGAATATTGGATAATGATTACCAATTGTATAATTTGAAATGTTTTATATTAATTTGTTCTTCTATAATGTATTTATTTATTTTTTACAAAAAAAAAGTTATCACTATAAATAAAATTACACAAAGAATATTTATAAATCTAGATTAAACGATTTAATCTAGATATATAAACATTCTTTGTGTAATTTTATTTATAGTAATAATAACTATATTTGGCGGTTTTTTTTTGATAATTCTTACTTAAGATTGTCGTTAAAAAGTTTATATAATGATAACTCTATGACATCTTATGAACTGAATAAAATTTCTTGCTTCACTTGCAGCACTTCGCTTAGCTGCCAAAGAATCACTTGAGAAAATTTGCAGCAAACCGCATAAAAACCTAAAGAAATTACTGACCTATTTCACAAAAACAAAACCAAATATTGTGGTTTAGATGTAAACGTATATGTAGGATGGGTGGGTGGCCTCTAATCCACACTCCAATCAATAAAACACACTACAGAATTTTAATAAAAGGCAATTAAAATATTAAAAGGATTTTGCACGATTAAAATCAATAATTTTCTTCAACAAAACATTTTTTTTAAATTGAGAGCCTCGTTTATGTTATAGTAATTGGATGGTGGGATAGTGGCCACCCACCCACCCTACATATGCGCTTAAACTCAAAGCAGAATATACTTATAAATATCTTGATATTAAATCTAAAATTAATGACCTATTTCACAAAAACAAAACCAAAAAATATGGTTTAGTTATAAATGTATATGTAGGGTGGGTGGGTGGCCTCTAACGCACCCTCCAATCACTAAAACACACGACAGAGTTTTAATGAAAGACAATTAAAATATTAAAAGGTTTTTGCAGAATATACACTTGAACTCAAACTAGAATTTATTACAAAAATTTCTTAATATTAAAACTAAAATTACTGACCTATTTCACAAAAACAAAAATTATTGTTTAGATATAAATGTATATGTAGGGTGGGTGGCCTCTAAGACCTTAAAAATTTAAACTGGTGATATTCAAGTGGTTAATATTGAAGTTCCTTGAAGCATACAAACGTGGTTATTCAAGATTACGTTCTGAATAATTAATTCCTCCCAAATTATTACCTTTATTCAATACTAAATTCGATCCATCTTTGCTTGAACGGGGATGATAATCCAATTTTTTTCTTCAGATAATTTTGGCAATTCTAAGACCTTGAAGAATTTTAATTGTCCAAAGTTGATGTTTTGTGGAGCCTAAATAAATATTTCTTCATTAATAATTTATTGAAACATTTATCCTTTTCCTAAATTGCCTTTAAACTATAAAAAAAAACTCACTCACTCCTTTTTGATTAAATAGGGATAATAAAATTTTAAATTTGAAAACCTTGAAAAATTTCAATTGCAAATAAAAAAGGGATTTATATTGTCGTTTTCTGGAACAGATCTAAATCTTCTCTTCGGGTAAATTTTGGTAATCAGAAGAAGTTGAAAAATTTTAATTGCGGATAAAAATGTATTAAAATTGATTTACAATTACAAAATTTTCAGTAGAAAACAGCACGCTTTTATTTAATTTATCAACTACATATGTTCGTTGTTATTAAAAATAAGCTTTACACAGTTTTATCGATTTGAAAGTAAACTGAGGAACATATTTGATATGCGGAGGAGGAAGACGTATAAGATTACACCGAGGACACATTTCCCCTAATTAATATTAAATTTAAGTTTATTTTTTGTTGGTAATTAATACGATATAAATGCGTTGCTACAGTTAATTTAATTATTTCTACTCCTTTTGTTTCTAATCAAGAAATCAAGAAACCGTTTTCAAATAACTGCTCTTGCATAGATAAACAGATTTACAGTTGCATGGTGATAAGATATATCGCGTTGATTTCACCACGCATTATCGTATTGCTACGTAGTACGTACCCAGAAGGCGAAATTGAAGAGCATCAACAGGCTCTTCATGCAGGCCATGGCGGCCGTCGTCTGGAACAGCTTCCCCATGGATGATGGACTAACGGTGTCCCGGGCAACTAATTCGCGTGCGTCTATGCAAATGGCAACGTAAAAAACTGGCGAAAATGAGCGGACGCCGTGCGGTAGCCGTGTAACTGTACGCGCCGTGTCTTGTGGAAAGGCTGGACGCGATCGATTACTTACAGGGCGTACGGACGTAACAGGTTGCCATGCGTTAGAAATGTAGCGACGTATCTTTGCATGTTTGCGCTGCAATCTGCATTTTGCACGCTATTTATATTACGAGGAAACGTATATGTTAAGCAATAAAAATCCATACGAACTATCCGTCCTGAGTGTTTGGTGCGTCCACTAAACTGCAGGTTTTTGTTTTTGTTTCGGACGCTGGTGTCATTCACCTTTAAAGTTGGATAGACTGATATACACAATAAAAGTTAAAAAATATTTTCTTAATAATTTCACTCAAAGATACTTAATTATAATCAAATAAATCTGAGCTGAGTTCATTTATTTAGGTAACTATTAAGCCAACTTGATCACCAAATCCTAACACTTTAAAGATGAACTAAAAAAAACTCGCGTTGAAATTGAAAACATTAAAAGCATGCAGCCTCCAGAGAAAACCAGTAATGACAACGAAATACTCTTATGTGAGCAGGTGAAGATATTGCAAGAAAAACTCGACGAGAATCAAAAACTTTTACTTAAAAATCGAGATGAAAAGGAGACATTGGAAAAGAAACTTCATGAAAATCAACAACTTTTAATCAAAAATCAAGCTGAAAATGAATTACAGGCGAAAATATTGCAGAAAAAGGAAGAGTTTCTAATAGAAACACAAAGCGAGAAGGAGAAAATTTTACAAAAAGTAGAACTTAAGCTGCAGGAGAATGCAAATTTTATTGAGAAAGAAATACGGTTAAGATAAGAAGTAGAATCATTACAGAAGAAACAGAGTGATATGCAAAAATCTTTAGAAGAAAACCATCTTAATATAAAAGTTTTGAAACAAAATCTTTTTGAGAATAATAAACTTTTAGAGGAAACACAAAATGAACAAAAGAAAACAATACTGGAAACGCAGGACCTCATAGATAAAATCAGAAATAACGATAAGATACAACTAGAACTAAAGCAAAAAATTACAAGAAGAGAAGGAAGATCTGTTAAAAGAGGTTCAATCAGAGAAAGATAATATTGTACAACAATTAAAACTAAAACAACAAGATAATAAAGATCTTGCCATTTTTAAGACAAGAAACATTACAGAAAAATCAGCATATTTTAGAGAAAACTTTAAAAGAAAACGAAATTCATTTAAAAGTGTTGGAGCAAATGCTACTTGAAAATCAGAAGCTTTTAGAGGAAACACAAAATCAAAAAGACTTGCTATTAAATGAGCAAAAGAAATCAATAAAGGAAAAGCAAGAACTCTTAGAAAAAATCAAAAATAGAGATGAAAAACTGGTTGAACTAAAGCAAAACTTGTATAAGAAGGATGATGACCTATTGAAGGAAGTTCAAAGAGAGAAAGACAATATTTTGCAGGAATTGGAAATCCAACTACAGAACAATAAAAATCTTTTCGAGAGAGAAACGTTATTAAAGCAAGAAGTAGAAACATTACGCCAAAAACAGCATGTTTTAGAAAAACCGTTAGAAGAAAATAATCATAATACAAAAGTTCTAAAGCAAAATCTTACTGATAACCAAAAGCTGTTAGATGAAATACGAAACCAGAAAAACCTGGCGATGACTGAGCAAACAAAAACTTTACAGGAAAATCAGGAGCTTATGGAAAGTATTTTAAACAAAGATAAGATACTAATAGAGCCGGAAAACAAATTACAGAGCAATGAGAACCTGATAAAAGAGGATATTATATTAAAGACTGAAGCAGCAAAATTGCATGAGAAGCATAATCTTTTGGAAAAATCATTAGAAGAACAAGACCAATTACTGGCTGCTCTAAAACAAAAACTACTAGAGTGTCAAGATCTTTTGAAAAAAACTCAAAAATCAAAAGAAATAATATTGCAAGAACAGTCTGAAATACTACAGGAAAAGCAAAATTTATTACAAAAAACCCTTGAAGAAAAAGGTAGGGTTCTGCTGGTTCTTGAGCAAAACGTAAAGGAGAATGATGATCTTGTTGTCAAAGAAACATTATTCAGCAAAAATCAAAGCCTTTTAGAGAAGAAGCAAGAAGAAAAAATATGATGTTGAAGGAACTTGAGCAAAAATTACTTCAAAAACAAGTGCAGGAAGTTAAATTAGAGAAGCAAATTAAGGAACTACAATTGAATTACAAAAATGTCGAAGATATGCTAAGGGAGAAAGACAGAAATTTAAATGTTTTTAATCAAAAGTTGCAAGATTATGAAGAAATTGTAGAAAAAAATGTGGAATTGGAGAAAGTGTTCTTAAATATACAAATGAAATTAAAGCAGGAAGAAGAAAAGAGTTTAAAAAATGATAAAATTATTCGCCAACTGCAAGAAGAGATTCAAGAACTTAAACAGAGTGGAGAGAAATAACAGCCTTATGGATAAACGAATCTAAGAAATGACCCAATTAAAACATAGTGTTGGAAGTAAAAGAAAAGTCCATATAGATCAAATACAAGATTTGTCAACTCTTGAAGAAATTAATAAAAAGCTTTTAAATGATTTAGAAGAAAAGTCTGAGATGTTAAATTATTTTCAAAATCAAAAACTTCTCATTAAAGAACAAGAAATAGAATCATATACAGATATGAACAAGAAACTCACTGAGAAAATGCTGAAATTAGAACAATATCAAGTTATGAATGATCAGCTAATAGAGAGAATACAACTTTTGGAGCAACATATAAAAAAATCTACTGAAGATGAAGAAGAACAGAGAAAAACACGTGAAACTAACCTTGAATTACACAAACAGCTGTTTTTATACTCTCAAGAAATTAATCAACTGAACATTAAGATCATGCAATTTTCCAGTACATCATCTCGAGAAACTGAATTTACCAAGAAATGTAATGAATTAATGCAAATCAATTGTACTCTTCATCAACAAATACAAAAGGAGAGTGAAAACGTTAGAGAATTAAACCACCTTTTACAAAAAACACGTTCCGAACTTCAAAATTTGATTAAAAATCAAACAATTTGAAAAGATTGCGAGACACAAATAATTCAAGAAAAGGAGAGAGTGGAACAACAGCTTATGACGGTTACAGTAGAAAAGAATAATCTAGAGAGTGATTTGAAAGAGAGGTTGTCAGAATTGGAACCACGAAAGGTTGCAAACAGCATTTGATGAACTCCAGTCATCACACAAAATTGGCTCTTTGAATTTCTTCAGCATTAGTTATATTGTAGGAATTGTTTGAACTAGGCGGAATGTAAGTTAAGCTGATTATGAATGTATTGTTTTTTTGGATGAATAGTTGTTCGATGCTTACATTGCTCCCTATCATTTAACTTCTGAAGAAAGTTGGAAAATGACCTATATTGATAGAATTTGCTAGGAACTTCAGAAAGAAATTAGTCTTAGATAACGCTGAGATTCAAGGGAAAGAAATCTTACTGCGTACATTAAAAAAAAAACAATAATTTGTCAATAATGAATGCTATACATATAAGCAATTAATTCCATCAGCCCAAGAGGAAACGTGCAGTGGAAACTCTTGGGATGAAGTTAAGACAATGATTCAAGGGTACGTGAAAGCTCTAAACGAGTGATTTGATCACAAAAAATAACAGTTAACATAGAGAAACCTCCTTTATCTACCTTTCTACATCAATAAATCTAACAAAACAATGTTAAGTTCAATAACATACACAGACAGCTGAGATATCCATGACATTACTCCTGTAATGGAATAATATGGTAAGTATCTATGTGTACGAGGGCGCCATCTCGCGGAAATAATATAAATATATACTCTTGGTGATCAATGTTATAGTTTTACCGAAACACCACCTCTCGGCTCTCCGAAATTACTGGTTCACTCCATTGGCCAGTGCATCACCTTGTCGTGGTAAGAAGCGCAATGTCTAAAACTACTTAATCGATCCACTGAGTGCTAATCAATTAGGTCGCGACTGCTAATCGGTGCACTCTTTGCCCCAACCCCCTATCCTCTCAGCGGTACAGAGTGTCCGACCTGCTACCCAAGTCACGAGGATCATCGGTTTTGTTTGTTCTCAGGAACCCATCTTGATTCTTGCTACTCCGTCTGAGATTGCTGGCAACAAGGAAACTTATTATTTACACTCAGCACTTTAGACCCCGAAAAATTCCAAACAGCATTTGGTATATGGTAGTCACCACACAAATTGGGCTCTTTGAATTTTTCTTAGGATTAGGAGGGGTGGTTGGCCCCATTTGAGGAATAGGCCAGGAGCAGGAAAGAAGGCATTTCGGTCGGCACGACTTCAACGCCAAGAACCATTCGTGAGGTGAAACTAGGTGAGACCGCAGGGAAAAAATCATAGATTAGTGCATGGCAACTGTGTGATAAATACTGGGGAAAAAAGCTACATTGATCATAAGTCAGTCGAACTCAATTGTAGACCTAACCCTGACAAATCCGAATATGAGGAGCAGAATCAAAAACTGGAGGATGAAGACGGAGAAGGAGACATACCGCGACGATATGTCCAGTTACTTGCACTACATGTACCAAGTATGTTAGAACTAAATACACCTTTCACCTTTCACGTCCCCTTCGGCGAACTGGCTATGCTAAGAATTTTGGCTTATATAGGATATGATGTAATTTACGCCGGTATCTTAAGCGCTAAGATAATCTCCGTAAATTGTTTTATATCTATATGTATCTAGTTTTAATTTATTTATGTAGTTTTATTATATTTTTACATTCCTGTGAACATTGTACAATGTTATTACCTGTTAATAAATAAATAAATAAACACCACATTCAAAGTGGATAGCCCTCAAAGGCCCGAAAAATAGAAATTGGCAACTGGGATGTTTTCAAGATGGACGTGGATAGATACTGCAAGGGATTGCCCTTGATGCCGGAGTAACTGGATCGGCGGATCAAAGTTGGCCTTCTCTAAATGGTTGAAAGCGGTTTGCAGCAGGACCATGCGTCACTAGTGCTGCATATCTCCCAATGTTCTTGTGGTCTTTTAGCACTGTTTGTATTGCCTCTACCGTTGATCATCCTTCTCTGAAGCCAAATTGGTTTTCTGAGAGGTCTTCTTTTTGTGTCAATTCTTCTCTTATTATCTTAGCGATTATCTGCTCGCCAAGCTTGGCAGTAGTATTGAGTAGGCATATCGGTCGGTATGTAGTCCTTCTCCTTTTCTTTTTGGTTTTTCGATCTTTTCCAACCTGTCTTGAAGATGTTTACCATTGCTGGTAAGAAAAATTCCGGGTATTTCCTTGCCAATACTTTCACTACTTCCCCTGGGATTCCATCTGGTCCAGGTGCCTTGTTTTTCCTTATCTTACTTCCTGCCTCTATTATTTCTTCGATTCTGCATATGTCTGTAT
Source organism: Ontholestes murinus (assembly GCA_963969525.1). Classification (NCBI taxonomy): domain Eukaryota; kingdom Metazoa; phylum Arthropoda; class Insecta; order Coleoptera; family Staphylinidae; genus Ontholestes; species Ontholestes murinus. The sequence goes on along the minus strand of OZ018393.1, from coordinate 66,149,292 downwards.
TGGTTTCCGTCTCATGTTCTTCAGCTACATCGTCTATGCTTTGTGGAAATAGTTTCTTGGCGACCCTCAATTGCTCTTCGTTTATTAGTTCTATAACACTATGCGCTCCTAGTTTCCCTATTGCGATTTTGTAGCCCTTGTCCCATACATCGCTATCCAGCTCGTCGCAGAGATTCCTCCATGCCTCCTGTTTGGCCGCTTCTATCTCCTTGCCCAGTTTCCTCTTTGACTCTTTATATTCGTTCTTAGCTTCGTCGTAGTCTGTTTGTATATTTTTTGCGAGTCTCTTTCTTTATCTGTGCCAAGTCTTCGGTCCACCAGTAGATTTGTTCTTTGCTTATTTTACTCTCTTTTTTCTTCATGTATACGACATTGCAGATTCTCTGTAGTAGTGTTCCTAGCTTTTCCGGTGTTTTAGCCACTTCTCTTAGCTTGGCATCTTTTATGAGTTGTTCATCCTTTGTAGGTTTGTATATCCATCCTTTATTCTTATTCTTCTGTGTTTTATTTATTTCTTTTTCCTCAATTTGTATGTGTATATTGTTGTGGAGGCTCAGGTTTTCTTCTTGGTCAACTCTGTTATTTTCCTGGTTATGTTATCGGATGCTACTGTGATGTCGAATGTTGGCACCCTTCCGTTGTTTAGAATGTTGAGGTCTTTGCTTGATAACCATTCGCATTCGGCTCTCCCCTTTGCATCTTCAACTAGTGATCCCCATTCATGTGCCTTGGCATTGAGATCTCCACCTATTATTAGAGTTTTGTAACTATCAGTTTTCGTCGACAGTTTATTTAGGAACTCTTTTATCTTCACATGATCCGCTCTGGTTGTCAGGTAGCACGAAATGATTCTGATTCTCTCGAATATTATTCCCACAAAACTTTTAGGTGGCTGGTTGCTTTTCTCCCCTTCGAGATGTATATGGCCGTATCAGTTTGATTGTCCGTTATCCATCTATTACTTTTTTCCGCCATATTTTTGTTAGGCTCAGCTACTAATGCTATGTCTATCATTTTTTCGTGGCACTTTTTATGTACCAGGTCCATCGCCCTCTTGGATCTGCCCACGTTAACTTGTAATATTTTTGTGTTCATTATGGTGTTTGGTGGAATTTTCCTCTTACCTAAAGTACCTAACCTATGCTTATCAACCTAATCCAACAGATTACATTACTAATTATCTAACTTAACGTGAACCGCCATATCAAGAGCGCATTCAGGTCTGATTGGCGAGTGCACCCACGTGAATCTCGTATGCCGAGTGGAGTCTTGAAAACACCATTTATGGGCTGCTTGACTTGCTCGTAGGCCGCGAATCTTATTATATGCAATCACTTCTTTATCTCTCGTTAATTCACTCGCACCTGCGGAACCACATTCAGTCTGTCCCAGGTGATAATCCTGGACACCGCTCTAGCAACTCCCTCAGCAGATAACCATGCTTCCACCACATCCCGGTTTGATTAGTTCTCGATAAGGTCATCGGAACTTGGAGGATACGAGAGAATATCAAAATAAGTTAGGTGCTTCCAGTAATTAATCAACAAGAGTATATCACAATTGGAGCATGACTAAAAAGTCTTTCCATTTATCGAAACTGATGTTCCAGCTACCATCCGCAAAATAATAGCCGCCTCCTCCTTTTCCAATGGAAAGCGCGAATAAGCTAACTTAAGTCGGTCTTGCAATTTTGTCGAGTTTGCTGAATATCTTCTCCAGGCTCATTTTCTTAGGACAGATCATACCGGTATTGGTGTGGGTATTATACGAGTGGGTCGTCCGGACTGATTTTACACCTAGTCGGTATTTCATTCCCACCGGGGGAATGGGTTTTCCATTTCTTGAATTCAAGTACGTATTGGGTGATATCATTTCCTTCTAAGCATGATTTTGGAAGTTCCATTACTCTTGACAAGATCGGTTTACATGAAAAACCGAAAGAAACTAAAGTACTTTTTTGTTTACTTAATTCATGTATATAAAACATGAAATTTCAGAAGACCAATATAAATTAAACTAATTGCTAACTGTCCTAACTCTAATATTTTAATTTGATTCTGGTCGGAAAGGCCACTTTATGATTCTTATTTAAAAAATCTATTTTACTGAACATTATCAAGTTTTTTGGAATTACCAGGTGGCGTATGAACATTATACTATATCTTCAGATTTTGGTACTCCGCGAATACCCTCGGCTATCTGTTGAGGTGTTACCCTTAACTTTTGCCCGTTCGTTAACCTGAGGGATATGTGGTTTTTGATCTTAGATCTCGTGATTACATACCCACTGATCATTTGATGGCAACAGATGGCTACCATGCAGTCACAATCATTGTTGTTGTGTGTTTTGGGCTCTTGCTTTTTATGATCGTATTCTCTCACTATGTGATGAAGTGGGATGATTCTGCTCTCACAATCACTGTAAATCCGATGGAGAGTGCAGAGCGAAAATTAGAGGGCAACCCACCCGAGTATTCAGACAGTGAACAGTCTGACTTGGATTGTTCGTTTATACTCAATTTACCTTTAATAATTTAAGTAATAATTTTATCAGCGAAAGGTAAACAGTTTAAATAATTATTGGTGAACCGGTCAAATTAAATGGTTATCGTTACTGACTAAGACAAAAATAAAAGAAAATGGAGAAGCCTCATGTAAATGTATAAACTTCATTTACAAGAGGCTGTAATTGTCAAAAAAAAAAATGTGGGACAGAAAACTGTCGACCGTATATTTATTGAAACGTTCCTCCACAGCAACTCGTGTGATGTATTCATAAGGATGAGGAAGAAACGACTGGAAGTTGGAAATTTGCAGTAGCTCTCAGTAGCTCACCTCGGCTCCTTAGCTGCCTAACACATGTAGAGTTCTTGATCGGATTCGGAAAGTAGATTCAAAAGGGAACGGACTCCACAACACTATTCGTGTTCCGGTTTTAGGCCAGGAATAAGCTTTATAAATCTTGTAAGACGGGAAGGACCAGACCTGATAACTTGTCGGACCGCGTGTCGATTATGATCCAACAAAAAAAGTCGCCAATTCGTCGGCCTCAACAAAAATTCCACTGATCGTTAGGCAAATTAATTTGTTGCTACGTAATAGTAATACATTTTATTTGGAAAGCACGTTTGCAATTGGTCCTGTTTATCAACCTTATTATATTAATATTGTCAAAATTGTCACCTTTCTTTTTTGGCTTCCCTGTATCAACTAAATCAATTCTTGAACGTTTTTTGCTAAGCTTGTATATATCTTTCTTACCTTTCCATCTTAGTGCTAACAAACCGTGGGATGATAACATTTTGGCATCTCCTTTTTTTAGTTTGTTCTTTCGGGCAGTTCCAACTAAATTTGTATCTTGTTCTAGTAGTATTAAATATAATTGTGTTATGACCTGATGAAGACTCGCAAAGTCTATAGATTTTTATTCCAAACCGCGTCCGTTTCAATGGATTGAACTGAATGTAATTTTATTCAACTTATCGTTGGGTGTAAAATGAAGAAATATTGAGATATCAAAAAACCTATCCCGTGAAATAGTGGCTGCAAAAATTGGTGTATTTATAATACTTCTTTTTAACTAATATGAACTCAATTTAGATTTTTATTTTATTTGAGACATATTAATGCATAATGTAGATTAGGTGAAAATACTACACTATTGAAAGTGCTAGACCATTCTTAGTGATTTTCTTTTGAAAATAATAGTAGAATAATTGAATCAAATTGAGAACACAGCCAATAAAAGAAACGTGGTTTCCAGAATACAGAAACTCTGGATGAAATAAAAGGATATATTTATAATCATAATCATAATTTTAGACCGGATACTCTTTGTATTTTTTAAAATTAAGAAGCTTGAGAAATTTTCGCTGAATAGATTCAATTTGCTGAATGTAGCAAGAATGGAAAGGCGACCATACAATAGAACAATATTCTAATTTAGATCTAATGAAAGCGTAAAATATTTTAGCTAGAGTGGCACTGTTTTTGAAATCTTTGGAGTTTCTCATGATAAACCCCAACATTTTATAGCTATTACTGCAAATTTCATTAATATGTGCTTCGAAAGTTAATTTATCATCTAGCAAGACACCCAAATCCTTGACCACATTACAGTGAGAGAGCAGAAGACTGTCAATAGAGTAGCTATATAATATGGGATTCTCCTTTCGGTTAAACATAATATGTGTACATTTACTAAGATTCAGTTGCAGATCATTAGCAGCGCACCAGGCATCAATTGTCTGCAAGTCTCTCATTAACATTAGGCAATCATCCTCCGATTTAATCTCAGAGTACAATTTTATGTCGTCAGCATATAATAGTATTTTAGAATTAATATTCGAAACAATATCATTGATGAAGCATATGAAGATTAAAGGCCCCATGTTAGATCCCTGAGGCACACCGCTAGAAGCAACAAATTTAGAGGACATAAAAGCATTATGTTCCACGTATTGAGTGCGATTAGTTAAGTATGATTCAATAAGGGAACATAATATAGGAGAAAACCCAAGGTTAGATAGTTTCATAATTACAAGACTGTGGCTAATACTATCGAATGCTTTTTTAAAATCTAAGTATATTGCATCTACTTGTCCACGCCGATCAAGAACATGTGATATAAATTGTGTGAAATTTAAAAGTTTGGTACTCGTTGATCGGTTTTTAACGAAGTCGTGTTGGTGCGGTGCAATATAATTAGAGATATGCTGATAGATTTTCTTTGAGATAATGCTTTCAAATAGTTTAGCAAAGATGTTTATCAAGGCGATAGGCCTATAATTGGTCACCTCGTTTTTATCTCCAGATTTATAAACTGGACATATGCGAGCTAGTTTCCAAATGTAGGGAAATGATGCAGTTGATAGAATTAAATTGAAAATGTGTTTTAATGGAGTAACAAGAGACGGTATGCAATATTTTACAATGAAAGAGGGTATTCCATCAGGGCCGCACGTAAAACTAGGTTTTAAATTCTTACCAGCTTCAATGATCTCCTTTTCAGATAAATTTTTAATTAGTAAGTTAGAATTACTACACGAAGAAATCCTAGTAATAGTACTTGAGACAGAAACAGGCCTGAAGACACTCTTGAAAAAGTCAGCAAAACTATTCACAATATCCTGTTCGGTCTCCAAATTATTGTTACAATAACACATATTTCCAGGAATTCGAGACGATGCCTTTTTGGAACGTATAAAAGACGAGAACTTCGCCGAATCACTTTTTATAAAGGATTCCTGCTTTTCAATATATCTTTGGTAATCATCAGAAATATTAATTTTTATTCTGCGGCGCAAATCTCTAATTTTAATAGTGTAGAAATTACTTAAGCGTCTATTTAGAAGTTTTAGGTATCTAGTTTTAGTAAGAATCAGTGTTTTGGTTACCTTTGTAAACCATATAGGGAATTTCCTTTTTAAATTACTCTTTTTGATGGGGACACAAATTTTGAAAATATTATTTAACTTAAAATAAAATTGAGCGCAGGCAATATTTGGATCCATGCTACCAACAACACAATCCCAGTTACACTCTTGAATCTTTTGATATAAAAGGGGAAAGTTAGCTTTTTTAAAGTTTAGTTGCTCCTTAGACGAGTTCATGTTAAACGTGGACGCTAAAGGATTTTTCAATGAAACATCAAGAGTAATTGGAGGATGATTCTTATCAATATTTACTAATGGATCAGCCGACTCTAACACATTGCAGCTGAGGTTACTGGTATGCAAAATCAGATCGAGGACTCTATTATTAGAATTTAATATATTATTTATCTGAAATAATATATTATATTTAGTAAAATTAATTAATGCCAGAGTTTGAGCAGATTTCGTGCAACCAGTGGACGTGATGTTAATAAAATGTGGTAAGTTAAAGTCGCCAATTAGTAACGTAGGTAGGGTAAAATCAATATATTCATCAAGTAATTCCAGTAAGACATTATAAGATGGCAAAGTAGAGTTGGGGGGAATGTATATACAAATGATGTTCATAGGCTTTGAGAGAACAAGCAATTTGACTGCAACAATGTCGAAGTCTTTTATAGCTGCAGTAATATTAACACGTCGAGGTAAGTATTTTAAGTCGGCAGCAATTAAACAACCACCACCTTTTTTTCCAACTCTATCTGCCCGAAAAACAGAAAAATTGGTTGGAAACATTTCAGCATCAAATATACCCTCGTGTAGCCAAGTTTCAGTGAACGCCAAGATACCGTAATCTGCTGATAATATATTTTTATACAAAGTATGTGTTTTAGTTGCTAATCCCCGAACGTTCTGATAATACATTTGCAGGCAGTCAGGTATAATGGTGGTATTTATGAGTTTTTTGGAGCAGGGCGTTGTCTGACGGTAACTATTACAGGATTGTCATTTACAAATTTAATTTTCAAATTAGATTCACCGCTTTTCAAACGATCGTTTAATTCCGCATATAGTAATTTTAGATGATTACGTTGCATCAGAGTTAGATCTATTTTAAATTTCAAATTATTAGTAGTAGCCGCAAGTGAGGCTTTTAATATGCTGTCGACGATGACCACATTAATAAAAATTAATTTTAATGGACGTATATTTGATTCATTCCTTTTTCCCAATCGGAACACTGACTGAGGTGCTGAGAAGTTTCCAAGTTGCTGAAGGATGGTCGAAACTTTGACGAGGTCCTCTTCTGTCCTACTAGTTGCGTTGGTATCATTGGATTCAGGAAGATTAAATAGAATTAGATTATGCTTCCTATAATTGAAGAAATCGTTTGATCAATACCTCTTTGATTAGGAGCAGACGATAGTTGTGTTTCTAATGTATCAAAGTCATCATACAATTTGTTCATTTCCTCCTGAATGGACGATATTTTGACCTCAAACGTGCTAATTATACTTTGGATTTCGGCTTTGAAAGGTTCCAGGTGCTTCAGGAGTAGTATTGGTAGAGTAAAAAATCCCGGCGCAACTGATACTAAGCTAGTAAATAGCTACCTCGAAAATAATGAAGGATTATAGCGGAAAACGAAAGTCGTATGTTCCTACGTATGTTGTTTCACCTGTGTCGATCTTAGGGCCGTTCCTATGGAACATCTGCGCTTAGAGATGCCGACAGGAGTCGATCTTGTGCGCTTTGCGGTAGAGTCGCCGCGCAAGCGGTAGAGAGGATCGTCAAATGGATCGTCCTGGAGATTGCTTCAAACAAAGTCAGAAGAAGGGCTGGTTGGAATAAGGCGAGACAATTCCGCTATTAGGTGATGGAAGATTATGTCAAACAGCGGTGGTCATGGGGAAGTAACAAGAAAAGTTTTCCTCAGGGTTTTCAGTGACAGGATGCTCAACGTGATTCCGGCCTGTGCTGGCTACACGTCTTCGAGAAGACGCGCATACCGGGCGCGTAAGATCAGCTTAGAGGACTGCCAGCAATGATAGTCGACGAAGGACGACCTCAAGCACACGGCCGAAAAGTGCAGGCATTGAAATCCGATGTCCTCGAAGAAGAGTCTAGATTAGTAATGTTAGTGGGAAGACACAAATGGGAGGCCTTCGCCAAGGCAATCATATGTAAGAAAGCAGCTGATGGACGGGAGATTGCTGGCACCCCAGGACAACCAGTAGTTAGTTTTAGACGTGTAGTATTTAGTTATGTAAATGTTGTAGTTTTAGATGTAAGTTAATAAAAACGTGGGGACAGGAACCGCTGGTGTCCAAGATTCATGGGGATATTGTTCAGCGTTATCAAAGGAATCGCTTGATCACATTACAATTAACACTATAACGTCGTAATTATAAACATTCGCATTTTACATGAAAGGTTTCATTTTTCCCTTAAAATCGGCAACATTCTGAAAATAAACATCTACGTTTTTTCTTCTTCTGAATTGTCTTTACTATTAAAGGATGTCCCTGGTTGGATTTAATTATAAGCCTAGTTTTACCTTGTTGGAAGGAAAAATCATTCGTATTCCTAAACCGAATTCTATTTAACAAGCTGCCATTCTTATTATTAAATAAAGTATTTAAATCTCTTCTAAAAGCAAAAAAATCCTAGAATCATCTAATGTATTTATTTTGGACTACCAATTAAGGTGCACAAGTCGAGAAAGTCAAATTCAACCGGAATGAAAAATTCTAATAAATACTTCCTATTAATGAATTTGGCTTCAAGGGATTACAAAATAACCATCGATGCTTTCAAGAAGTATTTATTAGATCCGATCAACATAACCTACAAATTAACCCATAGAAACGCCAATTTCTGAAACATGAAAGACATTTGGTTACAGAAAATAAAAAGGACCATTCAAGAAAATTTATTATATTCGATTAATATAACCCAAAAATTTAACCATAGTGACGCTAATTTTTTGAAACATTAAGAACTTCTGGTTGCAGAAAATAAAGACCTTTTGTGTTGAAAATTTCTCCATGCCAAGAAATCATACGGTCATTAAATCTTTACTAGCTCTTGCAGCTTACCATCGACGTTTCATTCAGTAGACACGCACAGTCATCATTAAAACTAAACCATGCTGTCAAATTCAGTGAATTCCACAGGCCATTAACAATACGAACGCAAGATAAGCTTATTTCAGTTGAGGCATTTTATCTAGCGGTGCAAACATAGCGCATCGACAGGGCAAATATACGACTATCACAAGAGTGTAGATTAAGTTAATAATATAAATACAAATTGTATGTAAATAGTGTAAAATTTAAGAGTTAACCAACTTTTATTGCGAGTTACTTCTACCTCACGAAAAGTCTAAAAACCTATCCTTTACAAATAAGTTATACTCTCCACTGATTTACAACCAGCGTAAATATCATCATAAAGCAACAAGTACCATCAGTCCCTCCACTCATACCGAGCGTCATCAGCTCAATCTCAGTCTACAATAGGATCTATTAGGAACTCTAGAAGAATCACTTTATAAACAGCCTATATTACAATTTCCAAGTTTCTAGTAGGAATTAAATCTAACAAAGGTGCACATCAATTTTTTCAAAAATACTTAAGGATAGGAATCTACTAGTTTATCCACTGGCAAACTAGTAGAATCCTATCCTTACCGATCATTTCACGTATCTGAACAATGTCAAAAACCAAAATTTCCGATTACGATTATAATGACACAAGCCTTCTAAAAATGTTCAATGGAGACAATATAATATATAATCAAAAGTAACTGTAATACAGAGGAAATTCAGTATCAGTAGTCAAGACTTTTGATACACTCCTTGGCAGAGAGAACAATTAACACTGTTGTGGACTAATCATAATTGCAAAAACTTTACCCTATCATAGAAACAAACAATCCGTTGGTTTTAATTAATCATAACAAACTCTAACCCAACTAACGATTTTTAAGTGCGATTTTTTCATTAAAGGCCATTACCTCGCATCACCGTTGATCCCCGGCCGTGCATTAGCACCAACAATAATACCACGTCCATAAAGCGTAATGAGATTATTACTGTAAAATGATCAGTATCCTCTTCTCGCCGTTTCGACCTCCGCCAGCAATCGTCCCGCATATGTTTGCGCGCGCGATCCGCTCGGCCGAAACGGCCATTGTTTCGGAAACATTTCAAAAGTAGAGAGAAAAAAAAAACAAAATACGAACACTTATGCGGAATCATAATAATAATAATGGCCGCTCATCACGCCATGGTTCCGGTTCCGGCCCCCTTCGTGAAAATGCAGACCTAAATAAATCCGAATGATACTTTCTATATTTAAACCGAATATTTAATCGATATGTCCGAGAGGATGTTGTTGATGTCGTACGGCGCGGTGGTTAGGTGGTTGGATATGCACGGCCATCATCAGTGTCAGTGTGCTGGTGTGCGGCGGCAATTAGCGCACGCGACATGTTTTTTAATGTAAGTCGAGATTCTCTTTGTTACGCGCCGCCTTTTACTAATTGCTTGCTTTATTTATGTTTTCTAATTGGTTTACCATTACACGTAAATTCAATTCTTTCGCTTTTCGCAATATTCCGGATAATTTGATTGCAAACACAATTTAGTGAGCTAAATAACTTATTTCAAATATTTATTGCCCCATCAAATTTTAACAAAAATTCAGCTATAAAATTATTAGACCTTAATAAAATATAATGTGGAAATTTTGAAGCTACCTAAATTATCATATGCATATTTTAATTAATGCATGTTAATGTGTAATAAAAATGGTTTTACTACTTTGCATTTGGAAAATTTTCAATCATAAAACATGTTTATTATTTATTAACTGCACTAATAATTTTCTTGGTGAAACAGGTCAGATTTAATAGTAAAATTTGTGTAGAACGTATAAAATATAATTATCTACAATTTGTTTGTTTTCACATTGCAACTGCAATAAATTTGTATATCTCTTCTTGTACCTTCTGTCTTGGTCAATTATCATCTGCCTTTTGCCTTGTATTATCTTCCATCTCTTTTGCATCTTATAAACTTTATATTATAATCATTTTTTTTCTATCTTTTATCTTCCATTCCTCTGCTACATATTTTCTGTCTTATATGTTATAGTAAAGTCTTTCCTCTATCTTCAATCTTTTATCTTCCATGTTATATTTTCTCAAATTTTTTATATGTTCTCTTTCTTATCTTCTATTGTATATTTTTACTTCCGTCTTCTGTCATCTGTAGTTTGTCTTGTATCTTCTAGTTCTTGCCTATTATTCAACGTCTTCTATTCTGTATCTTTTATCACCTGTCATCTGTCAACTATAACAGCCAAATGTTATTGTCGTATATTAACTATTATCTACCATCACCTGTCAACTGTCATTCATTATCACCTGTCATATGTTAATTTTAAATACTAACTATCCTTTGTATCATCTAAGAACTAGCCAGAAAATTGATTAATCCATTTTTTTGTAACACTTTTATTTTAAGAGAAACCTTTATCATCTACAAACTGGCATTTATCAACTGTTAACTGTCATTCAACTATCAACTATTATTTAAATACATATCATCAATGTCAATTATCCTCTGCCACTTACTAATCAAATTGTTTCATCCATTTTTTATAACAATTCCATATGATGTACATTAATTCCGACTTATACTAGACCTCCATTTTCATTATCATCTGAACACTTGTTATATGTCAATTTTCATCTAAACATTTGGCATCTGTTTACTGTCATACAACAGCTATAATCTATTAGTTATCAACTGCCAAATATCATTTTATCTATAAAATATTTTCTATCAACTGTCACCTTGTCACTTGACTATCGTTTGCTTGTTTGACACCTGTAAACTATCATTTATCAATACAACAATTGTCATCTGTAAAATACCACCTGAAGTCTATAGTCCATATAATTAAGTGTAGCATCAACGTTCTTCAAATTGTTTAATTAATTTCCAACATAAACCTTTATCTTGACTTATATTATACCTCTATCATCTACCAACTGCCAAATATTAATACCTGTCATCCATCTGTCTGTATCTGTCAACTATAATCTATTGACAACCACCAAATGTTATTGTCATCAATCAACAATTATATTATCCACCAACAATCACCTGACCTGTCAACTGTCATTTATTAATTCGCAAATGTCATATGCCAACTTTATCGATCAACTGTCATTTGTGAAGAACAATCTTTCATCTGTGATCTGTCACCTATCAATTAAAGTAAAGAACTGCAATCAATACAATTAAGCGCAACCGTGTAATTCCTTTTTGTCATAAAAATTAAAATTCACTTGATTATAATTGACAATGCTTTAACTTGACTTATGCCAAATCTCTATCATTTAACATATGTCAATTGTGATCTGTCAATTATCATAAAAGACTTGTCATCTGTCAATTATCATTAGTCAACCGTCATCAGTCAACTACCATATGTTACCTGCCATCTGTCAACTGTCATCTGTCAACTTAACCTATTGTCAACTGGCACATGTTATGTCATTAAAAATTATACTAATAACTGTCACCTATCAAATGCTATTTATCAATTAACATCTGCCATATGTCAACTACAACTACCAGCTGTCATCTGAACAGTAACATCTAAGAAGTTCCATCCAAAAGACATTGGTTAATAATTGTCTTCTTTCATTCGGCAGCTGTCATCTGTCAACTAGTACCTGTTTACTATCAATTCCCAATTGTCATTTGATAACTTTCCTTTATCAATTGTCATCTGTCAGCTATCAATTCTCAATCACCATTGATTAATTTTCAACAGCCAGCTGTCAACAAGAGTTGTTATGAGTAAATTGCCGCTTCTTAACTGTCATTTGTTAACTAGCATCTGTCTACTCTCTATTCCCAACTGTCATTTGACAACTTTCATTTATCAATTGTCATCTGTCAACTCTTATCTGTTAATTGTTTCATTTGTTTCTATCTGTCGACTGCTATTTGCTAACTGTTATTAGTCTACTGTCAATTATCAACAGTCATCTGTCAATTGGCATCAGACTAATTTCATTTGTCACACTCAACTGTAGTTTGTTAACTGACATCTGTAAACTGTCTCATTTACTCCTATCTGTCAACTGTAATTTATCAACTGTTATCTGTATACTATCAAATGCCAACTGTCATCCCACAACTGTTATGAGTCAATTGCCACTTTTTAGCTGTCATTTGTAAACTGTCATCTGTTTAATATAATTTATCAATCTGTTTACTATCAATCCCTTACCGTCATTCTTAATCTTCAAGAGTCATCTGGCAACTGTCAATTGTTTCATTTATTTCGATCTGTTAACTGCCTTTTGTCAATTATTATCAGTCAACTATTAATTATCAACAGTCACATAGTAATTGGCATAAGACTAATTCCATTTGTCATTAGTCAACTGTAATTTTTTAAGTGACATTTATAAATTGTCTCATTCAGTCCTATCTGGCAACTGTAAATTACCAACTGTCATATGTATACTGTCAATTGACAACTGATATCCCACAAATGATATGAATCAATTGCCACTTCTCAAATATAATTTATCAGCTGTTTCTATTCAATATAATTTGACAATCTGTTTACTCTCAATTCCGAACCGTCATTTATTAATTTACAACAGTAGTATATCACCTCCATCTGTAAATTGTATCATTTGCTTTTATCTGTCAACTGCTATTTGTCAACTATTATCTGTCTACTGTCAATTATCAACAAGCATATGTCAATTGAAATCAGATTAATGTCATTTGTCATTGGTCAACTGTAATTTGTTAACTGCTATCTGTAAATTGTCTCATTCACTCCTTGCTGTCAACTGTAATTAATCAACTGTCATCTGTATACTGTCAATTACTAACTGTCATCCTACAATTGCCATGAGTCAATTGCCACTTCTCAGCTGTAATTTGTCAATTGTCCTCTGTATAATATAATTTTTCGACTGTCAATTGTTTTATTTACTCCTATCTGTAAACTGTCATTTATAAAATATCATCTCTTTACTGTCAATTGGCAACTGTCATTTGTCGATTTTGATGACAGTCATCTGTCAACTTTTATCTGTCAATTGTTTCATTTATTTATATCTGTCAACTGCCATATATTTACTACTATTTACCAACTGTCAACTGACATCTGTCAATTGTCAATTATTATTGGTCAGCTGTTATCTCTCAATTGTAATTTGATAACTAACAACTGTCGATTATTGTATTTACTTCTATCTGTCAACTGCCAATTATCAACAGTCATCTGTCATCTGCCATCTGTCAACTACTATATGTTATCTGTCATCTGTTAACTGTCAAATGTTGTTGGCATCTAATAAATATCATACTAATAAACTAATAATTATCATCTATCAACTGCTATGTTGATTAAATAACACCTGTCATATATCAACGTCAATTACCAGTTGTCATCTCTAAAATAACATCAAAAAGCGATTAAGCCTTAACGTTCATTATATTGTTTCATTTATTTTCAATTTTTAAGTGTCACCTGTCTACTGTTAATTGCCAGCTGAAATTTATCAATTGTTAACTTCCATTTATCAATTGTCATCTATCAACTAGCACCTGTTTACTTTCAATTCCCAACTGTCTTTTGTCAATTTTTAGTCATCTGTCAACTCTTATCTTTCCATTATTTCGTTTATTTCTATTTGTCGACTATTAATTAGCAATTGTTATCTGTCATCTGTCAACTCTCATATGTGATTTTCCAACTGTCATATGTATACTGTTAATTGCCAACTGTGAATTACCAACTGCTAATTGTGAACTATAATCAGTTAGTAGCCAGTTGCCAAATTTTCATCTGCCATACGTCAACTTTATCTACCAACTTTCACCTGCAAAGTACCTATCCTATCTACCTTTCATCTGTCATCTATTACCTTTAATCTATCAATTCTTATCTCTCATACAACTTGATCTACCAATTGTGATTTGTCACTTTTCAGTCATCTGGCAACTCTTATCTTTCATTCATTTATTATTCGTTAACTCCTATTTGTCTTTCATCTTTATACTGTCAATTGCCAACAGTCATCTCTTAACTCTCACTTGTTATTTGTCAGCTGTCATCTGTTTACTGTCAATTGACATCTGTGAATTATCAACTCTCAATTGTCAACTGTTATTTGGCAACTATAATCTATTAATAGTCAATTGCCAAATTTTCATCTGTCCTTTGTCAACCTCGATTACCAACTGTCACCTGCAAATATAATCTTTCATCTATCATCTGTTATCTGTCATCTATCATTTCTCATCTGTCATAAAACTTCATTTACCAATTGTCATTTGTAAATTTTAGTCACCTGGCGAATCTTATCTTTCATTCTTTTCATTTATTTCTATTCACCCACTGCTATTTTCCTCTCATATTTATACTCTTACTTGTTATCTGTCATCTGTTTACTAACAATTGCCATCTATGAATTATCAACTATTAATTGACAACTGTCATTTGACAACTACAACCTCTTAATAGTCATTTGCCAAATTTGTATCTGTCATACGTCAACTTCATCTACCAACTGTCACCTGCAAAGTACTATCTTTCATCTGTCATCCATTACCTGTCATGTGTCATTTCTCATCTGTCATATAACTTTATCTACCAATTGTCATTTGTCAATTTTTAGTCAACTGTCTATTATTTCAATTATTTCTATTTGTGGATTACTACCTGTCTCTCATCTTTATACTGTCAATTGCTAATTGCCATCTGTTATCTGTCAACTCTCATTTTTCTTTTGTCAACTTTCAATTACTAACTGTGAATTATCAAATGTCAATTATAAAAATTATAATCTATTAGTAGTCTGTTGACAAATTTTCATCTGTGCTGCGTTATCTTCAACTACCAACTAACATATCTAAAGTATCATCTCTCATCTGTCATCTATCAATTTTCATCTATCATACAACTTCATCTACCAATTGTCATTTGATAATTTTTAGTCATCTGTCTATTATTTCATTTATTTCTATTTGTCGACTGCTATTTGTATTTAATCTTTATACTGTCAATTATCAACTGTCCTCTGTTATTTGACAACTCTCACTTGTCATTTGACAACTGTCATCTGTTTACTGTCAATTGCCAACTGTCATTTGACAACTATAATAATTTATTTTATTTATTTATATTTTAACTTCATCTACTAACTGTCACCTGCAAAGTATCGTCTTTCATCTGTCATCTGTTACCTGTCATCAATCAATTCTCATCTGTCATACAACTTCATCCACCAACTGTCATTTATGAAGTACCGCCCGAGAACTATGATCCATGTAGTTTAGCGTAGTTTTAAGATCCATCAATTGTTTCATTATTTTTTATTATAAAAATTATAATTAGTAAGCTTTTATCATGAATTATATTAAACCTCTATTATTTAGTCATTTGGAACCAAATTTTATTTGACATCTAATAAACTATCAGGAGTTAATTGCCATTTATCAATTAACATCTCCCACATGCCAACTGTAATTTATTAACTGTCATCTGTGTTCTGTCAATTTGTATCTGTCGTCCCACAATTATTATGAGCTACTTCTCAACTGTCATCAGTCTAACTTAATTTGTCAACTGGCATCTGTCAATTATTTTATCTACTCCTATCTGTCAACTGTCATTTATCAAGTATCATCTGATTACTGTCAATTACCAACTGTCACCTGTCAATAGTTTCGTTTATTTTTATCAGTCAACTGCCATGTTATCTATCTACTGTCATTTGCCAACTGGCATTTGTCAACTGTCAGTTCTTATTGGTTAGCTGTTATCTGACAATTGTTATAATAACTGACATCTGTAAATTGTTTAATTTACTTTTGGCTGTACTATAAACTATAATTATATAAACTGGCACAATTGACAACTGTCATCTGTCAACTGTCATATATAAACTGCCACTTGTCAGCTGACATATGTCAACTGCCCTCTGTTTAATATTATTTGTCAACTGTCATCTGTAAATTATTTAGTTTACTCCTATCTGAAAACAGTCATCCGTTTACTGTCAATTACCAATAATGAATTGTGAAGTTTCTGTTATCTACTGTCATTTGTCAACTGTAATCTGTTAACTTAAGTATATTAGTTGTTAGTTGCCAAATGCTCTTGTCGTTAATTAACTATTATTCACCAACTATCACCTGCCAACTGACATTTATCAATTTTCAACTGTTATACGTCAATTATATATGCCAACTGTTACTTATATAGTATACCACCCGAAAACTATCATTCATATAATTTATTCAACTGTCATATGTCAACTGTCATTTGGCAACTTCCATTTGTCAACTGTCTAACTTATATTATTTGACGACTGTCAATTGTTTAGTTTACTTCTATCTGAGAACTGTCATCTGTTTACTGTGAATTGCCAATTGTGAATTGTCAACCTTCAGTTGTTTACTGTAATTTGTCAACTCTAATCTGTCAACTAAAATCTATTTGTTATCAGTTCCCAAATGCTCTTGTCATCAATTAAATAATATCCATCAACTATCACCTGCCAACTGTCATTTATCAATTTTCAACTGTCATACGTCAATTATAACTGCCAACTGTTATTTATATCGTATAATGTTTCACCTGAAAGTTATAATCCAAATAATTTAGAGTAGTTTTAATTCCCATCAATTGTTTCATTCATTTTTATCATAAACATTATAATTGGGAAAGCTTTTATATTGGCTTGACGTGCTAGCATCTATAATCGGTCAATTATCATATGCCAACTGCCATCTGTTACCAGTCATCTGAAAACTTGGTCATTTGTCAACTGTCGAATGGTATTGCTTTCTGTTAACTGTTATCTAATAACTATCACATTTCAACTGTTATTTATCAATTAACATCTGTCATATTTCAATTTCATCTATAAAATAGCATCCAAGAATTGGCATCTTTATGATTGAACCCAAACGTCCCTAATGTCATCTGTCCATTGTCAATTAACATTTGTTTATTGTTAACTTTCATTTGCCATTTTCATATGTCAACTAGCATCTGTTTACTATCATTTATCAACAATCAACTTTTATTTGTCAATTATCATTTGTCAACTTGCACCTGTTTATTATCAACTGTCATCTGTCAACAGTTATTTATCAATTGAATAATGTATTTCTGTCTGCAAACTGCCATCTGTCTTCTGTCAATTATCAGCTGTTGTTTCTCAACTGTCAATTGTCATCTGTTTACTGTCAATTACCAATTGTCAAATATCAACTGTCATTTGTAAACTGTTAATTGTCAGAATCATTTGACAACTCTCATCTGTTTACGGTCAATTACTAACTGCCAATTATCAACTGTAATCAGTCAACTATTTTTTTATTGGCCACCATTATTTTTTAAACGTCAACTGCCATCTGTAAAATACCACCTGTGAACTCTCGGCTGCATTTAGCTTTTCCGAAGGTCTACAATTAATGTCTAATGGATTTTTATGTGTATTTTTGCCAATATTCATTAAGAAATTTTTAAAGTAATAATAGAGGATTGTATTTTCAATTGAATTTTCATGTTTTTTTTATATTAACGTTATTTTCAGGTATATACAGGTTAAATGGATGGCCTCTACCCACCTTCCAATCAGTTAAATAAAAATGACTTTTACTGAATTATTCTTTTTTAAAACAATGTAGAATAATTAAATTTGTTGAAGTTTTTTTCTGAATTTTTTTTCATCTACTTTCCCTCTAGTTATTTTTCAAAAGATTTTTTTCACTACTCAAATAAAATTTATATTAATTATTAGTGCCTTATTGGCCTCTCTTGTAATATTTTTTTTAAATCTAGCGTACTCTTGACCTACCTCAATTCCTTTTGTATTAACCTAGCGTACTCTTGACCTTCCCCAACAAATTCCATATTAATCCACTGGTATATTAATAAACAAAACATTAACCCAGCGTACTCCCGACCTACCATAATACAAGGTGTATTGACCTAGCGTTACCCTGACATTCCTTAATAACCTTGATATACAGTTTATTGAGGTAGGTCAAGATTACGCTAGGTAAATTTTGAAAATGTTTCTTGGAAATATTTACAAAAAAATGTTGAAATTTAAAAATAAAAAAGAATTGCAAAATAGTTTAAAAAACAATTTAAAAAAAAACGGAAATGGAAAATATTTAAACTGAAATTTAAAAAAAAAACAATGAAAATTTACAAAAAGATACAAAAATTAAAAATTTATTTATAAAAATTTAATGAAAAACAATTAAAAATATATATAATTTGATAAAAGACAAATATATTTGAACTTAGGCTAAAATATTACTGTTCTAATCGCTTAACATTAATCACAAATCAAGAGAACACTGAATTTTTCAATTCAGTGTAATCACAAATCTGTTTTTTTTTTAATAAAAGTTCGAGGAATAGTGATTAAAATTTTAATGTATATATGTAGGATGGGTAGGTGATCACTATTTCTGCCTCTAATCACCCTCAACTTAGAGGGTGGGATAGTGGCCATCCACTTACCATTTTAATATTAAAATATAAGGGTGTATTTATAAATTAAGAAATTATTTACAAGAAGATTGTGTAAATATCAATTATCAATTAATTAAAAGTAAACTGAAAATAACTCGTTTAAAAAAAATTGCACATATCGATAGCTGTGCTTGAGGCTTAAGGTCTTGAGATTAAAATAACAATTATATTTCATATTACTACTACGATTACTAATAAATATATTCGTTTGTAAAATAACTTGAATACAACATATTCTACTTATCCTACTCGTTATGACATTCCCAAGACCGTTTTAAAATGTTTTAAGCAATAATCCTAAAATTTAATGAGTTTATAACGTCCACACGTCCGGTCCTAGTTGTGTCCGGTGACTAAACCCGAAAGAAGACCAGTTTCCTAGTATACTTACTTTCAAATTAGGCGTAATGTCTTATATTCACAAAAGTCACACACGTTATACATTAATTTGAAGCGTTAAACGGATTTACAAAGTTTTCATCCGTTTTACAAGCAAATGTTTATGGTTTTATTAAAAATTTCAATTTTATTTATTTTTTTGTAAGAATTCAATTGTATTAATTATTTAACTTTTAAATTATATTTTGTTCCCATTTTTTTTTTTCATTTCTTACAATTTTAATTTTCAAAGCGAATTATAAAAGAAATTTCATCAACATCTTCGAAATCGCTATGTTATAATTAAGTACATTATTAGTATTATGTTTTTTTTTTCTTTCGTCAGTTACATTATGGGTTTTGTCTTGATTGAATGAATTTCGTGTTCGCATTGCGATCCAAACACAATTCGTGAGCGGCATTCAAATCGCTGAATAATTAATTGCCCACGGTCTGGCAGCAGACAAATCAGAGCGCTTATTTTTATTTTCGTGCAATTAAATCGTTAATAATATAAATATCGCACGTTGATTCATTTAACGGTGATCGGTTCGTAAGAATGGGTGAAAAAAGAATGAAGGAACGAGGACGTTACGTGCGGTAATTACCGAGCGCATTAAATTCATTTTGTCGTGGCCTAATGATAATCAACATAATTTACAAGTAGGAAGGAGCTCCGCAATTGTGAAGATGTTGTTAGGGTCAATCACTTTTCCTTCCTTTCCGTGGAAGTGTTGCTTCATATTCTTCATTTACCGCTCGCCGCTCGCGATGAGTGCATCTCCTGCAACGGCCGCAGTGGTTTCGCAAAGTACATTGTTTATTCATTAAGTGTAGTAGTAGTAAGAGGATTACGGCGGCGAGATGCGCGTTTTCGAAATACAACCGTTGGATTACGTGGGTAATTCCGCGCCGTTTGAATCGCCCAATTATTGCCTCTTTTTCTTTGATTTCAAGGATGTGGACGGACCAGGAAACGGAATAGCCAACGGGGCGGTGGACTCGGCGTTCAGGAAGATACAGAAGAACCACTCGGGTTTCTTCATCTGGAGGATCGAAGTGAGTTTGCAGTTATATATTTTTTTTTTCGTGTGAACTAATCATTTGCATTTCCGCAGAACGTGAACGCGATCGCGTTGGCGAGGGATATTTACGCCACTTTTTACAGCACGGATTGCTACATCATTTACGCCGCAGCGCAAACCGCAACTCCAGTTACTGTCGATACTGTGGTACGTTTAATTATTACTTCCTGCTTCTAACAGAACGATCATGTTTAAACAGAATAATCACAATCGATAGCTTTTATAGAATTTTATTTAATGTTAATCAATAATCATGTTCATGCATGAAAAGCAATTCCTAAATACAAAACCATCATAATACAGTGTGTCCCATTAAAATGATGTTGATTTCTTATGATACCAAGATTTTTTAATATTTGTTTAATCGAGTTGTAATAGTGTGCTTTATATTTTATTGCAAATATTAATTATACTTAAAATTTTTTGGAAAACGTTACATAACCTCAATATTATCGAGATATTTGACATTTAAAAAAAATCCCATTCAGAAAAATTCTTTCATTCAATCGCTTAAATTTTTAATTTTGATTGCGATTATTTCAAAAGTTAAATAAGAAAAGTTTACATTTTTATAATTATTATTAAAGTTAAAGTAATTTTGAGTAAGTTCTAAAAAAATCCAAATTGTGGCAATTGTTTTTTTTATTGTTTTCAATTGCTTAAATATTTTTATCACAATAAAAATAAATAATGTTGTTGGTGTTTCCTGAAATTTCTCTTCGATACTTTTGAAAATCTCTAGTTGAAATTGTTTTTGAAATAACCGAATTATAAAGTTCATATTTGCCTAAAACATGTTTTTGTCCTTGTTGGTTATGATTAATTATCTTTTGGAGTGTTTTACACCATAACAAGATCTCTAATCGTATTTTTTAACAATTAAATTATAAATTAGTCTGAAGGCAATGTTTGCTGATTAAATTTCATACTGACATTTTTCATAATTATTAACTTCTGAAATTTCTCTTCAATTATTCTGATAAATTCCTCTTTAGTTGACATTCTGTCTCGAAGGATGTCAAATACAATTTTCCAGCATTTTTCGACAATTTTACACCATTTCCAAAATATTTTATCATTATCTTAGAATATTCATAAAATATTTCTTTGATACCTTTGAAAACTTCCTTATCAACATGAAACAGAATTTTACATGTTTTCTTCCATTCTTCTTCTTTGATAGTTGACATGTGACACTGAAAAATATTCATATTCATTTGACAGGTGACAGTTGACACTGGACATTTTTCATATACATTTTATACTTGACTTTTTTTCATATACATTTGATAGTTGATATTTGACACTGGACATTTTTTACTTTTTCATATACATTTTACATTTGATACTTAACATTTTCATATACTGTTGGCATTTGACACTTTTTCATAAAGATTTTATAGGTGACATATGACACTTGACTTTTTCATATACAATTGACAGTTGACAATTAACATTTAACAATGGACGTTTTTCATTACATATTTGACATTTGACATTTTTCGTATACATTTGACACTTGACTTTTTTATATACATTTGATAGTTGTCTTTTGGCACTGAAAAATATTCACATACATTTAACAGTTGAAAATTGACACTGGACATTTTTCATTTACAGTTGACAATTGATAATTTTACGCTCGACATTTTTCATATACATTTGACAGTTGATATTTGACACTTCGCTATTCTTTATATACATTTAATAGTGACACCTGACATTTTCCTATACATTTGACAGTTGACAATTGACACTGGATATTTTTCATATACGTTGACAATTGATATTTGACGCTGGACATTTTTCATACACATTTGACAGTTGAAATTTGGAACTTTTTTTATATAAATTTGATAGATAGTTAGAGTTGTCACTCGACTTTTTCATATACATTTGACAGTTGATATTTGACTCTGGTAATTTTTCATATACATCCGACATTCGAATTTTTTCATATGTATTTGATAGTTGGCATTTGACTTTTGACATTTTTCCTATACATTTAGCAGTTGACAATTGACAAATTCACACTTGACATTTTTCATATACATTTGACAGTTGACACTTTACTTTATCATACACATTTTATAGTTCAAGTGTCAGATGACTTTTTTTTATATATATCTGACAGTTAACAATTGACATTTTTATATACATTTGACACTTGATTTTTTTCTCAATTGACGCTGGACATTTTTCATATAGCTTTGGCATTTGTCATATACATGTGACAGTTTGGCAAAAGACTTCTTTCATATTCATCTGACATCTAACAAACACTCTAAGACAATTTTCATTAGTCATTACTCGTTTGTTTTTCATATAGATTTTATAGTTGACATTTGACACTTGACTATTTCATATACATTTGACAATTGGTATTTTACAATGGACGTTTTCATTACATATTTGACAGTTGACAACGTTTGACACTGGAAATTTTTCGTATACATTTGACACTTGACTTTTTTTATATACATTTGATAGTTATTTTGTGACACTTAAAAATATTCATATACATTTAAGAGTTGAAAATTGGCACTTTTCATATCCATTTGACAATTGATAATTTTACACTCGACTTTTTTTATATACAGTTGACAGTTGATATTTGACACTTCACTATTCTTTATATACATTTAATACTTAACATTTGACACTTGACTTTTTCATATACATTTGACAGTTGACAATTGTTATTTAACAATGGACGTTTTCATTACATATTTAACAGTTGACAATTGACGTTTGACAATTGAAATTTTTCGTATACATTTGACACTTTTTTATATACATTTCATAGTTCTTGTGACACTGAAAAATATTTTTATACATTTAAGAGTTGAAAATTGACACTCGACAGTTTTCATATCCATTTGACAGTTGACAATTGGCATTTAACAATGGACGTTATTTATTACATATTTGACAGTTGACAATTGACGTTTGGCATTGGATATTTTTCGTATACATTTGACAATTGACTTTTTTATATACTGAAAACTATTCATATACATTTAAGAGTTGAAAATTAACACTGGACATTTTTCATATCCATTTGACAATTGATAATTTTACACTCGCAAATTCATATACATTTGACAGTTGATATTTGACACTTCACTGTTCTTTATATACATTCTAGGGTTACCATTTGACACATGACATTTTCATATACATTTCACAGTTAACAATTGACTCTGGACATTTTTCATATACGTTTGACAGTTGACAATTGATATTTGACGCTGGACATTTTGCATACACATTTGGCAGTTGACATTTGGAACTTTTTTTAACATAAATTTGATAGTTGACATTTGACACTCGACTTTTTCATATACATTTGACACTTCACTATTCTTTATATACATTTAATAGTTAACATTTGACACCTGACATTTTCAGATACATTTCACAGTTGACAATTGACACTGGACAGTTTTTCTTATACGTTTGACAGATGACAATTCATATTTGACGCTGGACAATTTTCATACACATTTGGAACTTTTTTTACATAAATTTGATTTGATATTTGACACTTCACTATTCTTTATATACATTTAACAGTTATCATTTGACACCTGACATTTTCAGATACATTTCACAGTTCACAATTGACACAGGGCATTTTTCATATACGTTTGACAGTTGACAATTGATATTTGACCCTGGACATTTTGAATACACATTTGGCAGTTGACATTTGGAACTTCTTTTACATAAATTTGATAGTTGACATTTGACACTCGACTTTTTCATATACATTTGACAGTTTTTCATATGTATTTTCTAGTTGGCATTTGACTTTTGACATTTTTCCTACACATTTGTCAGGTGACAATTGACACTGGACATTTTTCATATACATTTTAAAACCTGACTTTTTTTCAGATACATTTGTTGTTTATATTTGACACTGGACATTTTTTATATACATTTGACAATTAACCTTTTTCAAATACATGTGACAGTTGACAATTTCATACTCGACAATTTCATATACATTTGACAGTTGATGTTTGACACTTTACTTTTTCATAAACATTTTACATTTGATACTTAACATTTTCATATTCTGTTGACATATAAAGATTTTATAGTTGACATTTAACACTTCACTTTTTCATATACATTTGACAATTGACAATTGGCATTTAACAATGGACGTTTTTCATTACATATTTGACAGTTGACAATTGACGTTTTCCACTGGACATTTTCGGATACATTTGACACTTGACTTTTTTATATACATTTGATAGTTATCTTGTGACACTGAAACATATTCATATACATTTAACAGTTGAAAATTGATACTGGACATTTTTCATATACATTTGACAATTGATAATTTTACACTCGACATTTTTCATATACATTTGATAATTGATATTTGACACCTAGCATTTTCATATACATTTGACAGTTTACAATTGACACTGGACATTTTTCATATACGTTTGACAGTTGACAATTGATATTTGACACTGGACATTTTCATAAACATTTAGAAGTTGACATTTAGAACTTTTTTATATAAATTTGATAGTTGACATTTGACACTCGACTTCTCATATACATATACGCTGGTAATTTTTCATATACATCCGAAATTCGAATTTTTTCTCATGTATTTTATAGTTGGCATTTGACTTTTGTCATTTTTCCTACACATTTGACAGTTGACAATTGATAATTTCACACTCGACATTTTGACAGTTGACACTTTACTTTTACATACACATTTTATAGTTTAAGTGTCAGATGACTTTTTTATATACATCTGACAGTTAACAATTGACATTTTTTATATACATTTGATACTTGATTTTTTCACAATTGACGCTGACATTTTTATATAGCTTTGGCATTTGTCATATACATTTGACAATTTGACAATAGACTTCTTTCATATTAATTTAACATCTGACAAACACTCGAAGAAAATTTTCATTAGTCATTAGTCGTTTGTTATTTATTATTAGAGAAAATGACATTAAATTCTAGAATTCTTGATAAAAAGTATTTAGAAATTTCCCAATCAAACAAAAGATTCATTTGAAGATTGTTGTTTTAATTAAAAGGGTTATCATTTGTTTATTTATTTTATCATATTTATCAGTACCTGTCATTTGTTATTTGATATTTGCACTTTGGATTTTTACACGTGACACTTGCTATTTGACATTTGACATCTGACAATTGACATTTCAGAATCGACGTCTAACATTTGACAGTTGACAATTGCCATTTGATATTTCACATTCGTTATCTGGTATTTGACAGTTGACAATTGACATATTACATTCGACATTTTGCTATTGACATTTGACACTGCCATTTGTCATTTTTCTTTTGTGATTAGTATCTGTTATTTGATATTTTTAATTTGGCATTTGACACTTTTAAACTTGCTATTTGATATTCACATTCGACATTTTACACTTGATATTTCAGAATCGACATCTATCATTTAATTTATCGATTGTCATTTATTGTTTCACATTCGACATCTGGCATTTGACACTGAATATCTGAACTTTAAATGAATGATTGATAAAAATGTTTATATATTTCCCATATAATTCTCAAGAATTTAAAACCACTTCTTTCAGATTTTTAATTATTTCCAATATTTTCTTAGAATATTCTTGAAATTGCTCGTCAAAATTTCAGAATTTTTTTTTGGTCGCTGTGAAAAGCAAAAAAAATCCACTTTAATATAATTTTTAACAGATATTTGTTAAATGTTAAATAAAATATTTCAGGATTTTTTCATACATTTTTGGAGAACTTAACACCATTTTTTTTAGACTTCAAGAATTTTCCACCATTTTCTTAAAAATGTCTTTTCAAGATATCTGAAAATACCTGAAAGATTAATAAATATGTCAAATAAAATTTTCCATTATTTTTGTTCAATTTTTTATGTAGAATATTCTTCGAATTTGTCTGCAAGACTTCTCACTTTGCTAATCAAAACCATTTCTTCAATATTTATAAAATTTTCGTAGGATATTCTAAAAAAAATATCTTCAAAACTTCTGAAAAATTCCTGTTTGATTGATACTGTGTCGCTGCTAATGTCGAACGTAATTTTCCAAAATGTTTTCTTCTTTTTTCAAGAATTCTACACTATTTTATCATAATTTTCTTCGAAACCTCTTAAAGTTTGTTTTCAATACTTCTAGAAATTTTCTGGATAATTAATACTGAATTGTCACCAATGTTGTTATCATTATTCTTTCTTCTGATTAAGAAGAATTTAAAACCATTTCTAACATATTTTTTTTCGAGATCCATCATTTTCCTAAAATATTTTTCAAATTTCCCTTCGAGGATAAAAATTTCATAGATGAATAATAACATGTCTTCACCAATGTCAAATAATTTTTCAAGAATTCAACACGATTCTTTCCAGATTTCTAGAGTTTTCCAACATTTTCTTCGAATGTTTTTGACTTCTAGAATGTTCTTAAATTTTTTCTTTAAGACTATCATAAATTTATGTATAATTGAGATTGTGATTTAGGCAAATTGATTAAAATTTGTCAGGAATTTTTCATATATATTTCAAGAATTTTAATTTCTTCAGGATTTCTAAAATTCTCCATCACTTGTCTAAAAAATTTTTTTGAAAATTATCTTCCAAACTTCTGAAAATATCTTGAACAATTGATGCTTATATCAAACCAAAATTTCCATCGTTTTTTCTTTAATTTTTGAGGAATTTTATTTTATTTCTAACATATTTTCTGCTAGATTTCTAAAAATCATTCATCATTTTCTTAATTTATTCGTGAAATTTCCATTCAAAAACTGTGTCGCTGCTAATTTGAAACAAAATTTTCCAGTGTGTATTTGTTTATTTCTTTTCAAGAAATTTACATCCCTTTTAATATATTTTCCTCCAAATCTCTTGAATTTTCCATCTATTTTTAAGAATATTCTTTAAAGTTTTCTGCAACATTTCTAAAAATTTCCTGCAAGTTTTTCAAGAACTTTTAAATACATTTTTTCCACTTTCAAGAACTTAACACCATTTCTAACATATTTTCTTACAGATTTCTAAAATGTTTCATGTTATTATTGAAATTTTTCTTCATAACTTCTGAAAATTTCTTAGATGATTAATACTTAGTAGTCGTAAATGTCAAACAAAATTTCTAATATTTTTTTCCATTACTCAAGAATTTAAAACTAGTACTAATATATTTTTTTCCAAAAATTTTTCATTATTTTCAAAAAAATGACTTTGACAAAGTTAAATTACATTTTTCATAGATTTTTCGAGAGAATTGTTTTTATTTCGCCAAATATATTTTTTTAGGCATTTTTCAAATATTTCTCAAGAAGGTAAAGCCATCTCTTCCAGATTTCTAAAAATGTTTCTATCATTTTCTTAGAAAGTTCTTGAAGCTTCTCTTCTGAAAATTTTCTGGTTGATTGATGCTGTCTTCACCAATATCAAACAAAATTTTCCATCAAAAAATGTTTCAACAGTTTTTTTCATTTTTCAAGACATTGACACCATTTTCCATACTTCAAATTTCTAGATTTTCCATCATTTTTCTTCGATACTTTCCTGGATAATTGATACTGTCAATATTGATGCTATCAAACAAAACTCTCTAGCATTATTTTTTCATTTGTTGAAAATGTAACTTTCCAATTTCCAGAATAATTTTAAAAATACTGTACCACCACCAATGTAAAACAAAATTTCCATTATTCTTTGCAGAAATTACAGTTTTCATTACAATCTATTAGTTGTTTATTGGTTACTATAAATTAGCAATTATCATTGTGAGTAGACTCATCTGTGAAATGCTAGGTTTCTGTCAAATATTATTCCATCATTATTAGCAAGTATTAGTTGATAATTGCTACTGTTAACTGACAATTGTTATGATCATGTATTACTTATAACTATCAATTGTCATTGTCAACTGTCAATCATTATTAACAATTGACATATAACATATGACTAATATAACCCTTTATTTATTTATTTATACATCTTTGGACTCCTTTTTAAAAAAGAATATATTTACAACAAATCAATTAAAAAAACGTACTTCAAATTTTGGGCGAAAGAAGCACGGACGGAATTCACAATTACAAAATATCAACGTTAAGAAAATTTTAACATATTTTTCTAAATATTTTAAATACCATTCGTAGTAGAGTGCTTAAATTTGGTACTTAGTTAGTAAGGAAATACCTTAGGCAATTTGTCACTTCGATCGGACCGCGGGAATTTTTAAAATTCAATCTTTCGTTCTAGAGTTATAATCAATAAAGGAAAAACAAATGAAAATCAAATTTTCGTTTTTAACTTCTACAATAAGATACAACATTTGTAAACTCTGGGTGCAAGAATTTTTAAACTCCGACATTTCGTTTAAAAGTTATGTTAAAAAAAGAGAAAAACAAATGAAAATCAAATTTTCGTTTTCAACGTTTACAATAAGTATGCGACATTAGTGAACCATCAGTGTAAAAAATTTTTAAAATCCGACCTTTCGTTTAAAAGTTATGGCCAAAAAACGAAAAACAAAAGAAGATCGAATTTTCGTTTTCAACCTTTACAACAAGTATGCGACATTTGTGAACCATCAGTGCAAGAATTTTTAAAATCCGACCTTTCGTTTTAAAGTTATGGCCAAAAAACGAAAAACAAAAGAAAATCGAATTTTTAACAACTGTCGCATACTTATTGTAAACGTTGAAAACGAAAATTCGATTTTCATTTGTTTTTCCGTTTTTAGGCTATAACTCTTGAATGAAAGATCGGATTTTAAAAATTCTTGCACTGATAGTTCACTAATATCGTATACTTATTAAAAACGTTGAAAACGAAAATACGATTTTCATTTGTTTTTCGTTTTTTAGTCATTACTCTAGAACGAATGATGGAATTTTAAAAATTGTTGCACTGATGGTTAACAACGGTCTAATACTGATTGTAAACGTTGAAAACGAAAATTCGATTTTCACTTGTTTTTCGTTTTTTGAACGTAACTTTTAAACGAAAGGTAGGATTTTAAAAATTCTTGCACTGATGGTTCACAAATGTTGCATACTTATTGTAAACGTTTAAAACGAAAATTCGATTTTCATTTGTTTTTCCCTTATTAATTATAACTCTTGAAGGAAAGATCGGATTTTAAAAATTCTTACACTAATGGTTCACTAATGTCGCATACTTATCGTAGAAGTTAAAACGAAAATTCGATTTTCATTTGTTTTTCGATTTTTTGGCCATAACTCTAGAACGAATGATCGGATTTTAAAAATTCTTGCACTGATGGTTAACAACTGTCGCATACTTATTGTAAACGTTGAAAACGAAAATTCGATTTTCATTTATTTTTCGTTTTTTGGCCATAACTCTAGAACCAATGATCAAATTTTAAAAATTCTTGCACTGATGGTTCACTAATGTCGCATACTTATTGTAACCGTTAAAAATGAAAATTCGATTTTCATTTGTTTTTCGTTTTTTGGCCATAACTCTAGAACGAATGATGGAATTTTAAAAATTCTTGCACTGATGGTTTAGAAATGTCGCATACTTATTGTAAACGTTGAAAACGAAAATTCGATTTTCATTTGTTTTTCTTTTTTTGAACATAATTTTTAACGAAATGTAGGATTTTAAAAATTCTTGCACCCAGGGTTTACAAACGTTGTATACTTGTTATAGAAGTTGAGAACGAAAATTTGTTTTTCAATTATTGGTTATAACTCTTGAACGAAAGATTGAATTTTGAAAATTTTTGCACCGAATGAAAATGTCATAAAGTATCCAAAAACTAACGAAAAATTAAACTTTTTGTTTAAACTTTGATGGCCTGTATCTTGGTTATTTGCTGACTTTTATGATCATTTTTAGGATATGTTGTTAATTTTATTGCCCGAGTCACAAAAACACTCTGTATATATTAAAATTATAATGGTGACCACCCACCAATTCTGTGTATATAATCAAACTTAAAAGCTACAACATTTCTAATAAAATTATCAACAACATTTACATAATTTATGTCTTTGTTTTTAGAATACTTAAACAGTTACAGTGATGAAAGTACCTGTGTATATGTAGGGTGGGTGGGTGGCCACTATCCCACCCTCCAAGCTATAAACCATACACGAGTGTTACGCTGAATACCAATTTGATTAAAAAGCAGAATTTACATTAGATTTTGCATGTTTGAAATTTTTTATACGAAAACAGTCGCCTATTTATTAACACTGGAGGGTAGGATAGAGGCCACCCACCCACCCTACATATACAATTAAACTTAAGCTACAACAGTGCTTATAAAATTATCAACAATATCTACACAATCTTTGTGTTTGTGTTCAGGAAACTAAAAGAGTTATAGTGGTGAAAGTACCTATGTATATGTAGGGTGGGTGGGTGGCCACTATCCCACCCTTCAACCTAAACATCATACGCAAATGATTTGTTAAAAATTATTTTAATAACAAGCAGATTTTATATTAATATTAACATATGAACTTCTTTGTATTACATGTTTTTATAGGAAATCATATATTTCTTGAATCACTTCGTGAAACATTTTGAACTATTAGTAATATCAAGATAATGCATTAAAAAAATGAAACTAGTCGAGTAAATATAGAAAAATTGTGAAACAAGCCAAGTGTAATTTAATTTAAACCTTCTTAGTAATAATGGAAATCAATCGCTTATAATTTAAAACTGGAATGTAAGATAGTAGACACAAAAATGCCACAGACATAAATTGTAACGTAACTGCAGTATTTTAATTAAATTATTAATTTCAAACGGTCTGTTCTACTTTTCAGCGGATTATTAAATAATGCACCGCCACGGAAAATTATCTTCACAGTCCAAAGACTTTTAATATAACATATATATATAAATGTTGCAAGCAATAAAGATTAAGAGTGTGCTTGGTTTAAATATGCATGGGCGTCTTGTTGAATTACTGCTTAACAGTATATTTGTAAGTGAATGGTGCTCGTACGCGCCATTAATGTGCTTAAGCATGTTCGCTCCAGTGCAAATAGACTTAAGTGCATGCGGAGAACGTACTTAAAGGAATTCATAGTTTACACGAAGAAATTATTAAAAAATATTGATTATAAATTCTTATATTTATAATCATAATTTAATTATTACATAAATCAATACTTAAAATCAGTGTTATGATGAGGGATTTTCTATATTTATAATGCTAATGAAATAATCAAATAAGTCAATACTTAACATCAGTGTTAGGAAGAGGATTGGCTTTATAATTTATGAGAAAATAAAGAAAAACGAAATTAATGATCGTAGATTACAAGGGTGGTTGCAGATGACTTCGAAGTCGACGCAAAAAAATAGTAGATGGGTTTATTAATCAATAATAATTGTGAAGAAAGTGTTAGTGTTTTAATCAAGATGGGTTTATTGTTTTTCAAAATATCATCCAAACACTTTTGTATGCGCTTGAGCAAATTTTCTAAGAACTTTTTTCCACTACGATTGAAGTACCTTCAAAGCATACATCTTCAGGCGTCGAAAAACGTTGGCCTCGTAATTTATTTTTCATTTGCAGGAATAAAAAGAAGAAGGCTTTATGGTGGATGATATATCAAATCGGCTTTTTCAGTTCTCAAAAAGTCTCTTATTTGAGTCGATGTGTGATGTGCTCGTATTGTTCTGCTGAAGAATAATACGTTTTTGGCTGTTGGTTTCTCTTATTTTTCTGAAGACTGCTGACAAACAAATGATTGTTATTTGCAAAAAAAAAACGACGGAAGAATTTCTGGTCGATTGCTAATATTCAATCAACATTAATGGAAAAAAGATGTCTCTTCTTGAAATGCTATTATGTATAAGTAAAATGATGTCATGGAGATTTAAGCAAGCTCCAGTCACGTGTAACGTACTGTGAAATTAACGTTTTACTGTTGAATTCCTTACAGTAATGACCTAACTGTTACAAGAAAAATATTTACACAATACTTTTTAATTTGATATTATAAACCTTATGTGTGAAAATTCTCCTAGAAGCAAAGAAATATTTCCAATTTACACTTCGTAAACTTTAGCGTTTTCTTTTTTCTTAATTATTCACTCAATGGATCGCTGTCTTGCTTGAAGTATTCAGTTCACGTGTTAAATATAGTAGTATCTCCATAAATAACGTCTTTAAAGGAATGCTCCTAATTGAACCGCTTGTTATTAGAATGCCTCTCTGCCAGTGCAATTAGTTACAAGCGTTTTAATGTTAAGAATGTGTTTTTACATGAGTATCTAGAACAAGTGTTACAATTGCAATCAATAATTATATTATTTGGTGCACTAATGAATAATCGAAATTATTTTAAGCAGTCGAGAAATTAATTTGTAAATCAATTGATTTTGATACGCTATGATAATACGAAAGCAGAAAGTCTTGGATAAATCCTGGGAAATCATCACAATTAGTTGCAAAATCCAATCGCTTTAGAAAGAAGGTTAATCTCTGTATTTGGTGGTCTATGAAGGGCATGCTTTAACAATTACTGCAGATTGTAACCTCTGTTGCTTCCAAACTAGATGAATTATTAAATAATTATTCATTAACATAATTAAGTTGCCTAAAAAAACAATACTTTATTTTTCTCATAAAATAATTCCATAATTGGAACGACTTAATTTTTTGGACACTTTTGCACGATCAACAATGAACGTACCAAAAAAAAAAAACAACGATTGTAATCTGTAGATCGTCACGTTTGGGAAGTTTTTAATTGGCGAAACGATAATTACAGGTGAAAGAAATAAAAGGAACGCCGGAAATTCACATACACTTCTGGCTGGGTTCATCAGCATCGGCGGACAAGTCGGGCATAGCGGCCTACAAGACGATCGAGCTCGATGGCTATTTGGGTGGAAACGCCGTCCTCCATCGCGAGACGCAAGGCAACGAGAGCCCGAGATTCAAGAGTTACTTCAAGAATGGAATTAGGTCAGAAATAAATATTTATTGCGTGAAAAATTTAACTTAATGGTTTTTTGATAACCTACCGACTAAAACCATTTCTTTGAGATCGCTGTTATGACTATGGGTATAGATGTTTAGTGTTTTTTTCTCCACAGTTTTCTATCTTGAGTTAATTGTTCAATCTCTCTTCAGTCTATATCCTTATCATCCGCTTCTTCTCTAATTCTGTCATTCTATGTTTGTCTCTACCTTCACCGGTATTTTCTTCCTTGTCCTTTTATTTCATATATTCTTCTTGCTGTTATATCCTCTTTCATGCGGTGCATATGTCCGCACCATCTAAGCTGTCCTTCTACAATGGTATTAAAAATAGGTTCTATCATTAAGAAGATCTTTATTTTTGGCAAATTGATGTATTTTAGTTCTATTGTATTTTCTTATAGGGTTTTAACGGATCCTCCGCAAAATCCCACCATCGGCTTCCAAGCGAGACTCTTCAGGATTAGAGGAGCCAGGGTGCCCATCATGACCCAGCTGGTGCCAATTTCTTGGGAGCACTTCAGTAGCGGTGGTATTTTCTTGCTGGAAACCGAGCGTGTGCTGTTCATCTGGATAGGAAGGACGGCGAATGCAGTGGAAAAATTGCATAGCGCAAAGGTGAGATGAATCAATAATTAATTTTTTGGAAAGTCTTATCAACGAATTTTGTTCTAAAAATTGTAGCGTCGTAAAAATATTAAATCCCAAAACACACAACTTCTTTATTAAGATATTAATACAGGTGTTTCATATTTTCAAATGTTAAAATTGTTTATATATTTGTCCGTTTTGATGTTCTTTTCCTTTAAAATACGTAAAGTAATCAAGTGATCATAAAAATCATTCTTATAATAATAATCTTTGTTTGTACATTCTAAAAAATGAATACATGCGAGAGAAAAAAACAAATTCTTAATACAAAACATGTAAGGAATCTTCAGTATTAAGTATAATAATTGTGGGAAGACAAGCCTTAAGGCAAGATTCAGTTTTGGGCGTATACCAAACTGTTTTCCATCTAAACCTTACTGGCATAACAAGAAAATAATAAAATACTAATACTAATAATGTGCTATACGTACAAACTATTGTTAAGAAATTGGTAAAGAAAGTTAAGTCAGAAAAGTTAATTTAGCATGCCGGAGTAAAATTGGACTTTTCATTTTTCCTTAAATGATAAATACAGATAAGAATTTCATAGTTTCTTAAATATAGTTTAATATTTTTAATTTGTGTTTTACAAAATAAAATAAAAAAAGAGAATCAATTCTCTAAATTTGCTTCCAAAGAAATTCAGTGCGTTTAGAGTTTAACAATTTTTATTAAAATAAATATTTGTATGTGTGAAAAAGAGTGTTTTATCTCAACTATCAATAAGTTTTTTTGAAGTAAAACTCTAAACTTAAGGTTTCTTTTTTGTGGAATTAGCTAAAAATCTTAATTTTGTGCTTTTTTGAAAGCAGTAAGAGCAAAAAACCTACGATGATTTAAATTCTAACTTAACCCGTGGTGAAACATGTTTATGTTAATTAAAAGAGTAATTAAAACGCTTAGTTTTGTTTCACTATTTCTATAATTACCTAAAAAACATTTTCGTAAAATGTCGTACACCAGAAGTAAGTGCTTATTCGAGATCCTTTTCGTGTTTTGAGATTTTCCCTTAACACATTGGATGCCAACAAGTTTTTTTTGTAAAATGTCAAAAAACGTCTTTGTTTTTAAGTTTTATTTCATAAAATGAGTAAAATGCTTATTTAATTCATTTTGATGCATTTTTTAGACGAAATTACGGGTTTTTTATGTGTCAGTCACCAAGTTTTATTCTATAAAATGAGTAAAATGCTTATTTAATTCATTTCAATGCATTTTTTAGATGAAATTACGGGTTTTTTGTTTGTCAGTCACCAAGTTTTATTCTATAAAATGAGTAAAATGCTTATTTAATTCATTTTGATGCATTTTTTTAGGCGAAATTACGGATTTTTATGTGTCAGTCACATGTGACTGATGCTCCAATGGCAAAAAATTATGCGTTTCGTCTCGTCAGGCAATGTGTCAGTCACGTATCTCACTCTCAAAAACATTATCTCTAACAAAGCAACGTGTTTTTAATTTAGAAAAAATGTTATGTATTTTATATATTACATTGCTATTTTGATGTTTCTTTTGTATTTATATTAATAATAATAATAATATGTCTTTATTTTCAAAGTGCCAGAAGAGTACAAAATGAAAATTGCGCCAGAATATTTGCTTAAACTAGGGTTGCTTAATATTATTTTGAAGTAACAAATAAAGATATATTATTATTATTATTATTAAATATACGGGTTCTATTTCAATATAATACATTTTTTCGGAGATTATACCTACAGCTGTTTGAAGGAATATAAGGTGGCCAAATTGTAGTAACGTGCAGAAGGACCGTTTAAGGCAATCCTAGTAACAATTAACACGGAACTCGTGACTGACAGCGGTAATTAGTAAGTTTAAAGAAGGTACTCACTGCCAGTCATCGGTGTCTGACGTGACCCAATTGAATACTTCACTGTCAGTCGCCGGTGACTGACAGTGAAGCGGTCAACGCGTTAACAACAACTAAAGTACAACAATTTGATTTGTTGCATTTTTGGATATTGTGACATTGCTTAATTTGTATGAATTTTATATAGCCAATAATCTTAAAGAAACAAAATTGTATAATATTCCAATGTAAACTGACATGTTTAGGAAAATTCTTTACAAATGTCAGTACTAAGTTTTAAATTGTTTTTAAAACAATTTTTAAGTAAAATTCCAAATAGTTATGCGAATTTTAATATATTTTTCTCAGTGTTCAGTTGTTTTCCTTTTTCTGAGCAAATCTTTCTTAATGTTTTGTGAAAGCAAATTAAAACTGAAGTTGTTCAAGAGTTTTTTAGTAACAACAAAAAATTATTTATTTTTCTTAAAATTTTTCGATTGTTTTGTTTATCTTAATTTTTCCACAACTTTTTATTCACAAATTGATAAATAAGAATCAATTACAAAAAACTTTGTATTCAATTCAATTGTTTTTTTTTCTGCAAACCCGTTTTTTTGAAAATAATTTTTAATTCAATTGTTTCTTTAAGATGGTTTCCTTTTATCGTTGTTATATGAAATTATCAATTATTTTTTTAATTTTTTTTGTTAAATTTCAACTATTTTTAAGTTTTGTAAAAACGTTCTTTTTCTAAATTTCAATTGTTTTTTTTAATAAATTTTATTTGCTTTCTCATTGTAAAATTAAAAAACATTTTAAAAGTAAATTTTCTTAAATTTGTTTTTGTAAGTAATAATTAGAAAAAACGCGAAATTTTGTTGTAAAGTTGTAGATTTTACGAAATATTTTGTTGTTTTTTCTAATTATTAGTGAATTTTCTACAACGTAAAGAACTTATATATTTTATTAACTTCAGTAATGTTTGTTTTTATTTTCAACTGTGTTTATATTATGTTTTATTTGTGGTAAAACTCAAACTATTATTAAACAAAATTTCAACTACTTAAGTAAATTTGAATCTTTTTCTCTTAAGTTTCCATCTATTTTTTCTTTTTCTAAAGTTTTTTTTTTTATTTTTTATTAAATTGCAACTATTTTTGAGTTTTGTAAAAACGCTTTTTTTCTTATAAATTTTTTTAAAATAATTTTTTTGTTATTTTCTTATTGTAAAATTCCAACATTTTAAAAGTAAATCTTCTTAAATTTGTTTTTGTAATATTTAGATTATTTTTAAACAATTTTCCTAATATTCTTTTTTTATTTTAAACAGTTTTTAATTTATTTTTTTATTTGTAGTCAAATTAAAACTATTTTTAAGAAAAATTTCAGCTATTTAAGTGAATTGGAATCTGATTTTCTCAAAGTTTTCATCTGTTTTTTTTTTCTGAGCAAATGTTTTATTGTTTTTTAATCTATCTATTATCTTTTGTCTAAATTTGCAACAAGCTTTTGTTTTATTCAATCATTTCTTTCTTGCAAAATTGTTTCTCGTATAATTTTTAATTTTTATTTGTTTATTTAATTTCATTTTGATTAAAACAATTGTCACTTTATGTCCGAAATGTTCATCTGGTTACAAATAAAATAGTGAAGAAATGTTTCTAATTGTTTTAATCAAATTATTATCTTTACCTAACTCAATTAATCCAAATTTTCAATTTTTTTTTCTGCACTATAAGAAAACAATAAAATTCTTTTTTAAAAGCTTCTCTATTTTTTTTCTTTGTGGTAAAACTCAAACCATTTTTCTCAGAGTTAATATTTTTTGTCTTGTCAAAACAAATTACCACACACAAACTATTTTGAAGAAACTATAAAATATTTTTTAGAAGCTTTTTCTTCCAAATTTAATTTCAAGTTTTTAATAGAGTTTTAATTGTCTTCTTTATGTAAATTTCCAGCAATTTTTAGATAATTTATTCTTCTTTGTAATATTTCGTTTATTTTTAAATAACTATATCAATACGATAATACCATAAAGGTGCCATCTATGGTATAAACGTTGCACTAGATCCTAAATGGGTGGATAACCACTGACATTGAAGAGATCTGTCTCCAACTGCGCTACGCTGATGAGATGCAAAAAGATCGAATCCGGTCCGTAGCTGTTGATGACGGGGAACAATAATTAACTATATTAATGCTTTTTTCAGAAAGTTTTCTTTTATTATTATTTTGTTTGTGCAAAAACTCAAAGTATTTTTGAGGAATCCTTAATCTGATTTTCTTAAAATTTTCAGCTGTCCTTTTTCTTAGCAAATCTTTTTTGTTGTTTTTTTTTTTAAGCAAATTGAAAATTATAGATTTTCAATTGATTGTATTTTGATAACGTTTTAACCATTTTTAAACAAAATTATTGTTTTGAACAGTTTTTTATTTTATTGATTTTTTCTTTGCAAAATTGTTTTTGAAATAATTTAAATCAATTGTTACTTAATTTCACCAATATTACATACCTCACCAAGAGGGTAGCTCAACAAGTATGAACTACAATTGTTTTTTGTTTATAATTTTTAACTCTTTCAATTAACTTGTAATTGTTTTCTTTTTGTAAAACGTCAATAATTTTTAAGTAAATTTTCTTAATTTTTTTTTGTAAATTTTAAACTTTCTATAACTTTCAATTGTTTTTTCTTTGAAAAATGTTTCTCTTTTCATTTATATGAATTATTAATTTTTTTAAATTTAAACTGTTTTTAATCAACTATAAAATTCTCTTTTTAACTATTTTTCTTTTTGTAAAACTCTAACAATCTTAAAAAAATATTGCTAAAAAATGTTCTATATAATATTTCGATTAGTTTTAAACAACTTTAGTACTGTTTTTTTTGATAAATTTTCAACTGTTTCTTTTTAATTTATTTTATTTATTGTAAAACTCAAACTATATTTAAGAGAATCTTAATCTGATTTTATGAAACTGTTTTTTTTGTTGTTTTGTAAAAGCAAATTAAAATATAATGATGTTTGTTGTTTGGTACATTTCAACAATTTTTAAACAAAACAATTACTGCCATTTTCTAACTTTTCAACAACTTTTTATTTAATTCATTCATTCTATTGTTTATCAAATATTTTATATAAAAAAGAAACAGTCTAGTTTCTTTTTTATTAAAATTTCCTTTTATCATTTCTACGAAATTTTAAATTAGGTTCAATTTCAGTTGGTTTTTGTTTTAAAAGATTTAAAAATGAAAGATTTTAATATTAGAATTTTCGGTAACATATCAACTATTTATAATTGTTTTTGGGGAAAATTTCAACAATTTTGTTTAATTCAACTGTTTCTGTAAATATTTCATTTTTTTTTTAATGTTTTAATCCAAGAAACATTCGACAAAATTTCCCTTCTTTTTCTTTGGCAAATTTCGAATTACTACGTAAGTAAAAATCTATTTTTAAGAAAATATTTTTCTTTAGATTTTTTAAATATTTTTTCGATTATTTTTAAGTAAGTTTAGTAATGTTTTCTTGAGAAATTTGAAAGTGGTTTTTGTAGTAAAACTACATGTTAGCGATTTTTAATTTGAATTTTTTTTCCTGGGCAAATTTTTTTTTTTTTGTAAAGCAATTGAAAATGAAAACTATTTTTTTTCAAGTACTTATTAGTAACAACAACAAAATGATAACAGTTTTTTCTTACAAAATTTCGAATATTTTTTTGTCTAAATTCTCAAAAAAATAAAATTTCAAATTATTTAAATTTAATTCTTTTGATGAAAATTTAACTATTAAGAAAAAAAATTATAACTTGAGAAAATTTAAACTGTTTTTTTGTGCATTTTTCTAAATTGTTTTATAAATACAAATTAAAAACTAAACTTTTTCAATTGTTTTTGTGAAATTCCAACTATTTTAACTATAAAATTCTTTTTTAAAAAAGCTGTTTTAATAATGTTTTAAATTTATAGTTTCAATTTTTAAATAATTTTCTAAAATTTGTTTTTTTTAACAACTTTAGTCACATATTTTTTAAAAGAAATTTTCGACTTTGTTTGTTTATTTTCTGGTGTACGCCGTTTTTAAGCGAATCTTGATCTGATTTTACTAAAGAATAGAATATTAATTACGAAATATTTTCGTGTTTTTCTAATTATTATTTTTAAGAAACTATAAAATTCTTCGTTTTAATATTTACATTTCAAATTTCAATTGTAATTAAATTATAATTGTTTCCTTTTTGTAAAACTCTAACAATTTTTAGGAAAAGTTTCTTATTTTTTTTCTTTTGGTAAATTTTAAATAACAATTAATTTCAGCTGTTTTTTAAATAAAATTTTAACTCTTTTAATTATTTTATAGTTGTTTTCTTTTGTAAAACAATTTTAGTACAATTTTCACAAATCTATTTTCTTTTGGTAAATTTTAAACCCCTTTAACTTTCAATTGTTTTTTTTTTCTTTTATATGAAATTTGAAATGATTATTTGTAAAATTCTAATTGAAAAAAAACTATAAAATTCTCTTTTTAAACAGTTTTTAATAAAATTTAAATTGGAAACTATTTTTTTTAAATTTATTTTATTTATAGTAAAACTGAAACTATATGCAAAAAGTTTTCAGCTGTTTATTTCTCTTATTGCTTTGTAAACTTTTGTTTTTTGGTAGATTTCAACTGTTTTTAAACAGAAAAAATATATAACCGTTTTTTGTAACATTTCAGCAATTGTTTTTCCTTGAAAATTGTTTTAAAATAATGTTTCACTCAATTGTTTCTTCTTTAAAACAATATTTTCTATGAAATTTTAAATTAGTTTTATTTTTTCTTGCCATTTTAATATTTTTTTAAATGAGAAACTACTTTTTTCTTGTAAAACTTCAAATACTTTTAAGCAAATTTTAGTTTAGTTTATTGACTTTACAAGTCCTACAAAAAAATTTACAAAACAACATACATTTACAGGAACTTGAAAGGCAGTATTCTTCCACTTAAACCATTTTTTCCTGTAACCGTTGATGATCAGGAGGTGATTGTTACCATTGAGGCAATATTTTTTCCATTGCTAGTGTCTATTTATGTCCAATTTACTTGTAGTTATTCTTTTCAAATTTCGTTCAAATTTCAGTCGTTTTTTTTTCTGAGCAAATCTTTTCTGTTGTTTTGAAAAAGCAAATTTAAAATAAAAATGTTCAATTGTTGTCTTGGTTATATTTTAGCTATTTTTTAAACAAATTAAGTTTCTACAGGTGTTTTTACTTTTAAATTTGTTTTTTTTATTTAATTTTAACAATTTGGTTGAATTCAACTTTTTCAAATGCATTTTTAAACGTAATTTTTAATTCAGTTGTTTTTTTTTTCTTTACTATATTCAATTGTTTTTTATATAAACTTTCAATTGTTTAAGTTTAAAATGTTTTTTATAGTAAAATTTTAAATTATTTATGTAAAGTTTCAATTAATTTTTATGCAACTATAATTATTAACACTTTTCTTAATGTTTTATTTTCACTTTCTTTTAACTATCATCAAGGACATTTTAATATGATTTTCTCTTTTTTTATACTTTACTGAGCACATCTATTGTTCTCAATGCCAACTGTTTTAAAAATTAAAAAGGTAAATAGAGTTTCAATATCTTAAAGATTTTCAATTGTTCCTTTTCATTCATTAATAAGTTTGTTAAATTATGTATAAAATCATAATTGTAATGTATATGTTTAGTAGTAATAGTATTTATTTATCCATTGTACTTACAAAATAAAATTCAATATATATAACAATACTTTCTTACAAAAATTTTGATTGCACATGGAAAGGCTCGAGTTCATAAAAATATTATTAATTTATTTCTAAGAACGAATATATTTGTTTGTATTTTGACATATATAAAACTTTTTTGTTAACACACCAATATTAAATAAATAATTTGTTTTTTCAATTTTTTGACAGTTTTATTTTAATTTCAATGCAATGTTTTCTTTGCATACTCAAACAGTTTCTTTGATTATT
This sequence comes from Ontholestes murinus, assembly GCA_963969525.1. Lineage (NCBI taxonomy): Eukaryota > Metazoa > Arthropoda > Insecta > Coleoptera > Staphylinidae > Ontholestes > Ontholestes murinus. The sequence continues at coordinate 66,107,354 of OZ018393.1, read as the reverse complement.
ATGATATTATTTTGCAGCTATCAACACAGATAAAACAGGAATTGGGAATTAGAAAAATCATATACTTAGACGACGGCTACGAACAAACCCTTAAAAACGACGACAAGGCCGAATTCCAAAAGTACCTACCGCTCGAAAAACGGGTGGTGCTACCACATCTACAGGAAGACTCTGAGAGTAGAAAGGTCCCCATTCGCCTCTACAAGTGTACTGACAATAACGGCAAGTACAGAGTGACAGAAATTAAAGTGGGGCCATTGTTGCCCACCGATTTAGAATCAGATGTAAGTTTATTTATTAATTAGTACTTTATCACACTTGCTTTATACATATAATTCGAAGTACATAAAACAGTAAACAAAACCATACAAACAATTTTGTCAGCAAGCAGAAAGGATTCTTGAAGAATGTTCTTCCACTTTAAACCAAAAATATATTTTTTATAGTTATTAAGAAAATCCTTGCTTGGATATTTTGGACAACATTCGTTTTCCTTTCCTTTCATATTAAAAGCTTTAAGAAGAAGAGGACATAAAAGTTAATCAAATTCAATTTTCTGTTTGGTTTCCTATTGTTAGAATTTTTTAATACAAATTAAAAACAAATATTTTTGTAAGCCACGTTTGTATAGCCATGTTTGATTCAAATTTATCTTACCCTCCAGTTTAGGACTTTAATTCCACCTAGCGTACTCTTGACCTACCCCAATAGACCGTACGTTAACGTAGGTCAGGGGTACGCTAGTTCAATTATAATTTATTGCGGTAGGTCAAGAGTACGCTAGATTTTTCTTATTATATTTTGGTAGGTAATTTCTAAACTGTTGAATTTTTGAATGTTTTCAGAGGAACTATATTCTCATTATAACTCGGGTTTCAATTGTTTCTTAAAAAATAAAATACTTTACTGGATTATCCTGTTTCAGGATGTTTTCATATTGGACCACAGCCTGAACGGTATATGGGTGTGGGTGGGCAAGAAGGCCAGCAACAAGGAGAGGGTCGAGGCGATGAGGAACGCGCGCGGTTTCGTGAAGAAGAAGAAATACCCGAACGACACAAAGGTGACCAGAATATTGGAGGGTAGCGAGCCTACGGAGTTTAAAATGCTGTTCAGCTTCTGGAAGGAAAAAGACGACAATAAAGTTTCTTGTGGTAAGATTTTTAACACTGCTTCTTACAAATAAAAATTTTTGTGCTCTATCACCAAGCTTTTTTCATGATTTGTGGTTTTTAGTAAATAGAATTATCACTAAATACGATGCCCTGACCATGCATGATAGACCAGCGTTGGCTGCAGAGACTCAATTGATTGATGATGGCTCTGGAAGCGTGCGTATTTGGAGGATCAACAATTCCGACATCTTCGAAATTAGTAAAGATAAATTCGGGAGTTTATTTGCGGACGATTGTTACATAATTTGGTACAGTTATAAATCGAATACTGTTAGACATCTAGTTTACTTCTGGTTGGTAAGTATGGCAAAAAAATGTTTTTATTTAAATGATCCATAACCTAAAAATTCTAAATTTGAAGAAAGGAAACGATTTAATTGAAGATCGAAAGATTATGTTCTTAATAAATGTACTAAGTTAATTATTTCAGGGAGCAAATGCTAACAAACACGATGTCGAATGCGCCGTATCCAAAGTGGAAGGCATAGACTCGCAATTGAGCAACAGTTCTGTGCAGATTAGGGTCGTTCAAGGAAGGGAACCAGCGCAGTTCCTTCAACTCTTCAAAGGCAAACTGATTATCTACAGAGGAAGTGGAACTGAATATTTCCGTAAGAAAGTTTCATTTATATCTTCGATTAAGCGAATCAATCAATTATGGCTATGATATAAATTATTACAAAGAAATGGCTTACCAAACTTAGTCATAAGTTTAGTAAGAGATTAAAAAATAGTGGTGATCCTTTACAATACGTTATATAATTTTATATTTTAGAAACTGGTAAGAAATCATCTTCGAGTTATCTTTTCAAAATCGAGGGTAAATCAAACGCGACCAGCAAGGCGACGGAAGTCAGTTTTAAAGCTGCCAGTTTAAACTCCAATTACTCGTACGTTTTGAAGAAAGGCAAACATTACATAATCTGGTGTGGTTACACGTCGACGGGCGATCAAAGAGAGATGGCGAAAAATTTCATTGGAAAAGATTTCGAAATCATGCTGGAAGGTACTTTTTCAACAACGCCTCGTTTAATAATATTTGCGCTACGGTAATACTAATTTTAGGTAAAGAACCAAGTGAATTCTGGGATGTATTAGGAGGGAAAATTTTAGTGTCGTCCCAAAAACTGCACTTCCACCACCAGCAGCGACCGGCGAGACTCTTCCAGTGCTCGCTGGATCATAAATTCAACGGTTTGTAGAATCCACAATAATTCTCGCGGCGATTACAAAATGGGTTATTTCAGCAGAAGAAATCTTCAACTTCCAACAGACCGATTTGATCCCGGAGGAGATTTTGCTATTGGACACCAACGAAACCCTGTTCGTGTGGATTGGGAAATTGAGCAAGAATCAGTCGACTCGTTTTTGTTTAGCTCTTGCAGATGCATACATTAGAAATGGTAATGGATTTTTAAACACAGTTTTTCCAAATAAGTAAAAATGTTATAATTGTAGATCCAACCGGAAAAGACCCCAATACATCTATAACGATTGTTAAACAGGACATCGAACCTCCGAATTTCGCCGGATTCTTCAAACAGTGGGATAATAATTGCTGGAAGGTAATAACTATGTTACATATCAGGTGTTGTATTTAAGTTAGAACCTTTTGGCTTTAACTAGTTAACAAAATGTACTGCCACCATACAAAATCAAGTGATTACTTTATCTTGCTGTTAAATTATGAGTAAAGAATTTTTATAGAAAGATAATTATTTTAGGACTATAAATCATTCGAAGATATAAGACAGAGCCTTTTAGACACGGAAATTTCTAGTACGGTAAGAACGAGCACAAACACGTGCATTGAAGATTTCGACCGGCACGATAAATACCCGATCAGCGTGCTGAAGGAATCGACGGATAAATTACCGGGATCAGTCGATCCATTATTCAAAGAGGTAACTGTGCAAAGCGGTTTAAAACATTTTCATAATCTCCATCACGTTTCCACAGCTCCATTTAACCCACGACGACTTCGTTTCGCTCTTCAACATGCAGTATAAGGAATTCGAGGTGCTTCCACGGTGGAAACAGCAGGAAATGAAGAAACGCGTCGGCTTGTTTTAATTCTATTATTCTTCGCGGAATATTGTAATAAACGCGGTGTCGGTATTCATGATGCACGGCAATCACCCACTTTGTATTTAATTCATTTAATAAATATTTATTGTAAAAAAAACGGGCCTGACTTTTCTTTAAACCAAAATAACAACTGGTGATGTGGCCATCATAGTACTTTCCCTATATTTTACTCAAAAACTATGAGGTTTACGCAAAAAGGCTATTCTTAATAATTTGTTCAGTTTTGAATTCTTTATAATTATGTGTAATACAAATGTCATGTAATTCTAATGGTTTATTAGCAATTGACAAAAAATTTTGTTTTTCTAGAAAGTTAAGAATTTTATGAAAAAAATGTTTAAATAAAAGTCGTTTATTTTCTCATTCTCTCTAACTATTGTTTGAAAAGTTTTGTAATATTTTCCATATTTAGAAAAATATCGACAAAAAACCTAATTTTCATGCATTTTCGTGCACGAAAACAATACTATTCAAATGGTGATGTGGCCATCATAGTACTTTCCCTGTATTTTACTCGAAAACTATAAGGTTTACGCAAAAAAAGCTATTCTTAATAATTACACTTTTTAATTCTCTACAATTATTTGTCATATACATTTCATGTAACGATTAGGAAAAAATGTCAAAATTTTAAATTTTAATTTTTTTTAAGAATTGTAGGAAAAATATTTTTTTAATAAAACTTGTTCAGTTCTTTATTCCCTTTAACTTTTGTTTGAAAAGTTTTGTAAAATTTTTCATATTAAAAAAAATATCGAAAAAACGACCTTGAGTAAACATCCATTTCCGGTTTATGAATGAATTTTCCATGTATCGAATCTTAGAAACATTGAATTTACAAGTTTCTGTGTTTTAATATATTACATTAAATGTATCAAACATATTTATAAATTTTTGTATATATATTTTGTATATATCGTATTTTCTACATATTAAATTTTTTAATAATCCAATTTAATTATTTTTGGGTAAATATTTTTATCAATGTTAGAAACTAATTCTCTAAATAGAGTAAATGTTAAATTTTCGAATGAATACATCGAATTTTTCTAATATTAAATTATCTAAATAAAGAATTTTCTGTACATCGAATTTCCTACACATAAACATTTATAAGTATGTAATTTTCTAAGCCATGAATTTCCTATCCATTAAATTTTCTGAACAATTTTTTTATGTATTGAATTTTCTAAACAAAAAATTGTCCGTACATCAAATTTACTAAATGTATTTTATAAACACAGTTTTTTTGAAAATCAAATTTCCTATTTATCTATTTTTTTAAACATTCACCTTTTCGGATATTGAATTTTCTAATGAAAGAATTTTTTGTACATCTAATTTTTCTAAATACAAAATTTTACACTGCTTTTTTAAACAAAGAATTTTTGATACATTCAATTTTCTATATGCCAAATTTTGTAAACAAAGAACGTTTTGAGTATTGAATTTTCTAGACAGAGATTTCTCTTTACGTTGAACTTTCTAAATATAAACTTTTTTGAGTATTGAACTTTGTAAACAGTGAATTTTCTATACATCGAATTTTCTAAACTTTAATATTTTTCGTATTAAATTTTTCTATACATCGAATTTTGTAAACACAAAGTTTTATGAATGTTGAATTTTCTAAACAAAGAATTTTCTATACATCGAAATTTCTAAATATAAGTTTTTTTATAAGACCAGAAAATTCTCTTTACAACAAATGTTCTAAACATAAATGTTTATGAATGATGTATAGAAAATTCTATTTAGAGCATTCACTTAAATAGAATTTTCTATACATTGGATATTCTAAAAAACAAGGTTTTTGAATAATGAATTTTCTTAACAAAAATTTATAAGATATAAAATTTTCTGAATATTTAATTTTCCAAACATAGAATTTTCTGCACAGCGAAATTTATAAATATACATTTTGAGCATTAAAATTTATAAATAGAGAATTTTCTAAACATCGAATATTCAAAACAATTTTTTTTATAATTATTGAATTTTTTAAACAAAAAAAAATTTTACTTTGAATTTTCTAAACAAAGAATTTTCTGTACATCCAATTTTCTAAACATACACTTTTTTTGACCAATGAATATTCTAAACAAATAATTTTCTAAACAACGAAATTCCTAAACAAAGAAATATCTGTACATCGAATTTTCTAAACATAAGAATTTTTTTACTATTGATTTTTCTAAACAAAGAATTTTCAATACATCAAATTTTCTAAACAAAGAATTTTTTATAAATCGAGTTTTATAAACAAAGAATTTTTTATATCTATATCGAATTTTTTTAACTTATTTTTTTCTGAGTATTAAATATTCTAAACAAAGAATTTTTTTACATCGAATTTTCAAAACAAAGAATTTTTTGTATATCGAATTTTCTTGACAAATACTTTTCTGTACATCGAATTTTCTAAACAAAGAACTTTCAATACATCGAATTATCCAAACAAAGAATTTTCTGTACATCTAATTTTCTAAACAAAGAATTTTCTGTGCATCGAATTTTCTAAACTAAGAATTTTTTATACATTGAATTTTCTAAAAAAAATTCTATACATTAAATTTGCTAAACATTAAATTTTATAAGTGTTGAATTTTCTAAACAAAGAATTTTCTATACATGATATTTTCTGAATAAGGACTTTTATATACATCGAATTTTCTAATCAAAGAATTTTTTATACATAAATGTTTTTAAACAAAGAATTTTCTGCACATCGTATTTTCTAAAAATAAAATTTTATTAGTATTGATTTTCTGTACATTGAATTACCCAAACAAAGAATTTTCTTTACATCTAATTTTCTAAACAAAGAATTTTCTGTGCATCGAATTTTCTAAACAAAGAATTTTCAATACATCGAATTATCCAAACAAAGAATTTTCTGTACATCTAATTTTCTAAACAAAGAATTTTCTGTGCATCGAATTTTCTAAACTAAGAATATTTTATACATTGAATTTTCTAAAAAAAAATTCTATACATTAAATTTGCTAAACATTAAATTTTATAAGTGTTGAATTTTCTAAACAAAGAATTTTCTATATATCGTATTTTCTAAACAAGGACTTTTATATACATCGAATTTTCTAATCAAAGAATTTTCTATACATAGAAGTTTTTAAACAAAGAATTTTCTGTACATCGTATTTTCTAAAAATAAAATTTTGTTAGTATTGATTTTCTGTACATCGCATATTCTAAACAAAGAATGTTCTATACGTTGAATTATCTAAACATAAAATTTCATAAGTATTGAATTTTCTAAACAAAGAATTTTCTATAAACCGAATTTTCTAAACAAAGAATTTTTTATACATCGAATTTTATAAATATAGAATTTTCTAAACATCGAATTTTCTAAACAAAGAATTTTCTGTACATCGAATTTTCAAAAAAAAAAGATTTTTTATACATCGACTTTTTCTAAACAAAAAAATTTCTATACATTGAATTTTCTAAACCAAATTTTTATACAATAATATATTTTCTAAACAAAGAATTTTCTATACATAGAATTTTTTAATCATAATTTATTTGAGTAATGAATTTTCTAAACAAAGCGTTTTCTGTACATCGATTTGCGTAAATAAAGATTTTTCTGTAGATCGAATTTTCTAAATAAATAATATTTTATACCTCGAAATTTCTAAGCACAAATTTTCTATACGTTGAATTTTCTAAACATAAAGTTTTATAGGAATTGAATTAAGGTTTACGACAAAAGCTATTCCTAATAATTTGTTCACTTTTGAATTCTCTACAATTATTTCTAATATAAATTTCATGTAACTCCTGTAGTTTATTAGCAATAGACAAAAAATATTAAGAACTTTTTGAATAAAATGTTCAAATATAACTTCAGTTTTTCGTTCTCTGTAACTTCTGTTTGAAAAGTTTTGTAGAATTTTTCATATTTACAGTAAACATCCACTTTCAGTTTATGGATGTTCACCAAAAGCTTTTCAGTTCTAGTTTTTAACGATAAAACCTTAAATTTAAAGTTTCATCTCAAACGGATCATTTGTTTTTGAGATAGAGCGCCCACAGACATTTTCATGCACGAAAACAATACCTCCCCTATATATACTATATAGGGAAAGTAAAAATGGTGATGTGGCCATCATAATACTTTCCCTATATTTTTATCGAAAACTATGAGGTTTACGCAAAAATACTATTCATAATAATTTGAATTCTGTACATTTATTTCTGATATAACATTAATGTAACTCCAATAGTTCATTAGCAATTGTCAAAAAATATCAAAATTTTCAATTTTTTTCTCGAAAGTTAGAAATTTTATGAAAAATATGTTTAAATAAAACCTGTTCAGTTTTTCATTCTCCTTAAGTTTGTTTAAACCATTTTTTTTAAATATCACAAAAAACAAAAAAAAAACATCCACTTCCGGTCTATGAATATTCACCAAAAGCTTTTCAGTTTCAATTTTTAGTGATAAAACTTTTTACCATACTTGTCAATTGATTTATTATAAAATTTAAAAACAAATTAGTTTAGAATCTCAATCAACTGATTTTAAAGTGTTTTATCGTTTATAGTTGAAACTGTTTTTTAACTTTAAATAACACTCTAATATTTTTATCACCGCGTTTTTTTTAATATTTAATTGTTTCCTAAATGTAAAATTCCAACATTTTTGTTACTTATTTTAAACCACATTTAAATTCATAATCTTTTTTTTTTTATTAAAAAAAATGGAGATGTGGCCATCATAATACTTTCCTTATATTTTTCTCGAAAACCATGAGGTTATTCTTAATAATTAGCTCAATTTTGAATTCTTCATAATTACTTGTTATATAAGTAAATTTCATTTTAGTTCCTATAGTTTATTAGCAATAAGCAAAAAATTGTAAAAAAATTTAAATTAAGATCGTTACAAAAAATGTTTCAATAAAACTTTTCCAGTTTTTCCATTCTCTTTAACTTTTGTTTGAAAAGTTGTCTTATTTTTCAAAATTTGTTTGAATAAATCTATTAAATTTTGCAAATATGTTAAGTTTATTTACGTTTTACAACTTTTAATTAAAACCCTCGCTTATGTTTTACTGATTGGAGGGTGGGTTAGAGGCCACCCACCCACCCTACATATACATGTTAACTTTAATTACTGATCGCCTCGCGGTTTGCAATAACTTTAATTACAAAAATTGAATTAAAAAAAATTGTCAGAAGTAAAATTTTTGATAAAGAAAATGATTGCGTTCGTTCCTACGTGGTAATTTATACAAATTATTAAAATTTTAGAGCTTCCAATAAAATCTTCACAATTTAGAAAGCGGATTGAATTCTTGAAAAAGTAAGTCTAGATTTTAGAAAAAAAAAATCTAAAAAATCTAGGACTTCAAGAAAAATCTAGATTTCTACAAACAAATTTTTTAAAAAATTCTAGAGTCTCCAAGAAAATCTTTGCAATTTGTAAGATAAGAAGATAACCTTGAAATCTGTAGGTGAAATTTCTGGAAATTTTCTGAACCCTTAGAAAAAAGTCTAGATTTCTAAATGAAAATTTTCTAAAAAATTCTAGAGGCTCCTAGAAATTTAGAAGACCAGTTGAAAAAATATCTTAAAATCCGGAAGAGAAATTACGGAAAATTCCTTAAAATTTCTCGAAAATAAGAAATGATTTGTAAGAGAAAATTTTCTAAAAATTTCTAGACCCTCCAAAAAAAATTCCGCAATTTAGAATTTTCTAAATAATTTTATAGCCTCTAGTTGAAACAAAATGTTGAATTCTAGAGAAACAATTATTGAAAATTACCTAAATTCTGGAAAAGAAGAGGAATTAAAAAAACATTTAGAGGCTGAAAGAAAATCTTCGCAATTTATAAGAAAAGTTGAAAAAAAAATTAATTTGGTGAAGAAGTTATTGGTCGTTGTCGAAACTCTAAACTTTTAGAAAAAAATTTAGAATGCCTCAAGGAAAATCTTTGCAATTTAAAAGACGACTTCAAAAAAAAATCTTGAACTCTGGATAATAAATTGCTAGAAATTTCCTGAACCCTCGAGAAAATAATCTAGATTTGTAGAAGTAAATTCTAAAAATTCTAGAGCCTCAAAGAAAATTGCGATTCAGAAGACAAGTTGAAAAAATCGTGAAATGTGGAAAAGAAATTACTAGAAATTTCTTGTGTCTAGATTTTTAAAAACAAATTTTCTAAAAAAAGTCTTTAATTAAATCTTCGCAATTTACTGGAAATTTCCTTAAATTTTACACATCAAATTCAAATTGATACAATAAAAACCAATAATTCGTTATTATTATTATTTTACTATTTTAGCTATAATTCTTTAAATAGTAATGAAATTACGAAAATTCTTTCACTAATAAATTACCAACAACGAGAAGAAGTAAAAATGCTAAAAATTAGACATTTGATTTTCAATTGTTATTCAGTATTTTTAGAATATCTTTTTACAGCACGGACGGATTTAAAAAATTCTTTCACGAAATGATTTCTAACATCAAATACAAGATCATTGACAAAAAATCAAAAATTTTATTTTCAATTGTTTTTCAGTATTTTTACAATTACTATTTACAGGATGGACGGATTGTAAAAATTCTTTTTCGAAACGATTGCTTACATCCAATTCAAATTAACAGAATAAAAATTAAAAATTTGTTCTTCAATTATCTTTTTTTTATATTTTAGCTATAATTCTTGGAATAGTTATGAAATTACGAAAATTCTTTCACCAATAAATTACTAGCAACGAAGAGAAGTAAAAATGCGACATTCGATTTTCAATTGTTTTTCAGTATTTTTAAAATAACTTTCCATAGCAAGAACGGTCTAAAAAACTTCTTTTACGAAATGATTCCTAACATCAAATACAAGTTGATGGACTAAAAATCTTGAATTTTTTTTGCAGTTAAGATAAGAAATTCCTAAAATTTCGAGAAAATTTTGTAAATTTCCAGAAATATTGCAAAAACATTCTAAAAGACAACCCTTAAAAAATTGCTTTGCTATATCCGAAACAAATTGCTCAAAAATACTATAATTTACAGACCTTTTTGAGAAAAAAAAAAAACAACAAAATAAGGAAATGAATCTAAATAATTAACGGAAGAAACTAAAATTTTTGAAAAGATATTTATAGCGAATTCTAAAATCATTAATGAAATGCTACAACCTAAATATACAACAAATAATAAAAAAAAATAGTAGACTCCTTGGAGAAATTTCCAGAACTCTATAAAAGAAATTGTTGGAAATTTCTAGAAACCTTTAAAAAATCTACATTTCCAGAAAAATACAATTTTTGAAAAATCTACAAACTTAGCAATTTAGAGATAGCTTGAAAAAAACAATCTTGATATCTGGAGGAGAAATGACTGAAAAGAGTCTAGATTTCTAGGAACAGATTTTCTAGAAAAATCTATAGCCTCCAAATCTGAATATGAGTTATTGGAAATTTCTGAACGAAAAAAAGTGTAAAATTCTGGAAAAGATTTTTGTTTAAATTTTAGAGCCCTGAAGAAAATCTTTGCAATTTATAAGACAACATTAAAATCTGGAAGAGAAATTACTGAAAACAGCCTCGAAGAAAATTCTAAAAATATTGAAACGAACTTTCTAAAAATCTAGAGCTCACGAATAAGACCTTCGCTAAAAATTCTGGAAATATGAAGAAGAAATTACTGTTAACTTCTAGAATCCTTTCAAATAAGTTCTAGAAATCTACAAGGAAAACTGAAAAATTCTAGAATCTTTGATCAAAATTCTATGGAAAGGAAGATGCAAAATAGAAATTCCTGAAACTTTTAGAAGCCTCTAAGTAAGTTCTAGAAAATTAGAAGAAAATTTCCTAATAAATTGTAAAACTCTCGAATAAATTCTTTGCTAAAAATTCTGGAAATATCTATTTATTTATTAGATAAGAAAAAGAAATAACTGTACACTTTTAGAATCTTCAAAAAAAGTTTTATAAGCCTAAAATGAAATCTTGTGAAAAATTCTAGAAACCTCAATGTAAAAGAAAAACTAAAAGTAAATTTAGAAGAATATTTTCTAATAGAAAAAGTTGAACAAAATCTTTCAAAATTTCTAGAATTCTCGATGAAAGTTCTTTGGAAGAAAGTTGCAATAAAAAACTAAAAGTATGGAGGAGAAATTACTAAAATTTCAAGAATCTTGAAAGAAAAATCTAAAAATATTTTTATAGTTAAATATTTTTCTCACAAATTAAGAACTTTATGAAAAACATGTCTTTATAAATGTTGTTCAGTTTCTCATTCCCTTTAACTTTGGTTTGAAGAGTTATGTAATATTTTATAAATTTATATTTTAAATATTGAGAAAAAACAAATAAAAAACGCCTCGAGTAAACATCCACTTCCGGTTTATGAATGTTCATCAAAAGCTTTTCAGTTCCATTTTTTAATGATAAAACATTAAGTTTAAAGTTTCATCTCAAACAGATCATCCTTTTTTGAGATACAGACTCCACAGACATTCTCATTCACGAAAACAATACTTTCCAAATGGTGATGTGGCCATCATAGTACTTTCCCTATATTTTTATGAGGTTTACGCAAATTCTTAATAATTTGTTAACACTTGAATTATCTACAATTTGTTATATATATATTTTATATAACTCCAATAGTTTTTTAGCAATTGGCAAAAAAATCAAAATTTTCTATTTTTATTATTTTTTTCTCAAAAGTTAAGAATTTTATGAAAAATATGTTTTAATAAAACTTGTTCAGTTTTGCATTCCCTTTAATTTTTATTTGAAAATTTTTGTAATATTCTTTATATTAAAAAAAAAAAATTGGAAAAAACAAAAAATGGCCTCAAGTAAATCCACTTCCAATTTATGAATGTTCACCAAAAGCTTTTCAGTTCCAGTTTTTAACGATAAAACCTTAAGTTTAAAGTTTCATCTCAATCGGATCATTGATTTTTGAGATACAGCGCCCACAGACATTTTCATGCACGAAAACAATACTTCCCCGATATATACTATGTTATATAGCGTAAAGTAAAAATATAATCCGATCCTAATAAATAATAACTTAATTCCATCACATTAAACTATTGATTTTTTTAGGACAATACATTCTAGTGCAGCGACCTTAGCGTACTCTTGACCTACCTCAATACACTATACATTAACCTGGCGTACTCCTGACCTTTGTTAATAAACCATTTATTGTGGTAGGTCAAGAGTACGCCGATTTATTCGATGATTTTATACGTAAAATCGCGTAGGCTAGATAATAAAGATAATTCTTTAAATGTATCTAAAAGACTTTAATAAATTTGATTAAATACTAAACTAATTCTTAACTCTAAAAATTACAAAATTCAGGAAGAAAAATGTAAAAATTGTTTAGAAACGAAATCTGGAAAAGAAAAATTTAAAAAAAATCGACAAAAAATCTAAAGCCCTCGAAGAAAATACATGAAACCTGAATGAAACATTGCTGGTAAAATTTTAAAATCTTAAAAAGAATTTGTTGGTTAAATCTAGAAATATCAAATCACTTAATAAAATACTAAATTTAAAAATACGAAAACATTTCGTGAATCTACAACAATGAGTCTTACTAAAAATAAATACTGACACAGTAATATATCAAATCACCTTAATAAAAAAAATCTAGATATCTAGAAAAAACAATAACGAACATTTCAACAAGAAAAAGAACTGAAAAATTTTAGAACTTTTGACATATGAAAAGAAAAAACTGGGGATTTCGTACGATTTTTTTAAAGTCTAAAAAAATTACTAGAAAATTCTAAAACCATCTGAAAAAAAAAATATGAAATCCGAACGAAACACATTGCTGGTAACTTTTAGACCACTCGAAAAATCATTTTCTCAGTTTAGACAAATAATTTTAGTATTATAGAAAGAAAATTCTGAAAAATTCTACAACTCTCTTAAAAATCCACGAAATCTAAAAGTAAAATTGCTGACACTCTTAGAACTTATAAAATCCGGAAAATAAATTGGTGAAAAATTCTAAAATTACTATCAATTTTCAAAAAAAACATTTAGAAATGTAGAAAGAAAAAAATAATAATAACAGAAAATTGTTGGAAAATTTGAATTTTCAAAATTTGGTAAATCCAAAAAGTTTCTTGAATTAAATAAATCTTTAAAACTATTAAAACCATTAAAGAAAATTCGTGAAATCTTAAAATTAAATAAAGCTGACAAATTTTAGTATTAATAATAATATTCATTAACGTAATCAACTTTTTACATAATAACTAATACTATAATGAAAACTAAATTCATGAACATGATAAATACATTTATTATTGAAATTTTTTTAAAAATGCTGGTAAATTTGAGATCAATCAATTATTTTTCAGTTAATTCAAAAGGAATGATGAAAATTGATAAAAAAAATCACTAATAAATTACTCTAATGAAAAATCTGGGTACTAGAAACTGTTTTACATTGTTTCTATCAGCGAAAAATCGAATTTTAAAAATTCTTCACCAATTAAAACAGTTATGAAGCAAAATAAAATTTGAAAATGTTTTACAATAACTTTTCTTTAATTAAAGAAAATTGCAAAATACTAAAAACAAATGAATCGGGTAAAAATTCAAAATTCAAACATTTGTTTTGTAATGCTTTTGTCATATCTTCTTAGCAATTAATTTAATTTAAAATTTTCTTATATTAACAAATTGCCATTACTAAACTCAATAAATAAATGAGTTGAAAATAGTAAAAATAATTGTAATTAAAAAAAAAATTCGAATGATTTTAAACAAATTTATAGTTTTTGAAAAGTTAAAACAGTTTTATAAACAAGTCTAAAACTTCTAAAAAACTAATATGTTCAGAACATTCTAATAAATACAAAAAAAAATTAAACTTAGCAAATCCAATATAATCAATTTAGATTTTATTAAACTTAATAACACATAACCTACTCCAATAAATAACAATTTTACTCATAATACTGTGATTGGGCACTATCCCACTCATCAATTCTTAAAATAAAGAATACAGTCACACAGTGGTATTATTTTTATATATGCAGGACTTTTCATGAAATTGTTTGATTTAACACAATTTCTTAAAAATAAATGCTAAGTTGATGATAAAATAATTGGAGGGTGGAATAGTAGACACCCACCCTACATATTCATATCAACTGTAATTACTGATCGCCTCGCGGTTTGCAATAACATTAATTACAAAATTATAGTACTTTCCCTATATTTTACTCGAAAACTATGAGGTTTACGCAAAAAAAACTATTCTTTATAATTTGTCCAGTCTTGAATTCTCTACAACTATTTGTTATTAAATTTCATGTAGCTTCAATAGTTTATTAGCAATTGCCAAAAAATGCCAAAATTTTCAATTTTTAATTTAAGAATTTTATGAAAAACATGTTTTAATAAAAGTTGTTTAGTTTTTTACACCCTTTAACTTTTGTTTGAGAAGTTTCACAATATTTTGTATATTTAGAAAAATATCGGTAAAAAACAAAAAAACGCCTCGAGTAAACATCCACTTCCGGTTTATGAATCTCTACCAAAAGCTTTTCAGCTCCAGTTTTTAACGATAAAACCTTAAGTTTAAAGTTTCATCTCAATTGGATCAATCGTTTTTGAGATACAGCGCCCACCGACAGACACACACACACACACACAGACACAGATTTTTTTTTTCCAGAAATTTCCGGATATTTCCGCAAAAAAAAAATTTCAAAAACAATCACGAAAACAATACTCCCCCTATATACTACGTGTATAGGGAAAGTAATAAAACATAAGTGTTTGATTTTAAGTTACGTGGAGAGATTCAATAATATGATATGCCTTTGATGATAAGTAATACAATTAATATTTCATTGGCTTTCCGTATTTTCATCTCCAAAAAATATATCTTTGGATTTTCCTACTGTTTGTAATATTAATATAATCTGAAAAAAAAAACATAGTATAATAAACAAGTTTCACTTGCGTTAAGGTAAATTAACATTAGAATCCTTCGATTGATTTATCATTATGGAATAATAAGGAATAGAATTTAGGAAATTACAATTGGAACAGTTTTTTTTTATTATTATGAAAGGATAAAATATATAAATTTGGAGTAAATTGAATTTATTTTTTATAACCTACTAAAAAATGCTTACTCTGATTTTACATTATTTTTACAATGTATAAGCCTTTTATTTATTAAATAATTATTAAATCGTTAAACATCCTATCATTTAAAATGTCAACATCCGATATAATTACACAATAGTGAAATGTAATAATACAGAATCGTAAGGCACGGGTTCCTCTCGTTTGTTTATTTTTTTTGTTTTGTTTAGCGAAAATTCATCATATAAACCTTATAAATTATCTATACAATAAGTGTACTTCTTACCTGCTTAGTAAAACATTTGTACAACTTAAACGCCAATAAGATTAAACGTTAAAATAAAATAACAAAAATATACAGTGCATAAACATCATCTTCATCATCATTATCATCATCATCATCATCCACGGAATGTAAAAACTAATAAAAATAAATATATCCATCTGTTTGTGTATAACTCACGTTTCCTTTCGTTTAGTTTAAGAGCATCTCACGCCGGATTCCTCAATAATAAATACTATAAAATCATTTCAAAAAAAAAAAATTAAGTAACGGCTTGAGCAAACTTGACTTAAAAGCTTTAATTCACAGCTTGAATACGGACGACGTTCACTTGTTATTCATCGAAGAGTTGGCCGGCAGCGTCGCCGAACGCTGGTGGGTGTTGACGTATGGTTTTAGCGATGATCTAGTCGATTCCCTTTAAACAAAACAAAAAATGATTAATTGCGCCCTGGATGATTGCCTTTAAACGTCTCACCTAGGGGAAACTTTTGCTGAATCTATGGTGTTGGAGTTGTTAGCTTTATAGCCGCATTTTTGTATCTTCCTGCTAAGCCTATTGACCCAGTGCTTTTGGTCGTCTACGGACGAAGCTAATAATAATAGTTCTTTGGCATACGTAGGATCGTAATGTAGTTTACACGGCGCCACGTAATCCTCCTTGCGTTCCAGATGTTCTTTGTGAATTTTCACACGACACCCTAAAATTATAAAATTAATAGAATACAAATGGTGATGTGGCCATCATAGTACTTTCCCTATATTTTTCTGAAAAACTATGAGACAAAAAAGCTATTCTTAAACATTTGCCCAATTTTGGATTCTTAACAATTACATACTTGTAATATAAATTACATGATTATGAGTGTTCACCAAAAGTTAAAAGACCTAAAATATAAACAAACACAAATTGATGCATTCATACAAATATTTCAAATAATTTTTGATGATGTTTTACTTAATGGAAGGTGGGATAGAGGATTTAGAATCCTCGACAAAAAGTAATAATCTAGTAGGAGATCCAGATAAGGTAAAGCGACAAATGCAAAAAATTCTAATATTTTATAAGAATAATTTGTAAAAAAAAAATTAATTGCCAGGAAAATTGATAAAAATTCTAGAACATTAGAAACATTGATGAATCTAGAATTATAATTATTAGAAAATTTTATAACCCTTTAAAAAAATCCTAGTAGGATTTCACATACAATAAGATGAAAAAATCTAAAAGTCTGAAAGAAAAAATTCTGAAAAATTTTATAAGAAAACGCTTGACCATTGGTGAAAAATTAAAAAAAATTAAACTGCGAAGATATTTTAGATATCTATAAAAATGTTTACAAATTCTAAAGCTCTCAAACAAATTTTCTAGTAATGTAGAATAAAACTTACTAGAAAATTTTTAGAACATTTAATAATTCCAACAAAAAAAAAGCAAGCAAGAAAAATCCAAGAGTCTAAAAGAAAATATTTCTGGAAAAAAAATCTCGAAACAATTATGCAATTTCTAAGAAATTAAAAAGAAACCTTACCAACTTCAAATAATCTGGACTTATTTAAGTTGAAAATAGTAAATTTTAAATTTTTAGAAAAAGAAAAACCTTTCAAAACCTAATGAAAATCTCTGAAAGAAAAATTACTAAAAAAATCTAGAAATTTATATTAAAAAAACTGCTTCGCAATTTGACAACTTACGAAAAAATTTCTTGGTATCTGGACAGATAATTACTGCTTGATAAGAAAAATTTCTGTAAAATTGATTGTCAAAGAAAATTCTTATAATTTGGGGGAAAACCCTGAATTAAAAATTGTCTTGAAATAAAACTGCAAAAAATTCTACAAATTTTGACAAATATTCCGTGAATCTGGACTTTAAATTACTCAAAAATTCGAGAACCATTTAAGAGAATCATGGATTTGTAAGGTCTAGCAATTCTTCCTGAAAGGAGAGCCTACGATCGAATTTGGAAATTGAATATTTTTAATTACTGAAATCCCAAGAATCCTTGTATAAATCCTAGACAATTTCGATAGAATAAAGCAAGTAAAGCAAAAAAAAACTCTTGAGGAATAATTACGATTTGAAGCGAAAATTCCTAAACGAAAAATTTCTAGAAATATAGCAAAATATGTTTGAAATTACCAGAAAAAATTTAAAAAATCGAAAGTAAAACCGTAAACCAAAAATTATTAACATATTCTAGAAATTTAGGGGAAAAATGTTTGGCTCTGAACTCTGAACCAAATTTAAAAAATCAAAATTATTTGAAAATTATTTATTAATTAATGTAAAAAAATAATTAACTCTTGAACAATTACGATGAGATAAGAAAAGCTGAAATGCCTCAAAAATATATTTTTGGAAAAAAATTGTGAAAAAAAATGCAGAAAATTTTAAAATTTCTACGAATTTGCACATTGATTCTGGAACCTATTTAGAATTTTACTAATTTCCAGAATTTTTAATTACAGACCCTTAATATTTTCCAGGATTTCTTGCTTTATTTGTTTATTGAAGATTTTCTAGAATTTATAATGGAAGAAATTCTAGAAAATTGCTTTTAAACGAATTAAAATCTAAAAAAATAGTGTCGATAAAGTTTGTAAAAATAGGAACGCAAGATGAATTGAAATTTTCTAGAAATTTTCTAAAGAAAACAAGCAAATTTGAATAATATAATATTAGAAATGTTTGAAGTTAGGGTGAGAAGAAAATTTTCTATTAAATTTTAAAAGCTAGAAAGAAAAACTGCGTAAAAAGTATAACCACCCGATAATTTCAAAGAAACTTCATTAAAAAAATTTTCTTCACGAATAGGTAACATTTTCTATAAAATTAAAATCTAAAAAAATAAATATTTGACTCTGGACAAAGTTTCTAAAAATGAGAACGTTAAATTACTTGGAAGTTTCTAGAAGTTTTCTAAAAAATCAAGCAAATTTGAATAACATAAAACAAGAGTTTCTAAAAATAAAAAATTAAATCCGGAAAAATACAGAACTCTTGAAGAAAATTCTCCAGGTATTGATGATATCACAGCCAAAATGATGAAATATATGGGGGGAAAGAATTCCTGGAAATAGTAAATGATATCATCAAGAATCACAAGATACTCGAGGAATGGAATTTTGTAAAAACGAAGCAATATTTCCAAAATATTCCCTTTAAATGATTAGAAAACATTAACTAATTAAATTGTCTAAAATGTTTTTCAGACAAGTAATATTTAACATCCTCTTCCTTTTTTATGTACAGAATAGATTACATAAAAGTATCATTTGGTTTCCATTTACAAATTAGTAATTACCCAAATGTCCCGAATTCTACAAAAAAATCTACATTTCTAGAAAAGAAACTCTAAAAACTTTGCAGTTTAAAAGAGAGCTTAAAAAAACAATATTGATATCTGAAGGAGAAATAACTGAAAAGAGTCTAGATTTCTAGGAACAGATTTTCTAGAAAAATCTATAGCCTCCAAATCTGAATAAAAGTTACTGGAAGTTTCTGAACTCTCGAAAAAAAGTGTAAAGTTCTGTAAGAGATTTTTTTTTAAATTTTTGAGCACTGAAGGAAATCTTTGCAATTTATAAGACAATATTAAAATCTGGAAGAGAAATTACTGGAAATCCTAAAAGAAAATTCTATAAATATTGAAACGAACTAAAAAATCTAGAAATTTTCTAAAAATTCTGGAAATATGAAGAAAAAATTACTGTAAACTTCTAGAATCCTCCAAAAAAGGTTCACAAATCTACAAAGAAAACTTGTGAAAAATTCTAGAATCCTCGATCAAAATTCTTTGAAAAAGAAGATAAAAAAACTGAAAATATTGAGGAGGAATTCCTGAAACTTCTAGAAGCCTCTAAATAAGTTCTAGAAATTTTGAATAAAATATCCTAATAAATTGTAAAGTTAAACAAAATCTTGGGAGAGTTTTCTAAATAATCTAGAGCTCTCGAAATCTTTATTAAAAATTCTGGAAATATCTATTTATTTATTAGATAAGTAAAAGAAATTACTGTACACTTCTAGAATCCTCAAAAAAAGTTTTATAAATCTAAAATGAAATCTTGTGAAAAATTCTAGAAACTTCAATGCAAGAAAACTAAAAGTATAGATTATCTGAGAAAATTATAGAAATTTAGAAGAAAATTTTCTAATAGAAAAAGTTGAACAAAATCTTGTATAGAAACCACGAAGTAATTTCTTTAAATAAATATAAATAATGATTTTCTGAAAAATTTTGAAACTCTTGAATAAAATCTTTACTAAACTTGTAATGTAAAAATTTCTAGACTTCTCGATGAAAATTCTTTGGAAAGGGAGTTGCAATAAAAAATATTGTAGGATTGTGGCGATTAAAAATACCACACTTAGTTAATCGCGATTCATCTGTTCATAATATTTTTGTAAGAAATTTATTAGCCTCTTGACAAATGGGTTTATACCACATACAGAAGGCCATTTGATAATTACAAAATTATTATTCTTATGCTGGATTTTCATTTTTATTTAACTTTGTGGAACTAATAATTACAATATTGCTAATATTATAAACAACTGCAATTGTTTTACTTTCATCTTTTTCATGGCTACCCATTTTTTATTTATAATAAAATTTAAAATGACTATAACTCACTTATTTTTAGAAATAACTATGTCGTATGTCATATTGGATTAAAGAGAAAAAAATTACCTTTTGAATGAGGTCACAGCCAACTATGGTTTCCATTTAAAAAAATGCAAGTTTGCGTCATATCTCGGAAAATAATGGGGATAAAAATTTTCTGATTATTTTTTATTAATCTGCATAAAATTATCTAAAACTTTGTCCTTTACAGTTTTTTTCTATCTGTTATAATAACCGAGATATATTGATTTGAAAAAATTGACACTTTTTACTTTTTTCAAAATATCTAGTTACCCTTGACTTTTTTGAAAACTTTGAAAGTGGAATTTTATTCGTCTCGTAAATCTACACTTCTTTCCCCATTTAACCGTTCCTCTATCTCTTATAGTTTCCGAGATCCCCATATAGAACATCGAAAAAAACTCACCCTGTATATACTATATAGGGAAACTAATAAAACCCATATATACTATTGAATAAGTTCATCTTATAAATAAAAGAGGGCGCTGTTATCAACGTCAGATTTCTGAACTTAATTTTAGTAAATAAAACTGATCGCTTACGTCTACATTCAAGAGCTGGCGGAGGCCTAAACATGTGCCACATGGGTTTAGGACAGACCTCACAAGTGGTGGGCATGTGGTAGGAAATCAACAGAAACTCGTGCCCTTTATGCATCAAACTGCCCGGCTTGTCTTCCCGTATCGAACTGATCTCCAACGAATTGCCCTGCTCGTCGGTCTTCCGCGCCTCCCCCTCACCGGCGTACAACAGCTGGAATATGCGAGGTATATCCTTCGAATCCGCCCTTATCACATCACCCTGAGTTACCGATCTCACATGAAATACTTTACTGAAAATTATGAAATTAAAAATTAATAGCAAATTTCTTCATACTATTTAAGAAATGTATAATAGCATATAACCAAAAAAGTATATAATGAAGGAGGTGGCAAAGTAAACGCCTCTACAATTAATTGATTAATGAGGCTGATAACTTTTATGCTATATACATTGTAGCGTTTTACAATATATATATTTGAAAGTGCTTATATAGTTTTATTTATATAAAAGCCTCTACGATTAATCATTTAAAAAATTATACATATTTACCATAAATCTAAAACAATAACGGGATCTGTATTCTGTTTGTCGCTCTCCGAATTGTAGAAGATCACCTTTCTGCTCGACACGACGACGTACTGCTTCTTCCAGCCGTACCGCCTGATGTTCTGCTTGTTGGGTATCGAAAGCCAACCCTCGAACACCGAATCCAAGTTGTAATCATCGCCATCGTTGTCGGCAGAACTCAAAGACGCCGTCTCGCTGTTCAGAGAGCTCAACTTAATCTGCAGCTGCTCAATTTCAGAATCTTTACTGTCCACCTCCATCTGTAGTCGTTGTTTCGACATAGTTTCCTCAGCTAATTGATTCTGAAATATAAATAAAAATCAGCTAATTATTGTTAGCAATAGATGGATTACAAATTAAACACAATAATTACTTTGTTTTGTATAACAGTTATTTATTTTTTAAACGGTGACCAATGGTTTCAATACACGTATCATTTTCAAACTTTCGGTTTGAAAATGATACGTGAATATATTGAAACCATTGGTCACCGTTTAAATAAATAACTGTTATACAAAACAAAGTAATTATTGTGTTTAATTTGTGATTAAAATGTATAACGAAGTAGAAGCCTCCATCGTCAATGAATAGATGGATTACTTAATCTAAAATCTGCTATTATCTTTGCATCAAGCATATACAAATGGAAAATAGAGAAAACTCATTGGAAATGAGATAAGAAGGCTAACAACCTCTTATACAAAATTCGAGCGCCCTCTCTGAATCATCTCACGAACCAAATCAAACATCCAGCAAAAACATCTCATTAACTGCCAAAAGTTTCTCCTCAAAAGTGGACAAAAAAGAAAATATTAAGGGCAAGATAAAAGCTTCTGGATGCGGACAAGGATTGCCGCCTTCCCAACATCATGGTGCAAGAAGGGTTAGAGTGGAAGAACATAATTTGTCATTGTGAACTCCGCCCGTGAAATTTTATGTATATTTTTAGTTTCCCTATATAGTATACACGTTGTCCCCTGAAATTTTGAATATGGGTAATGTAATGTGTGTATTGTATCTCGATTATTATTATTGGTTGCCATGGTTGTTGCTGCAATATGCATGTCAATTTGACTTATATAGTTTCAAAATGTTAACAGGAATTTTATGATCGTCTGGGATATTGTTTGGCTCAATAAAAGATGTTTTCGAATATTGAATTACGTCAGAATTGTGTAAATATGTTTTATTTTAATTCCCTATTTTATTACAAATTAGAAATTACTGATTATTTCCCGTTGGTCAGTCTATTAAAATACGTCACGAGCGTGGTAACTAAGTAACAAGTAACAAATTTAAATGCCCGTATTCAAAATTTCAGGGGACAACGTGTATATAGGGGGACTATTGTTTTCGTGATTTTTTTTTTCAAAATTTTTTTTTGCGGAAATATCCGTTTTGGGCCCCCCTGAGTCCATTGCACTAATTTCTGGAAAAAATGTTTGTGTGTCTGTGTGTCTGTCTGTCGGTGGGCGCTGTATCTCAAAAACGAATGATCCCATTGAGATGAAACTTTAAACTTAAGGTTTTATCGTTAAAAACTGGAACTGAAAAGCTTTCGGTGAACATTCATAAACCGGAAGTAGAGGTTTACTCCAGGCGTTTTTTTGTTTTTTGGTGATAATTTTCTAAATATCAAAAATTTTAAGAAACGGTTTAAACAAAAGTTAAAGGGAATGAAAAACTGAACAAGTTTTATTAAAACATATTTTTCATAAAATTCTTAACTTTTAAGAAAGAAAAATAAAAATTGAAAATTTTGCCTTTTTTTGCAAATTACTAATAAACTATTAAAGTTAAATGAAGTTTATATTACAATTAATAATAGAGAATTCAAAAGTGAACAAATTATTAAGAATAGCCTTTTTGCGCAAACCCCATACTTTTCGAGAGAAATGTAAGGAAATTACAATGTTGGCCACATCACCATTCTTTTATGTTTGTTTACATTTAACAACTTCTAACTGAAAGCCTTGATTATGTTTTACTTACTGGAAGGTGGGATAGAGACCGCCCACCCACCCTACATATAAAGATAACTTTAATTGCTAATCGTTGATGATTTTGCCGCTAAAAACAGTCAAACCCTTTATGCAATAAAAAATGAAACGAAATAAAAATGTAAGTTTAAATATAAATGGCTTTCTATAGCTAATCTTATTTAAATTAGATTTAAAGTTTGCCCAACAATCATGCATACAAATTTTATTAATTTACTCACTCAAAAATTTTACTTTTGAATTTATTTTTGATTCAAAAATTTTTGTAATTAATTTTACTCCAAACCGCGAGACGATCAGTAATTGAAATTTATATGTATATGTAGGGTGGGCGGGTGGCCTCTATCCTACCCTCCAATCAGTACATCATCAAAATTAGTGAAAAATTTGTATGAATAAATCTCTAAAAAATGCAATTTATATTTATTTATCTACGATCGTACAGAAAGTAGACGCTTTTTGCATCATTTTTCATTGTAAAAGTGGCTTTTTAAAGCACTAGTGCTTTTTCACGTTTTTATTGCACGGTAATGTCAAACTGTTTTTATTGCACAGAATTGTCAAATTTGACAGATGAATATATTTCGACAAAAAACTTAATTTTTTTATTAATTGATACAAATAACTAATAAACTATAAATGAAATATATAATACAGACCAAATGGCAGATTTAAGAACTCTGAAAATTCCATTAATGCAAGTCGAAGCGATTACAATGAAGCGAACATTTTTTCCATAAATAATAATGGCGGCCGACATTTGTGCAACTTGTTTACTGGTTGCTAAGTAACGCTTTCATTAGTGCACTGCGGGTAAAATATGTTTCATTAATTGAATTATTGAAATTACCATAAAATATTACTCATAAGAATATATTCTTTGAAATCCTTTACGATCGAAGATAAAATTTTGTAAGGCACACGTGTAAAAAGTTTCTTTATTGCACTCCTGGCTTTAAAAAAACTCGCTCGCTCCTCGCTCGTGTTTTTAAACGCCAGTTCGTGCAATAAAGCATCACTTTTTACACTTGTACCTTAAATAACTATTATATTTTACATGTTTTAATTAAAACCCTCACTTATGTTTTACTCATTGAAGGGTAGAATAGAGGTCACCCTACCACCCTACATATATACGATAACTTTAAATACAATTATTGATGATTTTGCTGTCTACAAATTTAAGTTTAAATATAAATGACTAATCTCATTTAAGCTTCATTTAAATCCTTTCCACGTATCATATATAAATATAATTTTTATTAATTTACACACTCAAAAATTTTACTTTGTCAATTTTCTTTTTACAAATTAAACACAATAATTAAAATGTATAACGAAGTAGAAGCCTCCATAGTCAATGAATTTTCTTTTTCTATAATATTTTCTTTGGGTTTTCGATAAAAATAATAACAATTATTCCTTTGAATATAGTTTTTAGCAATGTCTTTTATAACTTGTGATATATTTTTAGAAAAGATTACTTCAATTTTTCGAGAAATTTCTACCATTTCTTAAGATTTATTTTACATTAATTTTTATATCAGATTTCAATTATTTTAACACATTTTGCTTTATATTATCCAAATCTCAGGAATGTATTTCTCAAATTGCAAGACTTTCTCTCCAGAGTTTCTCAAATACTTAGTTAGGATTTCTAGAATTTTCCAGAAATTTATCTTTCTAATTTTTAGAACTTTCTTCTATTTTTTATTTATCACCATTTCTTCAATTTTTCTAGATTCAGGATTAATTTCTCAAGAATTTTATATATTTCTTGACTTATGTCATCTGCATCTTTCAAGAATGCATTTTTTTCGGTAATTTTAGAATTTTGCATATTAATATTTCTTTAATTTTATAAGAGTCCTCTACTTTCAGAACTTTTTATGTTATTAATATTTTAAATAATTTTTGCTTTTATGTTTTTTGTTTCTAAATTTTACTTTTATTTTTAGATTTTTTTTTAGACTTTCCAAATATTCAACAATCCTACACTAATATTGCTTCTAGATCTCTAGAGCTTCTCATCAAGTCTTTTATCATTTTTTAATAATTTTTTACTTTTTTTATTAACTTATAAGAATCTTTATTTTAAATTGCAAGAATTTTGTTAAATTGTTCTAATTTGTTTAAATTTAAATAAATTCCTAAAATATATTCTTAACTTTTCTTTGAGATTTATAGAATATTGGAGAAAATTTTCTTTTAATTATAACAGAAAAATGTTGATAAGATAATTTTAAAAATATTATCTGATTTTGAAATAAGACACTTGTTTGGTTTCATATTGGTATATTTAGTTTCCTGACATGTGTTTCGGTCAATGAAACCAAACAAGTGTCTTATTTCAAAATCAGATAATATTTTTAAAATTATCTTATCAACATTTTTCTGTTATAATTAAAAGAAAATTTTCTCCAATATTCTATAAATCTCAAAGAAAAGTTAAGAATATATTTTAGGAATTTATTTTATTATTATTTATTTATTTATTTTGTAAGAATGTTTTCTTATTTTATAAGAACTTTAAGAACAAAATTGACACATCATTCTCGTCAGTGTTTCTTTTATTCTATTCCAATTTGCAATTTTGACATCTTACTTCTCATATCTAAACCCATTTGTAGAATACGAGTATTTCTTTCATATTTCTAGATTTCCTATATTTTTTATTTTTAAATTCTGTTGAATTCTGCATAATTTTTCTAAATTGTAAGAGATTTTTCGTTTTCCTTTTAAAATCCCAAAATATTGAGGAATTTTTTTTGAATTTTTTTTAGAGGTTCAACAACCTTCCATGATTGTTTTAAGGATTTCTAGAATTTTCAAGCAATTTTTCTTTCCTTGTTAGATAATTTATCACCATTTTCTGAATTATCTTATGGGAATTTTGTAAAAATTTCCAAAATACAATAAATTTCTAACCATGTTTATTAGTAATACTTAGTCTAGAAATTAAATTGAATTTTCATTTTCTGAATATTCTCAAAGACCTCTTTTAAATTATAGGATATTTCTTTCATTAATACTCACTAAACAACTTTTTCTTTTGGACTTCTGGATTTTTCGAAAACTATATTTCTATTTTACGACAAATTATTACCATTTCCGAATTATCTTATCAAAATTTTTTGGGAATATTATTTTTAAGGATTCTTGAACCTTTTTCCATAACTTTTTGATATTTTTCTTCCATACAATTCTAATGTTTCTATTGAATTCTAAATGAATTTTCAATTTTAAATTCTCAGATTTCTTAGGGTTTCTCTTTCTGGTTTGTAAAATGTATCAGAGAAGTTTTTTTCGAAATTTCTCGAATTTTTCACATACTTTTCTCAGAAATTGTAACATTGTATTATCAGATTTTTTTGTAATGTATTTTCTCAATTATGTTTTTCTTTTCAACCGTTTCCTTTCCAGATTATTAGAATATTATAGCCCTTTTTTACAGATTTTTTCTAATAATTGTTCATAAGTATTTCTGTACTTTTTTTCCGAGAATTTATCAATATTTTATCAATTAACTTTTCGGATGTATTTTTATATACACAACATCTTTATTACAGACACTTACATTTGTTTAACAATAATACATCAATACATCAAGATTAGTATGTACCTGTCAGGCTATCGATCTTAGGTCTTTCTGTCCGATTTATTTTCATTTTCATAGTTTTACAAAAAAAAATTAATTCTAGTATCTCTAGCAATTTTTTCTTCAAAATTTTAAGAATTTTGCTCCTAAATTACAAAAAAATCTAAATTTTTTATTTAGAATACTTTTAATTAAAGTTTCCAAAATGTTTTTTAGAAATGTTTAGCTTTTAGCTTTACATTTTCTGAATATTCCCGAACACCTCTTCTAAATTGTAAGGTTTTCTTTTCAGTAATGATACTTTTCAAATAACTTTTCATCTGGACTTTTTAAATTTTGTAGTTAAAGTTATTGCAAATCGCGAGGCGATCAGTATATAAAGTTAATATGCATATGTAGGGTGGGTGGGTGGCCTCTAACCTACCATCCAATCAGTAAAACATAAGCAAGGGTTTTAATTGAAAGTTGTAACACGTAAATAAATATAACATTAATTTAATAGATCTATTCAAATAAATTTTGAAATTTAAGAAATTTTGAAATATTAGACTTAAGTTAACAAAAGTCAAAGAGAATGAAAAACTGAACAAATTTGATTATAGCATGTTTTTCATAAAGTTCATAAAAAATTTTACATTGTTTTCCCTATGGCTAATAAACTATATAAGTTAAATAAAAATCATATAACAAGTAATTGTAAAATATAGGGAAAGTACTATGATGGCCACATCACCATTTGGAAAGTATTGTTTTCGTGAATGAGAATGTCTGTGGAGTCTGTATCTCAAAAAAGGATGATCTGAGTGAGATGAAACTTTAAACTTAATGTTTTATCATTAA
Organism: Ontholestes murinus; assembly: GCA_963969525.1. Lineage (NCBI taxonomy): Eukaryota > Metazoa > Arthropoda > Insecta > Coleoptera > Staphylinidae > Ontholestes > Ontholestes murinus. Next base: position 66,079,491 of record OZ018393.1, on the reverse strand, counting down.
AAACTGGAACTGATAAATGGATGTTTACTCGAGGCGTTTTTTATTTGTTTTTTCTCAATATTTAAAATATAAATTTATAAAATATTACATAACTTTTCAAACCAAAGTTAAAGGGAATGAGAAACTGAACAACATTTATAAAGACATGTTTTTCATAAAGTTCTTAATTTGTGAGAAAAATATTTAACTATAAAAATATTTTCAGATTTTTCTTTAAAGATTCTTGAAATTTCAGTAATTTCTCCTCCATACTTTTAGTTTTTTATTGCAACTTCCTTCCAAAGAACTTTCATCGAGAATTCTAGAAATTTTGAAAGATTTTGTTCAACTTTTTCTATTAGAAAATATTCTTCTAAATTTCTATAATTTTCTCAGATGATCCATACTTTTAGTTTTTCTTTTACATTGAGGTTTCTAGAATTTTTCACAAGATTTCATTTTAGGCTTATAAAACTTTTTTTGAAGATTCTAAAACTGCACAGTTATTTCTTTTTCTTATCTAATAAATAAATAGATATTTCCAGAATTTTTAGCAAAGAATTTATTCGAGAGTTTTACAATTTATTAGGAAATTTTCTTCTAGAACTTACTTAGTGTCAGGAATTTCTATTTTGCATCTTCCTTTCCATATAATTTTGATCAAAGATTCTAGAATTTTTCAGTTTTCCTTGTAAATTTCTAGAACTTATTTGGAGGATTCTAGAAGTTAACAGTAATTTCTTCTTCGTATTTCCAGAATTTTTAGCGAAGGTCTTATTCGTGAGTTCTAGATTTTTTGAAAGTTCGTTTCAATATTTTTAGAATTTTCTTCGAGGCTGTTTTCAGTAATTTCTCTTCCAGATTTTAATGTTGTCTTATAAATTGCAAAGATTTTCTTCAGGGCTCAAAAATTTAAACAAAAATCTTTTCCAGAATTTTACACTTTTTTTCGAGAGTTCAGAAATTTCAAATAACTCATATTCAGATTTGGAGGCTATAGATTTTTCTAGAAAATCTGTTCCTAGAAATCTAGACTCTTTTCAGTCATATCTCCTCCAGATATCAAGATTGTTTTTTTCAAGCTATCTTTTATATTGCTAAGTTTGTAGGTTTTTCAAGAATTTTATTTTTCTGGAAATGTAGATTTTTTAAAGGTTTCTAGAAATTTCCAACAATTTCTTTTGTAGAGTTCTAGAAATTTCTCCAAGGAGTCTACTATTTTTTTTTTATTATTTGTTGTATATTTAGGTTTTAGCATTTCATTAATGATTTTAGAATTCGCTATAAATATCTTTTCAAAAATTTTAGTTTCTTCCGTTAATTATTTAGATTCATTTCCTTATTTTGTTGTTTTTTTTTCTCAAAAAGGTCTGTAAATTATAGTATTTTTGAGCAATTTGTTTTGGATATAGCAAAGCAATTTTTTAAGGGTTGTCTTTTAGAATGTTTTTGCAATATTTCTGGAAATTTACAAAATTTTCTCGAAATTTTAGGAATTTCTTATCTAAACTGCAAAAAAATTCAAGATTTTTAGTCCATCAACTTGTATTTGATGTTAGGAATCATTTCGTAAAAGAATTTTTTTAAACCGTTCTTGCTATGGAAAGTTATTTTAAAAATACTGAAAAACAATTGAAAATCGAATGTCGCATTTTTACTTCTCTTCGTTGCTAGTAATTTATTGGTGAAAGAATTTTCGTAATTTCATAACTATTCCAAGAATTATAGCTAAAATATAAAAAAAAAAGATAATTGAAGAACAAATTTTTAATTTTTATTCTGTTAATTTGAATTGGATGTCAGCAATCGTTTCGAAAAAGAATTTTCACAATCCGTCCATCCTGTAAATAGTAATTGTAAAAATACTGAAAAACAATTGAAAATAAAATTTTTGATTTTTTGTCAATGAACTTGTATTTGATATTAGAAATCATTTCCTGAAAGAATTTTTTAAATCCGTCCGTGCTGTAAAAAGATATTCTAAAAATACTGAATAACAATTGAAAATCAAATGTTTAATTTTTAGCATTTTTACTTCTTCTCGTTGTTGGTAATTTATTAGTGAAAGAATTTTCGTAATTTCATTATTATTTAAAGAATTATAGCTAAAATAGTAAAAAAATAATAATAACGAATTATTGGTTTTTTGTATTGTATCAATTTGAATTTGATGTGTAAAATTTAAGGAAATTTCCAGTAAATTGCGAAGATTTAATTGAAGACTTTTTTAGAAAATTTGTTTTTAAAAATCTAGACACAAGAAATTTCTAGTAATTTCTTTTCCACATTTCACGATTTTTTCAACTTGTCTTCTAAATTGCAATTTTCTTTGAGGCTCTAGAATTTTTAGAATTTACTTCTACAAATCTCGAGGGTTCAGGAAATTTCTAGCAATTTATTCTCCAGAGTTCAAGATTTTTTTTTGAAGTCGTCTTTTAAATTGCAAAGATTTTCCTTGAGGCATTCTAGATTTTTTTCTAAAAGTTTAGAGTTTCGACAACGACCAATAACTTCTTCACCAAATTAATTTTTTTTTTCAACTTTTCCTATAAATTGCGAAGATTTTCTTTCAGCCTCTAAATGTTTTTTTTAATTCCTCTTCTTTTCGAGAATTCAGGTGATTTTCAGTAATTGTTTCTCTAGAATTCAACATTTTGTTTCAACTAGAGGCTATAAAATTATTTAGAAAATTCTAAATTGCGGAATTTTTCTTGGAGGGTCTAGAATTTTTTAGAAAATTTTCTCCTACAAATCATTTCTTATTTTCGAGAATTTTTAAGGAATTTTCCGTAATTTCTCTTCCCGAATTCTTATTTTCGAGAAAGTTATAGGAATCTTCCGTAATTTCTCTTCCCGATTTTAAGATATTTTTTCAACTGGTCTTCTAAATTTCTAGGAGCCACTAGAATTTTTTAGAAAATTTTCATTTAGTAATCTAGACTTTTTTCTAAGGTGTATTAAAATCCTTTAGTTCGTTGTAGTAAATTAAATAATAAATTTAAAATTTATTTTTTCTAAGGGTTCAGAAAATTTCCAGAAATTTTACCTACAGATTTCAAGGTTATCTTCTTCTCTTACAAATTGCAAAGATTTTCTTGGTGACTCTAGAATTTTTTAGAAAATTTGTTTGTAGAAATCTAGATTTTTCTTGAAGCCTCAGATTTTTTAGAATTTTTTTTCTAAAATCTAGACTTACTTTTTCAAGAATTCAATCCGCTTTCTAAATTGTGAAGATTTTATTGGAAGCTCTAAAATTTTAATAATTTGTATAAATTACCACGTAGGAACGGACGCAATCATTTTCTTTATCAAAAATTTTACTTCTGACAATTTTCTTTTATTCAATTTTTGTAATTAAAGTTATTGCAAACCGCGAGGCGATCAGTAATTAAAGTTAACATGTATATGTAGGGTGGGTGGGTGGCCTCTAACCCACCCTCCAATCAGTAAAACATAAGCGAGGGTTTTAATTAAAAGTTGTAAAACGTAAATAAACTTAACATTTTTGCAAAATTTAATAGATTTATTCCAAAAAATTTTGAAAAATAAGACAACTTTTCAAACAAAAGTTAAAGAGAATGAAAAACTGGAAAAGTCTATACAATTTTTTGCTTATTGCTAATAAACTATAGGAACTAAAATGAAATTTACTTATATAACAAGTAATTATGAAGAATTCAAAATTGAGCAAATTATTAAGAATAACCTCATGGTTTTCGAGAAAAATATAGGGAAAGTATTATGATGGCCACATCACCATTTGAATAGTAATGTTTTCGTGCATGAAAATGCATGAAAATGAGGTTTTTTGTCGATATTTTTCTAAATATGAAAAATATTACAAAACTTTTCAAACAATAGTTAGGGAGAATGAGAAAATAAACGACTTTTAATAAAACATTTTTTTCGTAAAATTATTAACTTTCGAGAAAAACAAAATTGAAAATTTTGACATTTTTTGTCAATTGCTAATAAACTATTAGAGTTACATGAAACTTGTATTACAGATAATTGTAAAGAATTCAAAACTGAACAAATTATTAGGAATAGCCTTTTTGCGTAAACCTCATAGTTTTTGAGTAAAATGTAGGGAAAGTATTGTGATGGCCACATCACCATTTTTGTAGTTAATTTGATTTTAAATGTATTTTTCGAAGAAAGAAGGCCAAAGATGTAAATAAATAAATACATAAATAAAAACAATATTCACTAATCAAATTTTCCAAGTGAAATAAATAAAAAAGTACATTCATTTAATTTATTACATGTTTTGTTTAATTAGAAATTAATAAACTTACATTAAGATCCTGAATAGTTTTCTGCCACGACGTCGACAACTGCGTGAACTTCTCCTTCTCCTGGCTCAGCTCCTGCTGCAGCTTCTTCAGGTCCTTCTCCTTCCTGCGCAAATCGGCGCTGGACACCTTGCTCTTGCCCTTGGTGTCCTTGTTGATGTCCTTCCTGTTCATGATCTCGTGGAGTTTATTAACAGCCTGCTGTTTAAGTATTTGTTCAGTCTTCAGTTTATTGTGCAACTTTTCGATCTCGTCGTTGCTGTTCGACCGTTTAGTCAGCTCCTCCTGGGCCTGCTTGATCTGCTTACTCATTTCCTCGTTTTCCTTGGAGAGTTGCTCACTGGCCTTCTTCAGCTCGGTCTCGCGGTCCTTGGACGTGTTGAGGGCGACCTCCTTCGAATTGAGCTCGCTCCTGTGCTTGGCCAGCAGGTCTTTCAGCTCCAGCTCCTTCATGGTCTTCTCCTTTTCCAAATCGGCCACGGTCTCCTCGGCGATGGACCTGGCCAAGGCTTCAGAATCGGCGCGCGCAAGCGCTATCTGGCACTGGTGTTTCAGCGAGGCGCGCTCCTCCTCGAACTCCTTATTCTGGCGTACCTTCTCCTCCAGCTCCTCCTTCAACTCGTTCGTTTGCGTTTTATACAACGTCGAGAAGAACTGTTCGGTTTCTAGGGAGTCCTGCAGTTCTTTGATCTGCAGCTTTTCAATGGACCACTCCCTCTTCAACCTAGAGAGCTCGTCTTCGATGATTTTCTTCGTTTCTTGCAGATGGCTTATTTCCTTCATTAGCTGCGACTCTTTCACCTTGCTCTGCGACACTTCCGTGATTGACTGGCTCAGCTCTGATTGGAGGATGGATTTCTTCTGTTGCTCTTGTTCGATCTGGCTGTGGAGAGCCTTCACTTTCTCGATCTCTTGCCGGTGTTCGCCCTCCAGTTTTTGGAGCCGTTGTTGTATCTGCCGGTAGTCCACAGAGAGCATTGAAATTTGACGTTCTTTTTCTTGAGAGTTCAGGTCGGCCTTTTGTCTGGCGCATTTCTCTTCGTTCAATTTCGTTTGTAAAGCTAAAAATTTAAAATAAATATTTTATAACTCTTAATTACTCATAATAATAACAACCAAATTAAATCAAATTTAATAAATAGAATGAAAATAGGTAAAGAATTGTTAAACATTTGATTTTTTCAATGATCAGTGAAACAAACAAACAAACTAAGTGTATAAACGAAATGTTTTGATTGAGCGCTGATAGAGGGCAATGCTCAATTGGGTTCGTAACGTATTTCATAGATGGCATTCAAGTCGAGTTTAGTATGCCTGTATTTTAAGCTAGCGACTTCAAAATTATTTACTTTCACACATTGCACACCTATCCATGATATACTTTAAAAATCAGTACTTTTAAGAATCCCAAACTTACCTTTAACCACTTCCAAATTAGCCTCCTCCTTATTCATCATCTTACTCTTCGTCGTCTCCTCGTGAGCCTTCACCTCCTGCTGGTACCTATTCTGCGCGGCCTTCAGTTCCAGCCCCAAGCTAGCGCACTCCTTCTCCAACGTGGAAATCCTCTCCGTCAGCTGCATGTTATCCAGCACCACCTTGTTCTCCCGCTGCCGGCTCCTCTCCAGCTCCCCGTTCATGCTCTTCAATTTGTTCTCGAGAACCATCTGCTGATCGGCGGCCTGCGACCTGGAATTCTTCTCCTGTCCGAGCTGCGTTTGAAGGGAAGCCACCTCGGCGTTTAAATTATCCCTTTGCAATTGCAAATTTTGCAGCATCGTCTGGTATTCGCCGGCCATTTGCTCCGAAGTACTTTTCGCCATCGTCAACTCGGCGGTCTGTTTCCTGAGCCGTTGACAGTTTTCCGTTTCGACTTTAAGTTTATCCTGGAATTCGGCTATTTGCTTCTCTAATAAATTAATCTTATCGTTGTGTTGCTGATTGTTGTTCATCTCGCGCGTCCGTTTGTTCTGCTCGTCCTCTAGACGCTTTTTCAAATCAACAAGTATCTTCTCAGTCTTCCTGCGCAGGTCGCTTTCAGTTTCCACTTTCCGTAGCGCCTCCTTGTAGCTGTGCTTCATTATTGTCAATTCTTTTTCGTACCTGGAAGCCTCCGCCCTGAGCTCCGACTCCCTCTGCACCACGCTATCCCTTTGAGCTATCAACATTCGATGTTTCGCCTCTAAATCTTCAATTTTGGACTTTTCCTTTTCCAACAGCGATTCGTATTTATTCAATTGAGCATTCGCGTCGGTGACGTGATTGTTGTCGACAACGTCGCCCCGATCGGTGAGCAATTGGTAATCGGAATTGTATGTGAATCCTATAAATGGCAAATGGTTTCCTACAAAGTTATTTGGCACAGGAAATATTTCTTCGGGACTCTCCTCTTTCTCGTAATCGTCGAAATTGCTCGTATCATCGTCCCCTGTTAATTCTGGCACAACTGGCGGTACAGAATCACGTAAATTTTCGAACGTCCATTGATCATTAATAAAGAATGGATGTTTCTTTATTTCATTCACATGATTGGTTCCTTAACAATACAAAAAATATTAATAAGGTAATGCTATGGTGTATTAGTATTACTTACCCAGTCGTTTCGTTCTATCACACAACAACCCCTGTATTAAAGACTTGGCCTCTTTCGAAATCTCAACCTCTGGAGGGAATGATAAATTATTTTCATGATACATAATCTTATTATAAGTCCCCAACAAGCTGTCCGCGTAAAACGGCGTTTCCCCCACCAACATCTCATAAACGAAAATCCCCACCGACCACCAATCACACTCCCTTCCGTAGATCCCTTTTCCGTGGCTTTGCAACACTTCTGGCGATATGTAATCAGGCGTTCCCACCACGTTATTCGACCTGACCCATCCGTCCTCGTCCATGCGCATACAGGTGCCGAAATCGGCCAACTTCAGATGGCCGTATTTATCCAGCAGCATGTTGTCGGGTTTCACGTCGCGATGCACGAAGCCCATCGTGTGGATGATGTCTAAGGCTAGGACCACTTCCATCGTGTAGAACTTGGCCCACTTTTCAGGTATCTCGTAGTTGGACATCAGGTTGACTATATCGCCGCCGGGCATGTAGTCCATCACCATGTACAAATTCTTGGCGTCTTGGAAGGCGAAGTGTAGCTGGACGATCCACTCGGAGCAGGCGTGCGCCATGATGTGCCTCTCCTCCCAGAAGAAGGCGGAATCCGACCGTTTGATCAGGTCCGCCTTGCTCAGCCGCTTCATCGCGTACACCTGACCTGTAGTTTTGTGCCGCACCAGCTGGACCTTGCCGAACGCACCTCTGCCTATCACTTTTATGTGCTCGTAATCATCGGTCTTCATACGATATTTCATGATGTCCGATGCAAAGGATTCATCTGTAAATTAAAAAAAAAAATTAACATCAAACACGATGTAGAGACATATATTCATAGAAGTCTATGAAATTACTGACATTTACAAGTGCGTTAAAAGAAATGAAACCTATAGTAAATTAATGCTTTGTTTGTTATATTTTTTCTCGACTAGTCGAGTATTTAAGAGTGAATTTATGTAGTTGTTGGATTTTATGTATTAGATTTCTTATATATTTGGGTATGATAAATTCTTAATGCTGTAAAAAGTGAAAATAGTCGAGAAAAAAATATACAGACAGGTGCAAAAATTTTCAGGCTTCAATCAAAGCATACGTCATTGCATTCTTAAATGGAGACTCATTAAAGATAAGGTTTGTGTGTTAAAACACGTCGCAGTCAATTCATCGAAGGTAAAAATTGCTAATAAAAGCAACGAAATTACCAAACATGCAAAAAATGGAAATCAATTCTTCTAAAATTAAATAACTACATTCATTGTACAATAAGAATCCCTTTTTGACTTTTACTGTGTTTATTTCATAAGGAGAATGTTTGCGATAAGAATAATTATTAATAATTAAAACAGTGAATTTTTCTATTCAGTGAAAGTATTTATTTCATTTATATTATAGCATTGTTTCATAGAAAATAAACACATTTTAATTTAAAAAATAATCGAATTTAAGAAAATCGAAACTAATTAAACGGACAGACTAACCATATTGTTTCATTACTTGTTTCCATAAACTGTATATGTAAAAACTGTTCTAATAAAGATGTTATTCTCTCTCTCTCTCTCTCTCTCTCTCAAAAATAATTCAACTAGAATAAATGCAATATCATTTATAAACTTAAATTGACATTAATAAACTATTACAGTATGAAATTTCCAGTGATGTGACATCAGCCGTTAACAATATCGATTTGTCATTTAAATCGCACCAATATATTGAGCAATGAAAATGTAAATATTTCATTATTCTTTAGAAACACATCACCGATTACGACATTATTAACAGTGGATGAGGAAAGTGTTTCTGCACACAATTAAAATCTAGGCAAATAATATGTGGCGAAAATTTAACGTCGCAATTTGAATGGAATGACGTTAGTATTTTGCGCCGTGATGTGATAGGATTGTTAATGAACCAGAGGCGTGTAAAACAATAAAATTATAACGGTGGAATTTTAAACTACAGAAAAAAAAACAAATGAACATATTAAAATTAGACGCAAAAATTAATCATTAAAAATAGTAGTAATTTTAAGTATTAAGTAATTAGGACAATATTTTCTTTTCCATAATGTTTTTTTATTAAAATTCTTCGTCTATGTTTTAAAAGTTGGAGGGTGGGATAGAGGCTTCAAAGAAATTTGATAATATTAAGAATTATCCAAGTCAAAAGTACCAGAAAATTCTGAATACTTGACAAAAGTAAGAATTTTTGATTTCTTTTCAATTGGACTTGTTTTGAATTATTGAAATTAAGAATTGTGGGAGAAAAATTTAGAATGATTAGAATTATAAAAATCCAAAATTGTCTTCAAACTTTAGAAAAAATTTAAGAGTTGTAATAGTAGAAAAATTAATTGTGCAAATTAAAATTTCAGAAAGTGCAGAGAACTTTAAAACTAGTACGAATTTTAGAATTGCAGGAAATCTAGTGAAATTTAGATTATTAAAAATTACAGACGTCAAGGTTTTCCGAAGAGTTTTAGAAAATTTGAAATTATAACGAAAAATTAAAACAAAATTTTATCAGAAAATTCTTAGATATCTAAAATTGTAGGAAGAAATAAGATTCAAAATGAAAACTCCAGAAAGTCTTGGACGTGTAGAAATTACAATTCTAAAATTTAGATTGAAATTTTTGAATATTTCTAAAAAAACTTCAATTGCAAAAAAATGTAATTAATAAAAATTAAATTAAATTTGAAATTATTAGGAATTACAGAAGCCAAGTAATAAGAAAAAAATTGGAAATTTGAATTTTTTTTTAGGAAATGTAAAATTTAAGATTAAATAATTTTAGAAATTATAGAAATTAAGTATTTAAAAACTCTAAGATATTTAAAAAAATCTAGAAAGTTTTAGTATTTAGTAATACTCTAAAAAGCTTTTAAAATCTAAAATCACTAAAAAATCTAAAAAAAACTTTCGGAAATTTTACAAAATCTGAAATGGTAGAAAAACTGTAGTTTATGAATTCTAAAATTTTAGAATGTCTTGGAAAATTTTAAAGCTGTTAAAGATTTTAAAATTGCAGGAAATCTTAGAAATCTAGAGTCATCTGGTATTGTTAAGAATTACAGACGTCAAGATTTTTGAAAATGTTTTGAACATTTTTAATTATAAAACATGAGAAAGTACCAAATTCTAAACAATCTGATGGTTCAAAGTTATATTCAAATTTTTGGTTAATGTTTTTTTTGTTACCAACGAGTGTTTTTAATTTATGTAAGAAAATATATGTAGGGTGGGTGGGTGGCCTCTATCTTACCCTCCAACCTGTAAAATATACATTAATGTTTTACTAAATTTACAATTGATTAAAAATAGTGTTGCATTGATTTTATTTTAACTAAATCATCAACGTGATACAATTTACTTTCTATTACAACTTTTTGTATATTTATGGATTGGAGGGTGGGATAGTGGCCACCCACCCACCCTACATATATAGAAACATTAACTACAACACTGTTGATGGTTCAAAGTTATAATCAAATTTTTGGTTAATGTTTTTTTTGTTACCAACGAGTGTTTTTAATTTATGTAAGAAAATATATGTAGGGTGGGTGGGTGGCCTCTATCCCACCCTCAAACCTGTAAAATACACATGAAGGTTTTACTGAATTATTAATTGATTAAAAATAATGTTGCATTGATTTTTTTTAACTGAATCATCAACGTGATTCAATTTACTTTCTATTATACCTTTTTGTATGTTTTATAGATTAGAGGGTGGGAAAGAGACCACCCACCCACCCTACATATATATCGAAACTTTAACTACAACACTGTTTATGGTTTCAAAGTTATATTCAAAATGTTGGTTAATGTTTTTTTAGTCACAAACGAGTGTTTTTAATTTATGTAAGAAAATATATGTAGGGTGGGTGGGTGTTCTCTATCCCACCCTCCAGCCTGTAAAACACACATCAAGGTTTTACTGAATTTTTAATCGATTAAAAATCGTGTTGCATTGATTTTTTTAAATAAATCATCAACGTGATACAATTTACTTTCTATTACAACTTTTTGTATATTTTATGGATTGGAGGGTGGGATAATGGCCACCCACCCATCCTACATATTTAGAAACTTTAACTACAACACTGTTTAATTTTCTGTCAAATGTTTTTTTTATTAGGTAGAATTCTTAATGAATATTGTCAACTTTTTTATTTGGACAGTTAGGAGAAAATGAAACAAGTGTAATCGATTTAGCTCTACATGATTATAACTACAGGGTCTATTATGAAAGTAATGCGCATGATTTTATTGTGGCGCGACTATTCATTGCAAAAACAGGTCGGGAAAGGTAACCGGTCGGTTGAACAACGATATGCAATCAAGTTTTGTGTACAGCTTGGAAACAATGCAACCGAAACATTCCAGATGCTTCAAGAGGCCTTCAAGGATGACACATCTCAAGGTCAAAGTCCGGGAGAGGAACAAAGCGTTCAAGGAGGGCCAGGAAGAGATCGTCAACAAAGACCGGTCTGGACGCCCAACAACATCTTTTTTGATGTCCGAGGAATCGTCCATTTTGAGTTTGTACCACATAGAAAAACTGTCAACTCATCATTTTATCTGCAACTGCTCAAGAGATTGAAACAACGAGGCGCGCGTTTAAGGGCTGACATAAAAAACACCGTCAGGCTCTCATTAACTGTCCCGGAGCAAAAGCATGTTAAACGATCCCGTCGAGGAGTTTCAGGGTGCCTTCCAGGCATAACAGACACATTTCCGCAAGTGTATTGATGCTGGGGGAGGCTAATTTGAATAATTTTAAGCATTTTTTACCGGTATGATAAATAAATATATTAATCCCAGAAAATTCGCATTACTTTTATAATAGACCCTGTATGATATATAAACAATAATTTGGTCAGTATTTTTTTTAAATATTTCATCAATTTTCGTTAATAATAAATGAATTTAGCTACTTCAAAATAAATAAACAATTAACTTTGTAGGTACCATTTTTTTAATAAATATAAAGTGGTACCAACAAAGTTAATTGTTTATTTATTTTGAATTATCAAAATGTATCACGAAGTGAAAGCCTCCACAATTACTTATTGAATTTAGCTACACTTATTTTATGTTATTTAGAAATTTTAAAGCGTACTTGAAATGAACAATACAAAGACCATTATCAAAAAACGTCACGATGATGAATAATAATCGATTGTATAATCACGATGTGTTAATAATAAGCACGTTGTCGATCATGTTTGACATCGAACGATAAGGAACGCCTAATGCTAATCCAACTTGTAAATTAGATTAGATTATTAAGTGCAGCTCAATTGACCAATGATTGCACATTTGATGATAACACAATACACAATTGGAAATAATATTGAAGATTTCATGTTGTCCTTTAATTTAATTCCATTCATCATTCTTATGAGTATTTGGAAATTTTGACCTTTAAAATCTTTTTGTAATAGGCAAATATTATATAAATTAATCATTAACTAAATTAATCTTAACTTTAAATCAAATAATAATGCATTTACTTCTCAGAAAAATACTTACATAATATATACCACATATAAACGAAAACGTCCAAAAAAAGTATATCAATACATCATAAGTAAATTCTTCAATGAGAACTTATGATGTATTGATATACTTTATTATTTAGAATTTAAAAAAAAAACTCACATCTATTCGTGTAAACTTCGATGTTCTTCAGTTTCTTGACGAAAGGGTGATCACAATCGGTGTATAGGGCCTGCACCGTGTCCAGCAGGGAGTCGATGTTTCCAATGCTCCGCGGGTCCTGGATGCGGTCCTCTAAGGCACGAAGACGCCTCCGCCTGTCTTCATCTCGTACTCCCTCCATCTTGCCTGCTAGGTACTCTCTAGCCCCTGTGTATCCGACTTCCTTATATCAGGATGGATTATAACTGAAAACAGAAAACGTATATTCTCAAAAACAAATATAATTTGATAAGCAAAATTAAAAACAGTTGAAATTTTAATAATAATAATCTTTATTTAGTGCTAACAAATTTACAATCTTTACACAGGTCAGAGATACATGTTTAGGTAATTTAAATGTAAATGAAAATTAATACAAATTAAAGTTTAAATGCACAAAAGTTAGAAAATAATTGTATACTAAATTCAAGTTGAAGAGCATCACATAACAGATTAAAACACATATAGATTAAAATTAATATCAATAATTAATAATAAAAATAATATATAAAATTCCTACAAGACCATACTGCACTAACCGGGAGTAGCTGTGCCAATGAACCCACTCATAAGACATTCTTCATTATTGTAAAAACATTGTCGGATAAGATATGTTTTGATAGATATACGAAACTGTAGGACCGATAATTCTTTTATTGAATCGGGTAACATATTGAAGAATTTGGGCGCGTAATAATTTATGCAATTCTGAGACTTATTTAAGCGAAAGCGGTTAGAGGACTTGTTCTGGTACCTTGCTTATGATATTGGATATGTAGGACTCTTATTGCCCTTCTTTGGAGGATAAAGAGCCTTTCTTGTACAGTCCCAGAGTGACCCCAAGACAAAATACCGTAAATAATATGGCACTGGCAGAGTGCGAAGTATGCCGTTTTTAGGGTTATCTCGAGAAGAGAGTTCTTGAGTTGTCTCAGCTAATAAATATTTTTACATAGTTTCGTAGACGTGGCTTGCTCATGCTGGTTTCATGTTAGTCTCGAATCTAAATGAATCCATAGAAATTTAGCACTGCTTAAATCGATATCCTTTTTCATCAAAAACGATATGGACGCTGATTTGGTAGGATTGACAGTAAGCTTGTTGGTAACACACCATTCAGTCGCAAAAGTTACAGCATTAGAATCCATCTGAACAGCCATCATGTTATCAGTTGGGTGACAGGCTAGACCATTGATATAAATTATGAAGAGTAATGGTCCTAATAATGAACCCTGTGGAACACCATGCTCTATTAGTACTTCTGATGAATTAGTACCATTAAAACCAACTCGCTGAGTTCTATCACTAAGATATGAGTTAATCATGCGACAGCTGTCTGGATGGAAGTTGTAACAATATAATTTGCGCAGGAGGACATGGGGCACACCATCAAAAGCTCTTGAAAGGTCCATGAAGGTTGAGACAGAATATTTCTCAGTCTTAAAACCTTCATAGATCATCTCCGTTAATGCAGTGATTGCATCACCCGTAGAAATTCCCCTAGGGAAACCATACTGCTGATTAGAGATAAGATTATGCGATTCTAAATATTCAAGCATTTGGAGGTGCATTATACGCTCGAGGACTTTAGATACTAGAGGCAAGAGAAATATAGGCCGGTAGTTGTTGATGTCATTTATATCTCCTTGTTTATGAATCGGTATAATACAAGTATATTGCAGGCATTGAGGAAAGCTTGAAGTTCTTATGCACTGGTTTATAATTTACTTAAGGGCTCCAAGATTGTATCAAGGATATCCTTCAGTAAACTTGTATTCATACCACATATATCGCGGCTTCGTGATGATTTAAGGTTATTGATAGTATCTCTAACGGTAGGACTGCTAACTTCTCTGAACCGGAAGTAGGTCTCGGATTTAAGATCACTTGATTCAGCCAGGGATTTAATAGGATCAGTGTCAGTTGGAGGTGATTCATTGAGGAGATTTTCAACAACTTTACTAAAATGATTGTTGAACGAGTCATGGAAAAAAAATTGAAAATCGATTAAAATCATGTAGAAATTATTTAAATAAAAAACACATTTAATATTTCCTTAGGGAAAATTGGTATTAAAAAAAAACAATTGAAATTTGATACATAAAAACCAGTTGAAACCTTTATAGAAAAATGAATTTGTTAGAAAGTAGTTGAAATTTTACAAAAAATAAACAATTGAAATCTGCTAAAATCAGTAAAACATTTTAAAAAACATTTCAAAATTATTAAAGAACACTCGTTTTTTTACAAAGAAAAATAAAAAATTGTTTTTCTTAAAAATAATTTATATTTTACAACCAAAAAACAAATGAAAATTTTAAAATATTTTATTTTTTGGGAAGACTATTAAAAACAACAATTAAATTTTGATAAGCAAAAACTGTTTATTAAAACTAAAGTGGTTGAAATTTTAGAAAACATAACAATTGAAAATCTGTCACAAGAGAAGCTAAAAACATTTAAGAAATATTGAAACACTTGATAAACATTAAAAAATATAAAAATAACCCTCCATATTTTACAAAAAAATATTTATAAATCATTTAAAGAATACTCGATATTTTATTAACAAAATCTTCTATGAAAACTTGAATTTTCTTTAAAAATAGTTGATTTTTACAAATAAATACAATTGAAAATCGATTAAAATCAGTAGAATAAATAAATAATAAATTTCGTAAAAAAAAATGTTCAATTTTACAAAATAAAAAACAATTGAAATACGATTCATCTCGTATAAAAAATTTAAGAAAAACAATTAATATTTTTTAAAGATGACTCGCCATTAAAAAAAAACAATTGAAATCTTTTAAAATCAGTGAACAATATGTAAAATGATTTGAATGTTATTTAAGAACACTTGACATTTTCCATTTTGCATAATTAAAATCTTACTTTAAAAAATAATTTGCTTAAAAATAGGATTATACAAAAATAAACAGTTGAAAATTGGTTAAAATCAGTAAAAAGCTTTTAAAGTAAAGTTAACTCGATTTTTTCAAAAAAAAACGAATAAAATTTTATAATCAAAAAATATTTGAAATTATTATGAAACAAATCAATTTCTTATTAGTACTTCAAATTTTACAAAAAAGGGAATTGAAAATCGATTAATAAGTTTAAAAAACATCCATTAATTATTCAGGAAGACTTGATATTTTCCTCAACAAAAAACAATTGAAATTTAATAAGCAGAAACAGTTGAAAAGGAATTTAAGCTCATTACTTTTGACAATTTCAACTGACTCTATTAATAAATAAATAAAATAAACAAATAAAATGCTTTAATTATATTAAATTAATAGGAGAGAAATGATTTTTTTGTTTTGTCCAACAAAAAGTTTATGAATTTTGACCGTATTTACAAGTTTAAAATATAATTTGAAAAATGTTCAATTATTCTCTGTGAATTTCATATAATTAGGATGAGTTTCGACACACTTGGAAAATTTTATATTAATCTTAAAAGATTAAGGAAAAATACTAGAAAATTACAGAAATCTGAAAGAGATATTGTAAAATGCTCAAAGAAAATTCTCACAATTCATAAGAAAAATTTCAGGAGAAGTTATTATAGAAATAAAAATTTTGAAGAAATTTTGGTTGTATTTACACTTTAAACAATTTTAAAAGCTCCTGTAATATATGATAAATAATATGAATTGTTATGTGGTGAATAAGAATGGCATCATAAGAAACTCTTTGAACAGACAGACAGATCCTAGAATTTTTTTTATTTCAAGGTGTCATAAAAATTACATACAAATTAAAATAGTTTCAGGTTGCGATATTAACAAACGAATTAAGAAGACTTATAAATTATATGGGCTATAACAACAGATGGCAAAAAGCAACTGACAGATGACAGTTGAGAGAATTACAGATGACAGAAGAATAAATAACAAAAGGTTTCTTTCAAGAAAATTTAAACCTGAAATTTTTAAACTTTCAATGTTTTTTTTTAAAACTTGTTTTAAAGAAATTTTAAAGTCTCCTTTAAGACAATGTAGAATAGTATTTTAACTGTTTTCTATTTATATTTTGTTTCGTAAAATTCAAACTATTTTTTAAGTTTTAAAGTTGATTTTTCTCAAGCAAATCTCAATTATTTTTTATAATATTTTCTAAGCTATCAATTTATGAATTTTGAACGGCAAATGGCAGAAACATATGACAACTAAGATAAATGTCATACGTCAAATAACAACGAATTGATAAGTTTTATATATTTTAACCTCTTTCAAGTCTAGAAACGAGCTGTATAATATTTTTATTTATATATTAATTAAATAATTCTTATACAGTGTCCATTATAAAAGTAATGCACATTTTCTAGGAAAATTTCCCTGAAACTCCTCGACGGGAATGTCTCTCTTTTTACCCCTTTCAAGTCTCAAAAAAAGATGTATAATATTTTTTTAAATAAATTTATTCAATAATTCTTATACAGGGTCGATTATAAAATTAATGTACATTTTCTTGGAAGAATATATTTATTGATCATACCGGTATAAATGCTCTTGAAAATATTTTCAACCACCATCAACTTGCGGAAACTTGTCTGCCACCCTGAAACTCCTCGACTGGAATGTCTCTTAGCAACGTTGTAAAATGCATTTAGATGTTTTCCACGACTCACAATGCTTTCCTTTCAACTCTCTCTTCGGTCAAAACAATAAAAAAGGCGCACGTAACCAAGTCGGGAGTGTAAAGGTGCTGTGAGACCATCGAGGCGTTATTCAGGGCCATAGAATTGGAAACGATGAAGACAGTGTGGCTGAGGACATTGTCATTTGGCTGAAGGGTGGGCCAGCCCTTCGTTACAAGCTCCTTAACACCTGCAGGTAAAAGGCCGAGTTGACAGTTTCTCCCTGTTCTACAAACTTAAAATGGACGATTCCTCGGACGTCAAAAAAAGACAATGAATGGTTTGTTTTGATGCGAGATTGGCTCATTCGCTTTCTGCCTTTTCGATTCTGGTTGGTACTCGATCATCCAGGATTCGTTTCTAGTTTAAGAAAATCCAACTCAATAATTCTTGACAGCGCGAAACTCGAAGTTCTTTCTGATCTTCCGTTAACACTTTTAGCACAAGCTTCGCGCAGACCTTGCCCATTTACCATCGGTCCTCATTCAACGTACCGCAAATATGGATATATTTAAGGTGTCAGCAATTTGCTGGATGCTCAATCGACGGTCGAAAAGCAAAACTTCGCACACACATATTCACGTTTTCGCCACTTCCGGCCGTTTTTGGACATCAGGAAACGGGTTCGTCGGCGATCCCTTCCCGGCCCTCCTTGAACGCCTTGTACTGTGACCTTGAAATGCACAATCAACCTTGAAGGCCTCTTGAAGCATCTGGAATGTTTCGGTTGAAATCTTTCCAAGCCGCACACAAAATTTCACATCTTTCCACTCAAGATCGCTTGGATCAAATTGGTGACCGGCTGCATTGGAAGGACAGACCCTTCACCACATTTCCCGATCCGTTTTAACCCATTTCGATGGATACTGGCGTCACAATAAAATCATGCGCATTACTTTCATAATAGACCCTGTATAACAACAAAAACAACTGACTGATAGACAGATTACTCAGAGAAAAACTCCAAGGTTATCTTATTGCATTTAATTTGTTTTTCTTTTTAAATCGCAACTGTTTTATAAAATTAGCAGATTTTTTTTTTCAAAACACTATTGAATTTTTTTAGACAAGAGTTAGATGACAAAAAAAAAACTGATAGATGACAGCTAAAAGAAAATATCAGTGACAAAAAACAAGGTCAACTTAACATTTTTTATTTGTTTGTGAACTATTAACCTAAAAACATTCTAATAAATTAAATTTTTTATATCGATAACTAAAAGCAGAAAACAATTGACTGATATGAGAGATAATAGATAGAAGAAAAGAACAATGCCAAAAAATCAAAGTTGACTTTTTGTCTTTATATTTACTATTTAATTCACTTTTTATTATAATTCATTTGTTTTTTTTTTTCTAATCTCAACTGTTTTGAAAAAATATAATATATATTTTCAAATTCAGTTTTATTTATTGATAACATATGTCAGAAAACAACTGACTGATATGACAAATAACAAAATAGAAAAAATCAAATGATGGCTTGACTAGACTCATTGGTTTTTCTTTCTTTAATCTCAAATATGTATTTTAAAAACTTCACAGTTTTTTTTTTAAATACTCTATTGAATTTTTTAGGCGGATAAAAGATGATAAAAGAAAAAAACTGACTGGTTTGACAGATGACAGCCGAAAGAAAAGATGACAAATAATCCTGGTCAACTTATCACTTTCCATTTGTTTTTTTGAATCTCAACTGTTATAGAAGAATATCAGCATTTTTTCAAATTTCTTGAAATTATTTGACCTATAACATAACAGAGAAACTTCTTGAGTTTAGTTGGCTAATAACATACACCAGCAAAAAACTGATTAATATGACAAACGCAACAAAGAGAAAAGACAGATGACAGTTAAGTAATATAACACTTGAAAGTTAACAAATGATAAATAACGAATTTACTTTTGACAATTTATACAATTTCAACAGTTTTCGTGTTTAAAAACAAAACAATTGATTCGTTCACAATTATGTACCTTTTTTGTTTTTTTTCCAGTTCACAATTTAAAAATTTCCTTTATTACTATTTGACATACTCAATTAAATAATTTTTTAACAGTTTTGTCAATTCATCTTTTTAAATTACAATAATTAAATATTTAAAGAAAGACATCCAAGAGTTATTTCAGAACAGTTGATATTTTTATTTTTAAGAAAAAAAAACATTAAATGTTTCAAGTAAAAACAGTAGAAATATTTATGGAAATAATTTTTTTAGGTAGTTGAAATTAAAGAGGAAAAATTAAAATCAGTTAATATCAACCGATTTTTAATAATTCTCTTTCCTAACTGACAGCTACGAGAAATTGTAAACAATCCAGATCCAGAACAGCAGAAAAATGACAGATGACTAATAATAGAAAATAAATGTTTATTTTATAATCCTTTTAAATTACAATCATTTTATAAAAACTGAAAACAAAAGATATTTCTTCAAACTATTTATGAAACTATTCATAATCATCTATTGAAAAACCAAAACTGTTTTAATTCACCGCTACTGATAATAATAAAAATATCTCATCACATATTACAAACGTAACTAGCAATTTTACAGAAATAGGTTTTAATTTAATAAAAAATTCTACACTTTGTACCTGAAATTTTTAACCTAACCTCTCACAATTACATAAAAGTTGTAGAAAGGTTCACAAATTCAAACATGAATTGCACTTTTTAAATTTATGTCTAACTCACTTGCACTCACATTTTTATAACAATATCCACATTCCATACTATTCACTTTTATTAAATCCTTCCCCCGATAGATCACATTAATCACAACACTGTTACACTAAAGAAATGAATGTTTTTGTTTCATTAATCTGATGAACGTATAAAGTAATAAGCTAGATCGTATGTATACATGCGATATGAATTTATAATTTAATTAAGTGTTAATGACTATCAAAATTTGATACAGTAGGGTTAAGAAAGTCTGACCATTTGAAAATTGAAACGTAAACAAGGTAAAAGGATTATAGATTCGTAATAAAGAATCGGATAAGATTGATTGTACATAAACACACAATTTTTTAATCGGATCACAACCATCACTGATACGTGCAGCCTTACCAAACAAACATCGACAGAAACAATCGAACTGATACAACATACACCGTATTCGAATAACCAAGTCCAGCAACACCAACAAAACTGGTACCGAGCGAATTCCTAAAATATCGCCGACGGTTTACAAACACTCACGCCCGATTTTTGAGTAATCGCAGGCGGTTTGCGTGCGTACATGTTTACATAAACACAAATACGGATTCGGTCGCACTTGTTCTGTCAAAACGTTTTCGGAACCTGGAGCTGCTGATCCGCGGCGGCGGGGGCGTTTTGGTACTTACGTGTGCATCACAGAGTGTGTCGTAACGTGCGTGCGAACGGTTTCGTTACGGGGATGTCGCCGCACGGCCGTGCATTATCCGCTATTTCGTGCTTAAAATTGGGCGACAAAAAATTTTGGTTCTCTCGTACGAATAATAGCGGCCATTTTATTTTGACTCACGAAACCATAGATATGCGAAGGCGGTGACGTGAGCGACGTCGTTCTGTTTGCGTTACAGCGACTCCAGTGGTCGGACGTGGTTTTTACTATTTATTAATTATTTTCTTCATCGTATAGTTTTTGAATTTAATTTTAATTCTAAGAAACATACACGTCCTAGCTAATACAATTGATTTCAAATGAATTTCTAAATATAAATTTAATTATAGTTTATTTGATTTCTTATAGTAATACGAATATTTGGTTGCCTATATAATTATAATAACAATTTATTTATTTGGCCCATAGAATATTGCAAATATCATAAATCTAAAAATACAAAATTAAATGGTAGTAATTCTTTGATTGCAGAAGCTGCTATTGCAACTTGTACTAACTAATAACTGAATGAAATGAAATTCATATCAATTATCCATTATATTTTCAAATAGTTGCATTTATACATATAACTCAAATCTATGATTAAAAATGATGTTTTAAACACACTCCATCAAATCATACATTTCGTATTAATGGAATTTCAGTGCAACCCCCTTATAAACAAAGATTTAAAATTAATATAAAAATATATATTTCCCTTTAATGTATTACTTACGAAGTAAACGCCACCAATATAAACTAATTAATGAAATGAATATTTTCATATAAATAAAATCATATTCAAGGTTTGATAAAGTGAATCAAAACGTAAATAATTTTAATTTTTGGTGCTGCTTTAATTGGATAACAGATGTCGGTAGTCCTAAGTATGCATTTAATTAACAAAAATGTTAAATGGGTTGCTTGTTTCAAATCCTGTTGCGCATCTAATGCACAGGGTGTATAAAATAAACCGATCAACATTAGTATTACAGAGTTAATCAATTAACAAAAAATAATATATTAACAACTATTATATATGTTGTTAATGAATACAATTAGTAGGTATTTTTAGTAGTAGTAGTAGTGTTTGGCAGGTATTTTTATTTACTGTTAATAATACTGAACAAAAAATATATCAACGAAAAAACAAATCACTGTCTTTATTAATCCAATCAGTTGAAATATATTTCCATCATATAAAAAGCTTAATAGTTACAATTGTAGCTGCTTGAGCTCCCTGATTAAATCATCTTCGCCCTTGATCTTTGCGATTTGATTAATTTCCAGCGATTTCCCTTGCGCCTGTTCCGCCTTCAACTTGGCGATGGCGTCCAGTTTTTTCTTGAGGTTCTTTATCTTTTTATCCTTTTCGACGTCCCCGGTCAGATTGACTTGTACCGTACTGTTAACAACCGGGGCGCTCTCTTTTTCCGGCTTGTCATCGCCGTCACCGTCCTCCGCCTTTCTAGCCTTCCTCGCCTCGCGCTTCTTCCTCTGTTTCAGCGCGTTTTTCGATACTTGTTGTTCACCACCTATTAAGGATAATATTAAACACGTTTTAAACGCAGCAGAGATGATCTAACCTGGTTTATGAGCCGGCTCTGCATCATCGTGCAAATTGAATGTTACCCCTGGACGGTTGCGTGCCGACGGAGGCCTGTACGCCTGCGTCGAAGCTTTTACTTCCTTCGACGTGATCCCTGCAATCTTTTCTGAGGTAATTGTGGGTTCTTTGAAGGAGTTTTTGCTGAATTTCTGCAAGAAATATTTATATTTTCCACATCCACATTTAATTTTTCACTTACCTTCCATTGAACCTCATACAAAGCCTCTGGTTCTTTACAGAAATCCTCAAACATTAGAGTTCCAGAGTAGTGCCAGATTTTATAGCCATTTCCTATGCGCAACCTCGGCGCTGTTGTCGCCGTCATGAAATGCACGCCATCTGGGCACCACTCTAAATAAGTAGAATCGGGTGCATCGCATTTTCCTATAAGTAAAGATTTAAAGTTTAAGTTTATGAAGAGTTAAATAAAAGTATTTATTTACCAATCATTTTCCTTGATGCTACATCCCAAGTTTCAATATTTCCCCTTAGATTACCAAATCCTCCCAACAGCAAAATATTGCCCTGCGGATTATAATAGACCGCGTTTCTAGGCCCTGTGCCCAACTCGAATATAACCTCACATTTTAAATTGTACAGCGTCGCCTTGGGCGGCATTAAACCGTAGACGACGCAAAATTCTTGACCCTTGGGCGACCATTGTACACTATAAATTGGACCATCTTTTGCTGCATAAACAAAAATAGAAGTTAGAATCGAAATGATTATCTAATTACACAGACTCACATAGGTTAATCATATTCGTTTGTCCACTGGTAGAAACAAAATGCAATCCTTGCTTTCCGTAATAGGACTTTCCGGTTTTATCCTGCTCGGTGGAAGTGACGAGGATAGCGTGCGTACCTTTGACATTCCAGTAGTACTCAACTTTATCCGCCTGGAAAAAACTCTTGTTCGCTAGCACCTGTTGAGCATCTAAATTCGGATATTTAAACAATCTACAATAACAGAAAGAAACAACATTAATATTGATGATGAAAGAGGCATTTCATGCTTAATTCAATTTTTTTAAAGTGAATAAATGGGGTTATAAAATTACTTTGCAAATGATGGCTGTCCGACACCGCCGGGTGTATGGCAGAGTATGTAATACGATCCCACCATCGGGGATATGCTGTATGAAGTGACTTTGAAGCAATTGATCCTTTTGACGATCCTCTCGAAGTTGCCATCTTCGTAGAAAATGACGTCGGTGTTGACGATCTTAGAAAATAACTTCTCGTCGTCACTCCACTTCGGTTCCCTAATAAAAGAGTAAATTTGTAAAAAATACTGGATATTCAAAATTTTATTTCATTAATGATTTCTTGTTAAGAAAGACCTATTAAGATCTCATCAGCGCAAAGCAGTTATAAACATGGAGATAGTCATAAATAATTTTGCCAACTGCCAATGCTCAAATTTTAATATCTTTTCGAGGAAGATCATCATCATCATGTGTACTACCTAAACAATTTTATAATCTCGCAGAAGACCAGTTAAAGCTTAGTGAAATGCTAGTTCTTTACCATTGATGATGAAAGAAACAATAAGTTTAATTCGAATGTGTTACAACCTTGAGATACAAATTAAAACTTTTTACCAGAAATACTTTTTATTTAGGAATAAATAAATTTAGCACAAATTAATCTTACTTAGTTCTAACTCGGTGTAATTCATTCACATCATCCCTGTCAACGTTTACATTACTATTGTTATAATTATCACTGTTGACAGATCCTTTTGATTGTCGGTGGTTATCCACTCATAGGGATCTATTGCAAAGTTTAGACAATAGATGGCACCTTTATGGAAATATAGTAATTGATGCAATTCAGTTTGGATAAACTGTACTTACCAGTTTGATTGAGTTTTGTGGACAAAGTTCTTTACCAGTTCCCCGTCCTCCGACCTGTAAATGTTCAAATTGGGAGATCCCTGCGGGTTGGCCTTGGTGATCTCGAACGGCTCCCAGCTCGTCAGGTAGGTGCTCTTCGGGGAGAAGACGAGGAAATATGCCTTGGTTCCCTCAATGCTGGCAACGTCACTCCAAGTATCCGTTCGCACAATTTTCAATCTGGCCGAAATAAATAAATAATTAATAAAAAATAACTTTTAAAATTTTAATTAAAAACTAATCAATTATTAATTTCAGCTCATGATAATTAAATATGTCCTTTTTTTGATAGTATTGCCTGTACAGGGTGATTAGTCTCAAATACCGTAATTTGGCAATATTTATTTTCTTAGTTTAAATTGCTCATCAACTAAATTTATTAATTTTTGTCTTCTATATATATATATATATATTTTTTTTTTTAAAGATTTTCAATTTGTTGTGAAGTTGCAACTATATTTAAGCACTTGTAAGTTTTCAATTGTTCTTTTTTGTTAATAAATTTCGATTGTTTTTTTATAGAAAGTTAACTAAGATTTTTTTTAGAATGTTTAGTTTAGTTTAGAGTTGGTTTTAACATGGTTTCAAATATTTCATTTGATAATATTTTAGCTATTTTTTTTTTAATTTTCCTGACAAATTTTTAATTACTTTTTTTGCAATTATTTCTTAAAGAAAATTTACAACAGAATTTAAACTTTCTTTTTCTTTCAATATTTTTTCTTGGAAAAAAGTATTTATATGTTTTTAACTGTTTTGCATAATTTTTTATTTTTTTTCTAAATATCCATTCAAAAATGTCTTAAAAAATTTTCATTGTTTTATTAGAGAAATTTTAAGGAAGGTTTAATCTGTTTTTCTCTCTCGTAAAATCATTTTATTTTCTTTTAATTCTTTTTCAAACAATCATAAACCATTTTTTGCAATAAAATTTAAAATTTTTAAAAAGATTTTTTAATTTATTTCATTTTTATTTGGCAAATATCAATATTTGTTTTTTTGTAAATATTTTCAACTGTTAGAGTTTTTTAAAATGCTTTTTCAAAATACTTTTCGTTTGGTTTAAGAAGATTCTCAATTTCTTTTCATTTTTTCATTGTTTAAATTTAAATTAAAAAATTGAAGAAGTTTTTAACAAATTATTCTTTTAAGTAAAATTTATTTGTTTATTTAATTTTGAATTAGAAAATATTAATATTTGTTTTTTTTTTAATATTTATTTTTCTGTACAAATTGTGTAATAATGTTTCAAATTTTGTTTTAGAGAATTTTCAATTGTTAAAAAAAATTCCAGTCATTTTTCATTTGTTTTAAAAAGATATTCAATTGTTATTTTTAAAAATTTCAATTGTTCTCTTTGTAAAAGTTTTTAGCAGAAATTCAATTGTTTCTTAAGTAAAAAGTATGTCTTTATGAAATTTTCAATTAAAATATATGAATGTTTGCGTTGTGACGATGATAGATGACAGATAAAAGAATGACAATTTGACAGATGACAGAACGACTATTTGTAAGGACGGATGACAAAATAAAACTTTGACAAATTACAGAATATCAGAACAACAATTTGACAGATGACAAATTGGCGCATGAGAAAACAACAAATTGACAGAATGACATAGGACAGAAAGGCAGTATGACAGATGACAGAAGAGCGATTTGACAGAATGACATAACGATGATTTGACAAAATGACAGTTTACAAGTTGACAAATAACGACTATTTGACATAATGGCGGTCGACAAAACAACAATTTGACAGATAACAGAGTGACAATTTCACAGATGAGAGAAAGACGATGACAAAAGACGGTCTAACAATTTGACAGATAACAGAATGACAAAACAATAATTTCATAGAATGACAAAAGAGCTATTTTACAGAATGACAAAACACAAATATACAGAATGACAGTATAACAATTTGACAGACAACAGAATTACAAACTGACAGATGACAGAACGACTATTTGAAAGAAGGACGGACGACAAAATAAAACTTTGACAGATTACAGAATAGCAGAACAACAATTTGACAGATAACAGAGTGACAATTTGATAGAATGACAGAACGATGATTTGACAGAATGACAGAATACAATTTGATAAATAACGACAATTTGAAAAATGTAAGTGGTATAAAAAAGTTAAGTCTTTTCTTTATTTAAAAATCGAAAATGTAAACACAAATTTACAGAATGACAGCATAACAATTTGACAGATAACAGAATTACAATTTGACAGATGACAGAACGACTATTTGAAAGAAGGACGGATGACAAAATAAAAATAAACAGATTACAGAATAGAACAATTTGACAGATGCCAGTGTACAATTTGACAATTAACGAAACTTTGAATAGCGGACGGCAAAACAACAATTTGACAGATAACACAGTGACAATTTCACAGATGACAGAATAACAATTTGACAGATAACAAAATGACAAAACGATAATTTCATAGAATGACAAACGATCTCTTTGACAGAATGACAAAACACAAATTTACCGAATGACAGTATAACAATTTGACAGATAAAAGAATTACAATTTGACTGATGACAGAACGGCTATTTGAAAATACGGATGACAAAATAAAACTTTGACAGATTACAGAATAACAATTTGACAGATAACAGAGTAACAATTTGACAGATGACAGTGAACAATTTGACAATTAACGACAATTTAACAGAATTGCGGACCTCAAAATAACAGTGACAATTTTACAGATGAACGACGATGACAAATGACAGAATAACAATTTAACAGATAACAGAATTACAAATTGACAGATGACAGAATGACAGAACGACTATTTGAAAGAAGGACGAATGACAAAATAAAACTTTGGTCAGATTACAGAATAGCAGAACAACAATTTGATATATAACAGAGTGTCAATTTGACAGAATGACAGAACGATGATTTGACAAAATGGCAGATGAGAGTGTATAATTTGACAATTAAGGGCAATTTGACAAAATAGCGGACCGCAAAACAACAATTTGACAGATAACAGAGTGACAATTTCACAGATGACAGAACGACGATGGCCAATGACAGAATAACAATTTGACAGATAACAGAATGATAAAACCACAATTTCATGAAATGACAAACGAGCTATTTTACAGAATGACAGTATAACAATTTGATAGATAACATAATTTCAATTTGACAGATGACAGAACGACTATTTGAAAGAAGTACGGATGACAAAATAACACTTTCGACAGATTACAGAATAGCAAAACATAAATTTGACAGAAAACAGAGTGACAATTTGACAGAATGTCAGAACCATGATTTGACAGAATGACAGATGACAGTGTATAATTTGACAAATAACGACAATTTGACAGGATGGCGGACGACAAAACAACAATTTGACAGATAACAGAGTGACAATTTCACAGATGACAGAACGAAGATGACAAATGACAGAATAACAACATGACAGATAACAGAATGACAAAACGATAATAATTTCATAGAATGACAAAAGACAGTATAACAATTTGACAGATAACAGAATTACATTTTGACAGATGACAGATGACAGAACGACTATTTGAAAGAAGGACAGCTGACAAAATAAAAATAAACAGATTACAGAATAGAACAATTTGACAGATGCCAGTGTACAATTTGACAATTAACGAAACTTTGAATAGCGGACGGCAAAACAACAATTTGACAGATAACACAGTGACAATTTCACAGATGACAGAATATCAATTTGACAGATAACAAAATGACAAAACGATAATTTCATAGAATGACAAACGATCTCTTTGACGGAATGACAAAACACAAATTTACCGAATGACAGTATAACAATTTGACAGATAAAAGAATTACAATTTGACAGATGACAGAACGGCTATTTGAAAGGACGGATGACAAAATAAAACTTTGACAGATTACAGAATAACAATTTGACAGATAACAGAGTGACAATTTGACAGATGACAGTGAACAATTTGACAATTAACGACAATTTGACAGAATGGCGGACCTCAAAATAACAGTGACAATTTTACAGATGACAGAACGACGATGACAAATGACAGAATAACAATTTGACAGATAACAGAATGACAAAACGATAATTTTATAGAATGACAAACGATCTATTTGACAGAATGACAAAACGCAAATTTACAAAATGACAGTGTAACAATTTGACAGATAACAGAATTACAATTTGACAAATGACAAAATGATAGAACGGCTATTTCAAAGAAGGACGGATGACAAAATAAAACTTGAGAGATTACAGAAAAGCAAAACAACAATTTGACAGATAAAAGAGTGACAACTTGACAGAATGACAGAATGATGATTTGACATAATGACAGATGACAGTGTACAATTTGACAAATAACGACAATTTGACATGATGGCGCACGACAAAACAACAATTTGACAGATAACAGAGTGACAATTTCACAGATGACAGAACGACGATGACAAATGACAGTATAAAAATTTGACAGATACCAGAATGACAAAACGATAATTTCATAGAGTGACAAAACGCAAATTTACAGAATGACATTATAACAATTTGAAAGATAATAGAATTACAATTTGACAGATGACAGAACGACTATTTGAAAGAAGGAAGGATAACAAAATAAAACTTTGACAGATTACAGAATAACACAACAACAATTTGACAGATAACAGTGACAATTTGACAGAACGACAGAATGATGATTTGACAGATGACATTGTACAATTTGACAATTAACGACTATTTGACAGAATGGCGCACCGCAAAATAACAGAGTGACAATTTTACAGATGACAGAACGAAGATGACAAATGACAGAATAACAATTTAACCGATAACAGAATGATAAAACCACAATTTCATAAAATGACAAACGAGCTATTTTACAGAATGAAAACGCAAATTTACAGAATGACAAAACGCAAATTTACAGAATGACAGTATAACAATTTGACAGATAACAGAATTACAAATTGACAGATGACAGAATGACAGAACGACTATTTGAAAGAAGGACGAATGACAAAATAAAACTTTGGTCAGATTACAGAACAGCAGAACAACAATTTGACATATAACAGAGTGACAATTTGACAGAATGACAGAACGATGATTTGACAAAATGGCAGATGAGAGTGTATAATTTGACAATTAATGACAATTTGACAGAATAGCAGACCGCAAAACAACAATTTGACAGATAACAGAGTGACAATTTCACAGATGACAGAACGATGATGACCAATGACAGAATAACAATTTGACAGATAACAGAATGATAAAACGACAATTTCATAGAATGACAAAAGAGAGCTATTTTACAGAATGGCAAAACGCTAATTTACAGAATGACAGTATAACAATTTGACAGACAACAGAATTACTATTTGACAGATGACAGAATGACAGAACGACTATTTGAAAGAAGGACGGACGACAAAATAAAACTTTCGACAGATTACGGAATAGCAGAACAATAATGTGACAGATAACAAAGTGACAATTTGACAAAATGACAGAACGATGATTTAAAAGAATGACAGCCGACAGTGTACAATTTGACAAATAACGACAATTTGACAGGATGACGAACTACAAAACAATAATTTGACAGATAACAAGTGACAATTTCAGAGATGACAGAACGGCGATGACAAATGACAGAATAACAATTTGACAGATAACAAAATGACAAAACGATAATTTCATAGAATGACAAAAGAGCTATTTTAGAGAATAAACGGAAATTTACAGAATGACAGAATAACAATTTGACAGACAACAGAATTACAATTTGACAGATGACAGAATGTCAGAACGACTAATTGAAAGAAGGACGGATGACAAAATAAAACTTTCGACAGATTACAGAATAGCAGAACAACAATGTGACGGATAACAGAGTGACAATTTGACAGAATGACAGAACGATGATTTCACAGAATGACAGATGACTGTGTACAATTTGACAAATAACGACAATTTGAAAAATATAGGTGGTATAAAAAAGTTAAGTGTTTTCTTTATTTAAAAATCGAAAATGTACCACGAAGTAAACGCCTCCAAAATTCAAGAACAATTTGACAGAATGGCGGACGACAAAACAACAATTCGACAGATAACAGAGTGAAAATTTCACAGATGACAGAATGGCAAATGGCAGAATAAAAATTTAACAGATGACAAAACTATAATTTCATAGAATGACAAAAAAACTATTTGACAGAATGACAAAACACAAATTTCCAAAATGACAGTATAACAATTTGACAGATGACAAAATGACAGGACGAATTTTAGAAAGAAGGACAGACTACAAAATAAAACTTTGACAGATTACAGAATAGCAGAACAACAATTTGACAGACAACAGAGTGACAATTTGACAGTTGACAGAACGACAATTTGTTTGCGTTGGGTAAAAAATTAAGACTATTCAAGAACATTGTAAAATGTTTATTCCAGCAATTTTTTATTTATTTTAAAAATATTTTCAATTGTTTTTGTTTCCATAAAAATTTAGGTGAAGTTTATTTATTTATTGAATTTTCAGTTGCCAAATTAAAAATTAAATTAAAAATTTCTAGTTTTCAAAAAGTGTTTTTATCAGAATTGTTGTCAAAAGATTTTGCAATTTTTTTTTGTACAGAATTTCACAATAGAGGAGATACTAGACTTAAATATAGATATATAGTCGAGCCGTTGATTCCTGACTGTAACTCATGCATTTTCCTTTAGATGTATTGCAGGATAGGAAAGTTGCGTGGAATAATATTTACAACAGTTTGAGAAATATACTGTGTTGGAAGAGGTGTAGAAGTTGATGAACGGATAGGTGGAAATAGAGAATTTCAATTTCCAAAAAGGCTGAATTACATCTTAGGCATTGTTATTTATTTTTTTTACCAAAGAAATTCTCTAGACGCAATGTCTTTTGCCAGCCTTTTTTTTTATTGTAATTTTAATACCAAAAATTAGAAATTCAATAAATAAAAAATTTAATACTAAAAATTAAAAATTCAAAATACAATCACTATTAGAACTCACATGTTTCCATAAACGTACGCAAAGTATTTTCCATCCGGACTGAACGTTGTTACTCTGCACGACTTGGATTCCACTGGAGTGAATTCCTGTAAATCTCCGAATTTCGGAGGGCCCAGTACCACACGAACTCCTGTCGATCCACGAACTGGAAAAACGAACAAATAAAACTGTAATCGTATTCAAACTCGGCTAATATAGTTCATAAAAAAAAAACATAAAAAACAAATTAACATCGAAATTTTAATAACTGTCCCATCAGCTTTCAATTTAATTGACATGTAGATTCAATTCGTGTGAGAATTTCTTTAATATAATGAGATTTTGAAGAGTTATCATGAAAAAATGAAGAACAGTTGAAGATCGAATTTTCAAATTTTGTTCTATCGGCTTCTTTTAATCACATAAAATCGATTAGTGAAAGAATTTCGATAATATTAGAATTTGTTAAGGAGTTATCACAAAAAAGAGAAAAACAATTGAATATCGAATTTTCAAAAATTGTCCCATCAGCTTTTAATTGACACATAGATTCAATTCTTGTAAGAATTTCATTAATAAAATGAGCTTTTGAAGAGTTATCATCAAAAAATGAAGAACAGTTGAAGATTGAATTTTCAAATTTTGTTCTATCAGCTTTTTTTAATCACATAAAATCGATTAGTGAAAGAATTTCAATAATATTATAATTTGTTGAGGAGTTATCACAAAAAAGAGAAAAACAATTGAATATCGAATTTTTAAAAATTGTGCCATCAGCTTTTAATTAACATGTAGATTTAATTCGTGTAAGAATTTCTTTGATATGATAATATTTTGAAGAGTTATCATCAAAAAAATGAAAAACAATTGAACATCGAATTTTTAATTATTATTCCATGAGTTTCTATTTAACATGTAGAATCGATTTGTATGAGAATTTTTCACATATAATAAATTGTTGAAGAGTTATCATTAAAAAATTAAAAACAGTTGAATATCAAATTTTTAAATATTGATCCACGAGTTCTATTTGGTACAGAGAATCGATTAATGTGAGATTTTTTTAATATGGCAATTTTTTGAAGTTATCTTAAAAAAAATAAAAAAACAATTGAAGATCGAATTTTTAATTATTATCCTATTGGCTTCTATTTAATGCTAGAATCCATTAATGTAAGAATTTTTCCAATGTGATACATTTTTGAATACTTATCATCAAAAAAATTGAAAAATAAATGAACATAGAACTTTTAAAAACTATACAATCAGCTTCTAATTAACATGTAGTTAGAATTGTTTCATTTCAGAATTCTATTGTTTTTATCAGTTTCTTTCCCTAAAATTTCAATTGTTTCAAGTAAATTTTGAACTGTTTAAATTCAATTGATGTGAGAATTTTTTTTAAATAATGATATTTTGAAGAGTTATCATCAAAAATGAAAAAACAATCGAACATCGAATTTTCAAATTATGTTCATCAGCTTCTGTTGATTACGTAAAATCGACTGGTGAAAGAATTTCAATGATATTATAATTTGTTGAGGAGTTATTACAAAAAAAAGAGAAAAACAATTGAACATGGAATTTTTAATTATTGCCATGACAGTTTCTATTTAATACGTAGATTTGATTGGGACAACAATTTCTTAAATATAATGTTTTTTAACAATTCGATTTTGTATCGTATTAATTGATTTTTTGGAAACACGGGAAGATGGCCATTGGTTGGAGAAAAGCAGGCGACCATTTTTGGAAGATTTAGTGCATCATTTTTACTCTTAGCAGTGCAAAACAAACGCGTACCTTAAACTGGGCAAAGTTTTTCTTTTAACGGTTTATCAAGTCTTAGTTACCTCTTAATAATGAAAATTTTTAATATGTAGTAATATTACTTAATTCAAGACGTACCACAAAGTAAACACCTACATTACTTAAAATGTCAAAATTTGTTATTAAAACATTAACAATAAAAAAATTGTTTATTTGAACGATTCCAAGGCACAACCTATTTTAGCAAATCAATAATTTTAAATTCTTCGGTTATAAGCCTGCATGGAAGGGTAATCAAATAATAACACGGGTATATTTCATCTCTTAAAAATATCTTTTTACATAAAAAAATTCAGAGCAGTAAATTATTAAACATTATGAATTTAATCTTACAGCACTTAAACCAATTGTCAAAACGCTCTCACTCATTTAATCAGAAATTTTATAAAATGGTGAAACATTGTTGTAGAACAGTAACGGTGAACATTCTGAAATCGTATACAACTCTTATTAAAAGTTGTAGTAAATATACAGGGTGACTGACGAAAAACCTTTGGTGCTGTATCTCGCTTATTTTTGATCCGATTTGAATAAATAAAACATCAAATTAAATGATTTTTAAAAGACTTTAATATGAACTGTACTGATATTTTTTCTTGCATCCAGTTTTTGACAAAAGACGATCAACTTTTTTTTTTTCAAATTGCACTGTATATATATTTTGTACTGATCCGCAAGGAGATTTTTTTCTGAATCTAAATTTGTAAACGATTTTATCCATTCATCAAACCAAAGTCGAGAAATTAGGGATTAAAAAAAAATTAAAAATCAAATACCCATAGTAAACAATATACAGAGCCTATTCCAAATGTCAAAAGTGACAGTGTCAGTCATTGGTACAATACTGCAATGATTTTTAATAATTTCATAATAAAAATGTTGCAAGATTTCAAAAACTGAAAAACGATTTCTGTAGAAGCACAAAATTCTAGTACAGTGTTTGAAATATTGCAACATTTTATTTATGAAATAATTAAAAATCGTTGCAGTATTCTATCAATGGCTGTCACTGTCACTTTTGACATTTAAAATAGGGTCTGTATATTGTTTACAATGGATACTTGACTTTTTATTTATTTTTTTAATCCTCAATTTCTCGACTTAAGTTTGATGTATGGATAAATTTGTCTACAATTTTATATTCAGAAAAAAAATCTCCTTGCGAATCAATAAAAATATATATACAGTGCAATTAAAAAAAATAAATGTTGATTGTATTTTGTCATAAACTGGGTGCGAGAAAAAATAACAGTTCAGATCCTATTAAAGTCTTTTAAAAATGGTTTAATTTGATGTTTTATTTATTAAAATCGGATAAAAAATAAGTGAGATATAGCACCAAAGGTTTTTCGTTTTCACAATTGAAAAATAATTGTGCGGGAGGGGATTAAACATGTGAGTATACTCAATGTTTGTTTTTTTGGGTTTCGTTAAGAGTATAAAATCACTGTTGTTCCTTTCTTCATACTTCATATTTATTTCTAGGCATAGAAAATAATGTGTGAAGAAAGAATACGACAGTGTTAGTTATATGTGGATATTCATTAAACTATCATGACAAATACATATATTATTATTATTCAATTAAAAGATTAATTGTGGAGGCGTTTAGTTTGCATTACCTCAATTAAATTACCAATTTAGGATTGAAAATAATACAGTTACCAAAAAAATTAATATAAAATTTTTTTCTTCCTCATACATTTTCCACATGGTAATTGATTAGCAACGCACGGATTCTCAATCGAATTATTCCCGAATCCGTCGCTTACCTGCAATTGGAATAGACGTCGCCATGTTGAGGTTATGTGTTTCTGCACGTGTCAAAATATCATATTTCCGGCGGGGGATTCCTGAAACAGGGCATCGTTGAGAACCGGGGCTCGGTTTTCGCGCCGGTAACGGGCGCCGTCTTTAAAACGGGGCTTATTTTGTTGTTTATTCTACAAACCAGAGAGTGCAGTTTCGGTCCGGTGACACAGATCCCTGAGCGCACAACTGTTGACAGCCGGAATTAAAGGTCAAACGTGAGCGAATAAAAAAAAAATTATTAAAAATATTTTGAAATTTGGGAATTAAATAATAAAAAGAAATATGTTATAATTTCATACAAATAAAATGTCTTATATTATAAATTAATTTAGTTTACAAAATCTTTAAATAATCATAACCCGTTATGGTATTTTTTTTTAATTGCATTATTATTATAAATCTGTTTATTATACATGTAATGAAGCTAAAACTATTGAATTAATCATTTTCCAATTTTAATTGCGAAATACCGCTTTGTATTTATTATTTTTTAACCAAAAATAAAAATAATGTTGGTAAATAAAATGACGTCCAGTTAGAGGTTATGTTAGATAAAGATTGTCAATTAAACTGTCACGACTTATAATTTAAAAAAAATTATTTTCACGTCAATACTCAAAATTTTAATTTAATTACGTTGATTTTAATATATAATTTTAAACATTCAACATTCATTCTTTTATACATACACTAAAACCTAATCCAACGTGCATTATTAATCTTAATTTGTATTTGGTAATGATGTACAAGCAATTGATAAATTCAGTGCTGTCGGTTTTATCAAAAACTTGTTTTAGAGAATAGATAAGCTTGGGCTATCATTATTTCATCCGGTTTTATAATCAATAGAAAGATGTACCTCAAAGTGAACGCCTCCACTATTAAACATTCAATAATACAAACAATTACATACATATAATCAATTCATGGCTATTATATACATCTAATTAATTATAATTATTTAAGTAACCATTTAATACATTAAATAACAAATGATTAATGACAGTTTTTAAGTTATAATTATAAAAATTAATCCAATGAAAAAACGTAAAATGTTAAGAGATTCAATAGTATTCTTTATACGCATTAACTTTCTTTGTTTTGTCTACTAAGCTTGATTTATATATACTAAAACGAACGTGCGAGGAAGTGGTACGTGATTTTAAAGGCAAACTGATACTATACATATCTAATTTATTGCCTAAATAAATTTTACTGTTGAAGCAAATATGAGGATATTGAGAAAAGTATCAAGTGTCACTTTAGAAAAAAAAAAGTTTACAAACATTTCCAAAGCCCGATTTACTCCACACTAGGTCGTAATCTAAAGAATAATCGTATACGGTTTAAATTAATGTTATTGTTGCGTAAAATCGGAATAGCGATTTAATAAATGCACAACTTATCGCATCGTGATATAATGATGTCTTTGTTGTATTTATTTTTACAAGTGATTAGTGGTGTCAGCAGGCGGGTGTGATAAGGCTTTCTGCTCTATCACAAAGGGCCACTTTGAGAAGTGTGAAAATAGCGTTTACAATGTTTACGTTATTTCGAGCTCTCAGCGGTATCGCCCACACGTCAGATTCCGCTGATTCGCATTCGTAGCGGCGTCGCGGTGACGGTCACATCATCGCCAATTCACCTGTGCTTCAATTTGGGACGCCTGGAAATTCGGCACGTGGGGAATACCCCTTTTTTCGGAATCCGATGGGAAGCACAATGAGCAATACCAATAACAATGATGACGCAGACAACACGTCCGACGAGGAGCCCGACTTGGCCTACATCCGCACCAAACTCAAACCCGGTGCGTATACTTACATATATAACCCAATTCTAAGACTTACAGCGATGAATTTCAGCCGTGAAAAGAATGGATTGCGAATTGGACGCCGTCAACAGCACGGGGGTCAACTCCACACTATCAAGACCAACATCGGATCACACCATTATTTCCAGTCTGCTGTCAAAGGACGAAAAGGTATAATATTAATTATTAATGAATTCAATTAATTTTATACAAAGTAAATTATCGTTATTACCATAATTACACAATCATTTGTTTTGAAAATTATACATAACCTAAAAAATATTTTTGTTTATAATCGGATGTAATTTGATTATTACAACAGTTCAGTTTGTAAACGAAAAGTAATTAATTTCCGTGGATATAAATTGAATAAAATTAATTTAATTAGAATATACTATGAATGATAGTCCTTGGCATAAATTAAGTTTATTCTAAATACGTGTTTGTAAAATTTTGCCTCAACAAGTAAAGAAATAAACACTGAGTAAAACACTTACTATATATATAATTAAATTATAGTGGTTCAAAACATAGTAAGTGTATGAATTTCCACATAGTAACGGGCGCAACTATCATTATGAAGTAAAGAAATAATGTATCATTCAAAACAAACTCCACATATCCTTCCCGTCCTCACACAGTACCCATTCTATGTATTCCTTGCCTATTAATTTCTTCTTCCCTCTATCCTCTGTCCCACATCTCGCCCCTTCCAAGGTCACCCGTTCCTCTTTTCTGAAGTGGTTATCCTCCAGGTAACTTGACCTCCTCTCCATGTACCTGCCACTCCCTACAGCCCTTATTGTATCCACTCTTCTCCATCCCTCTTGTTTCTTCACCTCCTTCGCCTTCCCATGCATTCATAGTGAAATAATATAGAAAACAATTTATTTTAAAAGTAAAGTAAACTTATTGTAAAATAATAAAAGCTCAGCAGTTGGATGGGTGACCGGTACCATTCACCATTGGGATACAATTAATGGTGCTTTAGAGTGAAGGGGGCGATCCTTTAGAGTAACAAGCTCATTTACACACACAAATAACACATGGCGGAAGGACCATGTGGTCGATGGCCTAACACTACTACTACTACTAATAAAAGCTTGTGGTGTAACAGAAAGAAAGTATTGTGTAAAAGTAAACTAATAAAAGCTAGTGTCATTACAGAAAGAAATTATTATAGCAAATCCGATTGTTACAGCAAAATCAGAGTTTGAGTGAAAGATCATTTTATAAACAAACGTAACCAAAATAAACCACTAAAATTTAATGTTACATATAAATAGATTACAAAAACAAACTTAAAAAATTCGACATTTGAAGGTTATTAATATTAACACTCTTTTTTTTCACTTGATTATGACCTTCAAATCAAAATTAAGCATTCCATAAAATTTTAACGATGAAAGGTACTGCACAAAAACGGTTATACCCATTACATAAAATTATAAAACGAGTAAAAGTCGACTTCCTTTGGAATTTCCACTATTGTGTCAATAGAATTGTTACTACTTTCGTCGTGAATGTTTATCGAAGGACCAATTTGCAACTTGTTGAAAATTGCAAATAATTAATGTTTTAATCGAATTAAGACGTATATTCAAAGGCACCAATATATACAAAAATATACAAAGTGTAAAAACTAATTAATGTCGCGACCGTGTTTTGATGTGTTCTCTTCAACGTTTCGAGTTGATCTCTGCTTATCCTCTTTTTGCAATTCATCTCCGGGGTTGAGGGTGGTGTCTAAGGTTGGGTGGTGGTAATGTGACGTATTCTGATTGGTTATTGATAAACCGTGATTACCACCACCCCAACACTGTTGTCAAACTTCTGCAACCGCATCTCGGAGTGAACGGGTCTGCCGCGCAGATGTTTAGAATTCCCGGTAAGCCGGAATCCTCCTTAAGCCGTTTTATGACGCATTGTCCGCTCGCGCACTTTCGGAATAACACCATAAAACTAAGCCGTCTTTTGAAAACTATATACATGTAATATAATTATATACATAAAGGGCCGTTACTCAGAACGGACCCTGGTCAAATAAAAATATATGTTAATGAGAAGGGTCGGGGTTGCAACGAACCAGGTAAAGTCGCAACAAGAATTATGATTATAACTATCGACAAATAAAATGAAATAATTGCTTATTAAAGTATTCATTTGTAATTGCATCATGCATATAATCTCTTTCATTCGTGGTTAGGTATGATTATGAATATTAAAATAGAACAATGTCCATTGTCAAGGTTATCATCAGTTGATTAAAAATTTAAGCAAATGAGTAAAACAAAGCATCCTTTATGCGTTTAAATAATTTCACTTTAAATTTAAATTAACTGATATTTATAAATCAAATATTTTTATAATTTTAATATAGAGAGGTTAGAATTTTAAATTGCAAGGTAATGCGTGTCCGCACGTGTCTATATGATTAAATTTTTATTTTACTTAATTGAAAGAAATTTTATTTATAATATTGGATAAATGTGCTTACGTTTAAAATTAGAATTCTAAAAGATAAAGTATTAAGATTTTTGCAATAATATAACATCTGTTTTATCAGTGTGAGTCATGACTGTTATTATAAGTTGTAGATTAAATTTGCACACAAAATATTTATTGATAATGGTTGCACGCACGGCTGGTTAGATAATCTTTCAATTTCAACATTTTTCAGAAAGCTTATCTCAGTCTAGTGTTGACATTAATATTTATCAGTAAAAGCATTATAGTGATTGACTGGAGGAATTATATATATTTAATTTTATTTCTATGATGTATTTAAATGCTGAATTATAAACTATACAGGGTTATTCACGCTATACGGCACGGAATATTGTGGCCAAAATACGTGACTTTCAAAAAGTTTCACTTTGGGGATATATGGGGTCTATTAGGGCTACTTTTTAAAATTATTTTCATAATATACAGGGTGTCCCAAAAACCCTAAAAGTATCAAAGTAGTGTTTTTTTAATGAAACACCCTGTATTTTATTGCATTTTTGGATCCTTCGATAAAAATAAGTGTGTGTTTGAATAAGGTTTTTATTACATAAACCTTAAGGTTTTTGAAATAATTTGAATTTTGTAAAAATTTAACCTAATTTTCATGTTTCAACTACTTAAAAAGTAATTAAGTTATGGATACCAAATTTACATTGAAATGTAACAATAGATCATATTTTATTTTCCAAGTATAATAAACTTGACATCTTATACCGGGTGTAAAAAAATTGGAATTAAACAAATGAGAACTTTAAATGGCTATAACTTCAATTATTTAAATGGAACGCCATATTTTTTAATTTGTCAGCAAATGCACTTTGTAATTACCTATCTTATGGTATTTATATCTTAAGTCTTAAGTCTTCTCGTTTTTACAGAAAACGCCAAAATATTGTTTATTGTATCGTTTTAGTACTTTTTAAGTAAAAATTTTAATGTATCTAATTTTCCATCGTATTTAAAAACGTAAGATAATTAATTTAGTCTGTTACTTTAGTTTAAAAAGCCTGCCTTTTGTTATAGTTGTGTTATTTTGCGTTTTTGTGTTAGATCGTTAGTAATCGTTATTGTTTGAACAACGTTGTTGTATTTAATAGTAAAAAATGAAAATTTACACAGACTTGCTTATACTGGGGTTTTTATAACTGACACTTCCAATTTCTTTAAACTGGTTTAATAGTCTCTTAAAAATGGCTGGCTTAGGGCGATTTCTTTCGGGAAACCTTTAAGTATAAACTCGACAAGCCAATAAACAATTTTGATGACATTCTCCAAGCATAAAGATAATGCCAATACCCTTTTCTTTTGAGTAAATCTTCATTTTTTACCAAAATATACAACAGCGGTTTTCAAACAATAACGATTACTAACGATCTAATACAAAAATGCAAAATAAGACAACTATAACAAAAGACAGGCTTTTTAAACTAAAGTGACAGACTAAATTAATTATCTGACGTTTTTAAATACCATAGAAAACTAGATACATTAAAATTTTTACTTAAAAAGTACTAAAACGGTGCAATAAACAATATTTTGGCGTTTTCTGTAAAAACGAGAAGACTTAACATTTAAGATATAAATACCATTCGATAGGTAATTAAAACGTGCATTTGCTGATAAGTTAATAAATATAGCGTTCCATTTAAATAAATGAAGTTATAGCCATTTAAAGTTCTCATTTGTTTAATTCCAATTTTTTTACACCCGGCATAAGATGTCAAGTTTATTATACTTGGAAAATAAAATATGATCTATTGTTACATTTCAGTGTAAATTTGGTATGCATAACTTAATTATTTTTTAAATATTTGAAACATGAAAATTGGGTTAAATTTTTACAAAATTCAAATTATTTCAAAAACCTTAAGGTTTATGTAATAAAAACCTTATTCAAACACACACTTATTTTTATCGAAGGATCCAAAAATGCAATAAAATACAGGGTTTTTCATTAAAAAAAACACAACTTTGATACTTTTAGGGTTTTTGGGACACCCTGTATATTATGAAAGCAATTTTAAAAAGTAGCCCTAATAGACCCTCATATATCGCCAAAGTGAAACTTTTTGAAAGTCACGTATTTTGGCCACAATATTCCGTGTCGTATAGCGTGAATAACCCTGTATATGTATTATCAAAATATATTATCAACAAAATAAACATTTTGAAAAATATTATCTAGTAATATTTATTGAACAAAAATCAATAGTTATAATAAATTTGTTTATTATTATCATTAAAAAAAATCGCAGTTTTTTTTAAATTTACCTTTTTTTTAAATTTATGTAGGTATATAAAATAAATAAATTTATTATTTATTTATTTATTTACGGAAGGCCTTTATAATCGATACTTGTTCTGCTACTCTCTTGATGGAACCAAATTTCAAATTGGGAGAAGTGAAACTCATTTTTGTTAACATTTTAAACATTGATAATGATCTGTAATAACTGAAACAGTTATCTGAAAATAAAGAAATGGAACATAACAAGACTTTTACTTCTCCCGATTTGAATATATTTATTATTATTTAAAAAATTTCACTAACGTTTTTTTTTAATAAATATATTTTAGATATCCTTAATATATCTTTTAATCGATGACCCTTACGATGCACTCCAACGTATGGAAGAAGTGGAGCACACCGACAACTTCCTATTGCCGGAATCGTACAATCTTGACAATGAGGAAAGCAGGCAAAAGTTAATTGAAGCACTCTGCGTTATACAGAATTATGAAGTTTTAAATGTAGTTTTTGGTGAGTTTCTCTTTTATCTAAAACAATCGCAAACTATTTCATTGTTTACTTAAACAACCTAATTCAAGTGAAAATGAAAATGACAACCAACAAAAAATAATTTACTTTAACTTAACCCATTTTAACCAAACTTAATATTAATTAAACCCTTTAGTTATGTATAGTCTATCGCTTCGAAAAACGACGAAAGTTTTACAGTGCGTTCTTTTTCTAACGCATTTGGTTTACTTTATCAGACTGAATGTTTTTGTGTCGTTTCTCGAAGCGATTTTTTGTGACATAGGACGGAAGATCCAACGCATGGACTATAGCAATTGAAGCACAATCTATAAAAGATTTGTTACAGGCAATCAAGTTTTTGTAAAGAATTACGAATTTGCAGTATCATAATAACAATTTTTCAAGTGAACCCTATAAGGTTAACAATTACAATTTTATTGTAATCAAAATTGTTTCAAAAAAAACTTACATAAAATGCACGTACAAGTTTTTTTTTTTTTTAATAATCTTGATTACAAGAAAATAAGCATAAAATAAGGTTAACTAGGCTAGGGAATTTTACGTGTTGCAAGTGATCAAAAGTTTAATTAAGGAAAACAACAGCTGTGCTAGTATACAGAAATTTCGATAAATTGATCGCTCTAGTTGAGGTTATGTTATTATTTTATACGATTGATTAAATTCTCACTTAACCCGTGGTGAAACATTTTTATGTTAGATGTTATATGGGTGGCACCAGCGACCTTTTCAGATCTATTGTGGATCATTTTTAAGTTAATTAACCTTCTAATTATTCTCCACAGTTTATTTATTATTTACGATGTAAATAAACTGTGGAGAAAAATAATTACAAGTTTTTCTAATTATTATTTTATATGCACATCAATTATTTGAGGTTAGAAATGTCGCCGTTTATTATTGTTTTTTTTTTTAGGTAAAAATAAGTTTGACCTGCAAAAACACTACTTACCCCTACAAAGATGCACCGCGTTAAAAATAAATAAAGTCCGAAAGTGTCTCTACAGACTCTTCGAAGATATTCCCGAGGACGACTCGAAGTTATTCCTCGCAGTAATACAGAAAGAATTGGGGAACCGATTCAGGACGTTCCCCTATTTGGAGATGCACTTTGCCTATTTCGAGACGATTGAATTCGTCACGTGTCGCAATTTTGAAAGCATCGAGAAAGCCATGGTGCAGATCAAAAGGGACGCCCACTACGAGGATCTCAAGTTGCTAAGCGCCGGGAGGCCGAGTGGCAGGCAGATTAACCTAGACCGAGCTCAAGGGGCCTCCTGGCGAGACGAG
The DNA here is from genome assembly GCA_963969525.1 of Ontholestes murinus. NCBI lineage: Eukaryota > Metazoa > Arthropoda > Insecta > Coleoptera > Staphylinidae > Ontholestes > Ontholestes murinus. The sequence goes on along the minus strand of OZ018393.1, from coordinate 66,036,301 downwards.
GATATCAATCTGAACACGACTTCTGGTTATAAAAGGTCTTCCTCGCTGTCTTCCTACGAAATCAATCCGAAGAGTCCTGGAATCGTGGCCATAATTGAAAATGAGTCTTTTTATACTGAATGTGAAGAAGAATATAAGGTAAGTAATTTAAAAAAGTTATAATATATATTTTTAAATCACAATGAAAAAATTCTTTATTGCTTTATTTGTTTTTTTGCTGTTTTAAAGAATAAAACCAAAATACATAAAAAAGATTAATATTTATTGTTATAAGGTAATCTTTAACGTAAATAGTTTTATTTTTGTATTACTGATATAATCACAAACAAAAAGAAAGTTCAATAAAAATTTGATTATTTAAAAATAATTTTTTTTTATAGGATCTACTTATTCCTTCCGCTTCGAAGATTTCAAATCGTACTGGTTCCCACTTCGATTTAATACGCTTACAAAATACATTCGAAAAATTCAATTTCAATGTTATTCCCAAGAAAAACCTGACGCACAATGAAATGTTGAAATTTGTTCATGACGTGGCCCACGTGGAATTTCAAGAGAACGATTCATGCCTTTATATATGTTTGCTCTCTCATGGAGTTGAAGGTATTTATTGCTAATAAGAAGTCAAAAAATAAAAATAATAAAAATTATATATATAGGGTGACTGACGAAAAACCTTTGGTGCTGTATCTCGCTTATTTTTGATCCGATTTGAATAAATAAAACATCAAATTAAATGATTTTTAAAAGACTTTAATATGAACTGTACTGAAAGACGATCAACTTTTTTTTTCAAATTGCACTGTATATATATTTTGTACTGATCCGCAAGGAGATTTTTTTCTGAATCTAAATTTGTAATCGATTTTATCCATTCATCAAACCAAAGTCGAGAAATTGAGGATTAAAAAAAAAATTAAAAATCAAATACCCATAGTAAACAATATACAGAGCCTATTCCAAATGTCAAAAGTGACAGTGTCAGTCATTGGTACAATACTGCAATGATTTTTAATAATTTCATAATAAAAATGTTGCAAGATTTCAAAAACTGAAAAACGATTTCTGTAGAAGCACAAAATTCTAGTACAGTGTTTGAAATATTGCAACATTTTAATTATGAAATAATTAAAAATCGTTGCAGAATTGTATCAATGGCTGTCACTGTCACTTTTGACATTTAAAATAGGGTCTGTATATTGTTTACAATGGATACTTGACTTTTTATTTATTTTTTTAATCCTCAATTTCTCAACTTAAGTTTGATGTATGGATAAATTTGTCTACAATTTTATATTCAGAAAAAAAATCTCTTTGCGATTCAATGAAAATATATATACAGTGCAATTTAAAAAAAAATGTTGATCATATGTCAAAAACTGGGTGCGAGAAAAAATAACAGTTCAGATCCTATTAAAGTCTTTTAAAAATGGTTTAATTTGATGTTTTATTTATTAAAATCGGATAAAAAATAAGCGAGATACAGCACCAAAGGTTTTTCGTCAGTCACCCTGTATATAAATCTATTTGGCTTGAATAAATTTGAAAAGTTACCAGAAAAATTATTAAAAGCATAATATACTCTATAAATGTGTAATTGTTTTTTAGGCAAAGTTATAGCTTCAAATAGTATTCCTGTGACGATAAATGACATTAAAAGTCAACTTCACTCGCCAAACTTGAAAGGAAAACCAAAGATTTTGATCATTCAGAGTTGTCGTGGTGAAGAAATTCAAACACGTAAGTCTTTTATTTTGTAAGAATTAATCGAAGGTAAAGAATGTTTGATTACTTTTTTTGTGATATTAAAATAATTTTGAGGTTAGTTCTAACTAACTTAGTTAATAATAATTTTGAGGTTAGTTCTAACTAACTTAGTTAGAACTAACCTCAAAATTATTTTGATATACAAAAAAAGTAATCAAAATATCTTTGAATTTGAATGAATTTCTTAATAGAGATTAGTTGCTAAATTTAATTGCAACCAAGGAGTATTTAATTGACTTCCTATTCACAATGAATAATATGATTGGAACTGCTGCTGAATTTTATTCCATTCAGGTATGAAATATTTTAATTCGCGATTTAGTTAATCTTCTCCTTATTTGTTTGGATTAATTGAGTTACATGAAGATTATAATAACTTGATTCAATCCTTTCTTCACTATTTTATTTGCCGGATGTACATTTCGGACACCAAAGTGACCATTATCAATGAAATGTACATCTGATTACAAAAGGAAATGTTTCTAAGTATTTTAATCAAGTTTAATCTACTTGTTGTGATTTTACAGTTACTACAGATTCTCCAAGCTCTGAAGAAGCAAGTATACTGAGGACAGATGCACCACAGCAATACACTCCTCCGACTCTCGACTTTTTGGAATTTTGGTCGACTGTTCCCGGGTATGCTTCCATCCGCGATCCCAACAAAGGGACATGGTTTATTCAATGTTTATGCGATGTCATCGAAGGCTGTCATAATGAGTACGTATATATATCTTTTTTTAAATTCTCTTTTAATCTCGATAGTATTATAGGTTATGTTAAATATAGTTTTGTTTCACCAATAATTTGCATCTGAAATATCATTTATATTTATTAAAACTATTCATATTCATTTACAGGTTAAACATGTATGAAATTTGTATAAAAACACGTGAACGACTTTTGGAGATGGAATGGAAGGTCACCACTGGCAACAAAACTGAAATCAGGGTGATGGTGTGCGAAACTCGTGATACATTGAAGAAATTATTGTTCCTTCCTTCAATTAGGGAAATCTGATGCTTTTGCATGGGAAAAAACGTAGGGGACATTTGATTCTGCATTATTTTTATGGTTATTGACTGAATAATGTGCAATTTTCTTACAGTACGTCTTAATTACATTAATAATAATCATAATATTTTTTTTAGCAACTTTATTCATAAACATAAAATACAATTATAAAAGAATAATGAGTAATGTGGGTTAATCTGTGTGTTTAATTATTTATTTAGATCTTTGTCTTCTATCTTAAAAAATACATATCAAAACCAATTAATTGCAAACATTTTTGAACTATAGAAGCACGGGCGGAGTTGTTCTTCCACACAAACCCATTTTGGACCATGATGTTGGGAAGGCGGGTATACTCATCCACATCTGGAAACTTTAATATTTTCTTTTATATCGTGTTTTTGTCCACTTTTTAGGAGGAATCTTTTGGCTGTTTATGATATATAAACATGAATGATAAAGAAATGAGTAATAAATATAGGTTAAACTTTTAATTTAATAAATTACTGATTAAATATTTCCCAATAAGACGTACTGTACTTGCAATTATACCATATATTGTAGTTCATTTCGTCTCTCTTTTTATTTCGAGATTATGATTCATGAGAGGCCGCTATTTACAGTGGCCATATTTTTATTATTAGTATGTAGGAAAGTTTACACTGAAAAAATTATATGATTTTTCAAGGTGATTATTTTTACTTTTTAAATTTTATATATTCATGCCGATTAATAATCACAAAACATCTTGTGACGTATCTCATCACATGAATTCCTATTGTGTGCAAATTATTACCAAATAGAAATGTTTAAAATTCTATTGTTGATAATATATATTTTATGACGCTTGTTAAATTTATGTTAATCACACGACAATTGTGATAAAAGTTTTACAAAGTGTGCTTAATTTTGTACTTGATGTAGTAGTTTAATAAGCTCCAGATTATTTTAATAAACGTGTTTTACAACAATTTCCCCGTCATGACCTTTGATAACATAACATTTCTAAAGATAAGGCTTTATTGAGTGAACAAACCGCGCACATCAACAATGCCTTTTATTACAAGAGGATTACACTTAATTAATTTATACGCGAATGACGGAATAAAGTCGATTTTTCGGTGGTGCTGCGAGCAAATTCTAAAATTATGTTGGAGAGGATCGGCGCGGCGGTGTTTCATTGTGCCAGGCGGGGTTTGCACGGGGACGTTTTAAAGGTGGGTGTTCTCGGGGTGCCTTTTGATAAAGGGCAGCCGAAAGTCGGTGTGGCCAACGGGCCCAAGTATTTGCGCGACGCTGGTTTGGTTAGCCGGTTGAAGAATGTCGGTAAGATTTTTTTTATTAGAGTTTAAATTTGTTAATAAATGCTGGTTTTGTAGATGAGAATATTAACGTTAAGGATTATGGAGATGTGACGTACTCTTTGAAGAAGTTCATTGATCGTGATGTGGAGAATATGAAGGGGTTTGAGCATGTTGCGGCTTGTACCGAAGAGGTTTCTAAATATGTTTATAAAATTTTGTCTGAGGGAAGGATGTGTATTTCTTTAGGTGGAGACCATTCAATGGGTAATTATGCTCTAAAGAATTTAATGAAAATTATTTTGCATTATCAATTATTTAGTAATTTAAAAGTTATTCCTTGAATCTTCTCGGCGTTAACTTCATGGTACATTTTCAATTTTTAAAAAATAAAGAAAACTTTTTTATACCCCTTTTTATTACACTTTTCGTGACTAGTTTCGATTACATAGTAATCATTATCAAACAAGTTGTTTGTTAGTCACGAAAAGTAGTATAAAAATGTTATGTTCTCTTTATTTTTTAAAAATTTAAAAGTTAATTAACCTAAAGGACTTTTAATACATTTTATTATTAATCTTATTTAGGTTTGGGTACTGTAGATGGTCACATTCAAGCGAAAGACAACAACGTGTCTGTTTTATGGATTGATGCACACGCGGATTTAAACACGAACCAAACGTCTACCACGGGAAACGTCCACGGAATGCCGATGGCATTATTAGCTAAAGAACTCTCCGATTATTGGCCTTACCTGCCCGGACTGGATTGGCAAAAGCCGGTCATGTCTTTGAGGAACTTGGCCTACATCGGATTGAGGGATGTCGATATTTACGAGCGGCTCGTTATCGATAAATTGGGCATAACTGCGTTCGGAATAGAGGATATAGAGAAGTACGGTATACACAACGTGGTGCAGATGGCGCTCGAAAAAATCGATCCGCACGAGAACCGGTCGTTGCACGTGAGTTTCGATATTGATTCGTTGGATTCTTTAGAGGCGCCGAGTACTGGAACGTCTGGTAAATTAAATGTTTATGAATATATTAATAATTTTAACCTGAGAAATTTGCAAAAGTAAATAGTGTATTTAATTATAAAACGTAATTATTATACCAAGGGGTATTAGTACGACGGTTACAAACCTTCAAAAGGGATTAAGTTAATCTAGACTATGAGAAATATAGTCTGTTCGTTGGATCTTTGGTCGTACGTCACAAATTATCGCTTCGAGAAACGACGCAAAAACATTCAATCTGATAAAGTAAACCAAATGCGTTAGAAAAAGAACGCACTGTAAAACTTTCGTCGTTTTTTGACTATAATAATGCGTGGTAATGATGGCATAAAATACAATGAATTATCTTTAATATGCAGCAATAAACTCATGAGCGCATGTTGCTACAGTTAAAGTAGCGACATCTATTGCCTACACCAGCTAATTTTAATTTCCAATAGTTTTAATTGATACTGGTTGAGCTACTACTCTTAATCGAACGAGATATGTAAATTCGATGAGGTAAAACACTTGTTAAGTTCCATAATATTTATATTTTCAGTTGTCTGAATGATCCAAACACGTGTTGACAAGTGTTTTACCTCATAGTATTTCCAATAGTTAGTTTCTTGAAACTTCTAACTATTTACTCTACTAATACACCAACCTGTATTGTAATAATTAGTTTAACCTTATTCTGAAGTTCTTTTTTTGACATTTATTTATAAAAATCTTTTGGGATATGCTTATTAATATTGTCGACATTTTCTTACCGTTATTTTCAGTTCGTGGGGGATTGACGTTGCGCGAAGGCATCACAATAATGGAGACTGTTTACAAAACGGGTCGAATAGGAGCCATTGACTTGGTGGAGGTGAATCCCAGTATAGGAAGCGAGGCGGATGTCAAGACCACGGTGGATGCGGCGATACACGTCCTCATGGCGGGGGTCGGTTACAACAGGCAGGGTATTCGATCGAAGAATGTTCAAGAATTACCACTGCAGACGTATCCGCCAACGCGCGAACTGATCAAGTAATTTACCTAATTAAAATGCGAATAAAGAGAAAACCTGTAAAAAGTTTGTACATTTGGATACTGTTAATACTTTTACTTTTATAATCCTATCATATTTCTTATATAAGCAATAAGCTAATGGAGCGATGTTATTAAATATAAAAAAAAGCATTAAGATCACTCACATCTATTTCTTTGCTGCGTTCAATAAAAAGGTTGTAGTAAATTACAAAGAACTCTCAACGACGACAATTTTAATAATTTGAAAATATTGAATTATTGTTTCCCTGTCAACAAATTACAGTTTTAATTCTCTTCAGTTTTTTTTTATTAATCCTTAACATCTAAAAAATATTATATTCAGTAGTTATTTGTAAGTAATAGTTTAACGACAGAAAATAATGGTAACACTTTCTTTCACAAAATTTTTTATTCGCTACATGTGCGATGGTGAACCGTTGTAGGCCGGAGCCTCTGCAGACGTGAGAAGACATGTTGCAGACTGGTGTGGATCCGGGGGGCAAGGGGGCGTCGTGCTATTGTGCTGCGGACATTGCTGGTTGGAAGGTGTTTAGGGAAGTTTTGAGATTGTTTGCATCTGTTCTTTTCGGGCCGTTGGGTAGTATAAAGTGTGGTTCTGAGTAGCTGAGTGACCCTGACAAGCGTGAGTGGTAATGGCGGGGTATGGGAGTTTTTACGGGGATGAGTAGGGGGGGGGGTGTATGGGATGGCTAATCGATTGTTAATGGGGTTGACGGAGGATGTGCAGGTGGCAAAGTTACTGATTATGCGGGTAAGTCTGGATAGGAGCTGCTAGGTTGTATACGGTGTCATTTGTATTGTCCGGAGGAAGCCGGCAGTATTTACGGAGGAGGCGATGTTCAAGGGAGTTGATTAGCGGTGGCGGAAGTGAAGAAGGCATGCGGGGATTAAGGACTGGTCTGATGAAGGCTTTGTAGGTGCATAGTTGGATGTCAGACTTGCGGATTTTGGTTATCGTGGCTGAGAGGGAAATTGTTGACTGTGAGGGAAAGAGAGGAAGGTGGAGGTAGTTTTCGGTGAAGATGAGGGTGGTGAAAGATGGTAAATTGGGATTTGGACTTGTTAATTGTTAGATGCCACGTGTGAGCCCAGTCGATAAAAAGATTGACGTCTTCCTGAAGCTGGGCGGGCATTCTTGTGGGAAGACCAGAGGGCTGTGTCGTGTATCAAGGATAATGTTGGCTGAGGGACAAGGGCGGTTTCAGGGGGGGGTAATTGGGTAATTACCCCCCCTAAGAATTATTCCTTCGCTTGTATTGGTGAATCTAGTCAGCGATCTATGCATTTTTCCAAAACAGGCAGGCTATGTACACAAATTAAAGTTAACTGCGTAAGCACGCACCGTTAGAGAAGTGATGACTTTCTTCCTTTGCACGGGGAGGGGGGGGGGGTTCCCCTTTTCTAATAATACTCGACATATATTGATACTATTCGCCTCTTTGGTATCTTTAATCGTTACATTGTTTTACATTAAAAGAGGAGGATACAACATGTACATCTAGTAATGTTGAAATTTACATTGATATAGTTAAATTTAGTAATATTAATGTTGATGAAATTGAGAAATTTTGAATTTTAAATTGTAAATGTAAACCAAATCAGACTTTTATGTTACCTTATTTTCTACATAAAAAAAGATGGAAAGGATGTTAAATATTACTTGACTGAAAAACATTTTAGACAATTTAATTGGTTAATGTTTTCTAATAATTTAAACGGAATATTTTGCAAATATTGCATCTTTTTTTACAAAATTTTGTGGGTTACACCAACAAGTACCATTGCAAAAATTAGTATTTCAGCCAGTATCTCAATATTCTAAATTAGCGGGTAACGATGTTGTTTCGATGAGCCATAAAAATACTAAGTTCCATAAAAATTCATTTATATATATATCACGAGATATAAGAAATAAATTCAATATGGAAAGCCAAGTTGAAGAAAATAGAAATAGATTAAAACCAATTATCAAAAGTATAATTTTTTGGGGTAAACAAAATATTTCCTTACGAGATCATCGTGATGCTGGTTTTCTCTTAAATACAATATCTATTACATACGAGGGCAATTTTCATGAAATTCTACGTTTCGAATTGAATTTCACAAATGTCTATTGAAATATGATAATTATAATGATGTTACTCATAAGCCAATGCTTGAATTGGAACAGATGGATGTTCCGTTATAATGGAAGAATTAAAGGGTGCTGTATCTATATTGCAGCCCAACCATGTTTCAACCATGCCTAATAATTGTCCATATTAAAATGTATGCAAGTATTTTTTTAATGCATCGTCCAAAAGACACCAAGTGATAAACATGCTTTTTAAACATTGTAGAATTATTGTAATTAATTTCATAATAATCTTCTAATAAAGCTAAATTTCTAAAGTATTCGATTTGTACCCCAATTTTCACAGTTACGCTATGCTCTTTGTCCGAAATTGTTAGAAATTCGGCGAAATACGAAAACTTTGAGTAAATGGATGAATCTTACGCTAATAACTGAATAAATAACACTATTGATGTTTTATTCAATAAGAGGAAAAATACGGGCACACCGTTTAAACAATTAATAATGATGCAGTCAATATTCTAGACAAATTATAAATTGAAATGACGAAACCTCGAATTACCAAATACCAGAGAATTAGACCAAACGTGGATCAACCTAATATAGAAGATTATTTTTATTTATCTTCTCCCCTTTTATCCATTACGGGTGTCGGACTTATTCTCTACAATGTGTTCTTTTACATTTCTTTACTATTGTTGCCTATCTTGGGCCATTTTTCTTACTTCTTTCTTTTCTTTTCCTCTTCTTTCCGCTGCTTGATGTACTTGCTCGTTCCAACCCTTCCTTGGTCTTCCTGATTAATTTTTGTCTTGTGTATTTATTCTCTTCATTAATCTATAATCTATATATATGACCCAATCATTCTATTGTCTCTCTTTTATTACTGATTTTATTGATTTAATATTGAACTGTTTTCTTACTTCTATATTTCGTACTCTGTGTCTTCTTGTAATTCTCTCTATCTTTCTTAGGTATCTCATTTCCATTGCATTGGTTTTAGTTAACAGCAAAACCAATGCAATGGAAATCTCTCTGCCATGATTCACAACTATATAGCAGTGAGTGTCTTACAATTCTTTTATATACTTCTGTTTTTGTTGTTTTAGTAATCTCTTTTTCCTCTGCGAATGTTTTAATTTTAATTGTGTTGTAGATCATTCCTGCTTTGCCTAGTTTTTCATCTTTTTCTGAATCTATCTTCTCTGTTTCCTCTATTTTTGATGCCAGGTATTTGAACTGCTTAATATATTTTCCGTTTAATTCTATTTTGTGTTGCTCCCTTTTGATGATATCATTGTTTAGGTTTTGTTTATATTTAGTTTTTCCAGCTCTTCTTTGTATATTTACAGGTTTTTCGGAATCTGCTATTAGTGTTATGTCGTCGGCAAACATTATTATTTGCATTTTTAATAGTTCCATGTTTTTATACCCTATCTTTGTGTTATCGGCTCTTTGTTTGATATTTCTTATTGCTTCATCTTTAAGTGATGCAAATAGTAAAGGGAATAATATACAAACTTGTCTCAGTCCTGTTTTTGAGTTCAAAACTCCTCTGATTCTTTATTTCCTATTCTTACTTTATTTTTGTAATTTTTGTCCTTTACTATAGACTAGAAAGGCAACTTTCTAATAGCATCGGTAAGTCTGGCCTGAGGTCTGTATATTTTGCCATGTGTGAGTTTTGTATAAGGTACGGTATAATAACTTGGGGCACTCAACCATAACAACTCGTTTGTTCGCTTTGCAGACAAGAGCAATTAGGGTAGGATCTGGTTTGGCATATAGAGAAGATTGTAAAGAAGCATTAGAAAACCTGGAAATATTAACGTTACCTTCTTTGTATATATTTAAATATTTAATATATGTCCATAAAAATATTAAAAGCTATCTTATACACAACAATGTACACGCCTCTCAAAATCCAGAAATGGCGTAAATTATTACGGTCCAAATGTGTACCATAAACTTCCAGAGTCCATCAAATCTCTTAACCAAAAAGAAATTAAAACATATCTTTTACAGAAGGTGTTTTACAATATTGATGAAATTTTAAAAGATAATTTTGACATGCGGAACACAACTATTTGTGTGAAACATTAATCTTGATAATTATTCTGCGTCAAAGTACATTAATTAGTATTTAGTTCACTTTAGTTATTGTGTATTGTATCACTTGACAACATATGGTATATAATATTCTTATTATGCCTTTTGATTTTTGTTTTAGTAAATTTTATTTATTTATTATTTTATACACTGTAATTGTGAATGTTTTTGTTTTAAAATTGTATCTATAAATGTTTTATTATGTATTTTGTAAAAATATCGTCATTTGTTTTATATATGTTAAATATTGCTTCTATTTTTTTTAAATCCGTGTTGTTATTCTCCCAGGTGTTGATCTAATTTTCCTTTTATTCTTGCCTCTATTATCCTAGTAAAATTTTTCCCTGATATGCTTGTGAGTGTAATACCCATGTAGTTGTCACATACTTTTATGTCTCCCTTTTTGTGTATAGGTATTATTCCTCGGGTATCTTGAAATTCTCTCTTCCCTCCCCTTTCCCCCATATATTTCATCATTTTGGCTATGATATTTTCCTAGTTCTATTTTCTTGATTGCTGCCTCCAGTTCTTCAAATGTTATTTCGTTGTTTCATTCATTTGTTTCATCTTCTTCATCTCCATTATGCTCTCTTTCGGTTATTTCGTTAAAGTATTCTTTCCAACTTTTTAGTAACTACTTTTCTTCTGTTATGATATTGCCGGCTTAGTGTCCTTTTATTTCTCATTTGTTTAATTGTGGCGTAAAGCATCTTTTGGTTTTCTGTGAACGATTCTTTCAGTTTCTTAGCGAACTGCTCACAGGATTGCTTATTTCTATCTTAATTTGTTGTTTTATTTCAATGTGTTATGGTGTTTCAGCATGTATCCGCTTCTTCAATTCAATTCTATTTCCATTTTCGTTTCTGTTCTCATCTCTATACTTTCTCCTGTATCTTTTTTTGTTTAATAAAAATGTATTAAAATCCTTATGTTGTAGAAAATTAACTAATAATTAGAAAAAACACAAAAACATTTCGTAAATATGTCATACCATAGTCACTTATAAACTATTTAAAATACATTCAATCATTTTTAGTTTATTTGGCAGAAATAAATACGTTCATACTAGTGGTGCTTTGATAACCTTGCTATTTTTAACACGCAAATTACTTTTGTTTTTTCTTGAATGTTGTCGGCGTTAACTTGGTGGTACATTTTAATAAGATAATTAAAACACTTTAACTTTGTTTTACCACAAAAAATATTTATTGCTGTGACTATAGTTTCGAACATTCACTGTTCATTATCAAACATAAAGTACTTAAAAATAAATTAACAGGTGTTATTTATATGCCTTCGAAAAGAGGAGAGTACATCAGGTCAGTCTGGTCATTAAGAAGGGAAAAACCGGGATTAATTTTGGCTTTATGAATTTCTAGCGCTTCCAGTAAATCCATTTTACGGCCTTTATCCGTAAAGTGGATTACTGAAAGTACATCCTTGCCGAAAGTGTGATTATTTTCTATTAAATGATTAGCAAAAGTTGAGTTGTTATGTTTTAATCGAAATGCTCGTTCGTGTTCTTTTAGTCGTGTTTCAACACACGAACGAGCATTTCGATTAAAACATAACAACTCAACTTTTGCTAATCATTTAATAGAAAATAATCACACTTTCGGCAAGGATGTACTTTCAGTAATCCACTTTACGGATAAAGGCCGTAAAATGGATTTACTGGAAGCGCTAGAAATTCATAAAGCCAAAATTAATCCCGGTTTTTCCCTTCTTAATGACCAGACTGACCTGATGTACTCTCCTCTTTTCGAAGGCATATAAATAACACCTGTTAATTTATTTTTAAGTACTTTATGTTTGATAATGAACAGTGAATGTTCGAAACTATAGTCACAGCAATAAATATTTTTTGTGGTAAAACAAAGTTAAAGTGTTTTAATTATCTTACTTTTGTTTTATTCAATGTCTGTCGAGATATTAGCCAGAGAAGTAGTTGTTTCAATAAGTGATTTGTTTTGTAGCCTTAATAAGACTCAGTGTTGTAGATTTACGAAATGTTTTCATGTTTTTTCTAAAATTTTCCTTACACTTTCATTAATATCTCCCTCTTCGTATATTATGTTTTTTTCGTTTTCTCATTTCTTCTATTAATTCCTCTTTTTATTCTTCATAATTCTTACACTCCGTATTCCTATTTTTATTGTATTTAACTTTTTTCTTGTGCCATTTTCTCGCTGTGATGTCTTGTTTTTTATTTGCTTCTTATGTGTATTCCCCACCGTTAATTGTTATCTTTCGGTATCATTCCTTTTGTTCTTCTGAGTTTTTTTGCAATTTCTCTCATCAAGTCTTTAAACATGCTCTTTACTTCCTCCATTTCCACATCGTTGTTTTATCTATATTTAGATTTGCCTTCTTTGTGAGTTTTGTCCTTGTTTTCATCTACCTTTGTTTTATTTTTGTATCCTGGTGTTGTTACAACATTTTGTTTCGCTGATTTCGTTCTTCTATCTTGTTGTATTCTCCATAGCTCATTTGGAAACTTTGGAATCCATATTCAGGGCTGTCAATTTATCTGTCTCTTTTTGAACTCATTTGTTGCTTTATTCCCCACTTTAATTTAGTTTTGTATATTTTAACACTATTAATTTACTTTTTTATGGACTTTTGCATGCACATGGTTCATTATCGAATTAATATATATTTACCTCTCCTGAATAATATTATTACAGATCTGCAATACAGATTTAATAGACAACCTAGTGATTTTTAATATATTTAGTAACAAAAATCTCTTTCAAAATTTGCAGAATGTTTTATTATGTTTTTATATGTCCTATTTTATTTCGGGTGTGATATTATTTTGATTTTATTTAAAAATAATAGAATTATATTTTATTATTACATAATAGTCTATTTTACATAAATTACATTTTTTAAGTTGATTGCTTTTTTGTCTTTTTTTTAAATTACCCCCCCCCCCTAAGCTAGTTAGCTGGAAACGCCCTTGCTGAGGGATGTCGTAAGTGAAGAAAGAGTAGAGAGAGGGAGAAAGCACGGAACCTTGTGAAACGACACATACGAGAGGGTTAAGGGGGAAGAGTTAGAGGAGAGGAAGGAGACCGAGTGTGAACGGTTCTGGAGAAAGGATTTCAGTTTGCGGATTAGGGGTAGGGGGTATTCAGGTGTTGTAGCTTTAGGATAGGGCCTTCGTGTCAAACGGTATCGAAGGCCTTTTGAATATCGAAGAAGATTGCTGCGGTGTATTTGCCGCAATTGGCTGAGTTAACGGAGGAAGATGCGAGGGAGAAAATGGCGTCGTGAATTGAAGTCCGTGTCGGAAGCCGTTTTAATGGTCAGGGATGTGATGCTCGGAGGAGTTGGGGAGTTTGGAGAGGATGATGCGTTCTAGGAGTTTGCTCATGGTGTTGAGCAGGGAGATTGGGCGGTAGGAGGATGGATTAGAGGGATCGTTGGATTTTTTTGAAAGCATTATGACCTTGTCGGTTTTCCAAGGGGAGGGAAAGTAACCCTTGCAGAGATGCAGGTAGATTGTGCAGAGGAAGGAGATGCGGTTGGCTGGAAGATGTTTTAGGATGCAGTAGGGGATGCCGTCGGGGCCGGAAGAGAAGTTTTTGGAGTTCTTAATAAGGTGATGCGTTCGGGTGAGATGTCGTCATTGTCATTGTCGGTGGGGGTGAATTCCGTCAGGGGGAGAAGTTGGGGGGTTGTTGACCTTAAGGTCAGTATGTGGTTTGCGTTTGAGCGAGGTGCAGTGTATTTTAGAAAGGTGAGAAGTAAAGCATTTTGCAATATTTGAGGGATCAGTCGTTAGGGAACATTAAGGGGGGAAGAGGGTAACGGATGGAGTTTGGGCGGGAGGTGATGTTGCGGAAAGTTTTCCAAAAGAGGGCGGGGTAGCGAGGGTCAAGTTTGTCGATTGTCTGACCATTTTTGTTTACGATGTTCATTTATTCTTAGCTTGATTAAAGCGTTAAGTTAAGTGTGGGGGAGAGGGGAAGAGGGGCGGAAAAGAGGTGTGTGTTTATGAATGGCCTGTTGAATGGAGAAGGTGATGAAGTCTACGGCAGTGTCGATGACAGAGATGAGGGGGGTTGAATGGACTTTAGGGTGGTTTGAAAGGCGTTCCAATTGGTTTATTTATTTTACGGCAAACGCCTTTTATACAAAATTACAAAATAAGTTCGACCATATTTGGTCAATGAAATTATTACAGCTTAATCTATTACATAATACTAAATTAACCATACAAAATTCTAAATGATACATATTAACCACTGCAATAGAACGTATATTACAAAATAAAAATTAAATTACGAAAATGACAATACATATATAAATCACAAAACAAAATTACATACAATTTGTGCGCGAATACAAAAATAAAATTTATAAATTACTGAATAATTCTGTCTAAATATACAATTCCGTTAAATTTAAAGTACGCAGGTATCTGGAAAATAATTTTATATCATTAGTAAAGAAGACGAAGTTAGATTTAGGTTGTAAATGATTAACAAAACGCATCATTCTGATTAATGGATCATTGATTAGATAATTTGACCTACAAAATGGAAGACGAAACACATCCGAATTTCTGGTTAAAGCTCCAAGGCTATGGAATCTAAAATTTAAGCTAATTAAAATATTTTCACATTCTATGAATGAATTGACAACTTTAAATAAAAATGTAATATCAGCCAATATTCTTCTATGCTGTAGAGTCGGTAAATTTAAATTACCCCTAAGTCGTTCATAATTTAGATCATTTATTCAAATACTCAATTTAAATGCTGCCATTCTCAAAAATTTATTTTGCACTTTGTTGAGTTCTCTAACTAAATACTTTTGATGCGGTGACCAGACACATAAGCATATTCTAATCGAGATCGCACGAGTGAACAATATAAGAGTCTAATGGTGTTAACCGAAAAATCTTTCCCAATTCTCGAGATAAAACCTAATAATTTTAAACCACCATTTACAAGGGATTTAATATGATAAACAAAAGAAAGTTTAGAATCAAAAATAATTCCCAGGTCCCTAATTTCTGTAACCTTTTCAAGAACAATTCTATTTATAGCATAGTCAAAACTGAATGTACTGCGGCCACGAGAAAAAGACATTGATTTACACTTCCTGATATTTAAGTTTAGACTGTTTGTTTCACACTAACTAGAGAGGTTGTTAATATCTGCTTGCAGATGTTCTGCGTCTTGAGGGCCATTTATTGTTTTGAAAAGCTTTAAATCATCGGCATATAGTAAAACTTCACAAAATTTAATACAATCTACAATATCATTAATGTATAAATTAAAAAGGATTGGCCCCAGATGACACCCTTGAGGCACACCAGAGGTGACACTAATTACGTTGGACTCATGACTATTTATCTTAACGCGTTGTACCCTATTGTTAAGAAAACTTTAAATCCAATTTACCACCGATGAATTAAATCCTAGGTCCATTAATTTATTGAATAAAAGATCATGAGGAACTCTGTCGAAGGCCTTTGAGAAATCTGTGTAAATGGTATCTACTTGATATTTATTTTCAAATACCTTCAACAGAAATCCCTGATAACTTATTAAATTAGTTTCTGTAGAACGTCCTCTCAAAAAGCCATGCTGTTTACTCGTAATTATACGTCTACTTAACCAACCTAGCTGCTCTGACAAAATGAAGTCTAATAATTTAGGAATTGATGATTGCAAGCACACCCCTCTATAGTTCTCAATATCATTTCTGCATCCAGTTTTATAGATAGGAGTTATATAACTAACTTTCCAGCATTCTGGAACAGCTTGTTCTAAAATACTTCTTTGAAATAGTAAGGTTACAGGAGGAGTGAGAGTGCAAACACAATTCTTCAAAAACCAATTAGGAATATTATCGGGGCCACATGAAACGGATGGTTTAAGTTTACTAATTGCATCAAACACCAATTTAGCGTTTGCAGTAAACCTATAGCAAGGATCAATACAGTTAGATTTAGTGATATTGTGGAAAGAAGCCCTACTAACACTGTTAGCACTGTTGATGCTATAAGCCGCCGAAAATGATTTCGCAAAGAGATTTACGGTATCCTGACTATTGTTACTTTGACAATTATTCAAATACATACTAACAACAAATTCCCAAAATGATTTACTGTTGGTATTAATTTTGTTTTCAATCTTTGTAATGTAAATTTTATACAATTCAGTACTTAAATTTTTGCACTGACTCCGCAAATTTTGAAATTTGAGATAATCGTCGTAAGTATTAGTCTCTTTTTGTAAGTATTAGCTTTATAAGATCTATTAGCTTTTTAGTAAACCATTTGGGTTACATGTTGTTATAATGTGACTTTAATGGAACATATAAATTAATTACATGATACAAAATGTTATAAAAAATATTTTCAGCTTCATTTATATCCGAACAACTACGAAATAAATCATCCCACGAAACACAAGCAAAAAAATTGTTAATTTCAAAATAATTCGCTTTCTTAAAATCTAAACGTTCTACATCCTCAACAATAGTATCATAATGCTCCTCACAGATCATGTCAATGTCATAGGCAATATGATGGTACGAATTTTCACACAAAAGATCATTGGCTGATTTAACATTAATATTACCTGCAGACCCAAACACCAGATCAAGAAATACTCCATTAGGATTAGGTATATCATTTAGTTGAGATAAGTTATAATAGCTAAATGACCCTACTATGCACTCAGCTTTATTTGTACACATGTTTGGAATATTCACCCCAAGAGAACTATTGCTCCATGTATCCGAGGGAAGATTGTAGTCTCCGCAAACTATTAAAGAATCAGGTTGATAATTCTCTGCAACAAACTCGACAGCGGCGCAGTGCGATTCAAATTTCTCGATGGAACTAAGAGGGGGTAAATATGCTGCTCCTATCACATACAATTTCTTGCTTCTTTTGAAGGAGATAAAGACATGCTCCACGTTAACTTGAGGAACCAATACGCGACGAGCACAAAAACCTTTTTTTATTTCAATAAGCACTCCTCCTCCCGTACACTTGCCGCTATTTAAATTTGACCTATCCATTCTAAAAACATCGAAATTGTTGAGTTTTAATTCGCTACTTTGTATATCAGGTGATAACCATGTTTCCAACAAAATGAATCCATCATACGAACTTAGCAAAACATTATTAGAAAATTTAGAAAGCTTTGTTTTCATATCGCCGACATTATGAAAGTAAAATGTTAATTTCGCTAGTTTTTTGCTTCAATAGGTTTAGGTTTCATTTTTACAATATTAGGTTTTCTATTGATGAATCGAATAGTTATATCGTTCTCTCCATTGTGGATCATGGCGGCTAATTCTTCCCTGATTTTGTTTAAATGAGTACGCTCCAACGGAGTCATATCACCTCGTATCTTAATGCCTTGCGATAAATTCGACTTCTGTGCTTTAAGTACATTCAGTGCATCATTTTTGTCTTTAAAAATAACTTTGGTTGGTCTGGGATGGTTAGATGGTCTGCCAAGTCGAAAAATCTTTAAAGGTTGAATATTGAGACCAATGGAAGAAATAATTTCTACGACTTTCTTCTTGTCTTCTTCAATTCTCACAGAGGCATTGTTGCCAGTAGGTTCCGGTAAATTAAAAACTATAACATTATGCGCTCTTTCATTTAGATCCTCAATTTCATCGATAATATCGATTTCACTTACGTTCCTAGATGTTTTTAATTGGTCAATTTCAGATTTGAGTACCTTATTACTATTTTCTAAAGATAATATTTTATTGTTAAGGTCGATAATTTGATCCTGCATGGATTTTAGCAATTCATCTTTGAATTGCAACAATTGTCTTGTTAAGACAGAATGAATGGTTTTTTTCTACTATATCCTCTAAATTGACATTATTAACACCAGTTGGGTATTTATCGTTACACGAATTGCAATTAACGCAAATGAAATCCTCTCCGCCCTCTTTTTTCGCTTCCTCTAGTAAAACATTTATGCGGTCTTGTGTAAATGTTAAACAGGACGCATGATGCCACTTTTTACAGCGAGTACATTTTAAAGAAGCAACCCTAGGCCCAATAATTTGTGAACAAATTAAACACCAAATCGTCATTATTAAAAAAAAATAAGAAGTGCTTAAATTCGAGAAAATATTTTCTTTGGGGGTAGAGAAAGGGAGGGGGGATTGAAGAGAAAGCAAGGGGAGATAAGGGGAACGTGATCAGAGTTGATGGGATTTCCGAGAGAGCAGATGCCAAAGTGATTGGAGATGTCGTCAGTAAATTTAGTAATAGCTCATTATATATAGGCAATTCTAGTATGTAAAACTATTTTTAGGATTATAGTATCAATAAGTCTATCTGTAATTAGTATAAGCATTAGAATAAATATTAATATTAAGACCACTGACGCCAATTTCATTCTGTATTATGTACACTCTGAAATAAAGATATATATTTTTTAACCAGAATGTGGTCGATGATCGAGTGACCAGTGTGACCAATAAAACTGGGGAGGTTGTTTGGAAGGCGGACAAGAGGAGAGATGAGGAGACCATGAGTGTTAGTGGCATTGTCTCCAAAAGAGGAGGACCTGGCGTTGAGATCGTCGAGGATTATGGTGCGGGGTTGTGAAGAGAGAAAGTAAAGTAGTGCAGAGGGGAAAGGAAAGGAAATTGTAGGGTGTTTGGGGAAGGAAATTAGGACAGATGATTGCGCAGCCGCCATTGTGTGGACCTTTGTCAGTGCGGTGGATATTGAATTTAGGTATTGAAAAACGGGTAGAAGAAAGTAAGGTTTCTTGGAGGCAGAAGATGGGATTGTTAAAATCGGATAGGAGGAAGCTGATTGGAAGGCTCCTCTGATGTTTAAAGTGGCGAAATTCAAGTAATCACTGTTGTGGTTGAATTTGTGCTTGGGGCGGGGAGAGAGGCGGAACAGAAACTGTTGATGAGTTCACGAAGACGACCTGAAGGCCGAGAACTTCGCGACGAGACAGCTTCCTGGATTTCACCCAAGTTTGGAGAGAGTGGCATTATTTTCTCCTCAATGGAGGCTGCTTTTTGCGGGCCAAACTTGGGGGCAGCCAGCGGTTTGTTCGTGCGGTTGCTTATTGTGATGGGCTCGCCAATTAGATTCTGAACTTGTTGTTTCAGCAGGTCTCCTATTAGAGGAGTGTAAGATCTGACTGAGGCTAGAGGATTGGAGGTGGCAGGAGGGAAAGAAATGGTGATAATTTCAAGATCGGTGGGAATACGCATGGGTAATTAAGTAAATTCAGAGTAGTTTAGATATCGTGAAGGGACACCAGCAATGTTTACGTGGTGCACGTACCTTTTATTTGCTGCGGCGTAACTTCGTTGTTGTCCTTTGATGGTGGCAGACCTGGTGCGAGCCTGGACGCGAGTCCAGCCGGGTTCATCATGAGATAGTCCCCCAGGAGGTGCAGGAGAGATGTTGGAGGCAGTAATTCCTTGGAAATGACCTCCAGGTTTTGGGGGGAACCAACGGGGAGGACGCCCAGGGGGCAGTTGTGGGTGGAGATGGTGTCGTTGGCGAGGAGATAGAGCGGCGGTACATGTGGTAGTCATGGCGGCGACGATGGCGGTTTCGGCGGTCGTTGAGGGGGATTCAGAGGAGTAAGAGAAGGAGATCGGGGTGGAGGAGGAGATCAATATCATGGAGGAGAGCGGTGGTGTAAAAGAAGGGAGTGAAAACGCCGTGTATTTTTTCTTACGCATCGTAATCGTAATACGTCTAACGCGTGCAGAGGTTAGACGAGAACTACTGGCTACTGATTCGCTAAATGTATACATTTCGAGTTTATATAATATTTTATGAAAGAAAGTGTTACCATTATTTTCTGTGTAATTATCAAATCTATCTTTACTCCACTGTCAAAACCATGTTTCAATGGTTTAACGCCCTCTTACAGTCAATTATGTTAATTAATAAATTTAGCTGATTAATGTTTACTTTACAATCGAGAATTAAGATCCAGTTACTCGGTTAGGTAGATATTCCATCAAATTCTACTACATCTTCACTTCTTCTGGTCGAGTTGTAACATTAATTGTTACATATTTCTTGGCATATAATTTGCAGCATTCCTCTATTGTTCCTTACTGAAAACAGTACAATTTTTAATTAATAAAAACAACATTTTGCATAGAAAAATATGTCACTGGTAAAAAAAATATATCATAATTTCACACAATAGTTATATATTCTATACAGTATGGATATCACATACAGAATAAGTACAAAATTACAAATTATATGATAAACACACAAAATCACTATGGAGTTGAAATTAACAGACGCGTACGAGATGAAAATCGCTGAATGTACATATTTTGGTGTTGACGAAGTTAAATCTTAAACAAATCACCTCTTTATATGAAAACTTCAATGTGAAGTATTAAATCGTTGCTTTTGTTAGTTTCAAAATTAAAATAACAGAAATATTTTCATCTAAGACGCTATTTTATGATATACATTTGTAATTTATAACTACATACATGGTATTGTTTAAGATAAGCCAAGAGGTTTATGAAAGAAATTTGTATTAGAAGTGGTAGCGATTGGCTATCGTCCACGTAGTTCTTCTGCAGTGTTATTTGTGCATTAACCACTTTTTTGCTTCTGCAAAACAATTTTGAATAGTACTAATAAAATAACAATGTCCTTTGCGTATTTGATCACTACGGTAAACTGGTTTGGTTATCAATGGGTATTGTAAAGAACAAAACGTGATTTTTAAATAATAACACAAAACATTTGAATATGAATAAACATGTTTTAATTAGAACGTTAATTAAGCACTTGGTTTTGTTTCACTATTTTTTTTTTAATTAACCTAATTGACATAATAATTTTTCACCACGGGTTAAGTGAGAATTTAATTCATAGTAAACATTTTTTTGTAGAGAAAAAGAAGATATAAAGGGTGAGCAGTTAATTGGGAATTCCTTGGATCATTTTAAGTTAAGAAGAACTTACACACTTTTGTCCAAAACTTAACAGTCGAAGAGTACAGAAGTGTAATTTACTCATGATGAATATTGTTTATTAATCGATATAGTATTTTAACATTAATTTACCATCCTCGAGTTTATCTAGATATTTTTTACAGAGCCACACCTTCAATATTAAAAGTGTAAGAATACAGTATCGATTAGCATGGTTTTTGTTTTTCAGATTTTTGTAGTTGATAGCGCCATCTATTAGTGTTAAAAATATTACTGCCATATTTTTCATATTGCAATTTTATGTTTTTGTATGTTTGTAGCATATCCATATTATTGTGGGTAATCAATTTAACCATTAATTTAATTCATTTGTATTATTTAATTTTACTAATAATGTATTACATCTTTGCAGAGATAGATTTTATTATTAATTGAATCGTACTGAATGAAATTAGATTACAATACGAAATAGTAATCCAATTTCATTTATCTCAGACAAATATCATTGGGAAGAAGGTATTATTTCTAATTAAAATGACCCAAGAAATACGCTCTTAGGCGATAACACCCTGTATATCAAAATTAACTTGGTTATTAAAACATTGAACATTTTTTCATTGTTAATCTAATATTAAAATAACAAAAAAGAAAATATAATCAACATAATTGTAGATACCAAATTTAAACATATTGCTTAAAAAAAAGGCCAATTATAGATTTTTAAACCATATTAAACTTATCAGTTATTACTATAAATTAATTTACCAGTTGATTATACATTAATTCAGATCCTTAATATATTTCTGCATGGAATAATTAACTGCTTCAGTTTACGTAGCGACATCTATCGCCTACACCTGTTTACTATCTGTCCTATATTCCTCATGAAAGTTTATAACCGTTTTACTGATTGATTACACATTGTATAATAATGAAGCACACCGAATAAACACCTAAAAATTGACATATGTAAAACTATATCAGTACTATGTTAAATTTAAAAAATAGCTTCCATTGAATATCAATGTAAAATAAAATCATGACGTCCAGCATCATTATTTTTTATAAAAACTCACTCATAATCAACCCTACACTCTTAACGGGTAGAAGGGTATATGATTATATATATATATATATACACTCATAATCTTTACGTTTTAAAAAATCACCTGATCCCACTACCCAGACAAAACTTTTCAGTTCACGTTCAGTCCTTACATCAACTGTTATTTGATTATTTACAAATGTCCATCTTCCGACGTCACGTCAATCTCTCCGTTATGGTACTTCTTGTTGTGTATCTTCAACTGCCCCGATTGACTGAACCCCTTATCACATTCCTCGCACTTGTACGGCTTTTCCCCCGTGTGCTTCCGCATGTGCACAATCAAGTTCCCGTTCGTGGTGAAACACTTATCACAATGTTCGCATATGAACGGTTTTACGTCCTCGTGGATCCTTTTATGCACGACCAGCGTGTATTTCGAACTGAACGTCTTTTTACACACGTCACACGCGAACATTTGATCGTCTTCGTGTAGTAGCAGGTGGGTGTTGAGCTGCACTTTCTGTATGAACGACTTGTCGCAGATGCTGCAGGTGTATGGCTTCTCCTTCGTGTGGACCCGTACGTGCGTCTTCAAATTCCCCTTCGTCGTGAATCCCTTCTTGCAGTACTCACAGTTGTACGGTCGAATTTTCGTGTGCGTCCTCATGTGTATCTGCAAATTGCTCTTCAGTGTGAAACACTTATAGCAGTACGTGCACATGAACGGTCGCTTCCCGAAGTGCTTCGGTATGTGCTCGTGCAGCTTCTCCCTGGTCGCGAACGTCTCTTTGCACGTCGTGCACACGAAAACATCTCCGAGTTTCATACTGGATGGATCGTCTTTCGTCGAGGACGTCGTGCTGTGGGCCTCGCGTTTATGCACACCGCCGTTGTTATCGAGATTTTGGTACAACGTCGGATTGTACGGATTGTAGGGCTGGTAGTAGTTGAAGTTCGGCTCGATCGTGATTTCCTCGCGGACGTCGCTGACGATGTCGTGGGGCTGCATGAGGTTGATGAGCTTCACCGGGGTCACCGCCGGGCCGTACTCGAGCGCGTTGTGTATCCGAGACCAGATCTTCCCGTCCGTCTGCAGGCACTTCATCTTCAACTGGTAGGCGTTTTCCAGAGCCGCCGAACACGGGCCGCACACCACCGGATCGTCCACAATTTCCAAGTTCTGCAGAAGAAAAACTAACATTGCTTAAACAAAGGTATATAGGATAACACAATGGGTTTTAATCAGAAAGGCAGTATTAATCAAAAGTTTTTAACTTGTAGAGAAGTAGAAATGATTATGAATAACCTTTATAAAAAAGCCATAGGTAATAATAATGATCAAGAACAATAGAGGAAGGTAGAAGGGCAGTGTTAAAGATAGGAGTAGAGAAAGTGAGTAATTAAAACTATAGGGACATAGAGAGAAGGGATAAAATAATGAAGAAATAGGAAAAGAAGGGAAAGAGAAAAGGAAGTAAACCATTAAGAGAAAAAAGAGAAGTAAGTACAACAGGGAGAGAGACAAAAAGAAGATAGTGATAGGAAGAAATGAGAGAGAGAACAGAAAAGAAAGAATAGTCTGCATGAGAGAGGGAAAATAGAGAGACGAAGAGAAATAGAGGAAAGGACGCAGCAAAGGTCAGGCGAAGAGAAACCATATAAATATTAGTGTTGATTAACATACAAAAATTCTTACACAAGTCACAAGTAACGTGTAATAGCAGATGTACTTATTTCAGAGAAAGAAAATAAAAAGAGAGAGATAGAGTAAATAAGGTAAATACTGAGAGAGATAAAGTGAAACTTTCTTCTTTGTTAAAATGCTCTTAAAACAAAAGGACATAAAAGAAAGAAGATAGTGAGATACAATGAGAAATCAGTAAAAAAAACAATGGATAGAGAGAGAGATGGACTGTTAGGAGTAGGACAAGTGAGGGAAATGAAAAGATAGAAATTAGTTCCAGAAGAAAGCATGAAAAACAAAGAATAGGCAGAGGAATTGAAGTAAAAGAGAGAGAGAGAGAGGGAGAGAAGCATATGGTAAACATTGTAAGGCACTACCAAAAGGGTAATTTTTAAGAAAATTAGTTGCGGGTAGAGAGAAAGTAGAGAAATCAAGGAAGAACTTGAAGAGAAATAATGAGAGGTGATAAACTTACTTATTCAAAAGGAAATTTATCGAACATGAGAGAAGCAGAACAGGAGAATCGACAAAAATAAAAAATATAATAGAGAGTTTAAAATTTCGTTTAGTACGTTTAAAGAAAAAAAGAAGTTAAATGGAGGCGGAAGGAATTAAAGAAATAATGAGAGAGGTAGCAAAAGCGAAAGATATAGAAAGATGAAACTCTAGAGAAAACATGAGAGGAGAAAGAAGTAAGACACATTTATTTATTTAATTAGAAGATAAGAGAAATGGACGCAGAACAAATTAAGGAAATAATCAGTAAAATAGTGTAAAAGAGAAATAGAGAGAAAAAAGAGAGAGAGAGATAGAGTAACGGAGAGAATAAGAGAGAGTGTGTAAGAGAAAAAGAAAGAGAAGGTGGGAGAAAGGGATATAGTGAAAGAGAAAATGAGAAAGAGATTAAGAGAGTGAAAGAGAAAACAAGCGAGTAAAAGAGAGAGTAGATAAGAAAAGTAGAGAGAGAGAGTGATTAAGAAAAGTAGATACAAATAGAGGGAGAGATATAAAAAATTCAATAAGTAATTATCGAGACTTTCACTTCGTGATACATACGATTACAATAAAAAGTGATATAACAAAGTTAATTGTTTATTTATTTTGAATTATAAAAAATTCGTTTATTACTGCTCTCTTTAACTTTTTTTACAATTTTTATATTCTTAATATGTTTTTTTTTTCTTAAATTTTTGAGTTTTTCAGGTTTTTACAGCTAATTCATGAAATTTTTAAGTTTGTTTAGATTATAAAATGTAATTTTTTACTTTCAGTAGAAAGAAGAAAACGGAAACGAGAAAAGGAGAAATTTAGGAAATATAAAAAATAAGGAGGAAGAGAGAGAGAGAGAGAGAGAGATAGGCAAGGAATGGAAGCATCTTTCCTTACATAATAAAAAGAGAGAGATGAGATAGAGACGAGAGAGAGAGAGAGAAAAGGAAAACACAGAGAAGAAGACAAGATAAATATTATAAGAACCTACTAGAAAGAAGAAAGAAGAGTGGGAATTAACGAGAGAGAGATATAGAGAGGAAGAGATATGAAAAATCCATTTATTATGATGCTCTCGAAAACTGCCAACAAGTTTTTTTTTTGAAAATGTCACAAAAAGAAGGTTTTCTTTGTTTCTTAAGTTTTATTTTATAAAATAAGTAAGAATATGCTTATTTAATTCATTTGGATGCATTTTTTAGACGAAATTACGGCTTTTTATGTGTCAGTCACAGGTGACTGACAATGCTCCAGTGGCAAAATGTGTCAGTCACGTGTCTCACTCTCACAAACGTTCTCTCTAATAAATCAACGTGTTTTTGATTTACAAAAATAAATTTGGAATTTATTACTATATTTTTATGTTTTATATATATCACATTGCTATTTTTGATGTTTCTTTTGTATTTATATTACTTTGAGTTAACAAATAAAGATATATATATATAAATATATATATATATATATATATATATATATATATATATATATATATAGGGTGACTGACGAAAAACCTTTGGTGCTGTATCTCGCTTATTTTTTATCCGATTTTAATAAATAAAACATCAAATTAAACCATTTTTAAAAGACTTTAATAGGATCTGAACTGTTATTTTTTCTCGCACCCAGTTTTTGACAAAATACGATCAACATTTTTTTTTTTAATTGTACTGTATATATATTTTTATTGATTCGCAAGGAGATTTTTTTTCTGAATCTGAATATAAAATTGTAAACAAATTTATCCATACATCAAACTTAAGTCGAGAAATTGAGGATTAAAAAAATAAATAAAAAGTCAAGTATCCATTGTAAACAATATACAGACCCTATTTTAAATGTCAAAAGTGACAGTGACAGCCATTGATACAATACTGCAACGATTTTTAATTATTTCATAATTAAAATGTTGCAATATTTCAAACACTGTACTAGAATTTTGTGCTTCTACAGAAATCGTTTTTCAGTTTTTGAAATCTTGCAACATTTTTATTATGAAATTATTAAAAATCATTGCAGTATTGTACCATTGACTGACACTGTCACTTTTGACATTTGGAATAGGCTCTGTATATTGTTTACTATGGGTATTTGATTTTTAATTTTTTTTAATCCTCAATTTCTCGACTTTGGTTTGATGAATGGATAAAATCGTTTACAAATTTAGATTCAGAAAAAAATCTTCTTGCGGATCAGTACAAAATATATATACAGTGCCATTTGAAAAAAAAAGTTGATCGTCTTTTGTCAAAAACTGGATGCAAGAAAAAATATCAGTACAGTTCATACTAAAGTCTTTTAAAAATCATTTAATTTGATGTTTTATTTATTCAAATCGGATCAAAATTAAGCGAGATACAGCACCAAAGGTTTTTCGCCAGTCACCCTGTATATATATATATTCTTATTAAAGATACGGGTTTTATTTCAATAGCGTACATTTTTTTATACCTACAGATGTTTGAAGGAATATTAGATGGCCGAGTTGTAGTAACGTACACAAGGGCCGCATCAGGCAATCCTAGTAACAACTAAGATGGAACTCGTGACTGACAGCGCTAAATAGTAAGTTTAAAGCAGGTACTCACTGTCAGTCACCGGTGACTGACGTGGCCCCATCGGAATACTTCAGTGTCAGTCACCGGTGACTGACAAAGCGGTCAACGTGTTAAAAGAAATTGAGAAAGAGAAGCAAGAGAAAGAAAGGAAATAAATAAGGGAAAGAGAGTTTAAAAATTCGTTTCCTAAATTAAGAGAAACATAAGAGAAGAAAAGGCAAAATAAATTTAGTTTAGTAATGAGAGAGAGATTGGGAGAAAGAAGAAAAGAGTGAATGAGAGAAAGTATAGAAAGAGAGAGAGAGTGAGAGAAAGAAGAGAGTGAGTGAGTTAGAGAGAGAGAGTGAGAGATAGAAAAGAGAGAGAAGTGATAAGAGGGTGAGAGTGACAGAGAGAAATTATAAGAGAGAGAAAGAGAGAGAGAGAGAGAGAGAGAGATGGAGTGTTTAAGAGTGTGTGTGGGTGTAAGAGAGAGAGATAGAGAGAGAGATGAAAAACGGGTCTATTAAATATTAAATTATGAACTTCCTGAATTTTTTCAATTTTCCAATTGTTAATATTTTATCCATTTTTTGATTTTTTAAATGTTTGATCTTTCAGTTTTTTTTGTGAGTTCTTTCAAGAAATTTTCGTAATTCGTAAAGTTAGAAACTACTCTTAAAAAAATATTAAAATTATGTCTGAAAAACTGACAATTTTCTATATTTTTTTTTTTTGTAAATAAACGAGATGGAGACTATAGTAAAGGGGAGAAGGATCAAGAAAAAGAGAGAATAATAAAACGTGGAGATAAACAAAATAAAGCAAGGGAGAAGAGTAAAGAGGGAGCAAGTGAGAGGAATAGAAAAGGAAAAGAAGAAGAGGGTCAGAGTACGGAAGGATAAGGAAGAAAACAAGGGAATGAAAAAAAAAAGAGAGAAAAAAGGTTGATATGAGAAGAGAGACAGAAGAGCAGGAAATTAGGAGAGAGAAAAAGAATCATAAAGAAAGGAAGAATGCAGAGAGATTGGCTAAAGGATGGAAGAGAAAACGATAAAAGGAGGGAGGTTCAGAGAAAACTAAGAAAATATGGAGAGGGAAAGAGAGATAGAGTGTGTGTGTGTGAGAGAGAGAGAGAGAGAGATAGAGTGTGTGTGTGTGTGTGCGAGAGAGAGATAGAGATAGAGTGTGTGTGAGAGAGAGAGAGGGAGAGAGTGTGTGTTAGAGGGAGATAGAGTGAGATAGTGTGTGTGTGAGAGAGAGAGGGAGAGAGAGAGTCGTGGCAAATATGGTATAAGATGCTAACAAATGGGATTTGATCTGTGGTTAATCAACTGCAATTTTTAAATTTTTTAGATTTGTACAATGGAGAAAACAAGGGAGAAAGGAAAGAAAGGATTAAATTGACAGAAAGAAATATGGAAAACTTATTTAAAAAGGAAATTTAATAGAAATTGAGTGAAAGAGAAACAGAAAGTCTTCTTAAGAAATTTGCATAATGTTTATACAGGGTGACTGACGAAAAACCTTTGGTGCTGTATCTTACTTATCTTTTATCCGATTTTAATAAATAAAACATCAAATTACAACATTCAAATCGGATCAAAATTAAGCGAGATACAGCACCAAAGGTTTTTCGTCAATCACCCTGTATATATATTCTTATTAAAGATACGGGTTTTATTTCAATAGCGTACATTTTTTTATACCTACAGATGTTTGAAGGAATATTAGATGGCCGAGTTGTAGTAACGTACAGAAGGGCCGCATCAGGCAATCCTAGTAACAACTAAGATGGAACTCGTGACTGACAGCGCTAAATAGTAAGTTTAAAGCAGGTACTCACTGTCAGTCACCGGTGACTGACGTGGCCCCATCGGAATACTTCAGTGTCAGTCACCGGTGACTGACAAAGCGGTCAACGTGTTAAAAGAAATTGAGAAAGAGAAGCAAGAGAAAGAAAGGAAATAAATAACGGAAAGAGAGTTTAAAAATTCGTTTCCTAAATTAAGAGAAAAATAAGTGAAGAAAAGGCAAAATAAATTTAGTTTAGTAATGAGAGAGACAGAGAGGGAGAGATTGGTAGGAAGAAGAAAAAAGAGAGTGAGAGAAAGAAGATAGTGAGTGAGTTAGAGAGAGAGAGAGAGTGAGAGAAATGATAAAAGAGATAGAAAAGAGAGAAAAATGATAAGAGAGATAGAGAGAGAGGGTGAGAGAAATGATAAAAGAGACAGAGAGACTAAGAGATGATAAGACAGACTGAGAAAGAAGAGAGAGAAAGAGAGAAATGAGGGACAGAAAGAAACGAGAGAGAGAAAGAGTTGGAGTACTAAAGTGTATGTGGGCGTAAGAGAGAGAGAGAGAGAGAGAGATGATAAACGCGTCTATTTAATATTAACTTATGAACTTCTTGAATTTAAAAATAAATTAATTTTCCAATTGTAAATATTTTATCAATTTTTGACTTTTTAAATATTTGAGATTTTCAGATATTTTTGAGTTTTTTTAATTTTCTCAAGGATTTTTCGTAAATTGTATAGTTAGAAAAATACGTTTAAAAATTATTTAAATTATGCTTAAAAAATGATAATTTTCAAATTTTTCGAAACTAAACGAGAAGAAATAGAGAAGAATAAAAAAAAAGAAAATAAAAAAGAACCAAGAAAGAAACTAGGAGATAAAACGTGGAGATAAACAGAATAAAGCAACGGAGAAGAAAAAAAGGAAAAGGGAGTAGAGGAAGCGAGAGGAATAAAAGGAAAAGAAACGACGGTGGTAGAGAAAGAGAATAATAATAATAATAATAATTTTTATTGTCCAACAGATATACCATAAAAGGACAAATAACAAAAATGTATAGAATTCTAAAACTAAACATTGTAAAATTAATATGTAAATACAATTAATAATACGCTTTGAAACCAAAAAGCAAAGAAAAGAGAAGGAAGAAAACAAGGGAATGAAAAAGAGAGAAAAAAGAATGCCATGAGAAGAGATACAGAAGAGCAGACAATTAAGAGAGAGAAAAAGAAACATAAAGAAAGAAATAATGCGGGGAGATTGACCAAAGGATGGAAGAGAAAACGATAAAAGGAGGGAGGATCAGAGAAAACTAGGAAAATGAGGAGAGGGCGGGAGATAGTGAGAGGGAGAGAGAGAGAGAGTGAGAGGGAAGGAGTGAGAGTGAGAGGGAGGGAGTGACAGTGAGAGGGAGGAAAAGAGAATGAGATGGAGGGAGGGAGGGAGAGAGTGTGAGAGAGTGTGTGTGTGTGTGTGAGAGAGAGAGAGAGGAACCAGAGAGAGAGAGAGAGGGAGACAGAGAGAGAGAGACAGAGAGAGAGGGAGACAGAGAGAGAGAGAGAGGGAGACAGAGAGAGAGAGAGAGGGAGACAGAGAGATAAATAAAGTGAGAGGAAGAGAGAGATAGAGTGAGAGAGAGTGTGTGTGTGTGAGAGAATAAGAGAGAGAGAGAGAGAGTGAGATTGTGTGTGAGAGAAAGTAAGAGAGAGAGTGTGTCGTGGCAAACATGGTACGACGCTAACAAATGGGATTTGATCTGTGGTTAATCAACTGCAATTTTTAAAATTTTTAGATTTATTCAATGGAGAAAATAAGGAAGAAGGAAAGAAAGGATTAAATTGAAAGAGAGAAATATGGAAAACTTATTTAAAAAGGAAATTTAATAGAAATTGAGTGAAAGAGAAACAGAAAGTCTTCTTAAGAAATTTGCATAATGTTTATAGTTACAAAAACGAACAAAAATAACATGTAAGTTATGTCAAAAGAAAAATATTTACCCCCTACCACTGAAAACAGTAAATCAGTTTTATCTACACAGGAGAGAAGAAATAGGGACAAGTGGAGGGTCAGAGAGAAGAGGAGAGAAACAGAGATGTGGAAGAGAGAGAGAGAGAAAGAGAGAGAGAGAAAGAGAGAAAGAGGGAAACAAAATTAGGAGAGATAGTACAAAGAGATGGGTAGAGAAAAGAAATGGAGAAGGTGAGAGAAATAAACAACATAGAAAGATTAAATTTGTGTACAAAATGATTCGTTTAGTCTTACCTATTAACAGTTTTGTTTTAATTCGTTGTAAACATTTTGACTTTGAATTCGTGTTTGACGGATTGAAGTAAGTATGAGAGAGAGAAAAGAGAGAAAGAGGGAAACAAGATTAGGAGAGATAGTACAAAGAGATAGAAATAGGGAATAGCGAAGGTGAGAGAAATAAACAATATAGAAAGATAAACAGAGAGGAAAAAGGAAAAACCC
Organism: Ontholestes murinus; assembly: GCA_963969525.1. Lineage (NCBI taxonomy): Eukaryota > Metazoa > Arthropoda > Insecta > Coleoptera > Staphylinidae > Ontholestes > Ontholestes murinus. Next base: position 66,005,009 of record OZ018393.1, on the reverse strand, counting down.
AAGGAGAAAGAAGGGAAAAAGAAGACCAAACAACTACCTATAGGGTCTTTAATTTATATTCAATATTGAAAAAAAACTGTAGTTTTTAATTCTTGAATTTTGGAGGCGTTTACTTCATGGTACACTTTCGATTATTAAATAAAGAAAACACTTAACTTTTTTATACCACTTATATTTTTATTTCTCGTGACTAGTTTCAATTACAAGGTAATCATTATCAAACTGTTTGTTTGATAAAAATATAAGTGGTATAAAAAAGTTAAGTGTTTTCTTTATTTAATGTAGTTTTTAAATTGATAATAATAATCATAAGTAAAATATTTATAATTTATTTACTATTTCATTTGTCCACTTGTAATATTATTAATAGTTTTAAAATAATTTTTAATAAAAAATGGAGAAAACGTATTACTTTACTTAGAGGTTAATTTAACTCTTGGTATTGTTTCACAATTTTTATATATTTAGTTTCGACTGTTGAGAATGACCAACGGTCAAAACTAGTCAGAGAAATATATAAAAATTGTGAAACAATGTAAAGAGTATAATTAACCTCTAATTAATATAAAAATGTTTCATCACGAGTGAGGTGAGAATTTAATTAATCGTATACTACGTTACACTTAAAACATGACTTTATTACTTTCAAGTAATATTTAGATAAGGTTACCAAATACGAATCACTTAAACTCGTCATTATTGCTCTCAGTATTTTAACATAATAAATAGATTAATAATATTAAGGTAAGTTCATGATATACATATGAATATGATCTTGATTGATTAAAATGCTTTTTTTATTTTCTGTCCGACTGGGCTTGACCGTTGGTCATTCTCAAGGAGATATGTGATGATAAGCACGATTCGAATTCACTACAATACTGTCACAACTCATTGTTAAATGAATATGTCTAAAAAGTAATAGAATTACTATACTTTAATTGAGGTAATTTGAAAAATTGAATAAAATTTATCTTCTTTAGGAAGTTTTATTAAAACTACGGTGCAGAAACGCTCAGAATAATTAATTCTAATTATTACTTTTAATTTTATAATACTGCACCTGTAACTCAATATTTAAATTTAAATGCCAAGAGTGGGTTTTTTATTTATAGTAATACCAAATTTGGTGAAGTAAGACACTTGTTATGTTCCATAGATTTAATATCAGTTAACTCACGTGTTTCGATTGTCACCAATCATTTTCAAAGTTTAAACTGTGACTTACTTTAGCAAATTTGCATATCTGGTTCCATCAAGAGTAGCGCAACAAGTATCAATTATATAGTGATATCGTTTTTTTAATGCACATTGAAAATCGAACATCAAAGTTATGACAGCTGCACTGATGAGCTGTGATACAGTGAAATACGTGTCTGTGGATAGTCATAACAATTTTAATAATGTAAAATTACAGTGTAGAAATGTACAGAATAGTTAATTCTAATTATTATTTTTATTTTCTTAATTTTGTTTTAAATACATTTTCTTGAGTTTGAAATAATTTAGTAATTTATTGAACAATCTCATGACACATTCATAAAGGGAGAGTCTAACAACGATCTATTTAACTTTTTTTATCTTATAATACTTATGATTTTTTTAAACATACAATAACAACATTAAATATGTTAATAACTTATACTCACTATAATTTTGCTCATACTGAATTGAATTAAGACAGCCTGTACACGGACATTCTCTTCATTATTTTTGCCCACATTAACTATCATTTCAAATCTAAGAAATAAAGTTTTGTAATTCTAATTAAAAAAAAAACAATAGATTGTTTATTAAACACAAACATTATGATTACTATGACAACTTCAAGATAAATTAATATTGATAATAATAATAAAGTATGCTATGGATTAAAAACCAGAATCCAATAAGAACAGATTAAAGAAAAAAAAAATTAAACTCCCTTCTAATTTATGAAAGTTTATAGAATACGCAGTTTGTACAAATATTATCATTATTATCCAGTTATCTTAAAAAAATATTGACTGACCAATAATAAATGTAAATAAATAATGTAAACAACTCACCAGTTCGGGCATGAAGGCCGCCAGTTTTGACTTGATGGAGGGCTGCCCGAAATCGAGACTGATGAAATGGGCCTTCTCGCCCCTCTGCAGGCACATCCTGCATATGTCCTCTGACATTTTCGTCGATAAATTTTGGAAATGTGAGGCGATCGTCAACAGGCTCTGACAGTCTGACATTTATGCATAGTATAAACAAGTGAAGTTGCCCGCTTAAGAAGACACACGCATGGAAATATACGGCTTATTTCAGTCGTAATTATAAGGGGGGCAGCGCTTTATTAACCATTAAGCATCCGACGGCGCCGCGGGGAAAAATGTTGTCATTATTTATTATTTCGAAAGCCGTCCGTGGTCGTTTAATTCAATTTATTTACGTTGGTGTTAAAACGGCACTTTAGTTGTTGTTCATAGGGTTGCCTGTTGTGTTAACAATAAAGTTGTTTAAACAAAATTATCTATGGTTGTTAATACGTAATGATTAGGCACAAGAAAATAATATGAATTAATTTACTAATTTAAAAACGTTAAGATTCTTACCATCGAATATGAGTATGTAAATTTTTCGTTATTGATCAGAATATGAAATCAGGGAATGTAACATTAGCGCCACCTATGAGAGGAATGTTGGTTTTCATTTATAATGAGAATTTTTATTTTTAATCAATATTTTAGATAATTTAAAATTATAATGTTAATATTGCGTTCTAATTATTAATATTTTTGTATTGTAATCCAATATTAATAAGAATTTATTATTTATTTAATCTTACTCCTTTTTACCTTTCGGTGTAAAAAGGCGATTAATAAGAATATAACTGTGTTTTTAATTAAGTAATAAGTATAATTATGTAAAATTAGGGAAATGTCAACTATAAAATTTATAATTGAAAATTTATGAATTGAATTTCTTACATTATAAAAATGTAGAACTTTAAACCAAATTCCATCCAACCTAGATGTTTCTTCTTGATTGTATCTGCCTAGAAGACCAGTGGACACAGCATGAATTTTATAACTATATTTTTATATAGCAACAGTGCTAAATAAAGTTTATTATTATTACAGCATGTGTTGCTCAATGATTAACCCAAAGGGGTTTAAAACAAACATAAACAAAGCGCTATTGTAAACATATTTGACATATATGTATGTTAGAATAATATAGCTGTTAAATAATATTAACTACGTGGTTAATTTATTGTTGTATTACACTTGAAAAGGCAGTTGTTTGGTGAAAATGCAATTCTAAAAATTATGTTATATAATTGGGTAGAGTAAAACATTTGTTATGTTCCATAAATTATGGAACATAACAAGTGTTACCCAATTTGAATATTTGTTTTCATTAAGAATGTAGGGTAAGAAGTATTGAATTATATTATATAGTTGTAAAAAATTTGTATTGATTGTTGAATAATATATTATTTTATTATATTAGGTAATGGTTGTTGATTGTGAATATAATTATGAAAATAATATTGAATAATAGTTTCGTTTTACCTTCTATTAGTTTGTTTATTCCGTCTTCAAGCTCTTCTAGTATTACAATTAACACATTTTCTTCTATTTTATGGGCGCCACTAAAAATAAAAGTCATAATTTTATTACATTAGATTATGTTTTACTTATTAAAATTGTGTACAAAATAATTCGTTTAATCTTACCTTTCAACAGTTTTTTTAAATTTCTACCATAAACATTTTGACTTTAAATTCGTGTTTGACGGATTGAAATAAATGCGTTTCAGTGTTGCCATATGTTAAAATGAAAATTGAAGATAATTAAATTCTTGGTTTTATTTATTCAATTTATCAGTGCAAATTAAGGTGATGAAATAATTAAATTAATTATCGTAATTAATTAAGTATTTTAATTTAAATTAATCGAATTTGAATAAATTGAGTTGATTGCTTGTGCAATTGTGAATAATAATAATATACATACGTAACTTTGGTGGTATTTAGAAAATTCATTTCAAGCTACATAACAACGTCTTTATAAAGGCTAAAAACTTATTATAATACTTTGATTATTTTATTGGATAGAGTTATTGCATTTGATTACGTTAAATAGTTAAAAATGTAATCAATATTAAGTAATTTGTACATTTTAGAGATAGTTGTGTAGACAACCAAATATACAATTGGTAATTGTAATTGTAAATTGAAATTAAAACAATCACGGTATTGTTATTTTTAACATTAAAAGTTAATATTTTTATAGACTATTTATTTAATAACTACAAAAACTTAATTGCCTAATCAACTAAGTAAGTCGCCATTAGTATCTTTGAATATCGTAACGAGGCTAATAAAGAATAAAGAAAGAATCTTAAAATAATTATCATAGAATATATAGTCTTTGACATATTTAAATTATGTTTTTATTTATTATATTAAACAGCGGACGGTTAAATAAATAAATAGTTGAATCGCTAATACATTAACAATCCTTAAAGATTTTTAAAATATGGAAGAAAAATGCCGGGAAGTTGGTAAATCTTCGGAAACAATTCTTCAACCTAGAAAATCCCAGAAAAAATGCTAGAATAATGGTTGAAAAATAAGAAACGCTGAAAAATTCTAAATTTTTAGTGGAAAAATAAGAAAATTCCGATAAAGTAAAATGTCATGAAGTCACAATTACAAATACACTGTTTTAAGAAGGTAACAAGAAGATTAAATATCATGAAGAATTAAAGGTAAGTGTGGAAATCACGAAATTGCCTTTCCAATTTGCGATCAAAATTTGGTGAATATTTATGTTAATTAAGATATTTTGTAAATTTTAGATAAATAAGTAAATAATTATAATTAATAATTATAACATATTTATTTGGCTATAGTTTCGGCAATTTAATATGTCATAATCAAGATTTATTACAAAAAATAAAACCGTTATACCGTTGAACGAAATATTGTAGATTGAATTATTGCAAATTCCTGAGCGCAGTCGTCTTAACGCTGATGTAGATATGTATAATCCAATGCCATAGAAAACTGTTAAATGCTACAAAACCTGCAATACATTTAACTAATCATGCGCCGTCTGTTAGTCAGCCCACATACTACTCATGCGCCATCTTTTTTTCGGCCTACATTAGTAACTCGCATTTCCCCATAAGGTGTGGTATATATACAATATTTCAATCAACGATTATACAAGGAAAGTAAATAAGTCTTTATGAATAGTATGATAAGAAACTTATTTTTACTTTACCTCTACCAAATAGTAGACATGAAAGAAAAGTTTTCATTTGGAAAGAAATATATTTATAATAATATATTGGAACATTTTATAATAAAACAGTGCAGGCATTAGACGTTTATTTTTTTATATTATTATAATTATATTCATATTTTTCAATACTCAAAAAAAATTAAATCGATTTTAAAACCCGTTTATGGCGTGGAAAGCAAAATATTAATATAATGGAATAATTTGTAATGAAATAGTACACGCATTATATATTGTTTTTTTTATATTATTATAATTATATGCATGTGTCTCGATAGTTAAAAAAAATAATAAAATAAATTCAGAGCGACGTTAAGAACCGATCATGGCGTGGAAAGCAAAATATTCATGTAAATTCGGTTGCCTACATCAATCACATGAATACACTTATTTGTAATATAATTTGCAATTAATAAATATTATAAAGATGGGTTTATTAGATTTTTATTTCGTTTCATTTAAAAATGTTTTTAAAAATATTATAGTAGTGAATATAATAATATTAGAATTTTTATATTTGTTTATTTTTCCATAGAATAAATATATATTGAAGTCGCCTTTTTTAGATTCTTGAAAAAAGGTGTTTTTATCATATTATTGTAAACAGTAGTAGTGTTTAGCTAATGTTTACGTAGTTCCTCCATCGTGTTATTTGTTTATATTGGTTTGTATGTGAGCTTGTTACTTTAAAGGATTGTCCCCATCACTCTAAAGCGCCATTAATTGTATCTCAATGGTACCGGTCACTCATCTAATTGCTGACCTGAACCAATTATGCTGTACTCTATCGTAGTTTGGCTACAATCTTATGCGCTAATCAGCGATGTTTTATTGTAAATATTTTTATTTATTTATTTATATCTTTGCACATTTTTCTTAGAAAATAAATAAAATAAATTAATTACAAAAGCATACGTAAATTTTTGAACGAAGGAAGCACCATTACAAATCGTGTTCTTCCATTCAAACACTTTTTGGACCACGATCTTTCAAAGCGATATTAAGAACCAATCATGGCATGGAAAGCAAAACTTGTATGTAAATTTGGTTGCCTATATCACTTCCATGATTATACTTATTGGTGATTTAATTTACAATTGATAAATATTGTAAAGACATATTTGTTACAATTTTTGTATTTCAGTGTTTATAAAATGATTAAATTTTAGTACACTATAAATTTATAAATTCTTATTGTTTATATGTATAACAAAGTTTTTGTTAACATGAATTGATTTTCTTCATGATTTTTTAAATTTTTTGTATTTTAGAATAAACAAATATTGATTAGTAATATAAATTAAGGAGATAATTATTTTGTAGTCAAATTTTAATCTAAAAGACAAAAAAATCGTTTTAATGAAGTTTTTATAATATTTTTTAAAATTATTTTTATTTTTATAGTGATGATTTTGTAGAAGACAAAAAAGTATGAAATTTTTGTTAAATTAATGGATTTAAATCACGATTTTTTTAATGTTTTGTTATTTAGTTGGAGATATTTGGTTTGAGATTTGTTTTGGATATGTTTTTCATATAAATATCCCATGAAAAAGGCAATACAATAGTGTTTCTAACTAGAGACCTCTAAAAGTATGATATTTATTTATTTGATTCATTTAGATCTTTGGTCTCCTATCCTAAAATACATATCAAAACAAATTAATTACAAAACACATACATAAAACTTTGATTAAAACACTTAGAACCTTTCTTCAAAATTGAAGAAAGGTTCTAAGTGTTCTAATCAAAGTTATTATTATCTTCAAGTAACTCAACCAACCAAAATATATACATAAAATTTGGAATAAGTTAAATATGAATTGCTTGTTTAAGAAACTGTGTTTAACCAGTAGAAAAAACTCCTTTTTATAACCTCTTGTAAATCGTTCTCACATACTATTCTCGTCTTAATTGTGGAACACTATTAAAATCTTTAAGCAACCTAATGCTTATATCCTCGATAGTGTCCTATAATCTCACTCCGCATTTTGTAGAATTTTGTTTATTCTTTGAATTTTTAGAATCTCTTTCCTCTGAGCTTTCTTGTAACTTTAATAAAGTTAGGAATAAACTCTGTTTTATTTTATGATCTCTCTTCCCCTCTTAGCTATCATCAAATTTATTTTTCTTACTTTATGTATCCTAAACAACTTTTAAAATGTAGGCTCGACTGGTGGATAGAAGAAAGATATCTTTTTATCTTAGCTCGACCAATTGTATTTTTTCTTATGTACACCTTTGAAGACTAGACTCGATTTTCATACAGATGAGATTATCTTCCACCCTAAATTGAATTAATTAATTCTAAAGAATTGAAATTTACGAACATAAAAAGAGTAATTATAAAAATAAAGATCATTAAGAATACTGGTGGAGATTTTCCACTTGAACCATATCCTTCAACAAACAAGTGACACGCTCGATTGATTCTCGAATAATCGTTTTTTTATTAATTGAATAATTATGTTGTGTTTTATTCTATCCAAAAATTTAAATGTTAGTTCATTATAAGGACCTATTCTATTTTGTTTCATTTCTTTAACACGCTAAATATATTATTGGTAACACTATATAAGACGTGTGTCTTTTTTTTTCTACTGTTATACACATCCCTTGATTTACTCGAGCAGATGTTTTTTCCTCCGTATGTTTTTTTTTCCAGTTCCCCGTTTCCCTTTGGTTATTAGAGGAAAACACTCTCCTTCACCGAACACTAAATCACATGGTGTGCGCCGATGAAAACAAATGGCGACTCACTTATGAGAAAATTGACAGAGAGGCAATATAAGCGCCGCCTGTGGAGAGAGTGTGTGAATTACAGAATGCTTTCCACCCGGACAACACACACACACATAGGCACCACAATTTATTTAAGTTACTCTTGACACGAGAAAAAGCTTAGCCAAACAAAAAAAAAATAGTATTTCCTATTTTGTTTTATAACAATTTATTCAAATTATTTTAGGCTGGGCCGAAAGTTCAATTGTAATATTATAGTGTAAAAGGGAAAAAAATAATGTGAATAAAGATATTTATTATTATTATTATTCAAATTTCAAAATGTTTTTTTTTAACAAATTTACATTTTGTTTCGTTTATTTAGTGTTCAACTATTTTTAAGGTAGTTTTACTATTTTGTTTTGTAAACATTCGAACAAATTTTTAAAAATTTTACAACCGTAAACAATCCAACAAAATGTAACTGTTTTTACAAAATAACTAAATAATTGTCATTTTTAATCATGTTTACAAAAATCAATGGTTTTTGTTTCTTCAAAAAAGTTTCAATTGTTTAAAGATAAATTTTTACTTCTAAGTGTTTAACTGTTTGATTTCGTTAGTTGATTTTTTGAAAAATAAAAACCTTTTTTAAAATTTATTCTAGAAAATTTTAAACCGTTTTTGTTAACTGATTTTCAATTATTTTTATGGTGATTTCTTCTTTTAAACTTTTTAACCGTCTTTATTGTATTAAAAAAAAACTATAATTAATCATTTCTTTCTTCTTTGACAATTATGACATTTTTGTAGACTTTCAATTTTTTTAAATTTGTTTCTTCTACATTTAATTTTAAAACTGTTTTTTAGATGGAATGTTTTCTTTTAGAACACTTGTTAAAAAATCACTTGTTTTACAATTGTTTAGTTCTTAATAAATCTCAATTTTTCTTGTAAATTTAAACTGTGCTTTATTTCTTTTATAATACTCTTAACTGCTTTTTTTTACAAAAATAAGGAAATTTATTCTTTTTTTTATTTTTCTCATACTTTCCTTTTAGTAATAAAATAATAATTAATAATCATTTCTTCTTTGACATCTGCATTTTTGGCAAACATTCAATTGTTATTTTTAAAGTAATTTCTTTTTATTAAACTGTTGTTGAAAAAAAAATTGTTTAAACATGATTTTTAGAACGAATTATTTGAATTTTTTAGAATTTCTGTTTTATGAATATTTAAACTTTTAAATTTTAAACTGTTTTATTCTTAGTAAATATCAATTATTACTTTTTTGTAAAACTGCAGGTTTTTAACTACTTTTTATATATAACTTATTGCGCTTCTTTTTATAAACAAACATATTTTTTTATAGTTTCGACTAATTTAAAGTTTTTTTGAGGCAAAAAGTATTTTCAACTAGTGGACACCCACCCACCCGCATATACAAATAAATTTATGGCTAAACAGTGACAGAGAGGTAGTAACAATAAATAAGTAGGGTGGGTGGGTGGAGAGTGTAATAGTGGCACTCTCCAATAAATAAAACATACGCCCTAATTTTTATAAAATATTACTTATTTATAAAAGTATACGCTGTGTTTTTAGTTGGTCTTCACTTTTGCTTAATTTCGAATTTTTAATAAACTTTTGTTAATCATTTAATAATTGGAGGGTGGCCACCCACCCACCCTACATATTTACGAAAACTTTCAATACGATAAATGTTTTGTTTCATAAAATTGTCAACGGTGTTAAACTTGATGTTAATATGGATTTAAAATAACTGACTGAGTTTAAATTCAAGTATATATATATATAGGGCGGGTGGCCGCTATCCCACCCTCCAATCAGTAAAACATACGCCTTATTTTGGTTAGAATATTTCCTAATTATAAAAAGTTGTATACCGTATTTTTTAAGTAATTCCACTATTTTATTTAATTAAGAACTTCTGAAAACCGTTAATATTTCAATAATTTAAGGGTGGGATAGCGGATACCCACCCACCCTACATATACAAATTTCGGAAAAATTTCAACAGTTTTAAGAATATTTTAAAAGTTTTCAACTGTTTTATTTTTGAAGAATGATTATTGTTCTCTGTCAACAAAAGCAGCAGACCGGTTTCGATCTAATTTGGATCTCATCAGACATGGAAACGGGTTTTGTCGGTGGTTATTCACTCAAACAGTGTTTTCGTATAGCGCTTAAATAATAGATGGCACCATTATGGTATACATCTTTTATTATTAGCCAATTTCAATTTTTTTTTTTGCTAAATTTAAACTGTTTAAATTTTTTCACTTGAAAAATTTTCAATTGATTTTTAGAAAATTTTTATTTATTCTATTTATAGATTTTAGATGATGTTTAAAAATTGTTAAAAAATAGCGACCACAAAATCGTCATATTTACCAAGATACTGGCTATAAAACGTCGAAACTCGAGTCGTGTCGTAATGTTTTAATTTATACTGTATAAAATACAATTTTTACCTATTGTCCCTCATTTATTATCTGTCTTTCATCATATGTCATCTATGATTTATAATCTATCATCTGTTGTGGGTCATTTGTCATCTGTCACTTGTCATCTGTCATTTGCCATCTGTTACCTGTCATCTGTCATCTGTTATTTGCTATCTGTCATCTGTTATCCGTTATCTGTCATCTGTCATCTGTTAACTGTCATCTGTCATCTGTTATTTACTGTCTGTAACAATTTATTGATTCATCTATTATCTGCCATTTGTCGTCAGTTTCTAGTTCTGAGTAATCTGCAATCTGTCATCTGTAATGTGTTATTTATCATGTGTCATCTATCATCTGTCATCTGTCATTTTTCATCTGTCATTTGTCATCTGTTATCTGTCATATGTCATCTCTCATGTCTCATCTGTCATCTGTCATCTGTCATCTGTCATCTGTCATCTGTCATCTGTCATCTGTCATCTGTCATCTGTCATCTGTCATCTGTCATCTGTCATCTGTCATCTGTCATCTGTCATCTGTCATCTGTCATCTGTCATCTGTCATCTGTCATCTGTTATTTACTATCTAAAATAATTTATTGATTTTATGTAGAATGACATATTTCATTTAAAAAGACTCAACTCAAAAAAAACTATAAACGAACTTTTTTTATAATCTCAAAAGATTTTGTCACATAACTAATCATCTATTATCTGCCATCTGTCGCCAGTTTTTAGTTCTGAGTAATCTAAAATCTGTCATCATCATCTGTCACCAGTCATCTGTTATATGTGATCTAGTATATAAATCATTTACCGTCTCATATTTTTTTATTAAGTTTTACTTCAGCTGCCATTTTTCATCTCGAAAACCTCTAACCTCAAAAAGTTGCAAACGAACCCTTTTATATTGTCAAAGTAAAAGATTTCTCAACTATAACATATTATCTATTATCTGTCATCTGTCGTCAGTTATTAGTTCTAAGAAATCTGTTATTTGTCATCTATCATCTCAGTGAAGTTCTAAAGAAATTAATAAACAATTATCATCTATCATCTAATCATCTAATCATCTAATCATCTAATCATCTAATCGTCTAATCATCTAATCATCTAATCGTCTAATCATCTAATCATCTAATCATCTAATCATCTAATCATCTAATCATCTAATCATCTAATCATCTAATCATCTAATCATCTAATCATCTAATCATCTATCATCTATCATTTGTCATATATAAAAGGATACCTTTTGTATGTGAGCAACATGATTCATTTATTTAAAAGTTGTGATAGAGTTTATTTAGAGAAACTCAAATGGAAAATAGTTTTGTTTGCATTATTTTAAACCTGTTATCTTTCATCTTTTATATATTATCTGTTATATTTCATATATCATTTGTTATTTGCCATCTGCCATTTGCAATTTGCCAAACGTCTGTCATTTGAAATTAGTAATCCGTTATAATCTGTAATTTGTAATCCGTCACCTTTCATCTGTGATCTGTCATCTGACATTTGTCATCTGTTATAAACATAAACATCTATTATTTATCATCTGTCATCTGTCTTCTGTCACCTGCCATATGTCATCTGTTAACTGTCATTTGTTAGGTATTATCTGCCATCTACCATTTGTCACCTAGCATGTGTCATATGTCATCTGTTAACTGTCATTTGTTATTTATTATCTGCCATCTGCCATTTGTCACCTAGCATGTGTCATATGTCATCTGTCTTCTGGCATCTGTCATCAGACTTCTGTTCTAATAATAAGTGGGGGAGTAAGGAGTCTGACCCAATTACTAAACGGTTATAGTAATTTCGAGGGATTTAAGACAACAGAACACCCGCAAAAACATACTAAGAATGAAGAGATTACGAAAGAACTTTTTTCAAACGTGAAAGGTAGAAGAAATGAAAGAGAAAATTAATAAAGAAATTACCATTGATGTCATGACAAGAAAATAGGAATTCTGGGAAAAATCATCACCTCTTCTCTTGGTACAGAAATGGGCTTACTATTATTATCATTATTATTTTTCTATAATACGACTTCTTTATATTTTCAAGTTACAGTCGTTATTTCATGTTCCGTAGTTATAAGTGTTATTAGGTACAATTTAACAATTTTTGTTTTTTAAGAAACTAGAGGGTTTGCATTGGATGTGTAGAGGAAAAAAGTGAATGTAACGACTAGTACAAATAATTTCTTTGTTAAAACCTTGTTAAAGATTATCATTTCAATTTGAAACACAACAAACTCAAGTCAACACATTTTTCATTGCGTAAGGACACATGCTGTAACTCACCTGCTCGTTCGGCACAAAAATAATTACGCGTTGCTCAACTTTGAAGAACGGAAGAGGGAGAGAGATAAGATTTCGATCGACGGCGTTGATAACGCGTGACTTATGAAGTGAAGATTCCGTCTTATTATTACCAATTGCGATCCCGTAATGTTGGACGTAAGTGTACACCTGTCCGGTACGACTTTACACGGCGCGTTAACTCCACGGACGTGTAATTATAGGAACGTTAATCACCGCTGCAGAAGAAGTCGAGGCTGCCGCGGCGAAGTTATTAGATTTTCAAAGATACGCCCAGATTTTGGCAGGTAGTAAGTATCTGTAAACAATCCCATTATCTCGTTTAGCCGCGTTTCGCCCCAAAAAGTCGATTGATGGTTATCGCCGTGGAGAAACGCAGGTACGACCTGTGCCTTGTCACGGATGTGGGCCAGCGAAATAATTAGATCTGTCGGATCTATCTCCGTGTGTAATCGTCAGATTGGGATCGAGAGGGAGCGAGTTTAATAAAGTGCATTTGTGTTTTGGATGATCCGTGGCGGTGATAAGGTTGTGTGTAGCTGTCAAGGGGGGGCCGTGAAGGACACGTGCCTGATGAGGTATTCACCGACCAAGGACGGACATAATACGCAATTACGCACTTTATCTCTCCTCCGGAGGAAACACTTTTGTGGTATTACATGGAATTATGAGGGCCTTCGTCGTCGACATTCAATTACGTCAATTAAGATGATGCCCCCCCACACAATTTTACTATTAACTACAATAATTGATACCAATACTAACAAACGTGTTATTATATTATATAAATAATTGTATAGAGGCTTTAACTTCCTGATAAATTTTGATAATTGAAAAATTTCAATTATGTCCACAATAGACACAGATTGGTTTTGTTCTATTTTATGTTTATTAGATTTTAGTTTCCTTCCCAACAGAATATATAAGAAAATACTAAAATATTATATAAAACAAACATTTTGAATGGATGATGCTGGGCGGAGTTCATGCAGCTGCGATGTTCTTCCACTCTAACTATTGTTTCTGGTAGATAGTGAGAATCTTCTTTCTTTCTATTTTAGATCTCATTGGCGTAGAGTAGTTAAGAACAGGAAAACTGATTTTTTACTATTAAGGTTTTTTTAAATGTCTAAAGCATTAAATTATCTACTCGTATGAGGCTTAAAATTGTTAAAAAATTAAATGTTACAATAATATATTTATAACAATAAATATAAAATGATAATTAAGAATAGATAATCATTGATCATTCATAAAGATTGTGTTGAATAAATAAAGACCGTTTTCCCATATCGATGATTCGACGTTTGCCGTTGGAATTAGAGGGCAATAATTCATTTATAATGGTGTAATAAGGGTGACACACACATACAGGGGGTAAATGGTAAATGGTAAAACGCATCACCACCAAGGGACAATTTTATTAAAGTGCCTCAGGGTAAACCTACACACATATACACACACACACTCTTTTTAATTTAATATTAACCCGCCGCAACTCTTCGTTTCTTAATTAAATCCTCTCGGCGGTAATTAAATTGCCGCATTATTAAATAAACATTGTCGTTCATCAATGGATTATCGCTATTTAAATTTAATAAGAAATTCGTGACTAAACAAGGTTTTCTTTCTGATATTATAAACTGATAGTTTTAATTTTACATAAAATAAATCAATTATATTTTCTTGCAGAATAAAATAATAATTAATTTTTCTTCTTTTTCCATATTTGAAATTGTATGGTATATATTTGGACAAGAATGTGTATCGAAAGATTGAAAGCAGAGGATATTGGTGACAACAAAGTATCCATCATCTCGAAAAGTTCTTAAAAAGAGAAATTACTTGATAATTAGATCTAGAAGAAAAAAGCAGAAAGCCCTCTAGTCTATAGCTTTTTATATCATTTTAATGTAAATATGTACAACATTTTATAATAAATAAATAAATAAATATATCTAGAAGAAAAAAATTGCTAAGAATAAATTTCTCGTAAAATATGGAAACGAAATTACTACAAAATTTTGATAAAAAAAGCAAAATATATTACAAGATTATCTATAAAAGAAAGAAAAAATACTAGAAATTTGCAATGTAATTGAATAAAGCTTGAAATATTAAAGAGAAATTGCTGAGAAAAGCAACTTTTTTTTTCTTCTAATATTTTAGGATTTTTTAGATTTCTGCCATTTCCTGTAAAGGTTCTAGAGATTTTTATAATTTTCCAATAATTTTTTTTCATGCCGTTTACAGAATTAACTACAAATTTGGAATATAATTTACTTTAATTGCTGGAAAGTTTTGTTGGGATAATGCTAGAAAAATTAAAAAGAAATTTCTGAGAAAATCCAGAGGAACATAAAATATTTCTAATAAACACTTTGTAACTTTGTTTGTATAACACAATTTATTTACTGCTGACTATAGTTTCGGCATCTCAACGAAACTATAGTCAGCAGTAAATAAATTGTGTTATACAAACAAAGTTACAAAGTGTTTATTATTTATACTTAAAATATTTCTTCTGGATTTTCTCAGCAATTTCTCTTTAATTTTTCTAGCATTATCCCAACAACAATTAAAGTTAAATATATTCCAAATTTGTAGTTAATTCTGTAAACTTAATAGAAAAAAATACTGGAAAGTCGTAAAAATCTCTAGAACCTTTACAGGAAATTGCGGAAATCTAAAAAGTCTTAAAATTTTAGAAGAAAAAATATTATAAAATTGTAATATTTGGTAGATCATTGTAAAAATAAATGAAAGAAAAACCACTGGAAAATTGCAGATATCTGGAAGAGAAATTGCTCCCCCCATTTTAGAGTTTTTTTCTAGAAATTCTAGAAATTTACGATTGAATAAAGGAAGAAACGATTAAAAACTCTTAAAAGAAGAATTGTAAAATCTAAAGCCCTTAGATAGGGATTTTAGAAATTGGAAAAATTTTGAACATTCAAAATAAAAAAGCTTAATTAGAAAATTTTAGCAAATTAAAGAAATATACTTAAAATTGTAAGAACCTTTAAAAATCTGATAATAAATCTACATTTATAATTAAAATGTATTTGTATGGAAAAAAAATTAAGAATAAAATTCTCGCAATTTGGAAGAGAATTTCCATTAAAATTCTAGAAATCTGGAAACAAAATTGCATATTTCTCAAAAGATAAGCCAAAAAATATTGGAAAATAATCTATAAAAAAATAATAGAAACGCGGAACGTAGCTTACTTTAATTTAAATTTAAATTCTAATAAGATGAAGCAAGAAATAGGGTATCAAATTTTTTATTATTATATTTTTTTCTTCTATAATTTTTATACACTTAGAATTTCCTCCTTTATCCACAGATCGACAGATCGACAGATGACAGATGATAGATGATAGATAACATATGACAAATAGCCTATAACGGATGGCAGATGATAAATAATAATAACTGATATGAAAGATAACAGGTAAATAATGTGACAAAAGAGACGATAAAATTGGTGACAGTTGAGAAATAACAGATGATAATTGATGACAGATGACAAATAACAACTACTAGCCTATTATAAACAATTGATGACGGATATCTGATGACAGGTGCTTGATAATTCGTAATATTTGATAGATAACAGTTATGAATATTTTTATAATGATAAGAGAGATGACAATTGATAGTGATAAAACAGATGATATGATTGAATACAATTAAGAAATGACAGATGATCACAGATAATAACACATGACAAATGGCATGCGACAGATGACTGTTTATAGTGAACGGATTATAAATTACAGATTACAAATAGTAAATGACAGTTTACTAATGTCAAATGATACTATACATGTGGCAAATAGTAGGTGGAAGATGGCAGATGACAAATGATAGATGATAGATGATAGCTGGTTTAGTGATTATAATAAATGACAGATGCCAGATGGCAGATGTCAGATGACAAATGAAAAATTACAGACGATGGATTATAGATTACATATTACAAATGTATGCCATTTTGGAAAGAAAAATAATATGATGGTGACAGTTAAGAAATTGCAATGACAGATAACAGATGTCAGATGACAATTGACAGATGACAGATGACAAATGACAAATAGCATATGACAAATAACTGATGACTGATATCTAATGACAGCTGGTTGATAATACATATTATTTGAGAGATAATAATAGTAATAGATAACAGATATGTTTATTATTATAAGAGAGGTGACAATTGATAGTGATAAACAATAACAGATTACAAATGGTATATGAAACACTACTGATGTCAAATGACAAAAGACATATGACAAATAAAAAGTGGCAGAGGACAGATGACAAATGACAAATCATAAATAACAAATGACAGATGACATATGACAGATGACAGTTTATAGAATACAGATATGAAAGATTACTGATGTCAAATGACAAAAGACATACGGCAAATAGAAGGTGGTAGATGACAGATGTCATTTTAAATATGACAAATGACAAATTATAAATGATAAATGACAAATGACAAATGACAAATGAGAAATGACAAATTATAATTGACAAATGACAAATGACAAGTGTAATGTTAAAAAATCTGTATCTTCCAAATTCTATTCCACGTAAATATTTTTAACCTAAAATAATAAATTATGTTTAAACCTTTTTTGTCTACATCAACAATTTTATAATGTGTATTTTGCAAACTAAGAGGTTTGCATGTTTAAAAGTGTTGATAGAGACAAAAAAGACTATATGATTGGTGACAGTTGACAAAAGACAAATTATAGATAGCATATGACAAATAATTGATGTCAGATATCTGATGACAGCTGGTTGATAATATATAGCATATGAGAGATAACATTTAAGAAATATTTTTATTATGATAAGAGAGGTGACAATTGATAACGATAACACAGATGATGTGATTGGTGACAATTAAGAAATGACAGATGATCTCAGATGATAAAAGATCATAGAGGGCAGATAGCAGATACCAGATGGCAAATGTCAAACAAAAAACCTTAAATGACAAATGACAATGACAATGACAATTGACATATGACAATACTAAACCTAACAGCTCCCAAACAGAATGATTTCTTCCAACTGGATACCCATCCATACTCAGAACTGTTTGAAGAGCAATTGGATAATCTAGAAAAAATTGAAGAAGGAACATTCAGCTGAAAATACAACCATTATCTATAGAACCCACAGATTTTCATGATAAATGCCAGAAATTGACTACACCTGGTTAAGATTTGTTAGAGTGGTGTAAAGAAATGAGTTTAGCTTCTTGATGTGCTATACCAATTTTGTGTAGAATTTCGAGATGAATTGAAATAGGTAATAATAATATCGGTGTGTTCCGTTAAAGGAAAAACAAGTTTGTTTCGTTTTTGACTGATCCAGTATACTTAATTTGTTATTATTTACAGCTAGTTTGGTGATAGCTGAGAAATGACAGATGATAGATAACATATGACAAATAACTCATGACGGATGACAGATAACAAATGACATAAATAATAAATATCAGATTACAAATGGCATATGAGAGATTATTGATATCAAATGACAAAAGACATACGGCAAATATGTCAGATGACAAATAACAAATAACATATAACAGATAACAGACAAATGGCAAATAATATATGACAAATAACTGATGCCAATGACAGATGATAAATAATAAATATCAGATTACAAATGGCATATGACAGATTATTGTTGTCAAATGACAAAATACATTTGGCAAATTGAAGGTGGCAGATGATAGATTAAAATATGACAAATGACAAATGACAAAAACTATATAAGAAATGACAGATGACATATGACAGCTAGTTTGGTGACAGTTGAGAAATGAAAGATGACGACAGATGACAAATCACAGATAACATATGACAAATAACTGATAGCGGATGATAGATAAAAATTAGAGATTATAAATAATTAATATCTGATAGCGGATATCTAATGACATCTGGAAAAGAGTAATAAATATTGATAGTGACAAAAGAAATGATATTATTAGTGACAATCGAGAAATGACAGATGACAAATAATAGATGCGTGGATGCTGCTTGATAATACATAACATATGAGAATTAGCAGTTAACAGATATTTTTATTATGCTCAGAGAGATGAAAATTGATAGTGATAAAACAGATGATATGATTGGAGACAATTGAGAAATCACAGATGGTCATAGATGATAGATGACAGATTACAGATTACAAATAGTATATAATAAATAATTTTATTATTCATGTCAAATGACAAAATGGCAGATGACAAAAGACAAATGTGAAATGACAAATGACAAATAAGAAATGACAAATGACAGATGACATATGCAGCTATTGATAGTGATAAAACAGATGATATGTTTGGTGACAGTTGAGAAATGACAGATAATAACTGATGACAGATGACAGATGACAGATGACAAATGATGACTGATATATGATGACAGCTGATTGACAATACATAACACGATAAGAGAGATAACAACTGATATTGATAAAATAGATTTAATGATTTTAGACAATTGAGAAAAAATAGATGATCACAGATTATAAAGATGACAGAAGGAAGATGCCAGATGACCAATGATAATGATGACAGATGACGGATTATAGATTTCAGATTACAAATGGCATATGGCATTGATGTCAAATGACAAAAGACATATGGCAAATAAAAGGAAACAGATGACAGATGACAAATGAAAAATGACAAATAACAAATGGTAGATGCCATATGACAGCTGGTTTGGTAACAGTTGATAAATGACAGATGATGACAAATGATAAATGACAGACAACTGATAACATATGACAAATAACCGATGACAGATGACACATTATAAATAATAAACAATTGATAACCGATAATAACAGTTGATTAGTAATAGATAACATATGAGAGATAGCAGGCTAATAATATTTTTATTATTAGTGATAAAACATATGATATTGGTTACAATTAGCAGACGATGACAGATGACAGATGACAGATGGCAAATAGCATATGACAAATAACTGATGACGGACAACTAATGACAGCTGGTTGATAACACATATCATTTGAGAGATAACTGTTAACATATATTTTTATTATGATAAGAGAGGTGACAATTGATAGTGACAAACCAAACGATATGATTGGTGACATTTGAGAAATGGTAGATGATCAAAGATGATAACAGATTACAAATGGTATATGAAACACTACTGATGTCGAATGACAAAAGACATTTGGCAAATAGAAAGTGGCAGATGACAGCTGACAAATGACAAATGATAAAAAACAAATTACACATGACAAATGACAAGTGACATATGACATACAGATATGAAAGATTACTGATGTCAAATGACAAAAGACATACTGCAAATAGGTTGTAGATGACAGATGACATATGGCATATGACATATGACATATGACATATGACAAATGACAAATGACAAATGACAAATGGCAAATGACAAAAGACATTTGGCGAATAGAAAGTGGCAGATGACAGATGACAAATGACAAATGACAAATGATAAAAAATAAATTACACATGACAAATGACAAGTGACATATGACAGATGACAGGTTATAGAATACAGATATGAAAGATTACTGATATCAAATGACAAAAGACATACTGCAAATAGGTTGTAGATGACAGATGATATATAACATATGACAAATCACAAATGACAAATGGCAAATGACAAATGACAAATGACAAATGACAAACGACAGATGACAGATGACAAATGACAAATGACAAATCACAAATCACAAATGACAAATGGCAAATGACAAATGACAAATGACAAATGACAAATGACAAATGACAAATGACAAATGACAAATGACAAATGACAAATGACAAATGACAAATGACAGATGACAGATGACAAATGACAAATGACAAATGACAAATGACAAATGACAAATGACAAATGACAAATGACAAATGACAAATGACAAATGACAAATGACAAATGACAAATGACAAATGACAAATGACAAATGGCAAATGACAAATTACAAATGACAAGTGTAATGTTAAACAATCGTTATCTTTCAAATTCTATTCCACCTAAATATTTTTAATATAAAGTAATAAATCATGCTTAAACGTTTTTGTCTACATCAACAATTTTATAATGTGTATTTTGCAAACTAAGAGGTTATCAGTGGTGGAAAGTGATAAGCATATGTAGGGTGGGTGGGTGGCCTCTATCCCACCCTCCAATCAGTAAAACATAAGCAAGTGTTGTTTGGAAAAAATTTAGCACAAAATAAAAAAGTAATTAATTTGATAATTTGTACAACAAACTTTTATAAATATGTATTACTATAGCAAAACCCTTGCGTATGTTTTACTGATTGAAGGGTGGAATAGAGGCCGCCCACCCACCCTACATACATACATTACTTTCAATCACTTACCATGTGTAAGTTTGCAGGGAAACACAAAGTAAATACGTTGGTGTAAGTAATAAAAATAATTATTAGCCTTTTAATTTACATCATGAAAACCTAAGTTTGGTGGGTGGGTTGCCTATAATTGTATTATAGAGCTGAATGATGTTTAACAATAAAGTGTTTATTATATTTTTATACTAATACTAAATTAAATATACATATAATTTTAATCATGATCAAGAAATGATTGACTAGAGGAAATTTACGTCTTACTCAACATCTGTAAATTTTAATATAATATAGTGGGTGGGATGTATTACCTAATGAGGTGGTGTAATATTAAGCATGTGTTTAATCTAATGTAATAATTTTCTGTTCCGCTTCAACAATTTTATGTGCATTTTGCAAATCAAAAGGTGATCAGTGGTTTAAAATAATGTGCATATGTAGGGTGGGTGGGTGGCCTCTATCCCACCCTCCAATCAGTAAAACATAAGCTAGGGTTGTTTGGATTTTTTTTAGCACAAAACAAGAAAGTAATTAATTTGATAATTTGTACATCAAACTTTTATAAATATGTATATTACTATAGCAAAACCCTGGCGTATGTTTTACTGATTGGAGGGTGTGATAGAGGCCACCCACCCACCCTACATATGCACATTATCTTCAATCACTGTTCATCTCTTAGTTTGCAGGGAAACAAAAAGTATATACGTTGTTGTAAATAAAAAAAAATATTTGTTAGTCTTCTAATTTATGGTTTAGTGGGTGGGTATTAATAATTTAAAGGCTAATTATATTTAAGAATCCAGTGTTTATTATATTAATCTATAAAATTATATACAACTTTGTCCTTGACAGTTTTCTATCTGCCATAATAACCGTGATATATTGACTTGAAAAATTGACACAAAATATCTAGTTATCCTTGATTTTTTTAAAACATTGTGTGTATTAGTCTCGTAAAACTACACTTTTTTCTATCTTTTATAGTTTCCGAGATTCTCATAGAGAATCAATTCTTTCTCTATTACATACAAACTATTATTTACCTGACATTCTGTGGTAATAATGCCAAATTTTATTTTTATGTTCATACTTTTGGCTTCAGCTTAGATTACATTTCTAGAAAACAACTCACCCTGTATATGTCATTGAAAATTGAACACACTGTATATTGTAAATGAAAATAATGATGAACTTTTTGATCAATTAGTAAGTTATCATCCTTACATTCCGAACCATATCTCATACAATCGTACAAATACGTTTTTAAAACGCGCTACCCCCACGGCCTTAATGGTGCAACATTATGTGAGCACCGCTGGCAGCCATGCTGCATATCGCGTGTTCGGGCCCATTAAATAAGCAGAAACAAATTAAAGCGAACCAATATCTCGGTGCCAGCGCAGGACTATTCATTCCATCCAAATAAAATGGCCGTAGATCAAATTAAAATAAATATTTTCGACGTCCGTTTCCATCATCGAAATTAATGCCTAATATAAATCCACGCGTGTAAAATGAAAAAAGTAGAAAAAAAATCCATTCGATACCGGTCCGAATTCAGATAATCATCAAATACGATTAATTATTAATTACATCATCGAATATTATTAATTAGTGATTCGTTTTTTTTTTGTGTAATATAATTTGCTCAGAATTTATTATTAATTGTTTAATTGTGGAGGTGGTATATCTTGAATATGATGAAGAAGGATGACTTTTATACCAAGTTTATTCTCACTTAGTTGACTGTGTTCAACAGTCTGAAATCATCGAACCTCAATACGTCCCCTAATCAGAAGTTGCGGAGATTTAATAAAGAACTTCGGGTGGGGGCGGCGGAGGAGCGGCGTAAATTAAAATTACAACAATTAGTGCAACTTTATAAACAAATTAACGGGGGAATCCCCGTCGCGGACGGCAACACCTTTTCTTGATGTATCGCTTTAATTGTGAACCGGCCCCAAACCGCGATCGCCGTTTTAATGAATTTTCCGCCGCGTTCTTTCCTAATTAAAACACACCCTGATTATGATTTACACTTTCTAATTAACAAGCTACCCGCTAAACTTTAAAACTGTAATCAAACGCCCCCCGTTAACAACCGGAATTATTATTAGTATCGCGCGTAAAATTTATTTTTATTCACAAAATGATAAACGTTTTTCTTAAATTTTGTACTATATTGTACACACAAAGTTATTATTATCGAACTAATTTACTAAAAGTTTTTTAGTATTGACAATTACTATCAAAACTGTAGTCTATAAAATGCTAATATAATCAAAATACAATCCTTTTTTTAATTCTGCATGCGAGATGGACGGTTTTATTCCATTGAGAGAACCTCAATTCCAGAAATTTGAGGATTTTCTTCAATTGGAGACGAAGATTCTGTTGGTCTTTTCATCAGCTAGGATGTGTGAAAAATTAATTAATAATATATCAAGGGTGCGTTCTCATTTAATGTTAGAAATTACATCAACCTATTTCATTACTACTACAAACTATCTGATTTAAGGTGTATATTTTTTTAATAACTTAATCATTACAACGATTAATTCATACAATTAATTCAATGAAACTTGTATTGCGTGCACAACTTCAATTGAGCGCGCCGTAAAGAATCAAAGTATGCCTCTGGTGCAGAGGGAGGGGGTGGCGCGATCAAGGGTGCGAAATTACCATTTTATTAGAATCCCAGTGGATGTTAATGGGGGCCCGTCGATAATAATAACTCTTTAATATGTGGGGGTTATCTATCACTCGGTACTGACACGACGAAAATCCGCACTAAATCCGGACCTAACAAACAACACGCGTTAAATAATTTAATTAAATCAGATCGGCGAGGGTGACGGGAGGATTTCGGGCGGGGGTGTGTGTGTGTGCAGTTTTTAATTTCGACTCTGTAAACATTGCGGATTACAACCGGATTAAAGTTGTCAATGGATCCGCTCCAAATATATATATTGGTCCGTGACGCTTTGTTTTTTTTTTTATGTGCGCCCTTTTGTGCGTCGCACGCCTTCGGGGTTGATTTTTCATAATGGCCCCGCACCCTCGCGGATTAACTACGATCCGATTTAATCAATGTTACGATCGTTAAAAAACGATACGTTATGAGGCAGCGTGAGGTAATTAAAATGTGTTCCCCAAGGCTCAGCGATTTGTTCATTTAAGGTTTAAACGTTATAAATTCTTAGTGAAATTAAGAAGAAAAAAACAGATATATATTTTTTAATTATTATCAAAATGTATCACTAAGTGAAAGCCTCCACAATTATTTATTATATATTTTTTAGTAATAGTTGCGTGTTTTATAAAAAAAAGAAGCAAACACAAAGTGTTCTTTATCAATAGTTATCTGATATAAAAAAATATAACAAATACAAAAGTCAAAAAAGGTTTGGCGACTTAATTTTTTCTAATGCCAAGAACTTCGGATGAAAATTCTAGAAATTTCGAAGAGAAATTAATTTTGATAAGAGAATGAAAGGTCTAAAGATCTTAAAAGAAACATGAAGAAACGTTTATAATGAATTATGGAAATCTGAAAGTTAAATTTTTGGAAAATTTCAATAAAATAAATTTTGAAAACCTCGAAAAAATTCTCGTAAATTGGAAGAGAAATTCATTAAAAAAATGACTACAATAATCTGATATCTAGCAACTAGTAACAAGTGTTAAAATTTTCATCTGTCACTGTAAAATATACACCACAAACTGGCAGTAATCAACTGTCCACAGTTAAATGATTAACAGTTGACATTTGACGCAAACCATCTGACAACTGTCAACAATAAATTATGATTTACCATCTGTCAGCTGCCAAATCTCATATGTCAACTTATTAGTTTATCAATATATTTCAATAATTTGTAAATCGGCAACTGATAAAAGGAAAAATTCATCGAATGTCATTCGTTGTCTGTTAATTACGAATTGTCAACTGTTAGCGGACAGGTAGTTGTCAATTAAATACTATGATATATATCTGTCAACTGATTGGTGATTATAAATTGCCTATAATAACTCGACAGCAGGCAACTAGCAACAGTCAACAATAAATTGTCACTTTTTTATCTGTTGAGAATTGACAGATGTCGCTCAAAATCAATTGGAAATAGTCAACAATAAATTGTCATTAGTCATAATTGACATTTTATTGTTCACCATCTCTCAAGTGTCAAACGTCATCTGTCATCTGTCATCTGTCAACTGTCATCTGTCATCTGTTATTCTGTCATTTGTCATTTCTCATTTGTAATCTGTCATCTGTCATCTGTTATATACTATCTGTAACAATTTATTGATTTGACGACAGTTGCCATATTTCATCTATAAAACCCTCAACTCAAAAACTTGTAAACAACTTTATTATGATGTCATAGAAAAACAATTTTTCACCTATAGATTATCACCTAATATGACAATATAAAAACTCGTTTACAGTTACTTGAGTTGAAACGGATAACTGACAGATGACAGATTACAGATTACAGATTACAGATTACAGATTACAGATTACAAATGACAAATGAGAGGTGACAAATGACAAATAACAAATGAGAAATGACATGTGGCAGTTGACATATGGCAGATGTGGTTTGACACTTGACAGATGATGAACAATAAAAAAACAATTAATTATTCATGATTGTCCGATGCCAATTGACAAATTATTATAGTCAAATGATAACTAACATTTAATTGTCAGTTAAAATTTAACTAATGACAATTTATTGTTGACTATTTCCAGCTGATTTTGACCGTCATCTAATGACAGTTGACAGATGACAGATGAGATATGACATATGACAGATGACAGATGACAGATGACAGATGACAGATGACAACTGTATTTTATCATAATATAATAGTGCAAAATATTTATATGTGAGCAACATGATTAATTTCTTTAGATTTTCAAGATTTCTTAGAATATCTTAGATATTAGATATACTGAATCACATATGCCATATGACACGTGGCAGGTGATAGAAAATATTACAAATTACGTAGACCTAGTGACTGATGACAGATGACAGATAATAGATGATAAGTGATTGGAGAGAAATGTGTTTCTTTGACAATGCAAAAAAGTTGTCATTTTCAATCTGTTGAGAAGTAACAGATGACAGTCAATATCAACTGGCAACAGGTAAAAATAAATTGTCATTAGTCAAATTTCAACTGACAATTAAATGTTAGTTGTCAGTTGACTACAACAATTTGTCAATTGGCATCGGACAATCATGAACAATCAATTGTTTTTTATTGTTCATCATCTCTCAAATGCCAAATGTCATCTGCAACCTGTCATTTGTAATTTTTCATCTATTACCTGTCATTTGTCATTTGTCTTGTCACCTGTTATTTGTCATTTGTCATTTGTCATATGTTATCTGTCATTTGTCATTTGTCATCTGACATCTGTCATCTCTCATCTATCATTATTTACTATCTGTAACAATTTATTGACTTTATGTCAGCTGCCACATTTCATCTAAAAGAAACTCCTAACTCGAAAACTCTACACAAATTTTATTATATTGACATAGAAAAACATTTTTTCACTATTGTGACAATATAAAAAAGTTTCTTTTCAGTTGTTTGAGTTGAGAGTTTTTTTTAGATGAAATCTGAAATCTACATAAAATCAATATATGGTTACAGATGACAGGTGACGCATGACAGATGACATATAGTAGTCATTTGTCATTTGCCATTTGTCATTTGTCATTTGTCATTTGTCATTTGTCATCTGTCATCTGTCACGTGTCACCTGTCATCTGTCATCTGTCATCTGTCATCTGTCATCTGCCAACTGTCACCTGCCACCTGTCATCTGTCATCTTTCAGTCTACATAAAATCAATAAATTGTTATAGATGACACATGACATATGACAGATGACAGATATATAGTAGATCACATATGACAGATTAGAACTAGTAATTGACAACAAATGATAGATTAGGATAAAATACAAATGTCACCTGTTATCTGTCATTTTTCAGTGTCAAACGTCATCTGTTTTCTATCATCTGTCACCTCTCATTTGTTATTTATCATCTGCCATTTGTCATAATAATAATAATAATATTTATTGGTGTTTTATAGAAAGTCTTTACGCAAGTCAGACTTTGTAGTTTACTATAATAAAATTAGCAATAGTGAATAGTGATTGTCACCTGTCATCTGTCATCAATCACCTATCATTATTTATTATCTGTAACAATTTATTACTTTTATGTCAGCTGCTACATTTTATCTAAAAAAAACTCTCAACTCAAAAATCTCTAATCGAACTTTATTATATTGTCATAGAAAAACATTTATTCACTTATAGCTTATCATCTATTATGACAATATAAAAAAGTTTGTTTACAGTTTTTAGAGTTGAGAGTTTTTTAGATGAAAATGGCAGTCTACTTAAAATCAGTAAATTGTTACAGATGACAGATGACAGATGACACATGACAGATGATAAATGACAGATGACAGATATAAAGTAGATCACATATGACAGTTTTCTGAGAACTAGTAATTGGTAACAAATGACAGATTATGATAAAATACAATTGTCACCTGTTATCTGTCATCGGTCATTTGTCATTTATAATATGTCATATTTCATCTGTCATCTGTATCAATTTATTGATTTTATGTAGACTGCCATTTTTATTTATTGGTGTTTTATAGACAGAGTGTTTGCGCAGGCCAGAGTTTACATTTGTAGTTTATTATAATAAAATCAACAACAGTGAATAGTAATTGTCACCTGTCATCTATCACCTGTCATTTGTCATCTGTCATCTATCATTATTTACTATCTGTAACAATTTACTGATTTTATGTCAGCTGCCACATTTCACCTAAAAAAAACCTCTCAACTCAAAAACTCCAAACGAACTTTATTATATTGTCATAGAAAAACATTTTTTTTCACTTATAGCTTATCATTTATTATGTCAATATAAAAAAGTTCTTTGAGCTGAGAGTTTTTTTTTTAGATGAAAATGGCAGTATACATAAAATCAATAAATTATTACAGATGGCAGATGACACATGACAGATGACAGACAATAAATGAAAGATGACAGATATATAGTAGATCACATATGACAGATGATAGATGACAGTTTACTCAGAACTAGTAACTGACAACATATGACAGATTGAGAAAAAATACAATTGTCACCTGTTAACTGTCATCTGTCATCTCTCAGTGTCAAACGTCATCTGTGATCTGTCATTTGTCATTATAATAGTAATAATAATATTTATTGGTGTTTTATAGACAGAGTCTTTATGCAGGACAGAATTTACATTTGTAGTTTACTACAATAAAATTAGTAATAGTGCATAGTGATTGTCATCTCTCATCTGTCACTTGTCATCTGTCATCTGTCACCTGTCATCTTTTATCTATCATTATTTACTATTTATAACAATTGATTGATTTTATGTCAGCTGTCCACATTTCATCTAAAAAAAAAAACTCTCAACTCGAAAACTCTAAACGAACTTTATTATATTGTCATAGAAAAACATTTTTTTCACTTATAGCTTATCAATTATTATGACAATATAAAAAAGTTCGTTTACAGTTTTTTGAGTTGAGAGTTTTTTTTATATGAAAATGGCAGTCTACATACAATCAATAAATTGTTACAGATAGTAAATAATGATAGATGACAGATGACAATTGACAGGTGACAGATGTCAAATTACAAATGACAAATTGCAAATCACAGATGACAGATTACAGATGACGTTTGACATTGAGAGATGACAGAACTCAAAACTCTAAATGAACTTTATTATAACAGAAAAAGTAGTATAACAAAGTTAAACGTTTTTCTGTTATTCATTAAAAATGTACTATGAAGTGAACGCCTCCAAAATTCAAGAACTTTATTATATTTTCATGAAAAATCAATTTTTCACTCATAGTTCAACTCAACTATTATGACCATATAAAAAAGTTTGTTTATAGTTTTTAGAGTTGACAGTATTTTTTTAGATTAAAATGGCAGTCTACATAAAATCAATAAATTGTTACAGATGACAGATGGCACACGACAGATGACAGATGATAAATGATAGATGACAGATATATAGTAGATCACATATGATAGATGATAGATGACAGTTTACTCAGAACTAGTAACTGACAACAAATGACAGATTAGGATAAAATACAATTGTCACCTGTTATCTGTCATCTCTAAATGTCATTCGTCATCTAAATGTGATCTGTCATTTGTCATTTGCCATTTGTTATTTTTCATGTGTCATACGTCATTTGTCATTTGTTATTTGTCATTTGACACCTGTCACTTGTCATTTGTCATATGTCATCTGTTATCCTGTTGATTTTATGTCAGCTGCCATATTTAATCTAAAAACAAACTCAACTAAAAAACCTTTTTAAATAGATGATAGATCACAGATTACAGATGACAGCTGACAGATGGAGGTGACAGATGACAAATGGCAGATCACAAATGACAGATAATAGTTGACAGATAACAGGTGACAATTGAATTTTATCATAATATAATCGTGAAAAATATTTATATATTAGCATGATGATTAATTTCTTTAGAACTTTTCCAGGATTTCTTAGAATATTTCTGAAATCGGATATAGCAGATCACATAGGACAAATGACTGATGACAGATGACAGATAATAGATGATAAGTGATAGGAGAGAAATGTTTTTCTTTGGCAATGCAAAAAAATTCGTGTAAAGTTCGTTTTTTTTTAAAGATGAGATCACATATGGTCGATGGCATATTGACATATGTCAAACGATTGTTGACAAATATTTTATGAAGAAATTTAGAATTTAGAATTTAGAATTTACGAAAATGTGCAAAGTAAAACAATTATATAGTTAATTTTGAAAATTAATTTGAAGGAACTGAAGTTTTCTAAATTGAATATTGAAACTAGTTTAAATCGATTGATGAGAATGGTTGCGACCGTTACTAATACAATGTTTTTTTAATAACATATAAAGCATCTTGAGATTTATTCAAGGTCATCCAAAAATCTTTCAAGGTCACCTGTTGTTAATCTAAATACTTTTAAGGTAATGTAATTATCATTTTAGTTAATCAAAGTCATTTGAGTTTATTCATATCTCTGAATTTCTTAATTCTGTTAAAATTGTGTTTTAATATCAACAAAAAAGTATCAAATTTTAAATTCAAATTTTTAAAGTCATCTAACGAACATGTAATATTTTCTGAGGTCATCCGATTATTATTAAAAATTATCAAGTTTATTCAATATTAGCCATCTTTTGTTCAAGATTTTTAACGATAATTCAAGATTGTTAAAAGTTATGATTACTCAAGGTCATCCAAGGTCGTTCAAGGACAATATTTGAGGTTGTTTAAGGTTATTCAACGATTAGAGATTTTAAACTCAAACTCTAAACTTAAGTTCCTTATCTTTTTCGGGAGATCTGAAAGATTTTTGGAGTCATATTGAAATTAATGTTTTTGCAGATTTCCTTTAGAAATACGACAAATTTTACAAAATTTTTTAGACAAAAATTAAAGTTAATAAACGTAAGGTATATTAGTAATTGATATGACTTTGTTTTGCTTCTTTCACAACTTTTATTTATTTAACTTTCCTAACTAGTTTCGATCACGCCATCATTATCATTCTGAACAACTTTTATTTGAGCAAAATTTTTATACACTTTTCAGTTTTCGAGAAAAAATTTATATTAAAAATTTTGACGTTTATTCCGTATTTTACTAGAAAACTGTAACACTTCATAAAACTATAAATATGAAATAAGAAATTTATGTACATTAGTTTGTTTTGCCTTTGCAGGAGAAGTAAAATGATAGCCATATCGATTGTCAATTAAATTATTGAGCTTTTTTTTCTTGATTCCATACAATTCGTAATAAACGTTACAAAAGCGGTCATTTATTTTCGAATTTGATTTGGCCCGGCTTGGCCGTCCGGTCCGTTACGAATCGTTGCCGTTTCTCGGAAAAATCGTCTCATTCTTTTTCTAAAGAATGGTGGAAACAATTTATCTTTTTTATTCCCATTCAGCGACAAGATCACTCGCCTATTCTCCCCCTAGCGAACAATAGAAGCGCGGGGGTAGTTTTTTTTCTTCTCTTCACACCGTGGTGGGAATAGTTTACGAAACCATTGACACCTGTTCAAATTCGCATAAATCTTTTTATATAAATGATGGCGAGGGTAACATTGATGATCGTAGATATTTTGTTATTAATTTAAAATTTATATTATGATCGTAACCCAAAGGGAAATAGCTGTCTAGATTTTTTTACATATTAATGATAGAATTTTCGTTCATTAAGGTTTGTTGAAGTCGAAAACGATCGAATAAAGAATTGTCCGCCAGATTTTTTTACACACTAATGATAGAATTTTCGATCATTAAGTTCTGTTGAAATCGAAGAAGTTGAAATAAAGATATTTACGCCATTTCGCGACTCGAAAGGTGCAGAAATATTAAAAATCTCTCAAACGACCTTGGAAAGTCATTTGTACAAGCTGGGATATGTTAGTAAACTCAATATTTGGGTTCCTCATGAAATCAAAGAAATTCAATTAACAAAGCGCATAAACGCTTACGACATGTTCTTGAGAAACAAATAATATTATTCATTTCTCAAACGAATTGTCACTGGCGATGAGATATTGATAGTTTACGACAACCTCCTGCGAAAACGATCATTTTGCAAGCATGGTGAACAAGCTCCAACCACTTCAAAAACAAATATCCATCAAAAGAATGTTTTGCTCTTAATTTGGTGGAATTACAAAGGCGTCGTATTTTCTGAACTATAACCAAGGAACCAAACCATCAGTACTCTCACCAATTGGATAAATTGAATGAATAAATAACACATCTACTAAGATCTTCATAGAATTGATTTTGAGTTTACCAAAACTTTCAAAAATCTATAATCATAAAGATGATGATGAAGAAATTTTTTCCTCGAAAAAGGAAAAAATTTACATCAACATCATTACTCATGCTAATAGTGTTTCGATGTTTTGCGAAAAAGCCACAAAAGATGAGAAATTGCGGACCTGTACGGTCGAAATCGTCTTTGTTATTCATAAAGCGTTCGCACCCGCACAAAAGCCGCACATTTCACACACCGGACTGTTTAAACGTGGAATCATCATCGAGTCCTTTTCACGTGGGCCCGTCCGTGAAAATTCGTGATAAATCGTTTACGAAAAGGGTCGCTACTCGAGGGGGGCTACAGGTGCTTGCACAAACAAATGAAATTGTTGTCGGTTTCACTCTCTCTCTCTCTCTTTCCATTTTTTTTTGTGTTCACCCCGCACGCAGGGGTTGTTGCGTGGGCGGCAAGAATTGTCTTAGATACGGGGTAGATTCCGAGATCCTAATCGTCGATTCGCCAGACAATGAGGCGTCGTCAGGGAGAGATTTCCTATCAGGTCGTTAGGTTTTTTTCCTTATGGGAACATAAAATTCTAAGAGTTGTTTTCGATATAAATAAATGCATCGTTATATCTTTTAACAACAATCTAATTACGAAGAACGACTTTTATCCACTAATAGGAGGCAATTGAAAATAAAAGAAAACAGTTTAAAAGTCGATTTCATTCGAATTCCTGGAAAAATCCAGAGAAATTGAAGAATAGTTGTTTACTTAAAATAATAAATACTGGATGAAAAATTCGTGAAACCTTCTCTAAATACCTGTATACCTAAATATTGAAAAAGCCTCGAAGGTAATTCTTCAAATTAAGAATCTCTATGAAGTAGAAACTGGGAAATTAAGGACAGTTGTTCGAAAGTCAACTCAAATATCAAAAACTAGAAGAGTCTATAAATCAATGAGAAAAATTGCTGCCACAAGAAAGAATATTGGTAGCATTCAAAATGCTAACTATTGTTTCTAAAATATTTCAATAGATAAGAGTAGAAATTCTCTAAAAATTGAGAGAAGAAAAATTCTTAGACAAAACAATTCAAAAATATTTCACACAATTAAATTGGGAAATGCTTAAAATTTTAAAAAAACTAAAAAAGTAAAGGGTAAAAATTTAAAATGTATTAAAATCCTTTAGTTCGCTGTAGAAAATAAAATAAAAATTTAATTTTAAATTATTGGGTAAAAATTTCTTTAGAAACTGACAAGAGATTGGTGGAAATTTCTAGAACCCATGAAAAAATTATTCCGAAATTGGATTTCTCTATTTATTTAAAGTTCAAAATATCCCACAAAATAACACAGGAAGTGATAAAAACAAATCTAGAGAACTGCTGAAATATTATATATCCCTCTAAGAATATTCTCGCAATTTTGAAGAGAAATTCTTACGAATTGCGAACAATTAAAGAGAAATAGCTCCAATTTCTTTATATATATTTTTAATTTAAGACAGTGCAGAAAGACTTATTTATTTTTTAATTCATAAGAAGTTCACTTAACTCAATTCTTCAATTTTTTCGAAATTCTAAGAGGGAACGAATTAAAGTTTCTGGATAATCCTAGAAATCTTGAGGAGAATTTTCTAAAAATTCTAGACTCTTGAAGAAAATTTTGACAATCTGGAAGAAAAACTGAAAGAAATGTAAAATTTTCGAAAAAAATAGATAAATAGTTTAAGAAACCTTCAAAGATAATTTTCACCATTCATGGAAGAATCTAGAAAAGTGGAAGAAAAATTGCTTAAATAAAATAATAAATACCGGATGAAAAATTCGTGAAACCTTCTCTAAATATAAATAGAATACTGAAAAAGGTCTGATGAATTTTCTTCAAATTAAGAATCTTTATAAAGGAGAATCTGGAAATGAACTCAAATATTAAAAATATAAAATTCTAGAAATCAGTGAGAAATCAGTTGTTGCAACAAGAATGAAAATTGGTGGCATTAAAATGCTATAAAATATATTATAGTTTCTAGAGTGAAAGAACATTCTTCACGAGTGAACTCCGCCTTTCAGCGTGCTGACGAAATTATTTGTATAGTTTTGTTTACTGTTTTAAGCAAGTCTGATAAAGGTCGAATAAATAAATAAAAAAATAAAACAGATAAGAGTTGAAATTCTTTAAAAAGTGAAATAAGAAAAATTATTCAAAATAATTCAAAAATATTTCCACAAAATTAAATAGGATATGCTTAAAATTCTGAAAAACTACTGAGAATCCTCTAAGACTAAAACATTTGTTTAGAAACTGAAGATAAATTGCTGGAAAAATCTACAACCTTTGAAAAAAAAAATTCCAAAATTGGAAGAGATTTCTCTATTTATTTAAAATTAAAAATATCCCACAAAGTAAAATAGGAAATGATAAAAACAAATCTAGAGAACTTCTGAAGTATTTTATAACCCTATATTCTCGCAATTTTAAAGAGAAATTTTTAAGAATTGCGAACAATTAAAGAGAAATTCCTGAAAAAAAGCTTTTTATATATGACGTGTCTAATATTGTACAACAATGAACAGACCAATAAAATAGTATCTATTCAATTCTATTTTATTCTAAAATCTGTAAAAAAGAAATGGTGAGATTTTTCTAAAAGTGGAAGCAACTGGAAAATTCCATAAATATCAAAGAAAATTCTTGAAAAATAAATGAAGGAATGTTTGAATAATTTTTGATCTTGAAACAAATTTAAATAAAATTAATAAATGTGCATAAAATTATCGAAATATGAAGAAAAATATGCGGGAAAATTCAAACAGCCTCAAAGAAAATGTACGTCAAGAAATGAAGAAAAAGGACATTTCTAGAAATCTGGAAGATAAATTCTTGAAAAGTTCTGAAAATCTGAAGGAAAAATTGCATCAACATTCTATAATTCTCAAAGAAAATCTAAAGAAATGGTAAGAATTAAATTAATAAGCACTAAAAACCTTTCTTCACAAAAAAAATGTGAAGAAAGGTTTTTAGTGCTTATTAATTTAATCAAATTTATCTTCACGTAACTCACAAAAACCAAACTATGGTAAGAATTGTTTAAAAGCGAAAGAGAAATGCTAGAAAATTCTATAAATCTTGAAAATCTACAATTTGGTAGGGAAATTCCAGGAATTAAAAAAAACAATATATAAATTATTATAAATTGATAGAAAATTTTGTAAAAGTTTGAATTTTTGAAAAGGATTCTCGCAGACCGAAAGAAAAATGCATACAACTTTTGAATTCTGTAAATCGGAAGGAAAATTGCGTAAAAACTCCAAAAAAATTTTAAATTCAAAATCCTGAAAAAAATTAAAAATCTGAAAAGAAAACTGCATGAAAAACTCTCAGAGAAAACTATCGAAATTAGGAAATGAAATTTTTTAAAGATAGTGCAAGAAATTTTGATAATTTCTCTAAACATAGAAGAGAGCTTTTTGAAATATTCGAGAAAACTTTGTGGAAATTCGGAAAATTATAAACGAAACGAAACATTTTTGAAAAATAAATACAGAAAATCTCAAAGTAAAATACTGAAAATTTTTAGAAAACTATTAATAATATTAAAAATTGTTAACATTGCGTAAATTTCTCACAACTTGGAGAAATTCTAGGCAAAGAAAATGATGATAAGTTAGAAAACGCTTCAAAAGCAGGAGAAGAAATTGCAGGAAAAAATATTTTTTTTTTACAATCTTGCTGAAAAATTTTAAAATTCTTGAAATACCTTTTTGCAAATTAAAAGAAAGTCCTTGAAGAAAATGTTTGTTATTTGAATCCTTGAAGAGAAATTCCGCGCAAACTCTAGAATAATGTGAGGAAAGTTATTAGAAATTTGAATCAGATAAAACAATTGGAAATTGTCGAGATTTGAAAGGGTAATTCCTGAAAAAAAATACAACCTTCTATGAATATTCTCCAAATTTGAGTGAGAAATATTAGAAAATTTTAAAATAATTGCAGAGAAATTATTGAAAAAAGTTAAAAAGCAGCAATGAAATGGTGAGCATTTTCTAACAGTGGAAATTCCATTAATTTTTTAATTAAATCTTGTAAATTCCTTATTTTCTTATTCTTAAAAATCTCATGATAATAGGCATTTGTAGCTTAAGTATAAAGGTTTTTGTTTTGTTCTTTTTTATACCTAAAATTTTAAAATATCGAGTTCTTTTTTTGTTGTAAATTTTAAAACTTTGAACATTAAAAAAAAGATTTTATTAATTTGCGAAATTTTTAAAAGCGCACATTTTAGACTTTTAAATAAAAATATTAAGCATCATTCATTTATTAAATAGAACAAAAATGTTTTTGTTGTAATCTAAGAATGGTAAGGATTTTTTTAAATACTAATAAAAATTATTATGATACAACTTTAAAAATACAAACATTTCTTAAGAAATCTAACCTTTTAAAATATCAAACAATTTTTAAAACAAATAAATAATGAAGAATTTAGGTTTTGTAAAATTTTTAAAAACAAAAAGGGTTATTTTTTCTTTAAAATTTTAAATACAATTTTGAAAAGTTTTTTTTTTCTGTAATTTACGAATTTTGAAATCGTTAAACTTCTTCAAATATGTTGTTTAAATCTTAAAGCAATTTCTTAAAATTATGTTTGATAGAGTATAGTAAGGAGTATCGACGGTGTATCTTCATTGCCCGCAGAACATCTTCGTTAGCAAGTTCCCACCAGTCTGAATTGGGTAAGGCCCTTTTCCTTGAGTTCGTCTACCAGGATCTGATATTTTATTCGCGTTGAGTCTGCAATAACCTCTAGAGCCTTCTTTTATAAATGTACATTTCGTTCACAAGGTGAATCAATATCAATATCAAACCTAACCTTAATGGAACTGTATTTGATGTCATCTTTTTCTGTTGTTGTTGGCCATTTTGTTTAAACGAAAAGGGAATTCATTTTCACTGAATCGGCTCATTAAGTTCTAAGCTGGGACAGAAGGCATAGTGTCGTAGCAGTACGTGGTCTCAATGTTCGATTGGCACACACATTTTTAAAGTGGTTGATGGTAGCCTTCCTTTTCTTGCCTCTGTATAGCTTCTACCCTGAGTTCTCAGTCGTGGAATTTGTCTGTAATTTTCTAGGCCAGATTTGCAATTTTCAATTAATGTGACCCATTTAGTTTGTTAATTTGTGCAATAATAGTATAATCAGAGGAATTATATGTACTTTTGGTGTTTAATTAGGACTCTGTGCTATGAGGTGGAATTTATGTTAGGGTTTTGTTCAGTTGTTGATAGTCCGATCATATTTCCATGTTGCAGAAATTAGTACCATACCAGTGTAATTGGAGGGTTCAGGTGAGTTTTGTTCTTATCCAAATTGTTTATGTAAATCAGAAAAAGTAAAGGCCCCAGGTTGGAGCCATGTGGGACACCAACTGTTACATTGCTTGGATCTGACTTGTTGTTTATATCCACGCCTGCGAGACATAAATTTTGAACACTTCTTGGTAAAGTTATATTTGTGTAATTTTAGTAGTAATATAGCATGTGAGATGTAATTAAATGATTTACTGAGATCAAAGAAGATTGAGCAGTAATATTTTTATACTCATAAGAATCAATTATTGTGTCAATTAGATTTTTTATTGTCGAGGTTTTTGAGTTTCAAATTAAGCTAATATTTGTCATTTAATTACTACTTCAATTTTTTTTGCAAATACAGGTACCAGTGAGATTGGTCTTTAATTTATTATGTCGGACATACCTCTCGACTTATGGACCAGTACAACTTGAGACAACTTTATGCCTTTAGCGTAAGATCATTTTCTAATACTGATGTTTATGAGTTTTGTAAGTGGAACAACACTAAGGTCTTTTATAGTCTTGATTAGTAGGTAAAGAATTGATTATTGCTTTGTTCCACTAATTTCATTAATTAGTGAAGCAACCAAGTGTTAATCAATGCTTTACCTTTTATTTCATGTGTGTTTTCAAATTTTCAACTATTTTTGGCAAAATTCTGGCAAAATTTAACGATTTATTTACTTATATTTATGTTTACTAAAAATTAATTTCCTACTATTGTTGGCAAATTTTTTTGGAAAATATTTAATTGGTTTTAAGTAAATGTTCAATTGTTTTTTTGTGTAAATTTAAAAACTTTTTTTCAGCAAAATTTCACTTTTTGGACATTTTTTTTTGCTGTTCATTGGCAAATGTTTACCATGAAAATAAGGCATAGTTTATTCCTTACTTCACTTGTTTATTTAAGTGTTAGATGTACGTTTCGTTCACAAGGTGAACATTATCAATAACAAGTTTGTTAAAGTGTGTCTTAATTTCATTTACAAAACACTTCACGTAAACTCAAACCAACAATATTTTACCAATTGTTAAGAAATTTACGCAATGTTAACAATTTCTCAAGCAAATTTTCAACTATTATATTTATTTGGTATTTATTTGTCAAATCTTTAACTACTTTTCGTAAAACGTCAACTGTTTTTATATTTTTTCAAATGATTTTAATTATTTATTTTTGTTTCTTAAAATTTCTATTATTTTAGAACTAAATTTAAATTATCTTTTACCTAAATTTTTCTGCGAGAAGTTTTTTTCTTAGCAAATGTTAATTGTATTTTATTTTAAGAAAATTGAAGCAGTTTTAGAAACATTTTAAATGCTTTTTTCAAATTGAACACTGAATAAAACACTTACTATGTTTTTAACCACTATAATTTATTATAATATATAAATATATTACAATGTGTACGACTTAAGTTTTTTTTCAAATTGTTTTTCTCAACAGAAGTTAATTGTTTTTGATTAAATTTAAAGTGTTTTGTTGATAATTTTCAAACTTATTTGTTTCTCTTGATACAATTTGCAATTCTTAATATTTTTATTTTAGGTTTTTATGGTAAAACTGTTTTATTTTTTAACCTAAAATATAACCTAGCAAAATAGAAGAAAATAATAGCAAAAATAACATTAAATAAAAATAATAATTAGTTTAAAAAGAACATACAAAAATAATAAAAGTTTTAATTGAATTTTAGATAAATTTTAACTGTATTTTTATGCAAATTTCAACTCTTTTTTACAGATTTAAATCGTTATTGAGTTTTTATTATTTATTAGAAATTATTTCATTTTCATAAACTATAACTGTTTTTGAAGCAATATTTTGCAAAAAAATTTAGGTCTTTTTTTTGTAAAAATTTCAAGCGGTTTACATGAATTATTTTTTTTTAAAACTATTTTAACAAAATGTTCGCAAAATTTTAAGGATGTATTTTGAAAATTGTTAACTTTCAACAATTATTTTTACTATTTTAAATTTATTTGCCAAATTTTAATAACTGCTTTAAACTTTATTTCAGCACGTTTTTCTGACAAATTGTAATTGATTTTTTGTAATTTTCAAATTCTTTTTAAACGAATTTTTAACAATTTTGGCAATTTTTTTTACTGTTTTCTGTCAAATTTTTATTTATTGTTACATTTTAATTATTTTAGAACTAAATTTAACTTTTATTCTAATCCGAATCTGAATTAAAACTGTTTTTCTAAATTATTACAAAACTTAATTGTTTTTGATTCATTTTTAAACAGATATTTAAGTGTCTTTTTGACAAAACTGTTTTGTTATCAATTTTTTGGGAAAATTTTAATGGTTTACTTAAAAAATGTTTAACTGTGGTTTTAACAATTTTTTTACAAATCTTTATATATACAAACATTTTTGTTGTAGACAATTTTACATAGTAAAGCAACATAAACGAAAAAAATGACTCTCAGTCTGTTTTATTACTTTTGTCGCTTGAATGCACTTCATTACAATTTTTTATTTATTTGCCAAATTTTCAACTGTATTTGGGAAAGATTCAACTGATTTTTAGCAAATTGTAAACTGTTTTTTGTATGAATTTTAAACTTTATTTCAGCAAAAATTCAATGTTCCTTTTTTATCTTATTTAATTTAACTCTTTTGACAATCATTTTTACTGTTTTCTGACAATCTATTGTTTTCAAAAAGTTCTCAAATTTTGAACTTTCAAAGGGAATTCAGATTTTTGAAAATTACAAATTTATGTTCTCTATCAATTATTTAAATAATTTCAAAGTTGAACTTTATTTTAAAATTGTTTTCAAGTTTTTATAACTTGTTACTGAAAATCTTAAAATCTCAAAATTGTGTAATTTTCAAAATTTTTAATAAATGAATTCCCTTTGATATTTATACTTTTTTACTAATTCATGTTTTCTGTCAATTATTTTAAAACTTAACAATTTAAAATATATACATATATATATATGGTATATATTTATACATACAAAAAATAATTATTTAAATTTTTAGACACTTATTTTTGAGTTGTTTTGTGGCCATTTTGTAAACCATAGTTGTAGGGTGTTCTTAGAGGAATTGAAAGGCTTTTGGGAGCATGTGTGATTAAGATAGTATCATCTGCAAATTGCAGGAGAAATTTGGATGAATTGAAGTGGAGAGGATCAGTGTTGAAGACATCATCGCAAAAAATGTTGTATAACAAAATTTTTAATTTTAAGCATTTATTATTTTAAATAATATTTTATTTTTGCATTTACTTTTACAATACTTTTTTTCATACTTTTTCTTTAAATTTCAAAATCTCAATGAAGTGAACATTTTAAAATAATAATTAGAACTAATTCTTCTGAGCTTTTTGCACCGTAGTTTTTACATTATTAAAAACTACGGTGCAGAAAGCCCAGAAGAATTAGTTCTAATTATTATTTACATAATACTGCACCTGTAAATCAATGTCTAGTGAACATTTTTAGTTTAAAAAGGTTTTTCAAGTATACTAGTTTTCGTTTAAATAATTTTTAATGAGAATTTCTAATTTATAATTCTCTTTTTTAGAAATTAAGAATTTTTTTAGTGTATTATTAAAATTATATATTATATACTTTTTATTTAAAAATTTGAACATTACCAAGTTCATAATTTAAAAAAAATGTTTAAAATATTTTGTTCAGGAATTTTATTTTGAATTTATTTTTCTCTGGAAGTTAACTTCTTTCTAATTTTTAAAATGCCAAAATATGAAATATGTTTGGTTTAATAACAATCTTTTTATAATAGTGCCTAACATTTTAAATTCAACATATTGAATTTTTTTTTGTTTTAGATAGGTTTGTGTTTTGAAAATTTCTTTTAGATATGAAGTGAATGTAGTATTATGTAAATAATATTTACAAACACTTCTGTTTGTTAGATCGCGTATGCACTGGAGGGCGCTAATAGCAAAAATTTCTTTCTTAAACCATTCACCTTCAATAAGTTTATTTCAGTCAAAATCAAAAAAACTCTTCCTTTACTCCAAAGCAAGGACTTCCTTATATCAATAACTTATCTTATAAAGTTTTAACTTTCTATACTATAATTTCTTCTTCATCTTCAGTGAAATTCCCGTGTAATTCCTGGCCACGACCATTAATCAAAAACTTGATTGTCTTAAAGTATATAAAGTATAAAGCGTGCGAATAAAAAAATATATAGCAAAGGCAAAACCTTTCA
Organism: Ontholestes murinus; assembly: GCA_963969525.1. Lineage (NCBI taxonomy): Eukaryota > Metazoa > Arthropoda > Insecta > Coleoptera > Staphylinidae > Ontholestes > Ontholestes murinus. The sequence goes on along the minus strand of OZ018393.1, from coordinate 65,963,270 downwards.
AAAATAGCATCTTCATAAAATCCTCCACACTGTTATCAAAATTTTCAGAGTGATAAAAGTTTCTAATATAAATTTTCTATTAAAACATGTAGATTTATGAGCAAACAAAAAAATCTGAACAAGAGTTTATAAAATGATGTCAAATCACCTACTTGATATTTAAAATCCTAAAATTTTTAGAAATATAAAGAAGGAGGAATAGTAAAACAAATCAAAATCATTAAAGTCAAATCAAATCAAATAGAGTAGACTACGGAACAAGAACATCCTGTATACAAGTTTGAAACTTAATCTTGAATGATGAATAAAGTTATTTCATTAGCAATTACAAAACATCCACCGCGTTTCTTTTCACTAGTAATCGCAACCTGTTACACCGGGACACGTTAGGACAGGTCGCGATCCACATTCGTAATTGTCGATCGGGCGGAGGACCGATCCGGAATCAATGAGATTGATCGTGACGAAACCGGTCGCAAATGAGCGCCGGGTGGACGCCCCGCATCATGGTGGCAGTCTAAGACAAAAGACGGACGGCCAATGGGGCGCGCGGCCGCGACCGTCGCCCGCGGCCTGCCAATCAGAAGAGGATCTCCTCTTCTGCTCTTCCACAGACACAAACACACACACGCACAAACACACCAGGTGAGAAAGGAACACCGCGGGCCATTCTCAGACGCCCAATATCTGAAGAGAATACCGGAGGAAGGATTAAGAATGTGGTTATTGTTTTCAAGGTCACGATGTGATTTTGGTTTATTTTAACATTTTTTGATCGTCTTAATAATTGAGGAAAATTTTGAAATGAAAAATCATTACTTAAAAATATGAAGATTCACAAAAAGATTAAAAATTAAGTAAATGAGTATTGAGTATTTTATATATTCATGGTAATTCCGTCTTCTAAACATCTACAGCACTACGCTAAAGCGTTGTTTAAGTAAGATTACTTAAGACAAACTTTTTCTTTACAAAATCAATTTTGAATACAGATAAAATACGTACAAAAACATAAAAAGTCAAAAGAGGAAAACTAACGAAACAGAATATAAATACACAAAAACAGCTGAATGTCGAAAAAACAATCACTATTTCTCAAAAACTTGAAGTTTAACAAAAAATCGAAACTGGTAGTGTTGTAATTTCTTCAACCAGTTACGGTGTGTTTAATATATTTATCATAAATGAAACATTCGTTTGATGTAACAATTTTATAATAATCTTTGATTTTAACATCAAGATTATATTTTTTGAGGTTAGGATTTAATTCATTTTCATTATTATTACTTCCTCTACTTATCGATTTCTTCTGGACACTTATTAAGGAAGAAATCAGAGTAATCAACTTGAGACAACTTGACTTAAGTACTTACACTTCATCACCTCTATTATTTCAACTCTTTCAAACTGAATTCTATCTGAATAATTATTAAGTTATAGATGAGACGAAGGAACGAAATGGAGTGCAACAGAGTGTAATTCTGTTTATACGTGTGAGTGTGTGTGTATGTGTGTATGTAGAGTGTGGTGTAAAGTGTTGGAGGTGTGCCGAGGGTTAACAATGACCACCAACAGGGCGACAACAATGCATGCCGGGAACATCTGCTTTCGCGAGGGGGAGTCGATGGGGGGGTGAAGAGGGGGACGACCCACACACACACACACACACACACACAAATACAGACACAGACAGACACTCAAGCACACAAAAATATAATTGCCCAGATATTTGTATCATTGCCCATTTCATATTCACATAATGGTGTTAAAATAATTGAAGAATGGAAGGATGGAAGAGTAACCACCCATCAATATTAAATATTTAATTTTAGTGTAATTTATGTATTCATAAAAATTTAATCGTCGTTGATGTATTCAAATTTTTAAATCAATTTTCTTGTTGATGTTTTACTAATTGGAGGGTGGGATAGATGCCACCCACCCACCCTACATATACAATATTATTCAAACTACAAATAGCGTTTTATCTCCACGGAAAATTACAACAAAATCGTGAATGATGATTTAAAGAATTACAAACAGAGAAACTTTATAGAATTAATGTATTTATAGGGTGAATGTCATTTTGTTTCTGCATTTCATACACCAATTAATTGTTTTAGTGAAAATTCAAAAACAAATTAGTTTATTTTATAGATTTTATAAATTTTAAACTAATTCCTGCTGTGAGAATTTTTTTTACAATGCTTCAAATTTCTAAATGCAATTTTCCATCTTTTGCTCTAGAAAATTTTATTCCTGCTTCTAATTCAACAATTCAAAGACAAATTAGTTTATGATTGATTTTCAAAATTTGAAACCAATTCCTGCTGATATAACCCTTTTACAACCTTTCAAAACTGAGAAAACAATTTTCCATATTCATTTTCAAATCTGCTCTAGAAAGTTTTATTCCTGCTTCTGATACACCAATTAATTTGATGAAATCTCAAAGATAGATTAATTTTTGATTTATTTCGAAAATTTAAAACCAATTCCTGCTGTGATAACCATTTTACAACGCTTCAAATCTGCGAAAATAATTTTCCATATTTATTTTCAAATCCACTCTACAAAATTTATTCCTGCTTCTGATACACCAATTAATTTCATGAAATCTTAAAGACAGATTAAATTTTGATTGATTTCGAAAATTTAAAACCAATTCCTGCGGTGATAACCCTTTTACAAAGTTTCAATCTGCGAAAAGAATTTTTCACATTCATTTTCAAATCGCCTCTACCAAATGTTATTCCTGCTTCTGACACGCCAATTAATTTGATGAAATCTCAAAGACAGATTAATTTTTGATTGATTTGGAAAATTTAAAACCAATTCCTGTTGTAATAACCCTTTTGCAACGTTTCAAATCTTCGAAAACAATTTTCCATATTCATTTTCAAATCCGCTCTACAAAATTTTATTCCTGCTTCAGATAGACCAATTAATTTGACGAAATCTCAAAGACAGATTACATTTTGATTGATTTCGAAAATTTAAAACTAATTCCTGCTGTGATAACCCTTTTACAACGTTTCAAATCCGCGAAAACAATTTTCTATATTCATTTTCAAATCCGCTCTAAAAAAATTATTTCTGCTTCTGGTACAGCAATTAATTTGATGAAATATTAATAATAGATTAATTTTTGATTGATTTCGAAAATTTAAAACCAATTCCTGCTATGATAAACATTTTACATCGTTTCAAATCTGCGAAAACAATTTTCCACATTCATTTTCAAATCCGCCCACAAAATTTAATTCCTGCTTCTGATACACCAATTAATTTGATAAAAATTCAAAGACGGATTAATTTTTGATTGATTTCGAAAATTTAAAACCAATTCCTGCTGTGATAATCTTTTTACAACGTTACAAATCTGCGAAAACAATTTTCCATATTCATTTTCAAATCCGCTCTACAAAATTTTATTCCTGCTTCTGATACGCCAATTAATTTGATGAAATCTCAAAGATAGATTAATTTTTGATTGATTTCGAAAATTTAAAACCAATTCCTGCTGTGATAACCTTTTTACAATTTTTCAAATCCTGTATTCGTGGATATTAGAATCCATATTAATTTTCAATTCCTCTTTACAAAATGTGTTAACAAACATTTTTTTATCTGTAAATATATCATTATGACGTTACGTTGCGAATGGAAACTAGTGGAAAGTCGTGTTTGATTTATCTCACCGGCTACTTATTAGCAGGAGAAAATTTATCGATTATTATTAGATCGGTCGTATAGTTAATAACAATCTTTTGTTGGTCCGAAGGACCATTTAATTGGATTATAAATTACACGCGCGCTCCTTTTATTTTTTATTTCGTCTTCGTCGTTTCTTTCCTTTTTTCCCTTGCTCCTTTTCTCTCGTTCCTTCGCAGCGCCCCGGAGAAACGCGATTTATGGCACTCATATTTATTTATTGGATTAATACATGTAACATATTGCCAACACACGAGGGATATAAATTACGACGGAATGTACGGTATTAATTTACTAGTCTGTTCTTATATACATAAGAATAATCTCTTTTATATATATATATATATATATATATATATATATATATATATATATATATATATATATATAAGCTTTTACCTAGAATAAAAACTCATTCATCATTATACAATATGTGATTTTAATAAAATATCTTTATTTAAATTTCTTTATTCCTCCCTTCAACAGAAGCTTTTCGCTTAATTACACGCTTAAATTATAAAAATAAATGTTTAGCCCCTAAATGTATTCATAATAAACAAATAATTATAAATATTAAGTCTGTACTTTGTCCTCGTTATAGATGAATTCATGTTTAAAAAGTCGATTTTAAAATATCTTAATTTAACTGGCGCAGTCGGTAGGATAGTGTTATAGGTGTTATTCAGGGTGTTAGATCATACCGACGTAAATATTGAATATTTTACTGATTGGATTGTGTAATAGGTGCCACCCACCCACCCTACATATGCATTGAAACTTTAAATACAAACACTGTTTCGGTTATAAGGCAAATAATATAAAAAAAGTGTTAGTAATTTAAATTTTACTGCATATGTAGGGTGGGTGGGTGGCACTTATCCCACCTTCCAATTAATAAAATATTAAAACTATTTCATACAATAAATTTAAAAAAATATAGACAAATTTAATATTTAATTTGACGAATGAAACATTCCCTTTCTATTATTTTTACTTTCCTTGCGCGGAATATAATATACGTAAATTGCAAATGTTTTACTGTTTGGAGGGTAGGGTAGGTGCCACCCACCCACCCTACATATGCATTAAAACTTAAACTACAAACAATGTTTTGGTTTTAAGGGAAAAATACAAAAAAGGTGTTTGTAATTTAAATTTTAGAGCACGACAGAACACGACAGAGCATAAAAGAGCAGAGAAGAGCACCACTGATCACTATAGAGCACTATAGAACATTGCAGTGTAAACTGCATAAACTTCTGGACAGACTAAAACAAAACACAAAAGAGCATACAAGAGCACAGAAGAATATTAGTTGATTATTTCAAAATCTGGTGAATGAAAATGTTTTCTTTCTAGCGCATTATAGAACTCAAAGGATTCTAAGTAAATCTTATTAATTTCATGTAGATAGCAGTTGTTTTTCTATTTTTAATTTCCAATTTCTGAAAGCATTCCTTTCCAAAACCACAAACTCGGTTTTAGTTGATTATTTCAAAATCTTGTGAATGCAGATATTTTATTTCTACCAAATTATAAAATCTAATAGATTCTAAGTAAAACTTTGCAATTTCATGTGGATGGCAGTTGTTTTTCTATTTTAATTTTCGATTTCTGAAGGCAATCATTTAAAAATCACAAACTCAGTTTTAGTTGATTAAATAACTGAAAAAAACTTATTAACAGACCAAAACAAAGAATAAAAGTGAACAACAGAACATTCTAGAGTACTATTGAATACAGCAGAACTTTCTAGAGCACTATAGAATACAACAAAACTTTCCAGAGCACTTTAGAGTAGGAAGTAATAAAGTAGAGCAGAACAAACACAACGGATTATGATAAAACACAATGAAATATAATATAATATGGAAACTATTTCTAAGCTGAAAAAAATCAAAGTGTAAAAGAGCACAAGAGATCTTAATAGAGCACAATTTAACATAACATTACACAACCTGCAAAAAAAACTGCTGAATAGACGAAATCAAAGCACAAAAAAGCACAAAAGTGGACAACAGAACTAAAGAACAGAAAGTGTAGCAAAGTACAATATGATAAAGCAGAGCGTAATACACATGAATACAACAGAATAAATTGAAAAAAATATTAACACACAAAAACAAAAGTACTAAAGAGCACAACAAAACATGACAGAGCGCTGTAGAGCATAAGCGAATAGAGGACAACCGATCTTTATTGAGTATAGACAACAAAAACTTCTAAACAGACCAAAACAAATTATAAAAGAGCATAAAAGAGCACAGCAGAACATAACAGATAATACAGAAATAAACAGAAGCACAAAAGAACACAACAGAGCATAAACTGTAAAAAACTTCCGAATTGACGTAAACAAGGCACAAAATAGCACATAAGAGCTAAGCAGAACACGACAGAGCATTATAGAGCATAAAAGAACAGTGGAGAAAAGAGCATAACTGATCACCATAGAGCACAAAATAAAAACTTCAGAACCGACCAAAACAACTTACAAAAGAGCAAAGTAGGGCGTAACAGAATACTATAAAGCACAACAGATCACATAAAGCAAAACTCCATACAAAAGAATAAACTGAAATAAAATACAAAAGAACACAAAAGAACTATAGGGTACCATAAAACTTTCCAGAGCATTATAGAGTACAAAAGAACAGAGCAGAACACAGCACAATGAAACAAAACAAAGAATAATTGAAAAATTACATACCAAAAAAAAAATACAAAAGAGCACAACAGAACATTTCAGAGCACAATTTAGTACAACAGAACTTTTCAGAGCACTATAAGGAACAACAAAACTATCCAGAGCACTATAGAGTATAAAAGAAGAGAGTAGAACACAGAACAAAGCAATAAAACAAAGAGTAATTGAAAAAAAATATTAACAGACCAGAAAAGTACAAAAAAGCATAACAGAACATTCCAGAGCATTATAGAGAACAACAGAACTTTCCAGATTACTATAAAGAACAACAAAACTTTCCAGAGCCCTATAGAATACAAAATAACAGAGCAGAGCAGAACATAAAATATCAAGATAAAGCAAAATAAAACATAACAAAGAATAACTGCAGAAAACTTCTGAATTTATAAAAACAGAGCACAAAAACCTATTAACATACCAAAACAAAGTTCAAAAGAATACAACAGAACTTTATAGAGCATTATAGAGTACAACAAAACTTTTCAGAGCAATATAAAGTACGATAAAACAGAACAGAGCAAGACGCAACAGATCACGATGAAGTATAATGAAACATAACAAAGAATAACTGTAAAAACTTATTAACATGCCAAAATAAAGTACAAAAGAATACAGCAAAACTTTCTAGAGCATTATAGACTACAACATAGCAGAGCAGAGCAGAACAAAACGGATCACGATGAAGCACAATCAAACATAACAAAGAATAACTAAAAAACCTTATTAACAGACCAAAACAAAGAACAAAAGAGGACAGCAGAACTTTCTAGAGCATTGTAGAGTACAATAAAACGTTTCAGAGCATTATAGATTACAAAGAAAACAGAGCAGAGAAACATAAAAAAGAATAACTGAAAAAAATTATTAACAGACCAAAACTAAGTGCAAATGATGATAACAGAACTTTCTAGAGCACTATAGAGAACAAGAAAAGTTTCCAGAGCACTTATCGAGTACAAAAGAACAGAGCAGAGCAGAACATAACAGATCACAATAAAGTATAATCAAACATAACAAAGAATAACTAAAAAAACTTATTTTCATGCCAAAACAAAGTACAAAAGAACACAACAGAACTTTTTAGAGCATTATAGAGTACAGCAAAACTTTTCAGAGCAATATAGAGTACCATAAAACAGAACAGAGCAGGACATAACAGATCACGATGGAGTACAATGAAACATATTAAAGAATAACTGAATAAACTTATTAACAGACCAAAACAAAGTATAAAGGAGCACAGCAGAACTTTCTAGGGCACTACAGAGTACAACAAAACTTTCCAGAGTACTATAGAGAACAAAAAACAAAGCAGAGCAGAACTAAACATAACAAAGAATAACTAAAAAAACTTATTAACAGACCAAAACAAAGTACAAAAGAGCACAAATCAACTTTCTAGATCACTAGAGTACAACAAAATTTTCCAGAGCACTATCGAGTTTGAAAGAACAGAACAGAATACAACAGGCCAAAACAGTACAAATCTAATTTTCTAGAGCACTATAGAGTACAACAAATTTTTCCAGAACATTCTAGAGTAGATAACGATGAGACATAATGAAATATATAGCATTATCTAGAAACCACTCCTAAGCAGAACAAAACAAAGTATAAGAGAGCACAACATATCTCGATAAAACAAAATAGAACATAACAGATCATAAACTACAAAACACTTCTGAATTGACCAAAACAAAGCACAAAAAGTGCATGACGGAACTTGACAAAGTATTATAAATCACAACAGCAGACCAGAGCACAACTAAATAAACTAAAAAAAACTTAAAAACAGGCCAAAACAAAATAGAAAAGAAAAACACAAAAGAGAACATATCAGTTTGAAAATCCTGAAATTTATAAAGGATAAAAATATTTATAACCCTAGACCCTAAAATAATTGATCGCTAGTTACTAGAAACAATGTGGCGGTGCTTTAAATTTTTATTAAGGAAACGTAAGTTTGATTCAGTTTTTTTTTTTAATTTCAGAAATTACTATCACGTATGATTAGTTTTAAAATAATGAAATTTATAGAGAATGAAGGTTATTGTAACCCTATTTTCAAATAATTGACTTAAAATGTCTAGAAACAAAATGGTGTTCAAAAATCCAATTGAAGGAAGAAAAATTGCCTACGATTAAAAACCGTGAATTTCTATCAATGATTTGAGAAACTGTTAAAAATTACTCTCACATGTGATTAGTTTAAAAATCATAAAATACATAAAGGACGAACGTGTTCATAACACATTTATAATTAGTTTGAAAATCATGAATATTACAAAACATGAATGTATTTGTACAATAAATCTCGATAGTGCACAATAGAACAAACAGAGCATAATCTGCAAAAAAAAAATTAAGAACAGACTAAAACAAAGTACAAAGGAGGACAACAGTATACGAGAGAGCACTAAAGAGCCCAACAAAACAGAGAAGAGTAAAACCAAACAGAATACGAAAGAGCACTGTAGAGCCTAACAGAAAAGAGTAGAGCAGATCCCAATAGAACACGCGAGAGCACTATAGAGCTCAACAAAACAGAGCAGAGCCCAACAGATCATGACATATAACAGAGCATAAACTGCAAAACACTTATAATCAGACCAAAACAAAGTACAAAAAATACGACAGAAAATGAAAGAGCAGTATAGAGCACAACAGAATAAATCAGAGCAGAGCACAACAGATTAAATATAATACAGCCTTAACTGCAAAATACTTTTAAAAAGACCAAAACAAAGTAAGAAAGAGCATAACCGAGCATAACTGATCACGACAGAGCTCAATGAAATATAACAGAGCATACACTGCAAAAACCTTCTAACTTTTTAAATCTAGTGCATAATAGTAAACAATAGATTACGATAGAGCGGAAAAGAACATAACAGAATATAAACTGCGGAATAAATCAAAAAGTACAAAAGAATATAAAAGGCACAGTAATATAGAGCAAAACATAACAGATCAAAGCAGAGAACAGCAGATTACAATAGAGCACAATGAAATATAATAGAGCATAAACTCTACTTTTAAGAAAACCAAACGAGAGTATGAAAGATCCTAACAGAACACAAAAGATCATAATAAAACATAATAGAATATAACAAGGAATAAACTGCCAAAAAGAGTTCTGATGAGACCAAAACAAAGTACAATTTATCTCTATTATGTTATTGGTGCAGTTTACGCTCTGTTATCTTCTATTATGCTATATAAAGATTTGTTGTGCTCTGCTGTGCTCTTCTATACTATTGGGAGGTGAATTAATTTATGTGAACTGTACCTTTATTTTAATCAGTGTGCCGACATCAAAGCTGCACAATATTGGCGTATTTAGTTTATTTGCGCCGCTAACTTTAAGAAGACTTCTTTTTGAGGTAACGAGTTTATGAGACTCCGGAATAAAAAAATTATATGATAAACTAATTTAGAATCTAAATGTATGCTTAAGAATTTAGTTGAGGTGTGTTGAATATTTTCGGTTTTTAATTTCAATTTCAATTTCAATTTATTTACGGAAATAAAATTAAGGAACTAGAGCAGAATAGAACAGATCACGATAGAGCACAATGAAATAGGACAGAGCATAAACTGCAAAAAACTTCTAAGCAGACCAAAACAGAGTATGCAAGAGCAGAACACAGTACTATAGATTACGATGGAGTATAATGAAATATAACAGAGCATAGACTGCAAAAATTTTTAATTATGAATATTAAATTACACAACCATGAAAAAATCACTTGATGGCTACAATAAAAAAATATTTAAAGCTTGTCAAGATACAGATGAAATTTTGTCAAAAAGGAAGATTTGCTAAACGAACAGTTGATAAATGAATTAAAAAAGAAACAAGATGTCTCCAACTTTTAAAGATGAATAAACATATTTTTGAAAAGTTGTTGATTTAAATTGGGGAAGAGAGTACAACAGAACACAGTAGAACATCACAGAGCATAACAATGCACAAGAGAACACTAAAGAGCACAACGGTTGAGCGCAGACTTTAAAACAGCAGAGCAGACCACTGAAAATTATGTTTATCTTTTTACTTGATAAAAATTTAACATTACATTAAAAATTTGCTAATGAACAATTGTAAATGTTGAGGAAAAAATAGGTAGAAAATTAAGTTATTTGAACATTATTTAAAATATAATTCATTGCGGAGTGGTGGAAAGCAGAGCACAACTGTGACGATAGAACACAACAGATCACTACAGATTAGAATAAAGCACAACAATGCAAATCACAAATCAGAAGGGATTGTGGCCCAACAGAGCAGTTAAAAAATTCTTCAAATAAATAACATTTAAAACTATTCTATTCTTTTCTATTCGGTCAAAAAAAGAATAACTAAAATTGATAGGTTTTAGTAAACTTTTTATTTGAACTGCCGGCTAGAGCCTATCAGAAACTGAGCACATGCAAATGTTATGCAAATCAAAACATTACAAACAGAACAGAGCCGAATCATATAAGAATATAAGATAAGTAAATAAGTAAGTTTAACAACTTTGTTAATTCAATATTTTCATAATAAAATGTATTAAAGTTCTTTACGAAAACATTTCGTAAATCTACAACAACTACAAATCTCAATATTTTCAGTATACCCTACTAAATTTTTCAGTTGGGACAAAATAAAAATTTGACAAGAAAAAAGGAAAACACTCAAACACAATAAAATATAACAGTAACGCATATCACAAAAATAACTTACCCTCCAATCAGTAAAATTTAAGCGAGGGTTTTAATTAAAAGTTGTAAAACGTAAATAAACATAACATTATTGCAAATTTTAATAGAATTATTCAAACAAATTTTTCAAATAACTTTTGATGATGTTTTACTGATTGGAGGGTGAGATAGAGGCCACCCACCCACCCTACATATACATAAAAACTTCAATTCCTTATCGTCTCGCGGTTTTCAATAAAATTAATTACAAAACTTTTTGAATAAAAAGAAAATTAAAAAGGTAAAATTTTTGAGTGAGTGAAATTAGTAAAAATTTGATGCATGATGGGTGGGCAGACTTTAAATCAAAATTAGATAAGAATAACCATTGAAAGTCATTTATATTTAAACTTAAATTTTAATTTTGTTTGAATTTTTGTTATATAAAGAGTTGGATTGTTTTTAACAGCAAAATCATCAACGATTAGCAATTAAAGTTATCATGTATATGTAGGGTGGGTGGGTGGCCTCTATACCACCCTCCAATCAGTTAAACATAAGCGAGGGTTTTAGTTAGAAGTTGTAAAATGTAAACAAACACAAATTAATTGCATTTATTAATTCATGCATTTACACAAATATTTCAAATAATTTTTGATATTTTACTGACTGGTGGGTGCGATAGAGAATATACATATGCAGAGAAGCCAGAGACACAAAGCAAGAAGGTAGGTAGGAGGTAGGTTAAGAAAAAATTTTAAGTCCTTCGAACTGATTGGTCCGAATATTTGAGATTGGAATTAATGGAGGAAAATTGTTGATTTTGGAGATAAGAAACTAAACTGGTGATTTTCTTTCATTTTATCAAAATTTTCCAGAATCTCTTAGCTTTAATTTGTATTAAATTTCCTAAACCTCCTCATCGAATCTTTTTTGCCTTTCAGATTTCTAAAGTTTTTCTGCCTTTTGGGTTTTATTTAGTAATAGGCTTTTATACAATAATTTGTTTAATTCTTCACATTATCTTAAAGTTAGTGTTGAATTTTATGAAAATATCAAAAATATTCTTTAAGATTATTAGAGTTTTATATCATTAAATGATATTTTAAATAAAAGGAGATTACTGAAAGCTCTTCTTTTAAAAGAAATATTGCTAATTTTGTATTTGTAATTTTATCAATTCTCTCAGAAATTTCTAGAAACTGTTCTTTGAGATCGTAGAAATTTTGTATCCCTAATTTGCTTCTTCTTTTCAGTTTTCAATTTCTTATTTAATTTTATCAACTTTTCAATGAATTTTTACTTTAATGATTTTTCTTTTTCTTTCATCAAAATAAACATCATTTCTTGATTTCTTTATATTTTCTTCAAGGATTTTAAAATTTTTCGGACATGGTTTTCTTTGGTACATTAATTATTATCAAATATAAACAATTGAAAATTTATTGCCTATTTTTACTATGTTTCTTGGTGAAACGTAGACGAAGACATTTCTTTACAATTTTATCTATTTTTCTGTAATTTTTCTTTTAGTTTTTATATCCATTTTCTCAGAAATTATATATTATATACTTATAGAAGTATGTTTTATTTAGGAAGATTTGTGTAAGCATATTGGATAAATAAATAAATACAAAAACAAATACATATTTACAGGCAACATTGAAAAAAATAGATTTGCCAAACAGTTGAAAATTTAAATGAAAAATTAAGTTAAAAATTGAATTAAATAACTATTATTTAAAATATAATTAATTGCAGAGTGAGGCAAAACAGAATATAACAGATTAGAATAAAGCACAACAAAATTTTTCGTCTCGAGACTTTTTTTTAGTATTTCTTTCTCGATTATTTCTGGATTTATTGTAATAGGTTTTTTTTAAGATTTATTTTGTTTTCAATTTTTGAAATATTCGCTTAGGATTTTACAATTTTTAAGTTTTCCTATTATTATTTTAAGTTTCCAGTATTTTCTCTGTAAGTGTTTTATTCATCTTTATCAATCTCTCTTCCAAATTACGAGGAGAACTTTCAGCAGTAATAAAAATTCTAAAATTTTCAGCATTTCTTCCTCAAAATTTTTAGGAAATTTCCAGCGTTTATTATTTTATTACAATAGAATTTTCCATCTCTTTCATTTTATTCTCTTTCAAATAAAGAAAATTTCCTTTTAAAGTTCTACATTTTTACAGGATTTCTAAATTACGATAATTTGTACAATTACCTCCTTAAGACTTTTTGAGTTTACTTTAGCATTTTCTATTTTACTACTACTAACTTTAAACCATTTTTTTAAAATTTTGCAGTCATTTTCTCTCCACATTAGGACGAGTTTCTTGCGTTCTTCCAAAATGTCCAGAACATCTAGACTTTTACATTTTTTCTTTCAACTTTCTAAAATATTAATAATAAAAACGCGGTTAAATGTCTTTCTTCACTGTTTTTATTTAAGCACCAGATGTACATTTCGAACATTATGTGTCTAATCAGATATCTCCTTGAGAATGACTTATAGTCGAAACTAGTCAATAGTATATTCACAGTCTTGAAAATTTTAATTCTTGAAGGTTGTCGGCGTTAACTTGGTGGTACATTGTAATAAGATAATTAAAAAACTTTAACTTTGTTTTTTTTTGGGTGTAAAAGTGTTTTAATTATCTTGAAAATTTTACTTCATATAAATGTTTTATACATAAGAAAACAATCTAAAAAATTTTGGAAACTTAGAATTAAAAAAATGTAGTGAAAAGTTTTATTATTTCAAAACTTGTGAAACTTTCCTTCCACAAATTTTACAAATGTCTTATTGTAATAGAATTTTCCGGCTATTTTCATTTTCAAAATTGTGAGACTTTACATCGGGGATTCTAGATTTTTATAGAATTATTTGAAATTTCTAAAATTTACAGTATTGTTTTTTTCTAGAGAATTTTTCAGCATTTTTGCTTTTATTATAATAGTGTTTTCAGAAAATTAAAAGAAGTTTTTTTTAAATTTCTTATAGACACCTAGAATATCCAGCATTGTTTTTTTCCAAAACTGTCCAGTGTTTATGGTTTTATTATTTGAACAATGTTTTTCTTGCAAGAACTCTTATCATTTTCTCTTTCAGACTTTTGAGAATTTTTCAGTAGATTTGGTTTTATAGATTACCATGTAGTAACTGTCGAAAAAATTAAACAATTCTCTTCATTTTGAGTTTTGTTTTAGATAAATTTTTTGAAGAATTTTCCCTGAGAGAAAATAATTGGTTTAATGATAATTCGATAAAGAAATTAAATTTAAAAAATATTTGATGGTAGAGGCGTTTACTTTGTGGTACATCTTGAATGATTTGTAAATGAGACACAATAACTTTGTTTTACCACTTTATTTTAAACAATTTCAGTGACTATAGTTTCGAATATAAGCTATTCATTATCAAACTTTAAGTTTATTTATATTCGAAACTATAGTCACTGAAATTGTTTAAAATAAAGTGGTAAAACAAAGTTATTGTGTCTCATTTACAAATTTAAAAAAGCCTATAATTTACTATGTGACAATAAAAGTTATTAAATAATAACAATAATTATTCGATGTAGTTATTACATTATATTATATTTTACGAATTTAAATTTAATCTATCGAAACTATTCTTGCATGGGAATCGATCGTTTCTTTTATTCCGTTATTAATGGAAGACTAGGAATAAATAGGCGGAAAGGTATAATACCGAGTAAAAAATAGGGGGTGTAGATGATATGTCACCCTCACCTGACTCCGTATTAAAATGACAATGGCACTTGATTTGGGGGCGTAGTTTCTTTTCCGACCCGTACCAACAACAGATTACAGCACAATGTACACACTACCTCTCGATTTAAATCGGATTATAGCTGTTTTTTCCATCTAGATCAATATCATAATAATAACAAACTATATTGAATATTATTATATAAATTTCTTTTTGAAAATTAAAGAAAAACGTAAAGTGTGCATTTTTAATTAATGACGGTTATTGATCTAACAAAATTATTTTGTATTATGTTTATGAATTTATTTACGTTTTAGCGCTTCTTTTAAATGAAACATAAACAATAAATAATACATATGCAACCGAATTAACACATTATTTTCAATGCCTTGGCGAGTTATTTATTTTAAAATTTATTAATTGTATGCAACTCAATTAACACATTAATTTCACTACCTTAGTGTTATTTATTTCGCTATGTGAACAAAACATACAACTTAATTTCATTTGATGAAGGTAAAGTTGAAAAACTGTAATACTGTTTATATTAATTATTTTTATTAGCAAATATTTCTAATCATTGTTTTAATTAATTCATGATGTCTGTTAGTGTGTTTAATTATCGAAATGTCTTTTGATCGTAGGTCAAAATATAAAATGCAATAAGTTTTTTATTCACGGTTTGATTTGAGTTGTGCAAAGTTATCACTATTGAATTAAAAACACTTTGTTGTTTCCTTCCTTCACTTTTACTTTTTTTAATCATATCTATAATGTATCATAAAGAATTACATACTGGCAATAAAATATATTTAATCATATTTATTTTATTATATTAATAATTGGATTTTATTCCCTCAATTATCCCACCATTGTGTTTATATTAAAACACGCCTAATCTGATCGTGTGCAGTGGTCGTATTTTGATTTTTTATTTGATCACGACCAGGTAAATACTGAAACCTTTGGGTGAGAGGCGTTCGGACCGATCTGGCGCCCTTATCTCGCATCTGATATATTTCAAAATTATTATAACAAAGGGCATAAAACGTTTGTCATATTTTATATGGTTTTCATATTTCACTCCGTGTGTCTTATATATATTTATTTTCTCCTTCTGCCCCGTCTGAGTATGTGTGTGTGTGTGTGTGTATAAGGTGTTTTGAATAATTTTGAATAATTTTATAAAAGAGACGGGTTTGTTTCTAGGTAAAAAGGGGGCCGTAAATTTCGTCCGGGCCTTTCAGGATCGAGTGGTTTTCGTTCGTGTTTTTGGTTTGTTTGTTTTTTTCTTCCACCTCCTCCTTCTTCTTCTCCTGTTGTTGTTGAATGGACAGCTCTAACGTGTCACTTAATTATTACCTTACCAAAACCGTTCATGTGGAAATTGATGTGATTTATGTTTCCCTCTCAAAAATATAATTAAATAATCTAAAAATGAAAATACTAATTCATTTAATTATCCAGATCAGAAGATCATTAAAAATGAGTTTATTGCAATTATTTAGGAATAGCCTTTTTGGGCAAACCTCATAATTTTTGAGTAAAATATTTCTATATTTTAAATATTGGCTTATTGGCTTACTGTTTTACAATTTTTAATCAAACTAGAACGTTTTAAGATTGTGGCATTTGTTTTTCTATTTTTTAAACGCTTGTAAAACTGAGTAGATCAAAATGATTAGAAGTTAAAGTTTTTATTATTTATTAGAAAATTTAAGGTTTATACATTCTAAATTTTAATTATAGCTTAAAATTTATCTATATGATCCAAGTAGTAAGTTTTAAGGTTGTAACAATTTTTTCTCAATTTTTTAAACGCTTGTAAATGCCATGAAAATATTCAGAAGTCATGGTTTTGATAGTTTATTAAAAAATTTAGGCCATTTACGTTTTAAATTTTATTTTTAGCTTAAAGTTCAAATAATTCTTAATGAAAATTGTAAGCTTTGAGATTGAGGCATTTGTTTTTCCAATTTTTTAAGCGCTTAAAAAAACGAGGAACAAGAAAATGATTAGAACTTAAGAATTTGAGTTTTCATAGTTTATTAGAAAATTTAGGGAATTTACGTTCAAAATTTTATATGTAGCTTAAAGCATAACTAATTTTTAATCAAATTGCCAAGTTTTAAGATTTTTTATTTTTTTAAGCGCTTGTAAAACCAGTTACAATAAAAAATTATTATAAGTCGTAGTAGTGATAGTTTATTACAAAAAATAGGAACTTAGGTTTAAACATTTTACTCGCAGCTTAAAGTTTAATTAATTCTTAATTAAACAAGTAAGTTGTAAGATAGTGGCATTTGTTTTTCTATTTTTTAAGCGGTTTTAAAACCAACTACTACAAAAAATGATTAGAAGTCAGAGTTTTGATAGTTTATTACAAGAAATAGGAAATATACGTTTTACATTTTATATGTAACTTAAAGTGTAACTAATTTTTAATAGAACTAATAGGTTTTAAGTTTGTGGCATGTGTTTTTGAATTTTATTAAACACTTGTAAATCCGAGTGGCATGAAAATGATTAGAAGTGGGAATTTTTATTATTTATTACAAAATTTGCGTTGTAAATTTTATTTGTAGCTTAAAGCTTAACAAATTTTTAATCAAACTAGAAAAAGTTAATATTGTGGCATTTGTTTTTTTAATCTTATTAAGCAGTTGTTAAACCAACTACCATAAAAATGATTAGAAGACACAGTTTTGATAGTTTATTATATAATATATATAATATAATATTTATTATATAATATATAATAATATATATAATTGTTAATTTAAACAGTAAGTTTTAAGATTGTAGCATTTGTTTTTCTATTCTTTAAACGCTTGTAAATCCGAGTGGCCTTAAATTGAATAGAAATTAGAGTTTTATAATTTATTAGAAAATTAAGATTATTTACGTTCTAAATTTTATCTGTTACTTAAAAGTTATCTAATTCTTAATCAAACTAATAAGTTCTAAGATTTTGGCAATTGGTTTTCTATTATTTTAAGCGCTTGTAAAACGGACTGATTTAAAAATCATTAGGAAATGAGTTTTAGAGTTTATTACAAAATTTAAGGAATTTACGTTCTAAATTTTATTTGCAGCTTAATGTCTAACTAATTTTTAATTAAACTAGTAAGTTCTAAGATTGTGGCATTTGTTTTTCTATTTTTTTTCAACGCTTGTAAAAATGAGTGGCCTGAAAATAATTAGAAGTTACGGTTTTTAAAATTTATTATAAAATTTAGAGACTTTGTGTTCTAAATTTTATTTGTCGCTTAAAAATTAGCGAATTCTTAATCAAACTACTAAATTTTAAGATTATGGCAATTGTTTTTCCAATTTTCAAACGCTTGTAAAATCGAGTGGCTTTAAATGATTAGAAATTAAAGTTTTTATAGTTTATTCCAAAACTTAGGGCAGTTACGTTATAAATATAATCTGTGGCTCAAAGCGTAACTAATTTTAAATCAAACTAGTAAGTTTTAAGATTTTGGTAAATGTTTTTTCATTTTTTAAACGCTTGTGAAACTGAGTTGCCTGATGAAGATAAGTTTGATTAAATAATTTATTAGAAAATTTAGGGTTTTATTAATTTTATCTTGAAGTTTAGGTAATTCCTAATCAAACTCAAAAATGCAAAGATTATGGCGTTTATTTTTCTATGTTTTTTAAACACTTGTAGAAAAGGGCATCCAGAAAATTATTAGTAGTTAAAGTTTTAATTGTTTATTAAAAAGTTAGGAAATTTAAGTACTAAATTATATTTCTAGATTCAAGTTTAAATAATTCTTAATTAAAATAGTAAGTTTTAAGATTTTGTCATTTTTTTTTAACAAAAAAAAATTAACAAATCCACATTGATAGAAGTAAAAAAAAATAAATTAGCATTTGTTTTAATATTTGAAGAGTGGATAAGAGGTCGCCTACTTATCAAATATTTACAAAATATCTTCCTTCACTACTTCAGTTTCCTACGCAATCATCATCAAATTTCTTTCTAAGAAAATTAAATCATTCATACAGTGTTGTATTGAAAGTTTTCATGTATATGTAGGGTGGGTGGGAGGCCTCTATCACACCCTCTAATCAGTAAAACATACGCGAGGGTCGTATTTAAAATTTCATTCATCATAGAATCTTATCAGTATAATATAATTCATTTTTTGAACTTAGGCAAAAAAATTAATAACCCTTTCTTCAAAGTATATATCGGAAATATTAATTAAAACCCTGGCGTGAGTTTTACTGGTTGAAAGGTGTGTTAGAGGCCACCCACCCACCCTACATATACATTGAAACTTAAACTACAATCTTGTTTCTAGTTTTTTTTTTTTAAATCAACATCAACACTTTTATTAACTCCAGGAAATTAACAAAATCACAGTGATGTAAGTAAAAAAAATTATAATTTAGCGTTTGTTTTAATATTTTAAGTGTGGGTTTGAGGTCACCCACATATCAATCATTTATATACCATCTTCTTTCACTCCTTAAGTTTTTTACCAAAGCATCAGCAAATTTCTTTCTAAGAAAATTAAATCATTTATACGATGTTGTATTGCATGTTTTTATGTATATGTACGCGAGGGTTTTATTTAAAATTTAATTCATCATAGAATTCTGTCAATAAAATATAATAATTAACTTTTTAACTTAGACAAAAAATTAATAACACATTCTTCAAAGTATACATTTAAAAAAATAATTAAAACTCTGGTGTAAGTTTTACTGATTGGAGGGTGTGATAGAGGCCACCCACCCACCCTACATATACATTGAAATTTAAAGTACAAACTCGTTTCTAGTGTTTTTAAACATCAACATCAACACTCTTATTAACTCCAACAAATTAACAAATCCACAGTGATAGAAGTAAAAAAATTAAATTAGCATTTGTTTTAATATTTGAATGGTGGATAAGAGGTTACCCACTTATCAAACATTTACAAAATATCTTCCCTCACTGCTTCAGTTTCCCACGCAATTATCATCAAATTTCCTTTTACGAAAATTAAATCATTTATACGGTGTTGTATTGAAAATTTTTATGTATATGTAGGGTGGGTGGGTGGCCTCTATCACACCCTCCAATCAGTAAAACATACGCGAGGGTTTCATTTAAAATATAACTCATCATAGAATCCAATCAGTAAAATATAATTATAAATTTTCCAACATGTAAAAAATTAAAGTATTTTTTCTACATCAACAACATTTGCAGACTGGTTTTGACACATTAGAGCCTCATTAAACTATAATGGTTTACTATCAACTTATAGCCAAGGAAATTTACATAAAAAGAAAAATGTCCTAGATTTAAGTTTTCAGTAATTATTCATTTATTTAATTTAAGATTTTTTAAAATTTACAATACAACATGTTTTATAAAATTATTACAAATGTGTTTACTTGTAGAACAATTAAAAATAATAACAAATTCTTCGAGGTATAGATTTATAACAATAATTGAAACCCTGGCGTAAGTTTTACTGGCTGGAGGGTGTGATAGAGGCCACCCACCCACCCTACATATACATTGAAATTTAAAGTACAAACTCGTTTCTAGTTTTTTTAAACATCAACATCAACACTCTTATTAACTTCAAGAAATTAACAAAACCACAGTGATAGAAGTAAAATATTTTTAATTTAGCGCTTGTTTTAATATTTTAAGGGTGGGTTTGAGGTCACCCACTTATCAATCATTTATAAAATATCTTCTTTCACAGCTTAAGTTTCCTAAACAATTATCATCAAATTTCCTTTTAAGAAAAGTAAATCATTTATACGGTGTTGTATATAATGTTTTATGTATATGTAGGGTGGGTGGGTGGCCTCTATCACACCCTCCAACTAGTAAAACATACGCGAGGGTTTCATTTAAAATTTAATTCATCATAGAATTCTGTCAATAAAATATAATAATTAACTTTTTAACTTAGACAAAAAAATAATAACACATTCTTCGAAGTATGCATTTAAAACATTAATTAAAACCCTGGCGTAAGTTTTACTGGTTGGAGAGTGTGATAGAGGCCACCCACCCACCCTACATATACATTGAAACTTAAACTACAAACTCGTTTCTAGTTTTTTTAAACATCAACATCAACACTCCTATTAACTTCAGGAAATTTACAAAACCACAGTGAAAGAAGTAAAAGATTTTTAATTTAGCGTTCGTTTCAATATTTGAAGGGTGGGCTAGAGATCACCCACTTATCAAACATTTATAAACTATTTTCGATCACCGCTTAAGTTTTCTACGCAAATAGCAAATTTCTATTTAAAAAAATTAAATCATTTATACAGTGTTGTATTGAAAGTTTTTATATATGTAGGGTGGGTGGGTGGCCTCTATCACACCCTCCAATCAGTAAAACATACGCGAGGGTCGTATTAAAAATTTCATTCATCATAGAATCTTATCAGTATAATATAATAATTCATTTTTTAACTTAATAACACTTTCTTCAAAGTAAACATTGGACATATTAATTAAAACCCTGGCTTGAGTTTTACTGGTTAAAAGGTGTGTTAGAGGCCACCCACCCACCCTACATATACATTGAAACTTAAACTACAAACTCGTTTCTAGTTTTTTTAAACATCAACATCAACACTTTTATTAACTCCAGGAAATTAACAAAACCACAGTGACGTAAGTAAAAAATTATAATTTAGCGTTTGTTTTAATATTTAAAGGGTGGGTTTGAGGTCACCCACTTATCAAACATTTATAAACCATCTTCTTTCACTCCTTAAGTTTTTTTCCAAATCATCAGCAAATTTCTTTCTAAGAAAACTAAATCATTTATAAGATGTTTTATTGCATGTTTTTATGTATATGTAGGGTGGGTGGGTGGCCTCTATCACACCCTCCAACCAGTAAAACATACGCAAGGGTTTCATTTAAAAATTAATTTATCATAGAATTCTGTCAATAAAATATAACAATTAACTTTTTAACTTAGACAAAAAAATAATAAAACATTCTTCGAAGTATACATATAAAATATTAATTAAAACTCTGGTGTAAGTTTTACTGATTGGAGGGTGAGATAGAGGCCACCCACCCTACATATACATTGAAACTTAAACTACAAACTCGTTTCTAGATTTTTTAAACATAAACATCAACACTCCTATTAACTTCAGGAAATTAACAAAACCACAGTGAAAGAAGTAAAAGATTTTTAATTTAGCGTTCGTTTCAATATTTGAAGGGTGGGCTAGAGATCACTCACTTATCAAACATTTATAAACTATCTTCGATCACCGCTTAAGTTTTCTACGCAAATTACAAATTTCTATTTAAAAAATTAAATCATTTATACAGTGTTGTATTGAAAGTTTTTATTATGTAGGGTGGGTGGGTGGCCTCTATCACACCCTCCAACCAGTAAAACATACGCGAGGGTTTCATTTAAAATTTAATTCATCATAGAATCAAATCAGTAATATATAATTATCATTTTTCCAACGTGGGAAAAAAATTAAACTATTTTTTCTACATCAACAACATTTGAAGACTGGTTTTGACATATTAGAGCCTCATTAAACTATAATGGTTTACTATAAAGTTATAGCCAAGGAAATTTACATAAGAAGAAAAATATCCTTGATTTAAGTTTTCAGTAATTATTCATCCATTTAATTTAAGATTTTTTAAAACTTGCAATTCAAAATGTTTTATAAAATTATTACAAATGCGTTTGTTTGTAGAACAAATAAAAATAATTACATATTCTTCGAAGTATACATTTGAAACACTAATTAAAACCCTGACGTAAGTTTTACTGGTTGCAGGGTAGGTTAGAGGCCACCCACCCACCCTACATATACATTGAAACATAAACTACAAACTCGTTTCTAGTTTTTGTAAACATCACCATCAACACTCTTATTAACTTCAGGAAATTAACAAAACCACAGTGATAGAAGTAAAAGATTCCTAATTTAGCGCTTGTTTTAATATTTGAAGGGTGGGTTTGATGTCACTCACTTATCAAATATTTATAAAATATCTTCTCTCAATGCTTAAGTTTTCTACGCAAACATCATCAAAAATCTTTTTAAGAAAATTAAATCATTTATACGGTGTTGTATTGAATGTTTTTTTTTTGTATATATATCTATTACACCCACCAATTAGTAAAACATACGCGAGGGTCGTAAGTAAAATTTAATTCATCATAAAAAAATTTTTCAGTAAAATATAATAATTATTATTTTTTGAATAAATATTGGAGGGTGGGATAGTTGAGACCCACCCACCCTACATATACATATAACTGCAAACTACAACACTGTTTTTTGAGTGCCAAAAAAAATTAATCGAAAAATGTTACAGTTTTTTTTAAATTTAAAGTACAATAACAGACATTTTAATGCATTTAAAAAGTGGGTGGGTGGACACCTTCACTTAAAACAGTAACACTAACGAAAATTTTAATACAATCATGTTTTTTTTAACTTATAAGGAGTTCTTATTTAATAACCATTTAATTTTATAACTAATATTTAAAAAAAAAATAAAAAGAAAATATTGTTTGTGTTTTTTTTGCAAACCCAAACGTATAAAACAATATTAGAGGCTACTGATATTTCAATGTATATGTAGGGTGGATGGGTGTCCTCTATCACACTCTCCAACTTTTAAAACATCAGAGAGACTAGTATTAAACTTAAACGAGAACTTTATTTGATTTAACTCACAAATAAATATTTTCGGTCTTGTATTTTTTTGTCTGATAACCTCTGGTTTTTAAATAAATATATATACAGATGTCCACCCACCCATCCTATAATATGTAAACCTTCACTAAAACACTCCTTTTGAAATCCCCAATAATTTAATTCAATTATTGTGTTGTCATCTATTATCTTTCAACTATCATTTGCAACTGTCAACCATTTACCTTACTTGTCTTCAGCACTCTATCATCTTTTCCTGTTATTTTTCTAATCTAATCTGATAACTGTAATCTATTAAATATTATATATCAACTGTCAAATGTCAAGTATCATCTGTTATTAGTCATTTGCAATGTATTATGTTTTATTTGCCATTTATCATCTGTCATCTGTCATATGTCAACTGTCAAATTTTACTTGTCATTTATTTTACCTTATTATTTATCTGTTATCTATTTTCTTTCACCTGTCATTTGCCATGTGTCATGTAATACCTGCCATCCATTAATTATCATTTATGAACTGGCAACTGTATTTTGACTTTCGTTATCAAACAACTGTCAATTGTCAATTGTTATGAATCATTTGTTATTTGTCGTTTGCAATCTATTATTTTTCATTTGTCATATGTCAACTGTCACATGTCATTTATTTTACTTTATTTTCTATTTCTTAATTAACATATTTCACTTGCCATGTATAACCTGTCATCTAATAACTGTCATTCATTAAGTATTATTTATGAACTGTCGAATGCATTTGTAACTTTGTTAATATGCAAGTGTCCATTATTAAATGTCAATGATCAATGATCATGAATCATGAGTTATTTGCCGTTTGACATCTATTATTTTTCATCTGTCATATGTCATATGTCAACTGTCAAATGCCACTAATTAATTTATTTTACCTTATTTTTATATAGCATCTATTATCTTTCACCTGCCATTTATAACCTGCCATCTAATAACTGTCATCCATTAATTATCATTTATAAACGCCCAACTGTATTTTGATTTTCGTTATCAATCAAGTGATACAAGTGACAACTGTCAGTGTCATGAATCATCTGTTATTTGCCATATGACATCTATTTTTTTTCTGTCATTTGTCATCTATCACATGTTAACTCTCAAATGTCACTTGTTATTTATTTTACCTTATTTTTATCTGTCACCTATCATCGTTCACTTATCATTTGTAACTTGTCATATAATGGCTGTCATTCTTTATCATTTATGAACTGTCAACTCTTTATTTTGATTTCCGTTATCAAGCAACTGTCAAATGTAAAATCTCATGAATAATCTGTTATTTGGCATCTATTATTTTTAACCTGTCATATATCAACTGTCGAATGTGTCATTTATATTACCTTTCTTTTATCTGTCATTTATTATCTTTCACCTGCTATTTGAATAGCAGTATTTTTTTTGTGGTTAAGATTGAACTGAAAAACTTCAATTTAAAATAAACTTGAAGGACCAAAATTTTAATAAATATCATTTGACAGATGACAGATGTCAGATGATTATTAAATGGCTGATGGTATATGGTAGATTGAAGGGAATTGATGGTAATAGTTATCAATAATAGCTGACAGATAATTAGTGACAGATTGTACAAATCATAAATAGTAGATTACAAATGAGATATCAGATGACAGATGATAGATGAAAGCAAAGGATGGCAAAAAATAATGATAGGTAGTAGATAATAAATGAAATATTGCAAATTTTCTGTATGATTTAATGACCAGTACATTATGTTATAAGGTTATAATATACCAGTTAACATTTCAAAGAGTGAAAAAATCTTGTTGCTTCTATAGAAATTTTTCGAAACACAAACCAATAATTTTTATTGGCATTATATCAATACCTAAATATCACGACAAAACTACTTTCTCCGACTGGAAAACAATCGTTCGTACAACATTACAACGTTGAATATTTTGCATACCGAGCACGTATTTTCTGATTGTAACGTAACGTTTAAAAAGTTAATTGAGTTCCACGTAATCAGTTAATAGAAACCATTAGTCAAGATAAGCAAATTGTAACCGATTCGTCATTTAGACAATCTGGAATAATCACTAAAACTCGAACTAATTTCGAAATCCAATTTACATTCGGCCATCTGACATCGGCTCGGAATTTAAAATTGAAATTAATTTTAGTGCAGAATCATCCAGTTCATTAACTGGCGCACGCAGCTCCGGCCAGCACGGCCATAAGCCACCTCACCTCTTGCAGGTAAGGTTTCTGCAAAAGGCAGTCGGAAATATATCAAAAATCGACGACGACAATTCTGGGAAAGTCCGTCTCGGCGCTTGTGAAAAATGATGGTGATGATATTATTAATACATCGACGCGGAGCGGAGGGCCGAGGAGGAGATTGTCTGTCAAAAAATCGGGCTGAGTCACGGGGACGGAAAATTGCTATTAACTCCGGATAATAAACGACTATTATGTATGATAAAACTGCGTGTAAACGTGTAAAACCATTTCCAAATTGGTATTTTTGTTACGGGCCCTGCCCCACGCTTCATCATAATCATCCGGTCTTAATGAATCATTTAGATCAATTTTGTAGACTGTCAAAATTGAAATGGAATTGTTATCACATTGAAAATACTTATTTTCTATATAGATATAACATCAATCTATCTTATTATAGGTTTTGTCTATTATATCTATAATATTTCTTTTGTATATACTTCGAGTAATGTAATTATCAGTTACTTGTCAACTGAAATTTGACATCTATCTATTTAATTTATTGCTTACTTAACTAATGGCGAAATATTTTTGAACTATCTTGATTAGAACTAAAAAACACTAGGAACATTTTCTGTGAAACAAACCAAGTGTTTTTTTAGTTCTAATCAAGATTGTCTTTTGTCATATATAAATGGTCATCTATCTATCTGCTAAAATCTGTCCCTCTACTACTGTCATTTGTACCATCTGCAAGATATCATTTGGTGTTTTGGATATAACACAGAATAGGAAAAATAAACTATATGTGAAATTTGGCAGTTAGTTGACAGTTTACATATGATAGATGACAGACGACTATATAGGGAATAGTAAGACATTTGACAGTTGACAGATGACAATTAAAAGTTTTTAGTTTACATATGTAGTTAGATATCCTTGGTCTTCTTTCTTAATTAATACACATTAAAATAAATTATTAAAAAAAAAACTATACATAAAATTTTGGCAGTTTACCAAGGTCAAAGTATTTAGATCTGTGTTATAAGTTAGCTGTCAACTGTCAATTGTCATCACAGATGACAGGTGAAAGATGATATATCAGAAATAAAAGAATATATATGACAGATGATGATAGTTGATATAATACAGATAATAAATGGCAAACAACTAATAATTGATAATAAACAAGAAAAAACTTTAGACACTCAATAAATGATAGTTCATATTTGACAATCAAATATATCGATAATAGAGATACAAGTACAGTAGATAGGTGAGAGATGACAGTTGCAACATTACAGCTTAAAGATAATTGATGGCAGATGACAATAAAATAATAACCGACAGTTGGTAAGTGACAATTGATAGGTAATAAATATGACATTTTACACTTAACTATTGACTAACAACAGATCAGTTAATAGTTGATAGAAAACAATTGCCAGTTTAGAGGTGATAAATGGCAGGCGAACCTTAATAAATGATATATGATAAGCAAATGACACAACATTTGACAGTTGATAGATAATAATTAATAGACGGCAGATAACATTTGACAGACGAGAAATGACATGGGACGAAAGATAGATACAAATAGAGGATAATAAATAATAAATCACATGACACTAAACAGTTGATAGTTGACAGTTTACCAAGATTAAAGTATTTATATATCTTTTATAAGTTAGCTGTCAACTGACAATTGTCACATTGAGCAAGTAATATTTGAGAGTTGACAGTTTTCTGAAGTCAAAGTATTTAGACATTTGTTATAAGTTAGTGTCAACTGTCAATTGTCGTCACATTGAGCAGGCGACAGTTAAGAGTTGATATTTGATAGTTTGTCAAGGTCAAAATATTTAGACCTCTGGTATTTGTCATATGTAAACTTATATCTGTCGACTGTCAACTTTTAAAATAGTAATTGTAGAGGCTTTTACTTCGTAATACATTTTATGATTCAAAATAAAATAAAACGAATAACTCTGTTTTTATCACTTTTTTAATAACACTTGTTACTATAGTTTCGATAACTTCAGCTTGTCATTATGAAACAATTAATTGTTTGTATTTTGTCAACTTTTAATTGTCATCTATCAATCTGTCAACTTTTAACTGTCATCTGTCAACTATCAGCTGAAATATTATCTTTTACTTATTTTGCAGTTTAATTACTGTCAACTGTGGTCTGTCATCTGACATCCATCATCTGTAAACTGTCAAATTTCGATCAACTGCCATCTGACATCTAACATCCGTCATCTGTAACCTGTCATCTTTCGACTGCCTGTCTGTTTTATCTGAAATGTGTAATTTATTATTTGTCAACTGCTACTCGACATTTGACATCTGTTATTTGTGAACTCTCAACTTTCATCTGTCATCTTTCAATTATCAACTGTCATCTGTCAACTATCAACTGTCAACTTTTATCTGTCAACTGTTAACTATTAACTATCAATTGTCATCTGTTACTGATATCTTATTTTTCTACTTGTTTTGCATTCTGATTTCTATCAAGTGCCATCAGTGACCTGACATCTGTTAGATACAAACTATCATCTGTCAACTTTTCAACTGCCATATGTCAACTAACAACTATCAAATATCAACTTTCATCTGTCATATGACGTCAGTCAATTATCAACTGTAAACTGCCATCTGTCAACTGTTAACTATCATCCGTCAACCATCAGCTGAAATATTATCTTTTACTTATTTTACAATTTGATTTCTGTCAACTGCCATCTGTCATCTGACATCCGTCATCTGTAAACTGTTATTTATAGGCTGCCAATTCTCAACTGTCAACAGTCAACTTTCAACTATTAACTGTCATCTGTCAACTGTCAACTGTCAATTTTTATCTGTCAATCATCAACTGTCAACTGTCAACTATTAACTGTCAATTGTCATCTGTTACTGATACCTTATTTTTTACTTGTTTTGCATTCTGATTTCTATCAAGTGCCATCTGCCACCTGTCTGTTAGATACAAACTGTCATCTGCCAACTTTTCAACTGTCATCTGTCAACTATCAACTGTCAATTTTTATCTGTCAATCATCAACTGTCAACTTGCATCTGTAAACTATCAACTGTCAATTGTCATCTGTTATATCTTATTTTTCTACTTGTTTTGCATTCTGATTTCTATCAAGTGCCATCTGTCACCTGACATCTGTTAGATACAAACTGTCATCGGCCAACTTTTCCACTGACACATATCAACTAACAACTATCAAATTTAAACTTTCAACTGACGCATGATGTTTGTCAATTATCAACTATAAACTGCCATCTCTCAACTGTTAGATCCTTTTTTATCTGGAATGTGTCATCTGTCATATAAAATAGTATTTTTACTTTCGTCGTCTGACATCTCTAAACTGTAATCTGTCAACTGTCACCTGTCACCTTTCAATTGTCATCTATCAACTGTCAACTGCCATCTGTCAACTTTTAACTGACATCTGTCAACTTTTAACTGTCATCTGTCAACTCTCAGCTGAAATCTTATCTTTTACTTATTTTGCAATTTGATTTCTGTCAACTGCCATCTGTCATCTGACATCCGTCATCTGTAAACTGTTATTTGTAGGCTGTCAATTTTCAACTGTCATCAGTCAACTTTCAACTATCAACTCTCATCTGCCACCTGACATCTTATGTTTTACTTGTTTTATATTTGATTAATATTATTATTTGTCAACTGCTACACGACATTTAATATCTGTCATTTGTGAATTCTCAACTTTCATGTGTCATCTTTCAACTCTCAACTGTCATCTGCCAACTATCAACTGTCGACTGTCAACTTTTATCTATCAATCATCAACTGTCAACTATCAAATGTCAATTGTCATCTGTTACTGATATCTTATTTTTGTACTTGTTTTGCATTCTGATTTCTATCAAGTGCCATCTGTCACCTGACATCTGTTAGATACAAACTGTCATCTGCCAACTTTTCAACTGTCATCTGTCAATTTTTATCTGTCAATCATCAACTGTCAACTGTAAACTGCCATCTGTCATCTGTTAGATGCCTTTTTTATTTGGAATGTGCCATCTGTCATATAAAATAGTATTTTTTACTTGTCATCTGACATCTGTAAACTGTAATCTGTCAACTGTCACCTGTCACCTTTCAATTGTCATCTATCAACTCTCAACTGTCATCTGTCAACTTTTAACTGTCATGTGCCAACTATCAACTGAAATCTTATCTTTGATTTATTTAGCTATTTAATTTCTGTCAACTGCCATATGTCATCTGACATCCGTCATCGGTAAACTGTTATATTATTTACTTGTTTTAGATTTAGATTTCTATCAACTACTATCTGTCATCTGTAAACTGCCATCTGTCAACTGCCTGTCTGTTTTATCTGAAAGGGCAATCTTATTATTTGTCAAATGCTACTTTACACTTGACATATGTCATTTGTAAACTGTTAACTTTCAACTGTCATCCGTCAACTGTCAACTGTCAACTATTAACTGTCATGTGCCATATGTTACTGATTTCTTATTTTTGTACCTTCTCTGCATTATGATTCTGATTAACTGCCATCTGACATTTGTCATTTGTCAACTTTCAACTGTCATCAGGCATCCGTTAACTGTCAACATTCAACTTTCAAAGGAAAAATAACAAAATAAATGTGATATTTGGCTATTAATAAATGACAAAAAAAGACAGGTGAAAAATAATAAATAACAGATGACAAATAAGAGATAATAAATAACATGTGACAGTTGACAACTGAACGATAGCAGAGATTTCAATAGTGTTATCAGTTGATAAAAAATATTTGATATATGACAGTTCCTAGGTCACTAGTAACAAAGAACAAATGAATATATGACAGGTGACGTTTGACAGGTGACAATTATCAGTTGACATTTGACAGCCAACACTTCACAACCCACTGATAACAGAGATCCCAGCATACTTAACAAATGATAGACAATTAACAGTTGACGTTTGACAGTTAGTATTTGATAGTTGATAATTACGAGAAAAAAACAAATGACAAGGAGATATTTAAAGGTTGGCAGATGACAGTCGACACATGACATAATTAATGACGGGCAAATGATGACAGTTAATAGATGTTTAATAAGAAATAACGTTAACATAGATACAAATATTTAATAGATGAAAGTTGCTAGATTAACAAAAAAAGTCAAATTGACAGTTGGTAGGTGGCATTTGATAAATGGCAGTTGCCAGATTACAAGTGACAAATGCTGGGTGAAAGATTATAGGAAACAGATGAAATATAAGGGATAAGAAACGACAAGTGACGTTTGATAAATTACTGTTAACTGGTGACATTTGAGTTGACACTTGACAGAGATCCAAGCACAATGAATAGATAATATTTAATAGTTGACAATTGCTTGATTAAAAAATATTAGATGGCAGGTGACAAATTAAAAAAAAATGACAAGTGATATTTGGCAGTTAATAGACGACAGTCAACATATGACAGATGATAGATAACAAATAAGAGATAATAAATGACTAGTGACATTTATTAGTAGACAGTTGACAGCTGAACGATAACAGATATTCAAATACAGTTCATAAAAATATTTAATACATGACAGTTGTCAAATTATAGGTTAACGATGATAGATGCCTTGTGACAAATAATAAATAATTAATGACATTTGACACTTGATATAGGATAAGTGATAGATTATAGATAACAGATGACAAATGACAAATATATGATAATAAATGCTAAATGATGTTTGACAGATGACAGATGGTGTTTACAATTGTCAGCTAACTTATATTAACAATCTAGATACAGTTGATAAGACAATAGATAATATTTGATGGCAGGTGAAAGATAATGAAATGGCAAATAACAAATAAGGGGAAACACATGACAAGTGACATTTGACAGTTGGCACCTGAACAAGATAAAAATAATAGCTGGCAGAATTGACATTTGACACCTGAACAATAACAAAGATCCAAATACATTTGACAGTTCATAAATGACATTTAATGAATGACAGGTTACAAATGGCAAATGAATAATAATAAGTGACAGTTAACAGATGACAATTAAGTGATAATAAAGAGCATGTGACTTTTAATAGTTTACAGCTGGCCGACAACAAAGATTTAAATAGGGTTAAGAGTTGACAAATATTATTTGACATATGACAGCTGCCATATTACAAGAATCGAACAGCAAGAAAAAAAAATCAATTACTATTTCATCATCAGCAACACTGGTTTCGACCTATCTGAATCTCATCAGAATAGCGACATCACCATACAAACACATTTTTTGTATGTAAGAATACAACATTTTCTCGTTGTATTAAAGTGTTGAATCAATCAATTATAATAATTTTAACACATGAATTTAACATATATAAATACTTTCCTCACAAAAAAAAACGAAACACCTTTGTATACAACCATTCGACCATCATCTGCATGTGAATGTAATAAAGATAATTAATCGAGGCGCAGCGCTCGAAACAAGAGCGCACCGTCCGACGTTCCTTTATTTTATTATTACTATTACGATTATACGTTTCCCTCCCGTACTTGTTTTATTCTGGGCCGGGGGTTCGATTCTTCTACGGCGTAGTTTTCACGGCGACGCACATCGTCCCGAACGCAGGATCATCAATCAATAGAGCCAGGAGATCATCAATAACACTAATAGTTCTGGCCTGGTGAATTTAAAATGGCTGTTACGTCGAACAATGCACTTTATTATGCCGGACGAGAGATGGAATTATATGGCAGGGATTCGAAACACACTAAGCCCCATTGTAATGTAATTAACTTGCCCGATATGTTTTCGTGCTTTTCTATTTTATTTTTTCTACGTTTCGACCCGAATCAAGATTAAAATATTTTTGAATGTTAAGTATTTAAATTATATATCACTTAATATAATAATAATAATAGTAAAGTATTAATGATTTTCAACTTTTTATTTTACTCATTACAATTCTATCGCTACACTGTAGCTACTTCAGGTGAAGAAATATAAATTATATATAATAGATTTTATTCAATTTTAATACATAATAATAATCATTATTATAATCCAATAGAATTAGAGTTAATTTCTTTAATCTTTTCTTTTATGACGAAAGATTATTGGATAGTCTTTCAAAAACTATTGAAATTTTATTTTTATTTATTTATAAAACAAAATCTGTAAAAGATAAACGTCGACAATCGTATATCATTAGAAAGTTAATTAAATCCTACATTTGATGCACCAAAAAATTGGCAGTTCCATTAAGAAAAATCAAGTTATCCATGATTGAAATTTGTAAATTGACGTAGCGATTTTTTCTAACTCACAAAAAAATTCGACTTTGACCTTCTGGCCTTTGTCAGTACATTTCATGACTAGTAACATTGCAGAATCACGGCCTTCTAAGGTATATGATAGCTGCGATATTAAATTTTTACCGGACGTCTACTTTTTGTTAAAATGACGAATTGCGGCTAAACGAATTATTTTAGGTACTAAAAAAATTGTGACTTTGATGTAAATCACCCAGTTTAAAAATTGCAACTCAGTCAAAAATATTTTATTTACCAATTATTATCTTCAATTTACGTTTATTAAATTTAAGCAAATTTAAAAATGACAATTTAATCCTTCTATATTTTATGAGTGGGGAACATAAATCACATCAATTTCCTCATGAACGGTTTTTCTGTCAAGTATCTGTCTTTTGTCATCTGTCATTAGCATCTATCATCTGTCATCTGATATCAGACCTCTGTCTTCTATATTCTGCCTTCTGTCTTATATCATCTGGTTTCTGTCTTCTGTCTTATGTCACCTGTCATTTGTCATCTCTTATCTGTCATATATCATCATGCCACCTAACTATCATTTATCCGTAACCAATCTATTTCTGCAATTTGCGATTTTGACTGAAGTATTTTGAGGGGAAATTTATTGAGAACATCTATATTTTTAGATTTGTCACCTATTATTTATCATCTATCATTTGTCATCCATCATCTGTCACCTGTCATAGAAAATTGAGAGAATTCAATAAGATT
The DNA here is from genome assembly GCA_963969525.1 of Ontholestes murinus. Taxonomy (NCBI): domain Eukaryota; kingdom Metazoa; phylum Arthropoda; class Insecta; order Coleoptera; family Staphylinidae; genus Ontholestes; species Ontholestes murinus. The sequence goes on along the minus strand of OZ018393.1, from coordinate 65,929,440 downwards.
TTTATAAATACTCTCAAAAAATCAAATATATATTATGCCATGTCAACTGTCATCTGTCATCTATAACTTATCATTAACCAATATATTTCTGTAGGTTGCGATTTCAAATTAAGTAATTATAGGAGAAATTTATTGATGACATCTGTCATTTTAGATTTGTCACCTAATGTGTTATCTATCAACTGCCATCTGTAATCTATCACGTGTCATCTATCACTGGTCATATGTCATATGTCACGGTTTCCGAATAAAAATTAGCGAATTCAAAAAGACGATTATAAATACTCACAAATATCAATATATATATATATATATATATTATGCTTCGCTTATTTCATGACATCTGTCATTTAGGATTTATCATCTATTATCAATCATCTGTCATCAGAAACCTGTCATCTGCCATATTATCGTCTCTCGCGTGTCACCTATGACCTGACATCTACCATTTGTTAGAAACCATTAATTTTTTGTAATTTGCGATTTCGACTGAATTAATGCCATTTATCATTTGAGATTTGTCATCTGTCTTCTTTAATCTTTGTTGTAAGATTTGTTACCTATTACCTATCATTTGTCATTTGTCATGCGTAGTCTGTCACCTGCCATTTATCATTTGTCAGCAATTAATTTATATTTGTAATTTGCGATTTCAACTGAATTATTGCCATCTGTCATTTAACATTTACCCGTTATCTGTCAGCTGCCACCTGTCATCTGTCATATGTCTTATGTTATCTGTAATCTGTCATCTGTCTTTTGTTTTATGTCATCTGTCATCTGTCTTGTGTTACCTGTTATTCAGCAAATTTTAAGCTTTTCTATAAATAAATTTTATAACAATAAAAGGTTTAAATGTCATCTGTCATCAGCTATCTGTTATCTTTCAACTGTTATTTGTCATCTGTTATCAATCATTTGTTACCTGACATCCGTCTAATTTTATATGTTTTCTTTCCTTCGTATTAGGTTATCTATCATCAATATTTCGTTCTATATCATCTACCATTTGTCATCTGTCATTTGTCACCTGTCATTTAACAGATTTTAGGATTTCAAGCTTTAGTTTTTCTATAAAGAGATTTTATAATTTTAAAAAAAATGTTTAAAAATCATCTGTCATCTCTCATCTATCTTTTGTCTTCTGTCATCTGTTGTCTGTCATCTGTCATTTGTCATTTGTCATCTGTCGTTTGTTATCTGTCACCTTTCATCCACCATCTGTCGATTGTTATCTGCCATCCATCTTATTTTATATGTTTTCTTTCTTTTATCTTAGGTTATCTATCATCAGTTTTTTGTCCTATGTTATCTATCATCTGTCATCTGTCAATTGTCACCTGTCATTCAGCATATTTTAGGTTTCCAAACATTCGTTTTTCTATAGAGAGATTTTATAACTTAAAATAAGTTTAAATATCAACTGTCTTCTGCCATATGTCATCTGTCATTTGTAATTTGTCATCTGTTATCTGTTATCTGTCATCTGTCATCTTTCATCCGCCATCTCTCGATTGTCATTTGTCTTCTGTCTTATGTCATCTGTCATCCGTCATTTATCACTTGTCGATTAATAGATTTTAGGGTTTTAAGCTTAATTTTTTCTATAAATAAATTTTATAATAGGAAAATATTTAAATGTCATCTGTCATCTCTGGTCCGTCATCTGGCATTTGTCATCTATCATTTGTTATTTGTCATCTGTCATCTTTCAGTCGCTATCTCTCAATTGTCATCTGTCTTCCGTCTTTTGTCTTATGCCACCTGTCATATGTCATCTGTCATACAGTAGATTTTACGTTTTCAAGCTTTATTTTTGCTATTAATAGCTTTTGTAATAAAAACATGTTCAACCAAGTGACAAAAATATGTGATTATGATATTGTTTCTTAACTTATTTATGTATAATACTGAAATTCAAACAAAATTTGCAAAAATCTTTGTATCTGTCACCTGTTATTTAGCATAAGTTGCCAGTTATCTATCAACTTTTTAACTAACATATATCATCTATCATTTGTCAAAAGTCATTTAGGATATTTTAAATTTGTCAAGTGTTCAAGTGAAATTGTATCGCAAAGCAATATTTTGTGAACTAACTGTTATCTGACATCTGTGATCTGTCATATGTCATCTGTCAAATGTCATTTAGGATATTTTAAAATTATCAAGGGTTCAAATTGTTTTGCAAAGAAATATTTTGTGAACTAACTGTGGTCTGCCATTTGTCATCTATTATTTGTCATCTGTTATCTATTATCTGTCTTCTATATTCTGTCAACTGTCATCTTTCACCCTGCATCTGTTATCTGTTATCTATCATCTGTTATCTGTTATCTGTTATCTGTTATCTGTTATCTGTTATCTGTTATCTGTCATCTGCCATCTGTCATATGTCATATGTTATCTTTTATCTGTTATCTGTCATCTGTCATCTGTCATCTGTCATATGTCATATGTCATATGTCATCTGTCATCTATCATCTGTCATCTGTAAACTGTCTATTGTTATTTTTCTCTTGAATTCTTTCATTATTAAAAATGTGTTATTTGCCATCAGTATCTGCTCTATGATATATCTTATCTGCTAATATTTATCTGCCATCTGTTATCTATCATTTGTCATGTATTATCAGTCATCTGGCATTTATCATCTGTCATCTATCATCTATTATCTGTCATCTGTCATCTATCATATCTCATCTTTTATGTCCTCTGGCTTCTAACTTATATTATCTGTCATTTGCCTTTTGTCTTGTGTCATCTGTTTTGCCATTTATGGATTTTAAGTTTTTAAGCTTTATTTTTTTTATTGATAGCTTTTATGATAAATAAATGTTTCAATGTTATCTGTCACGTGCCTGTCTTATGTCATTTGTCGTAAGCATCTATCATCTGTCATCAGTCTTCTGTCTTCTATATTCTGTCTTCTGTCTTATATCATCTGGTTTCTGTCTTCTGTCTTATGTCACCTATCATTTGTCATCTGTCATCTGTCATTTGTCGTCTGTCATCTGTCTTCTATCTTATGTCATCTGGCATCTGTCTTTTGTCTTATGCCATCTGTGTTATGTTATCTGTTACTTTTCAACTGACATTCAGCAGAATTTAGGTTTTATTTTTTTATGAATAAATTGTATAATTAAAAATGTTTAAATATTATCTGTAACCTGTTATCTGTCACCTGTCATATGTTATCTGTCACCTGTCTGTCTTATATTACTTGCCATCAAGCTTTATTTATTCTATAAATAGATTTTATAATAAAAAATGTTTCATCTGTCATCTGTCATCTGCTATCTGTCATCTATCATCTGTCTTCTGACTTCTGTCTTCCGTCATCTAGCATCTGTCTTTTATCTCATGTTCTTATTGGTTACCTCAGCAGATTTTAGGTTTTTAAAGTTTATTTTTTCTGAATAAATATTTTTTAAAATAAAAAAAGTTCAAGTGCCAAAAATATGTCATTATCATAAAATTTCCTTAACTTTGTCTTTGCCATCAAATGAAATATTCTATTTTTATTTATTTTAATTTAAACGAAATTTGTAAAAACGTTGTTATTAGGCACATGTTACAAGTCATCTATCACCTATTTACCTAACATCAATCATCTATCATCTTCCATCAGTCAAATGTCATTTGCGAGAGATTTAAGTTTTTCAAGTGATCAAGTGAAATTTTATCCCAAAAAATATTTTAATTGGCAACTGTTTGTGATTATTATATATTTTATAAATGGAAAAGTATGTCACTTGTCGTATCTTTCATTTGTTAAAAAAGTTGTTATCTGCCACCTGTCATTTGGCACATGTAAGTCATCTGTCACATTTGTATCTATCGTCTGTTATCTGTCATGTGTCAAATGTCATTTGGGAGATTTTAAGTTTGTCAAGTATTCAAGTGAAATTGTATCGCAAAGAAATATTTTGTTAACTGACGACTGCTTGAGATTATGGTATATATAATGTCACCAAATCAGATATTTCATTTTTAAATCTGAGATTGAAAAATAATCCGCAAAGAAAAATTATATCTGTTATCTGTTATCTATCATCAATTTTTAACTTAATTTGTCATTTTTACAATTTCTATTTGTCAGATATGACAAATGACAAATAATATTAGATTACAATTGTATATATGTCAGATGACAGATGACAGATACCCAATGATAAATGATACATAATAATATATAACGTCTAATTAGAAAAAAAACATCAAGATTATCCAAATTTCGTGATAAAAATCTTATTACGAGAAAGATAAAAGAGTGAACCATCTACAAATAAGTACTAATTATTTGATTATAAGTAGTACCGGTATCAAGATTTTATATTATTATGGTAGTTGTGTCAGACGATAGATGGCAAATGAAAAATAATAGATAACAGGTGATAGATAACAAATGACAGACGGCAGATGACAAATAACGCATAATAAATGATATAAATATTACAACAATATCGAGTGACAAAAAACCAGCAGATTTTCTAGCTCTTATTATATGTAGTACCAGCTCCAAGATATTATTATATTAATATTTCTTTTTGTTATTATTATGGATGTTACAGTTTTTTTTAAAATAAATTATAGAGGATAGGTGGCAATTTACACGAATGACAGATGACTGATAACTAATGAAAGATGAGGCATAATAAATAACTAAAATATTGAAAAAATTCATTCAGTACCTATAAATTTTAGTATATTTATATTTATTGTTAATTTAGGTTGTCTATGAAGAAGAAAAAATATATTACATGCGATAGAAAACAAATGACTGATGACAGGTAACAGGTAATAGATGACAGATGACATAATAAAAGATGTAACTTTAAAAACAGTCAGATTATTCTTATTTCTTAAAAAAATGACATTATATCTAGTAAATTTAAAAATACGAAAACATTTCATGAATCTACACTATTTAGTACTTATACAGACAAAGTATTAAGTAATTAAGTAACAATGTGGATACTTCAGGAATCAACGATAGTATACTCTGTTCGTTGGATCTTTGGTCGTACGTCACAAACTATCGCTTCGAGAAACGACGCAAAAACATTCAGTCTGATAAAGTAAACCAAATGCGTTAGAAAAAGAACGCACTGTAAAACTTTCGTCGTTTTTTGAAGCGATAGTTTGTGACGTACGACCAAAGATCCAACGAACAGACTATACTTATGTGTACAAATGATGAGCTATATAGAGTAGTACCTTGAAGTACCATGATTATCTCTTTACTTCAGTAATTCCGGTCAAATATTTTGACACTATTAAAACCAACAATATATTAATGAAATATTGAAAAACTTATTTTTGATTAGCATCAGATTGAGTACTTCCAATTAATTTAATGGCATCAAAAGTAATGGGAAATTTATTTCTGTTGGCTTGGTTTCACTTTAATATGATTATTTGTAAATGCATTACGATTGATGAACGACCGCGTGAATCCAATTAAGTGTCGGACGGACACCGCGAGAAAATAAAGAAAGTAAAACGGGAGAAAAAAAGGAAACGCTTTAAGAGTGTGAGAAGGTTGAAAATGATGATCAAAGCAACAAAGTCGGCGGGGATGGCAATAATTTCACCGAAACTTAATTACAGGCAATCATATTTCAACAATGTCTTTTTATAGTTGCACTTGTGGCCAGGTGTTGGCTCCTCTAGAGTGATGACAACGAGGCCCGACCTCTGACCCGGACCGATAATGAGTTAGTTATCCGACCACACCCCGAAAGGTCACCTCCCTCGGAAGAGAAGAAGAATTGGTGGAACGCACGTTGCGCCCTTTTCGCGTGCGCTCTATAAATTAATCGGGCCGTGATTTATTGGGTGGCGAGAACCGAGGCGCTGTTAATTTCGAGATTAGGCCCTCTAGGAATGTTCCACATTTTTTTGGGGGGGCCATGGGAATTGTTCGGATGTCTCGGATTCCTGGGCGCGGGGCCTCGGGGCCGATGGCGTGAGTCGAACTTTTTCACCACGGCTACTTTAGAAAACCGATGGGAAATTCGGACCACGACGTGGATTTACTGGCCTAATTAATTCATTTTTGTTTCGACCTTACTGGCTATCCTCTAATCATTAGAAATATTCAAATCTTTAATGAAAACTTATTTCAACTAATCGACATCATTTTTGATCTTGAAAAAATTACTAAATTAAAGATCTTCAGAAATATTTAATCAATGATTATCAATTAATCACAGAATTTACCTCAGTTAATTTAAGAATCAAAAAATGTAAAATTAATAATTTTTCATGAATGATTCTCTCATTTACCTCTTGGTGAAACTTAATACTCACAGAATTTGATGTTTTCGAACAATACAATTAATTGAATCATAGCTATGGTACTTCAATAGATAAGTCTGATTTTCTTTTTGTTTGGTAGTTATGGACGTCTTTATTAGATTGTAGCTTTATGCTGGTTTTAATTAGGAATTAGAAGTTTTAGACCTCTATCATTACAAAAACTTCATCATGGCAGTTACAAAAATACCTAACTTTGTGATTTGCATGTATTTACAATCATCTATTAGATTATAATTATTATATCATTACTTATCTTCTTTCTTAGTCAAATTAACATACTGCTAAAAACGGTTTTGTTTATTATTTTATTTTTATTTTTGACTAATAAAAAAAAGGGTAACCTCTCCCTACAACGTAATCTGTTATAGTGATTTGTAAATCGGTAGGCCCAGCACGCGCCCTCCAATAATTAGTAGATTATGTTAAACACACAGCATTCCCGGCATTGTTACGTCCGTGATGGGTCTGCCCAAAAATTTATTACCAATGATTTCCTTCTTTTTTTTCTATTTGCCTATGATTACCATATTTCACGTTCCGTTGATAGGCCGTTACCTGGCCTGTAACGTAAATGAATGCCGTGACCATAATGAGCATTAATAAGCGGACACTGGGCCCCGTGGAAATTTACTTCTCAATATTTACGTCCCGGTCCTGATTTATGCCCTTTGTCATCTGTACGAGGGAGAAGATGTGATGTAGTTATTTATATTAAAGGTTTAATGTTGAATATAGTGTAAAATTTTATAAAACTAATACCTGTTGTAGTTAATACTTGCTCTTGATGGAACCAGATATGTATTTGGCGAAGAAAAAATGTATTATTACTTTTATTTTCAGTTTTCTGACACGTGTTTCGATCATACCCAATTATTTTCAAAGGTTAAATATCGGATATGATCTTAAAATTCACTGAATTGATAATTTAGTGTAAGTATGGATTTTCACGTAGTAACGGTCGCAACCATTCTCTTTAATTAAAATTTTTTTAAAGTCTGAAACAATTTTTTTTTCTCATATTTCCAAAAATCTTATACAGAACTATAAAGAAATCGTTAAGAAAGTTTTGGTAAATTCTAAGTTCAGAAGATGTTGGTGGAAAATTAAAGAAAACTCGAAATTTGGAAAATAATTTCACATTAAGATTATGAGTTTTTTTAATCTAAAAGGTAAACTTTTCTAAATCCTAGGACATTTTCAGCAATTCCAAAAAGATCTGTAAAGAAAATATTCATCAAATTTTGATAAATCCTTGTAAACTCAAAACAAAATCGAAATTTAGGAGATAAATTTACTTGAAAATTTTAAGAATCTAGAAGAGGAGTTGCTGGAAAATTCTAGAAACCTCAATCTCGGTAAATTTCTTTTAATTATAAAAGACGTTTGAAGAAAATTTTGCTATACTCTAAAATCAGGAAAATCAATAAAATTTTCGTAGTTTCGAAAAGAAATTACTTATAGGAATTCAGAAGAAACAAAATGTCGATAACATTTTGGTAAATTTAAAAATCAGCAGAAATTGCTGAAACTTTAGAAATTTGAATAATTCAAGAAATTCGGAAGAAAAACCACTGGACAATTCCAGGTATCTTAAAGAGATGTTGCTAAAAATTTTATAAATTACGAAGAAAAACCTTAAGATAATTATGTTTCTAAATTGAAAAATTCAAGAGAAGAAACTGAAAATTCTAAAAATTTTTAAGGAAAATTTGGTGAAAAAGCTGGAGAAAGATTTTTAAATATTTTTTTTTAATTTAGCTAATTTAAGTTCGAAAAAAAAATCTAGGAATATTAAAGAGCGGAAAAACTATAAAATGTTTCTTAATTTCAATAATTTAATTTGAAGTTTAAAAGAAATTCTAAGGACTTTCATGAGAAGATAAACTTTAAAGCACCTTCTCAATATAAAAATTAAAGAAAATCTCCAAATCTATTAAAGAGAAGTTTAATTTGTGGAAAATTGCAGAAATTTGAAAGAAAACTTCTGAAAGTTTTCCCACTAAAATAATGGAAACTTTTCTAAATCCTAGGACATTTTCAGCAATTCCAAAAAGATCTGTAAAGAAAATATTCATCAAATTTTGATAAATCCTTGTAAACTCAAAACAAAATCGAAATTTAGGAGATAAATTTACTTGAAAATTTTAAGAATCTAGAGGAGTTGCTGGAAAATTCTAGAAACCTCAATCTCAGGAAATTTCTTGTAATTATAAAAGACGTTTGAAGAAAATTTTGCTATACTTTGTGGAAAATTACAGAAATTTGAAAGAAAACTTCTGAAAGTTTTCCCACTAAAATAAGAAATGTCAAAAATTGAAAGAAAAATAATTAGAAATTTAAAAGAATCTTAATGAACATTTCTCAAAATTCCAAAAGAAAAGACTCTGTTAAAATTAAATTAAATTTTGTATTGTAGAAACAAAATTTAATTTAATTTTAACTCATTCAAGTGTCAATCAATTGTTTCAATGGAATATCAAAGACTAATTAGTTTTTGATAGATTTTGAAAATGTAAAGATAATTCTTTCTGTAATTATATTTTTACAATTTTTCTAATCTCAAAAAGCATTTTTCTATCAACACATTAAATTTCCACTCACGTCATTTTTTTTCTGCATTCCAAATACTAATAGTTTTAGCGGAATATCGAAGAATAATCTATTTTAAATTGATTTAGAAAATTTGAAATTCCTGGTGAAATTAAGTTTTTACAATTTTTTAGATCCATGTAAGCACTTTTTAATCATTTTTTTTAAATTTCGTCTTAAACTATTTTGTTTTAACATATGATACACCAATTGTTTTAATAGAATATTATTGGTTTTTAATTGATTTTGAAAATTTAAAGCTAATTCGTGCTGTAATTATTTTTTAAATAGAATTTTTCTTTGTTGTGTCTTCTACCTTTTATTTTTTGTCTTCTGTCTTTTATTTTCGGTCTTTTGTCTTCTCCCTTGAAAATATATTTCAAAATCGAAGCTAATCATCTATTTTCAGTCTTTTGATAACTTGTGTATTCTGTTTTTTTTTGAACATTTTGAAAGTATTTCTTTTAATTTTAATTTTTAAGCCTTTTTTCAGCTAAAGTAAAAACAACCTTCTATTTTCAGTTTTCAGTTTTTGTCTTCTGTCTTCTACATCCTTCTGTCTTTCTGTCCTTCTTTCCTTCTATCTTTCTGTCCTTTGTCTTGTCCTTCTGTCCTTTGACTTTCTATCCTTCTGTCCTTGTGTTCTTTCATTCTTTTGTTTTTCTGTTCTTCTGTCTTTCTGTCCTTGTATCCTTCTGTCCTTATGTTCCTTTGTCCTTCTGCCTTTCTGTCCTTCTACCATTCTGTGTCTATGTTCCTTCTGCTCTTCTATTCCTTCTGTTCTGCTATTCCTGTCCTTTTAATCCTTCTGACCTTATATTCCGTTTGTCCTTCTATTCCTTCTTTCGTATTATTTCTGCCCTTCTATTCCTTTTGTCTTCATTTTTAAGCATTTTTCGAAATAAAAATAATCTTCTATTTTCAGTTTTTGGTTTTTGTCTTCTGCCTTTTGTCTTCTAACTTCTACCATCTATCCTTCTGTCCTTGTATACTTCTGTTCCTTTGTTCTTCTGCCTTTCTGTTCTATTCCTTCGGTTCTTCTATTTCTTCTGACCTTCTATTTCTTCTGTCTTTCTATTTTTTCTGTCCTTCTATTGCCTCTTTCCTATTCCTTATGTGCTTCTGACTTTTATCTTTGCCTTTGAAAAAGCAAATTCTTGCTAAGTATAAAGAAGGTTTTTTTTTTAAATTTGATTAAAACAGATAAAATTAACTGACGTTTCCTACTACAAAACAATTGAAATTTTAGAAAAGAAAACGTTTAAAAATTCTTTTAAAATTGAGTAAACATTTCCTACCCAAAATTTAACCATAACTTCTCAAAGAAAACACAGCAATTTAAGAGGCTTAATGAAAATATTTGAAATCTGGAAGCACAATTTTCTCAAATCTAAAAAACTCAAAAACCGTGGAATTTGAAAGAAAAAATAGTAGTTCTATTAATCTTACGTTACTGAAAATTTTAGAAATCTGACAGAATTTTTTTTTAATTTAAAGAAATTTATATGAATTAGAAGTTTGAAGAAAATGTTGAGAAAATTTCAGTGAGAAATTGCTCTAAAATCAAGAAAACATACAATTTAGCCCATTAACAACTTGAAAATTATAGAAATCTATAAGAGAAAATATTGGAAGTTCTAGAAAACTAGAAAGTAAAGGTGTATTAATATCAAGAAATTTCTAGAAATCTCAAAGGGATGTTTAAGAAAAATGTTGAGAACATTTTTGTATATTCTAAAATCTATAAAAAAATGCTTGGAAATTAATAGAAACTTGAAATTTAAAAGATATTAAAAAGAAAGTTGAAATTTTTAGAAATATTTTCTTGATCTATTTCCAGAAATCCCATCATAGAGTAGTTTAAGGAAAATGTTGAGAAATGTTGGTAATTTTAAGATAAGGAGATATTGATGTAAAATTAGAGTTTGGAAACTAAAAATTCTAAGAAACTAGAAGAGACATTGCTAGATTTTTTAGAAATCTAAATATGAGGACAAGAAATGATTGATAAAATGTTGATAAATAAGGCGAAATGGTTGTAAAATCAAAGCAAAATAAAAATTTAGAAGGTAAATGCACTTTTCCTTCATCATTTCGAGTTCTGCGTTACTACATTTTGTTTCTGCATTTGATATATCAATTGTTTCAATTAAATATCAAAGACTAACTAGTTCTTAATAGATTTTAAAAATTTAAAAGTAATTCCTCCTCGGATTATATTTTTACATTTTTTTTAAATCTCCGAAAGCATTTTAATATCCTTACATTAAATTTCCTTTTACGTCATTTTATTTCTGCATTCAAAATACTAATTGTCTCATTGTAATATCAAAGATTAATCGATTTTAAATTGATTTAGAAAATTTGAAACTAATTCCTGTTCTAATTAAGTTTTTAGAATTTTTTAAATCTCCGTAAGCACTTTTTCATCATTTTTATCAAATTCCGCTCTAGGCTACTTTGTTTTTACATTTGATATACCAATTGTTTCTACAGAATATCAAAGATTGATTAGATTTTGAGAGATTTTGAAAAATTTCTTGCTGTAATTATTATTTTTTGCAATATTTCAAATCTTCGAATGCACTTTTCCTTCTTCATTTCAAATTCCGCGTTACGCCATTTCTGCATTTGATATACCAATTGTTTTAATAGAACATTAGAGATAAATCAGTTTTTGATTGATTTTGAAAATTTAAAGCTTGTGAATTTTCCACTTTTGTTTCGAATTCCGCGTTACGCCATTTTGTTTCCGCATTTAATACAATCATTATTTTAATAACAACACGAAAAAAAAATACTGTTTAACTAATTTTAAAAGTATTAAACCAATTCCTACTGTAATTTAATTTTTTATAATTTTTTAAATTTCCGAAAACTTTTTTCTATTTCCATATTTAATTTCGTCTTACGCCATTTTGTTTCTGTACTTGATATATCACCTGTTTCAATAGAACATCAAAGACTTAATTATTTTTGATTGATTTTGAAAATGTAAAGATAATTCCTTCAGTAATTATTTATTTACAATTTTTCAAAACATTTTTCTCTCCTCACTTTTAATTTCGTCTCACGTCATTTTGTTTCTGCATTCACAGTATCAATTGTTTTAATGGAATATCAAGAAATAATTGATTTTAAATTGATATAGAAATTTTGAAACTAATTCCTGCTGTAATTAAGTTTTTACGATTTTTTAAATCTCCGTAAGCACGTTTACATCATTTTTTTTAATTCCGTGTTAGTCTATTTTGTTTTTACGTTTGATACACCAATTGTTTTAATAAAATATCAAAGTTAAATTGGTTTTTATTGATTTCGAAAATTTAAAGCTGTGATTATTTTTTAATAGAATGTTTCTTTGTTATATTTTCTGCCTTTTATTCTTCTGTCTTCTGTCTTCTGTCTTCTGTCTTCTGTCTTCTGTCTTCTGTCTTCTGTCTTCTGTCTTCTGTCTTCTGTCTTCTGTCTTTTGTCTTCTGTCTTCTGTCTTCTGTCTTCTGTCTTCTGTCTTCTGTCTTCTGTCTTCTGTCTTCTGTCTTCTGTCTTCTGTCTTCTGTCTTCTGTCTTCTGTCTTCTGTCTTCTGTCTTCTGTCTTCTGTCTTCTGTCTTCTGTCTTCTGTCTTCTGTCTTCTGTCTTCTGTCTTCTGTCTTCTGTCTTCTGTCTTCTGTCTTCTGTCTTCTGTCTTCTGTCTTCTGTCTTCTGTCTTCTGTCTTCTGTCTTCTGTCCTTTATTCTTTTGTCTTCTGTCTTCTGCCATCTGTTATCTGTCTTCTGTTTTCTGTTTTCTGTTTTCTGTTTTCTGTTTTCTGTCTTCAGTCTTCTGTCTCCTGTCTTCTGCCTTTTATTCTTCTGTCTGTTGACTTCTGTCTTTCTGTCTTCTCTCTTCTGACTTCTCACTTCTGTCTTCTGTCTTCTATCTTCTGCCTTCTGTCTTTTATCTTTTGATCTTTTGCCTTGATTTGAAAATATATTTCAAAGTCAAAGGCGATCTTCTATTTTCTGTCTTTTTACATCGTGTGTCTTCTATCCTTATATCCTTCTGTTTTTTCTGCCTTAGTAAATTCTAAAATCAGGAAAACAATTGCTGGAAAATTAATAGAAACTCTAAATTTAGAATCTCCTGATTTTCAAGAAATCCCATAGAGAAGTTTAAAGAAAATGTTATAAAATGTTGGTAAACTCTAAGACCAGGAGATATTTTTGAAAAATTAGAGAAAACTCGAAATTTGAAAGATAAATTACATTAAGATTAAATTAAGAAATTTAGAAATCTAAATGACTACCCTTTTTAAATTTCAGGACATTCTCAGAAATTCTAAGAAAAATTATTTATAAATCTTTGATAAATCTTAGAATAATACGAAATTGGTAGTATACCATACACAAAACAAAATTAAAATTTAGAAGATAAATCGATGTTGAGAAAATGTTGCTCTTTTCTAAAATCAGGAAAAAATGTGGAATCTTGATTTACAATCTTCCATTAGATTAGAATTATTATATCATTATTTATCTTTTTCCTTTCAAACATACCCTCATTAGCATGCCGCTAAAAACAGTTGTCTTCTGTCTTCTGTCTTCTGCCTTTTATTCTTCTGACTTCTGTCTTCTGTCTTCTGTTTTCTGTTTTCTGTCTTCTGTCTTCTGTCTTCTGTCTTCTGTCTTCTGTCTTCTGTCTTCGGTTTTCTGTCTTCTGTCTTTTATTCTTTTGTCTTCTGTCTTCTGTCATCTGTCTTCTATCTTCTATCTTCTATCTTCTATCTTCTATCTTCTATCTTCTATCTTCTATCTTCTATCTTCTATCTTCTATCTTCTATCTTCTATCTTCTATCTTCTATCTTCTATCTTCTATCTTCTATCTTCTATCTTCTATCTTCTATCTTCTATCTTCTATCTTCTATCTTCTATCTTCTATCTTCTATCTTCTATCTTCTATCTTCTATCTTCTATCTTCTATCTTCTATCTTCTATCTTCTATCTTCTATCTTCTATCTTCTATCTTCTATCTTCTATCTTCTATCTTCTATCTTCTATCTTCTATCTTCTATCTTCTATCTTCTATCTTCTATCTTCTATCTTCTATCTTCTATCTTCTATCTTCTATCTTCTATCTTCTATCTTCTATCTTCTATCTTCTATCTTCTATCTTCTATCTTCTATCTTCTATCTTCTATCTTCTATCTTCTATCTTCTATCTTCTATCTTCTATCTTCTATCTTCTATCTTCTATCTTCTATCTTCTATCTTCTATCTTCTATCTTCTATCTTCTATCTTCTATCTTCTATCTTCTATCTTCTGTATTCTGTATTCTGTGTTCTGTCTTCTGTCTTCTGTCTTCTGTCTTCTCTCTTCTGTCTTCTGTCTTCTGTCTTCTGTCTTCTGTCTACCTTCTTCTGTCTTCTGTCTTCTGTCGTCTGCCTTTTATTCTTTTGTATTCTGTCTTCTGTCTTTCGTCTTCTGTCTTCTGTCATCTGTCTTCTGTCTTCTGTCTTTAATCTTTTGATCTTCTGCCTTGATTTGAAAATATATTTTAAAGCCAAAGGCAATCCTTCTATTCTTTCTGTCTTGGTAAATTCTAAAATCAGGAACACAATTGCTGGAAAATTAATAGAAACTTGCAATTTAAAAGATATAAATTACGTAAAATTCATAAAGAAGAAAAGTTGCTAGAAATGTTTAGAAAACTTTTCTTGATCTCCTCATTTTCCATAATAAATTTCAGGACATTCTCAGAAATTCTAAGAGTAATTATTTATAAAACTTTGATAAATCTTAGAATAATGCAAAATTGGTAGTAAACACAAAACAAAATTAAAATTTAGAAGATAAATCGATGTTGAGAAAATGTTGCTCTTTTCTAAAATCAGGAAAAGATGTGGAAGATCAATTACCTAAAAATCTAGGAATCTAAAGAAAAGAATTTTTAGAAATGTAAAGGAATTTTTTTTCTCAATCTCAAAATATTTTAAGAAATCTTAAGGTAAGTTTATGGAAAACCAGAAGAAAATTTTAGTAAATTCAAAAACAAAGAGAAATTAGTGAACACTTTCAAAAATTCTGAGAATCTAGAAGAGAATTGAAAATTTAATTTTTTTCCAAATTTTGAAATTTCAAGAAAATTCAAAATTTAATTAAAAAATAACTGGAAAATTTACGGAATATTAAAGAGAAGTTGCTAAAATATTTAGAAATTTTGAAAAATAATAATAATAAAAAATATTCTTAATTTCTAGAATTAAAAACTACTAAATTTAAATTAAGGAAAATTTCCTTACATTAAAACTTCAAGAAAACTGGAAATTGAGAAGCAAAATTATTAAAAACAAAAACACTGGACAGAAAGAAAAGTTGCTAAACATTTCAGAGATATGAAAGAAAAACTTTTCTTAGCCTTAGGATATTTATATTAATTCCAAAGAGAAGTTTTAAAGAATGTTGGGAAAATTATGCAAAAAAAAATTGAAACTAGAAATTTTTAGAAATCTAAAGGAATTTTTTCTAGTTTAGGATATTTTTATAAACTGAGTTTAAAGAAAACGTTAAAAAAAATAGTAAAAAGGAGATGTTGCTGAAAACAAAAAAAACTTATAACTTTCGAAGATAAATGATGAAAAAATAAATCTAGAAATCTAGGAGAGAAATGAAAATTTGGTATTTTACTTAAGACCTTATAATTCCAAAAATCTTAAAGAGAAGTTTGAAGAAAATGTTGAAACAATTTTGTTAAATCCTATAATCAGAAAGAATTGCAAAAAAATTAAAATTTGGATATAATCTAGAAAATTTGCTGCAAATTTCTAGAAATCCGAACAAAAAACTTTTCTTAATTTCTGGATATTTTCACAAATTCAAAGAGAAGCTATAAGAAAATTCTAATAACAGGAGAAAACAGGTAAAATTTTAATAAAATATAAATTTCTGGAATTTAAAACAGTGTGCTATAAATTTCTAGAAACCTAAAAGAAAAACTTTTTCAATTTCAGATTTTATTCTGAAATCTCAAAGAGAAGTTTGAAGAAGAAGATTTTGGTAAATTCTAAAATCAGAAGAAAGCTGAAAAAGTTCAAATACAACTTTTGCAGTTCGGAAGAAAACTTTTAAAAAAATTCTGAAAAAACTGAATGTTAATAAAATTTTGATAAATTCACGAGGAATTACTGAAAAATTTATGAAAACTTAAACATAAATTACTTGAAAATTGCTGAAAATTTCTAAAAATCTAAAAGAACAAATTTTAGTAATATTGTAAAAAACATCTGTATTTTTGTAATTGTATTTTAATTACTAATTTAGGTTGTAGATTAGTAATTTAAAAGGTTTAAAAGACTTTTATAAATCACACCACAATGTCAGAAATTCCAAATAAAAAATTCATAAATTTTTGATGACTCTTGGTGAACTCAAAACAAAATTCATTGACTATGGAGGCTTCTACTTCGTTATACATTTTAATCACAAATTAAACACAATAATTACTTTGTTTTGTATAACAGTTATTTATTTAAACGGTGACCAATGGTTTCAATACATTCACGTATCATTTTCAAACCGAACCGAAAACCGAAAACTTTCGGTTTGCAAATGATACGTGAATGTATTGAAACCATTGATCCAAATTTAGAAGATAAATTACTTCAAAATTCTAAGAAACGAAGAAAAGTTGCTGAAAAATTATAGAAATATGAATCAATTTAATTTTTTTCAGTAAATCCAAAGAAAAGATTGAGGAAGACGTTGAGAAAATTTTGAAGACTTCTAAAATCTGGAGAAATTGCTGAAAAATCAAAAAGTTTTAGTGTATATTTAAGTTTTTAATATGTATTTTTATCATCACATGGCCTACCGTAAATAAATAAATAAAATTAAATTAATTAAAATTAGGAAGAGGAATTAAATGAAAATTCTAGGAATTAAGAAAAAATAACATTTTTGGAAATCTAACAAACAAACTTTTCTAAATCTCAGAATATCTTTAGAAATTCTAAAGAGAACTTTAAAAAAATGATTCCTTAATTTTTGGTGAACTCAAAATAAATCGAAATTTAGTAGATAAATTACTTAAAAATTCTAAGAATCTAGAAGAGAAGTTGCTAAAAAATTCTAATAATCTGAAAACTTTTTTCATTTTCAGTAAACACAAAGAGAGAAGTTTAAAAAAGATATTGCTGGAGAAAATTTTGCAGAATTTCTTTTCTCAATTTCAGGATATTTCCTAAGATTTCAAAAAGACACTTGAAGAAAATGTTATAAAAATTTTGCTAAATTCTAAAATCAGGTGCTAAAAACTTCAAATAAAATTTTCGTAGTTTTGAAGAGAAATTACTGAAACATTATAGCAATTCAGATGGAAACAAATGTTGATAAAATTTTGGTATATCTAAAAATCAGGAGAAATTGCTGAGAATTTTATGAAAACTCAAAATTTAGAAGATGAATTACTTGAAAACGGTGAAAATTTCTAGAAATCTAGTTCTCAAAATTTGAAGAAAAATTCTAAAATTTAAAATATCGAGAAATAATTGCAAAAAAACCTGGAAAGAAATTTGAATAATTCAAGAAATTAAGGAGAGAAACCACTGGACAATTCCAAGAATCTTAAAATTTTAGAAATCATTAAAAAAAATCTTAAGATAATTTTTTTACATGGAAAAATTCAAGAGAAGAAACTGAAAATTCTAGAAATCTTCAACGAAAAATTAATAAAAATATTGCTACAAATTGCAAAAACAACTTTACAAAAATTTCTTAATTTTGATAATTCAAGAAACCTTGATTTTTTTTTAAATCTAAGATCAGGAGATATTTATTTATTTATTTATTTAACGAGTTGGTGAAATATTCTTCCATTTCAGATTGTATCATTCTAAATCCGCAAAGGGAGGTTTGAAAAAAAAATTTGGTGAATTCTATAATCAGGAGAAAGAGGTAGAAATATCAATATTTTTTAAATCTAAAATTTCAAGAGACTCGAATAAAGAAAATCTTTTTTTAACTTAGTTTCTTTGCAATAATCCCAAAAGATAAGTTTATGAAAAATGTTGGAAACATTTTGCAGATTTCTAAAATCAGGTAAAATTAAAAAAGAAATTTAGAAGATAAATTATTTTGAATTCTAGAAATCTAGAAGTACAGTTGCTAGAAGTTTATGAAATCTGAAGGACATATTTTCTCAATCTTATGATATTTTTATTAATCTCAAAGTTTGAAGAAAACGTTAACAAAACCGAATTAAGGAGAAATTTCTGGAAAATTAAAAAAAAAAACTTGAAGATCGTTAAAAATATTCTAAAAATGAAAGACATAAATGAAATGAAATGAAAATCTAAGAAAAAAATGTCCAGGTTTAGAAAATTCGAGAAACCTCGAAATTTTAATTACAAAATTCACAGGAAAATTTTAAAAATCTTCAAGAAAAACTAATTTAGATAATTCAAAAAAACCTAAGAGAGTTTGAACATTTACAGAAAAATTCTAGGAATTTTAAGGTGCAGAAAAACTTAATAATAAAGTTTTAATCAAAATGTTCTTAATTTGGATAATTTAGGAAACTTTGAAGTTTAAAAAAAATTCAATGAAAATATTTTAAAGAAGAATTTTTAGAAAATTTTCTCAATTTGAATGTCATTTTAATCACATTTTAGAAGAAAAATTACTTTAAAAATCTATAGAAAATTTTCTTAATTTGGATAATTCAAGAAATCTTAAATTTACTGAAAAATTCTAAAAAATTTAAAGAGCAGACAAATTCATATTTGAAAAGTTTAATGAACCTTTAAGATTAAAAGGTAAGAAAATTTGTTAATTGTTGCAAAAGTCTGGAAAAAATACGTTTCAAAATTAAAGAAAATTTGCTAATAAATCTAGGAAATTATAAAAAAGAAAAATCTTAAATTGAATAATTTAAGGAGATTCTAAGTTAAGAAAAAACATTGCTGAACAATTCTAAAAACCTCAAGAAGAAGTTAAAATTTTTAGAAATTTGAAAGAAATAACTAAAAACTTTACTCAAAGCTCAAAACTAAAAAAAAAAGATATTGAAAACTTCTAGAAATCCTGAAAAAAAAAAAATACTAAAATGTCTGGAAAGAAACAGCCAAAAGGCCAATTGCAGAGCAAAATTACCATTAAAACTTAAATTAATAATTAAAATACAATTAGAAAAATTCAAATTACAAATGGTATAATTAATGAATTTTTGGAAATTGTAAGAACTTAACAAAAACATTCTAAAAAAGCAATAACAGATGATTAAAAATCGTAAAATTCGAAATAAAAATTGCTGATAAAATCTGGGAATTTTTAAGAGAAGGAAAACTAAAAATATTTGTCAGTTTAGAAGAAAATTTACTGAAAATTTTAACGAATTTTACAGCGAAGAAAATGTTTCTCAATTTGGATAATTCAATAAAATTTCAGATTACCAGAAAGAAACTTAAAAGGGAGTTCCTGAAAATTTAAAAGAGGAGTTCGCTGAAAATAACTAAAAACCTTTTTCAATTTCAGATTTTATCCTAAAATCTCAAAGGGAAGTTTGGAAAATTCTAAAATCGGAAGAAAGCTAAAAAAAATTCAAATACAATTTTTGCAGTTTCGAAGAATACTTTTTAAAAAAATCAGAAGAAACTGATTGTTGATAAAATTTTGATTAAACTCACGAGGAATTACTGAATTTCTTAATTTTGACAATTCAAGAAATCGTAAAATTTGAAAGAAAAATTACTGTTAACGTCTGTAAATATTATAGAGAAGCGAAACTAGATATTTTCTAAATTTAAAAAATTCAAGAAACCTTGAAATTTAAAAGGTGAGAAACAAGTCTGTAAAAAGATTTGACAGTTTAGAAGAAGATTTACTGAAAATTTTATCGAATTTTACAGAGAAGAAAAACTTTTCTATTTTCACGATTTTCAGTAATTCCTTCTTAAGTTTTTTTCTAGTAAGTTTTATTGAATGATTTAAAATAAAATTTACTAGAAGAAAACTTAAGAAGGAATTACTGAAAATTGTGAAAATAGGAAAGAAAGTTTTCTAGACAATTAAAGAAACGTCGAAATTTACTACAAGTATTTAGAATTTTTAATTGAGAAACTGCAAAATTTAAAGGAAAATTTAGAATTCTAAAATTCTAAAAATTGGAAGAAAAATTCTAGTTATATAAATTATGTTAATTTGAAAAAGAATTTGTTAAATATCTTAGATTTCAAATTAGGAGAAGTAGAACTCTTATGTTACATTTCTTTATTTTTAGATAACTGACACGTGTTTCGATCCTTGTGGATCATTATCAAAGTTAAAACTGAGACCTTAGATTAATTATGTGCTTAGAGTAAAATTTTGAATTACGAATGTTTTTTGATTTCACTTAATAATGTTTGCGAGCAACATTTTCATTACATCGACGTTCGGGGTAGGAATGATTTGGTACGATTTATATAATAGGAATGGTATTGTAGTCCGATTTGTCCGAGCGGTCGTGGCGCGGAGGAGGGGAAAGGCGGACGAGAAAGAGAGAGTGAGTTATTTTAAACACAATAGTTCATTAGTTTATCGAATCAGATCGCGCCAGTCATTAATCTTGTATACGTGTATACCTGAACATATTTAAGCCACAGCTGCCCATGCCCAGAAAACCCAATACTCGAACCCTTATACATCACACAAACACACACACACACACACATGCATGAGCGTAGACAGATAGATGTTTTGACGGATTACGTTGATCCGGACGATTACACGTTTATGCATATTTTATGGGACCTCATCTATTTTCCAGACACGCTTCGGCCCTTTTCAATTCTGAGAATCGACAATTTTTCATGATCTAAACATTTAAGAAATATTTAGCTCTACTTGTTTTAAATACATAAATTGGTTTGATAAAAATAAAATCAGTTGATACGAATTTTTTTGGGAATTTCTTAGATGACAGAGGCCCATTTCTGGATAAATGAATATGTCAACAAATAAAATTGTTGAATTTGGGACGATACTAATCCACACGAGATCTAAGAGCTTCTAATGCATCCCGAAGAAGTCACTGTTTGGTGTGGATTTTGGGCTGGCGGCGTTATCGGTCCAAATTTCTTTGAGAACGACGTTAACCAAACCAATTTCTTTTGGTCTGAATTGGATAATATAGACACTAACGACATGTGGTTTCAACAGGACGGTGCTAAGTGCTATATTGAACATTCTGCATGAGCGATTTAAGAGTATAGTCATCTAACGTAGAGGTGATGTGAACTTGCCACGGAGATCGTGCGATTTGACTTTTTTTCTTGTGAGGCTTATGAGTCAAACTGAAACATCACCATTAAATTTTTTTTTTTCGAAATCTATTAACACATTGAATAAATAATCGTGTCCATCGGTTTCGAAAAACATTCCCCAGTGTAAAACAGCAAGATTTATCTACAAAACGGTAAAGATTAAGATTCGGACCGCATTCTTGCGGCCTGTCCCAGCACCAACCCCAATCAACCCATTTTGGCAGTCCGTCCTTCCTACCAGGTGTCCGCAGCTACACGTAGCTACCATACAGGCTAAGGTGATTAGGCTAAACATTTCGATTCCTATCTTTCCATTTTATTTTTTCGAAAAAGCCAATTCCATTCGGACCCACCAAGTCGTTGCATCATCGCTTAATTAATTGCGGCCCTAATTTTATTTTACCGCAGACACGAATTTACATTACTGGCAATAAAATTATTATGTGGACATAAATTCGTCCCTTTTTTAAATGGAAACGGGAAAAATGCAGCGCGTCCAAAAAGGGTCTTCCAATTATGTTTTCATGAATTATTTACAGAAATTTGGAAATCTTTGTGGGTTTAATAAATAAAAACTTAATTAATAAGGTGTCTACAATTCAAAACGAGAAAATAAATAAATGTGTTGGTAACCACTATCACTAAAATTTTTTTATCAGTTTGATCAAAGAAATACTTAATTATTATTTGAATGTTATTGATTGTGATCTTGAAATAATTTTCAACAAAACTAAGTTATTGTATCAGGATGTTTCCATGTTTTATTTTCATTAAGCTTTTTATTTCAATAAATCATCCGTTCATTATTTCAAGCTGTATAGTATTTTAATCCGATTTCCGATGATTCGTTGTTTATTTATTTTTTTCTAATTTTCAACCTAAATCGAAACAATTAGTGCTTAATGAAACGATTCGCGTGCACGGGAAATGTAAAACGTACATTTCGTTTTCTGTTTTGTTTTTATTTATTTTTAAATGGACGGACGGAGAGAGGAATGGGTGGGTCAATCAAATGTCGATGTAATGGCGTTGAGGATAAAGTCGATTTATGAGTTTGATGAATCGTCGTGACTCGTCCGGTTGTTTTAATCAGCCCCGCGCGGACGTTATTAAATACAATAATGGACTCGGCCGTGTAACTAGGTAAAAGATAGATGTCGGACGACGACGGTGTTGAGTTGATAAAATAATTTTTCCTAATGACTCATAGTGTCATTTATTTTTTTGTTATAAAAGCTATTAATAGAAAAAATAAAGCCTAAAATCCTAAAAACTGCTCAATGATAGATGGCAAAAAAGATGGCAAAAGGCAAATGACAGATGGCAGATAATATAAAACAGAAGCCAGAATACATGACAGATAACAGATGATAACAGACAGATGAAATATTACAGATAACAGATGATAGATGTCAAATAATAGATAATAGGTAATACATCTCAGATGACAGATGGCATCATTCAGAAATAAATTGGTTACTGTCAAATGATAGTTGGCATGTGACAGGTGACACCTGACAGATGATAGATCATAGGTGATCGATCTTAAATGAAAGATGTCAATAAATAAGTGACGTATGATATTTAATTTTTTGTGAGTATTTATAATCGTCACACGCAGAAAACATGACAGGTGACAGATGTCATGTGACAGGTGACAAATAATATATGACAGATGATAGATGACAGATAGCAATTGATAGATGGCAGATGGCAGATAATAGGTGACAAATCTAAAATGACAGATGCTAGCAATAAAAAAAATATTTCGGTTGAAACCGCAAATTACCGAAATAAATTGATTAAATGTTATAGATCACAGATGACATATGACAGTTGACAGATGATAGGTGACAGGTGACACGTGATATATAACAAAAAATGCAGATGACAGATGAGAGGTGATTGATAACAGATATATAATTGATAATTAATGACAAATCTAAAATTACATGTGTCATGAAAACAAAAAAATAAAGTTAAGAAAAATATATCCTGTATACATATTTTTGTCACTTTTATTATAAAAGCTATTTATTCAGAAAAAATAAAGCTTGAAAACCTGATGAATAACAGGTGATAAATAACATATGACAGATGACATAATACAGAAGACAGACGACATATAACATTCTTTTTTATTATAAAAGCTATATTTACTAAAAAATAAGCTAAAAATTCCTAAAATCTGTTAAATGACAGTTGACAAATAACAGATGACAGGTGACATAAGATAAAGAACAAAAGACAAATGACAGATAACATAAAGACAGAATCAAGATGATAGATCACAGATTATATGAGATAGATTATATGAGATAGATGATAGATTATATGAGATAGATGATAGTTGACAGATGACAATTAACTTATATGACATTAGATAGAGAATAGATGACAGTTGACAGATAACAGATGATATATCATACAATGCAGGTGGCAGACGAGATATAACTCATGACAAATGACAGATGACAGATACCAGTTAGTTGATAAAATATTATTTTGCTATACAATTTCACTGGAACCCTTGATAAATTTTAATCTCCCAAATGACATTTGACAGATGAAAGATGATAAATTTTAGTTAAAAAGTTGACAGATGACTTGTAACATATTGCAAAAGCAGGTGACAAATAGAGAAAATACATTTTTTATCGTGAAAGCTATTTATAGAAAAAATAAACCTTGGAAACCTAAAATCTGCTGAATGACAAGTGACAAATGACATTAGACAGATGGCATGTGACAGAAGAATAATATAGAAGACAGAAGATTGATGACAGATGACAAATGATAACAGATGACATACGACATATGATAGATGAGAGATGACAGATAACATTTAAACATTTTTTTTTTATTATAAAAGCTATTAATAGAAAAAATAAAGCCTAAAAACCCAAAACCTGCTCAATGACAGATGGCAAAACAGATGACATAAGACAAAAGGCAAATGATAGATGGCAGATAATATAAAACAGAAGCCAGAAGACATGACAGATGACAATGATAGATGACAGATGACAGATAATAGATGATATATAACAGATAAGAGATAACAGATGATAGATGTCAGATGATAGATAATAAGTAATAAATCTCAAATGATAGATGACATTATTCGGTCGAAATCACAAATTACAAAAATAAATTGGTTACTGACAAATGGTTTATGACAGGAGACAGGTGGCACGTGACAGATGATATATGACAGATGATAGATAATAGGTGATGAATCTTAAATGAAAAATGGTATGAAATAAGTGACGCATAATGTATATTTCATTTTTTTGTGAGACAGATGACACGTGACAGCTGACCGGTAACAGATAATATATGACAGTTGCTAGATGACAGATGGCAGTTGACAGATGACAGATGATAGATATTAGGTGACAAATCTAATATGATAGATGCCATCAATAAATTCCCTTAAAATGATTTCAGTCAAATCGCAAATTAAATTGGTTACTGACAAATGATAGATGGCAGGTGGCAATTGTCACGTGACAGATAACAGATTATAGATAACAAATAACAAACAGATGACAGATGAGATATGAGATATGTTAGATGACAGATGACAAATGACAGATGCCAAATGACACGTGACAGATAGCATATGACAGATGACAGATGGCACATGACAGATGACAGATGGCAGATGGCAGATGACAGATGGCAGATAACAGATGGCAGATGACAGATGAGAGGTGGCAGATGACAGATGACAGATGGCAGATAACAGATGACAGGTAATAGATAATAGATGATAAATTTTAAATAATTATATTTCATTTTTATGAATATTTAATAGTCTTACTACTGACAAATTATAGATGATGGGTGTTCAGGTGACACGTGATAAATGACAGATGACGTATGACAGATGACCGATGACAGTTGACAGATGACAGGTGATAGGTGATAGGTGAAAGGTGACACGTGTCGTATGACAAAACGCAGATGACAGATGAGAGGTGATGGATGACATACATTGATGACAAATCTAAAATTACATGTGTCATAAAAAAAGCGAGGACGAAACCGCAAATTAACGTATGCCAAAATGCAGATGACAGATGACAGATAATTGATGACAAATCTAAAATTACATGTGGCATGTAAGCGAGGACGAAACCGCCAATTACAGAAATAAAATGTGTTACTAACAAATGATAGATGGCAGGTAGCAAGAAACACGTGACAGATAACAGATGGCAGATAACAAATTATAATAATAATAAAAATATAATCTTATTATGAATATTTATAATGGCCTTATTTATACCCCTAAATTTACTTCAGCCGAAACTGCTAGTTTTTGAAATAAATTGATTACTGTCAAATTATAGATGACAGGTGTTAGGGGGTAAGTGATAGATGACAGATGATCAATGACAGATGACCGATGACAGTTGAAAGATGACAGGCGATAGGTGACAGGTGACAGCTGACAGATGACATATGACAGATTGCAGATGACAGATGAGAGATAATTGATGACAAATCTAAAATTAAATGTATAATAGATGATAGATGACAAAACTTGTTATGAAATAAGTGACGCATAATGCATATTTCATTTCTTATGAATATTTAGTTTTATTGATTCCATTAAAATTTCCTCAGTCAAAATCGCAAATTACTGACCAATAATAGATTACAGATTACAGATGACAAATAAAAGATAATAGGTGATATTAAATCATGCTAATGACAGATGACAGATAACAGATAATAGGTGAGAAATCTTAAATGGCAGATGGCATAAAATAAGCGACACTTTATCCATATTTCCTTTGTTGTGATTATTTATAATAATCTTACTTTATTTGTGCCCTTCAATTTACTTCAGACGAAATCGCAAATTACAGAAATAAATAGGTTATCATATGTAGATAGATGACAGGTGACACGAGACAGATGACCAGTAAAAATTGACAGATGATAGGTAAAAGATGACACAAGACATATGCCACATGACAAATAATAGATAAAACTGAAATTGCAGGTGTCATGAAATAAGTGGCGCATAATGTATATTTCATTTTTTATAAATATTTAGTCTTATTGATTCCCCTAAAATTTTTTTCATCAAAATCGCAAATTACAAAATTAAAGTAGTTACTGACAAATAACAGATGATTACTAACAGATGACAGATGATATGCGAATGACAGATGACACGTGATAAATGACAGATAACAGATAATGGATGACAAGTCTCAAATTGCACTTGGCATGAAACAAACGACACTTAACATATGACAGGTGACAGGTGACATATAATATATGACAGATGAGAGATAATAGGTGACAAATCTAAAATGACAGATGTCATCAATAAATTACCCCTAAAATTACTTCATTTGAAATCGCAAATTACAAAAATAAATTGGTTACTGACAAATGATAGATGCCAGGTGGCAGGTGGCACGTCACGGATGATAGATAACAGATTATAGATGACAGATGACAGATGATAGATGACAGATGACAGATGAAAGATGACAGATGACAGATGACAGATGACAGATGACAGATGACAGATGACAGATGACAGATGACAGATGACAGATGACAGTTGACAGATGGCAGGTAATAGATAATAGATGAATTTTAAATAACAAATGGCATGAATACAGTGACGTATAATATATATTTCATTTTTATGAGTATTTAATAGTCTTACTACTGACAAATTATAGATGATAGGTGTCAGGTGACACGTGATAGATGACAGATGACAGGTGATGAGTGAAAGTTAACACGTGACATATGACAAAATGCAGACGACAGATGAGGGGTGACAAATACAGATAATTGATAATTGATGACAAATCTAAAATTACATGTGTCATGAAATAAGCGAGGTCGAAGCCGCAAATTACAGAAAAAAAAATTGTTACTAACAAATGATAGATGGCAGGTGGCAGGTGACACATAACAGATGACAGATAACAGATGGCAAATGACAGATAACTGATGACAGATAATAGGTAATAGATAATAGATGATGCATTTTAAATAACAGATGTCATAAATAGAGTGACGTATAATGTAATTTGATTTTTTTATGAGTATTTATAATCGTCTTATTTATTCCCCTAAATTTACTTCAGCCGAAACTGCTAGGTACTGAAATAAATTTGTTACTGACAAATTATAAATGACAGGTGTCAGGTGAGACGTGATAGATGACAGATAACAAACGACAGGTGACAGGTGATGAGTGAAAGATGACATCTGACATATGGCAGAATGCAGATGAAGGATGAGGGATGATAGATGACAGATAGTTGATGACAAATCTAAAATTACACGTGTAATAGATGACAGATGCCAAAACTTTCATTTTCATTTCTTATGAATATTTTGTTTTATTGATTCTCCTAAAATTTCTTCAGTCAAAATCGGAAATTACAAAAATAAATTGGTTACTGACAAATGGTAGATGACAGATGCCAGATAATACGTGAGAAATGACAATATGACAGATGGCAGTTAACAGATAACAGATGATTGATAATAGGTGACAAATCAAATAAGTGACGCATAATATACATTTGATTTTTTGTGAATATTTATAATCTTCTTATTAAATCCACTAAATTTTCTTCAGATATGTGACATATGACAAAACCCTCTAGAAAAGTTTTCGCAATTTTAAAGATGAATTTTTAAAAAGTCTAGATAAAATAAAACAGGAATTGCTGAAAATTACCGAATTTCTTTCGTAATCGTAACAGAATTTTTATAAAAATCTAATTAATAATAATTACTGGAAAATTTTAGAACCTATCAAGATATTTCACAAAATATGAAAAACTTCTTGCAGGACACGCTAGAAATCAAAAAAGAAAACTAAAAATTATGAAGAAAATGTACCAAGTATGAAAAAATAAAAAAATCACGAAATCTAGAAGAAAACTACCAGAACCCTCAAAAAAATTTAAAAATCTAGATAAGAAATTGTTCGAATATTCTACAATTTTTGAAGGACGTATAAAAAAATCTGGTTGCAATACATTAGTTTAATATTTGTCTGAATTTCCTTCAAAAATGCTGAAAAGTTGATGAATTCTAGAAAAGTTGCAAATGGTAAAAATGTTTATAGTGATTTATTGGCATGTTTTTTTTTTTCGAAAATTCTAAAATTCTTAAGAAGTAATAAAACAAAAAAATGCCAAAAAAACTAGAAACGTTTCAAACTTTGGAGAAAACTTCTAAAAAATCATAGAAGAATGTTTAGAAAATTCTAAAGTCTTG
This sequence comes from Ontholestes murinus, assembly GCA_963969525.1. Classification (NCBI taxonomy): domain Eukaryota; kingdom Metazoa; phylum Arthropoda; class Insecta; order Coleoptera; family Staphylinidae; genus Ontholestes; species Ontholestes murinus. Next base: position 65,900,976 of record OZ018393.1, on the reverse strand, counting down.
TAATGAAGTTTTGAAAAGTTTAGATAATTAATTTGTCTTCTTGCGTATCGTATCAGAATTTTGTAAATTCTAAAAATCTAATGAAGCAAAAAGTTTTGGATTACTTAAACAATAAAAAATAAAATTTAATGTAGAAAATTTCCAACAAAATACATAAGAAAATACAAAAATATTATATAAAACATACAAACATTTTGAATTAATGAAGCTGAGCGCAGTTCGTGCGATAATCTTCCATTCTAACCCTTTTTTCTGGTAGTTACTGAAAGTTCGTCTTTCTTTCTATATACCATTATTTTGCCTTAATTTAGGCCTATTTTCCATCTTTTTAGAGATTAGTTTATGACTATCAAATATGAAAAAAATAGAAATGTTATTGTTGAAATACTCTGCAATAATTTCTTTTAGAAAATTCTAGAATTTTTGAGTATTTTCTCAGTAAAGAGAGTTAAAAAAACATAGAAATTTTAAGCGTTCGAGAATTATTCAAATTGCGAAAATTCGATTAAATTAGACATTTTCAATTTTTTATTTAGTATTTTTTTGCTTTATTTTTATCTTTTCAGAATTTTCTATTAAATTCTCTTCAAAATTTCTTTTTAAGCGTGCTAGAAGATTGTCCAATTTTTTTCTAGATTTCTATCATAGATGATTCCTTGTGGGTTCTAGAATAATCTTTCAGAATTCGTGAATTTTCTTATAGAATGTTTTAGTTTGATTTTTGTGAGTTACGTGAAGATAAATTTGATTAAATTAATAAGCACTAAAAACCTTTTTTCACAAATTTTATTTAAATTCACAGATATATATTTATATGTTATAATACAGTATTAAAACATTGTTAATGGTCACTTTGTGTCCGAAATATATATCTATGAATTTAAATAAAATTTGTGAAGAAAGGTTTTTAGTGCTTATTAATTTAATAGAATGTTTTAGATTTTTTATTAAATTTTCACTTCTTGGGGTATTTCATCGTAAACTAATTCTTGTTACATTTTCAAGTAATTTCTTTTCCAACTTGCAACAATTATATTAGATTAGATATTTTCAGATCATTTCAGTATTGTTGCTCTCTCTGAAATTTCTTTTTAGGAGTGTTATAATTTTCTGTAAAAATGTTTTTTCTAGGTTTCTAGAAGATTTTTCGCGGGTTCTAGAATAATTTAAACATTTTAAAGAATTTCTTCTTAAGGTTTCTAGAAGTTTATTTTGAGAATTATATATAAAACTAAGTTAGCGAATACGATGAATTATTTAACACTGCTAGGAATCAAAACCGATTAAAATGATGTAACGTTTCCTTTCGTCGGCCATCATATATTAACAAAACCTTCACGGTGGATGGATTTCTGTGTTATCAGTAAGTAATGCGCGCGTATCACCAACTTAACAAGCCGTAACTAATTCGATTCAATTAAGCCATTAACCCGATACACACATTAAACAAGATTAATGCGAATCAAATAATTTGTCGGCCGATATGCTAATACGCCTCCCCCCCCGCCACCTTTTGCTTCCTTTTCTTCTCTTTATTAATTGGTGAGGTTGGGACACCTGTCGCCTGCTTTAAATTCCATTGTCGCGTCGACTGTAAATTTCCAACACTTAAGGGATTATGATAATCCTGACGCATGGACAGTTGTCACTTTAAGGAAAATTTATCGCGCCGGTTTCTAATTGATCGTCCGGTTTAATCGACACTAATATATAAAATTGTAGTGAGTATAATTTCGCGAAATACGAAACTGGCTCGTGTAAGTAAACACAATCCCGACTTAAACAAAACAAAACAAAAAAAAACACGTGCTCACCGTCGGTCCTGTTAAACCTCGTTTACACAAACACCGACTTCTTGTATACACCTAAAGATATTTATTTATTTACCCAAAAAACTAAAATTAGGTTATGTGCAGCCAGCTCGTACTCGCCGCTGAATCAATCGTCGTTTCCACCGTTTCGGATCGGTCAGGCTTTATGAAATATTAAAACATCGTGTGGCTTCACGCCTCGGCGAGAGACCGTTAAAAAGACGACACTATTAAGTGTTTTGCACAATGCCGCCATCGGGCCGGACTTAACGGCCCTCCTAACTCATTTCGGCAAAAAGCGCCCGGCCGCCGATCAACCCTTAAACGGCACGGCACTCGATTTGTAATTCATGGGATTTTCATCTTGGCGTAAACGCTAACAGAACGGCGATGCCGAGAAAAAATTAACGCGCCCGACGCGGAATACAAATGGGCGCACTTTTTCCAATTTACCGCAATCCTCTGGAATCACGGACGATAGAAAAGAAGGGTGAGAGGACGGAACGACGATGCTACCGCATTTTCTGAAAGCCGAACTGTCAGGTGTCAATCATCCAGACCACCCACCCGGCGAACGGGTCGAGATTGACCAGTTTCGGATTAGAGGAATGAATACAAAATAATGCGAAATTTTAAACGAAAACAAAAAAGTTTTCAGCTTTTTTTATACATGTACATATTTCAATAACTTACATTTCTATACTTTTACAATTGTTAGTAATTCCTTGTGTAGAATTCAGTTCAAATTAAAAAAAATGTGTTATCTATCTGTCTTGTTTATTTCGAAAATTTAAATCTTCGAAACCTGAAAAAATTATTGCTGGAAAATTATAGAATCCTCTAAGGATCTTCAAGAAACTTGCAGGAGAAAGTGCTAGAAAATTTTGAACCCTCGCAAAAATGTGAAAAGTCTTTCTTTTTCATATAATAGTTACTTCGTGTGTTTGAAAATTCTTTGAAAATGAAAGAGAGTTTTCTAAAACTATGTGAAGAAATGCTATAATCCAATAAAATAAAGCAAGAAACTCAAGAAAACTGTCCTTAAGGAAAATTCACGAAATATAAAAATTAAGTTGCTGAAAATATAGAATCTTTAACAGAAATTCTTTCTAGAATATTCTAATATTTACAAATGAGAAAGTCAATTAGATAGTATAGAAAAGAAAAATTCTTGAGGATAATTTTAAGAAGAAACTTCTAGAAACCTTGAAAAGAAATTCTATCAAATGTTTAAATCCCTAAAGATAATTCTGACAATTTGGACATGAAATTGCTGTAAAATAAAACTAGAATTGCTGTGAAAATAGTTTTCTCTAAGATGCAATAAGGAATTTCTTACTAGAATATTCTAATATTTCCAAGTGAGAAATGCATACAAAGTCAATTAAATATTATAGAAGAAAATACTATAACACTCGAAGAAAAGAAACAAATTACTATAATTCTTGAAAATAATTCTCAGAAGAAACTTCTAAAATCCTTTAAAAAATTCTATAAAATGTTTAAATCCTTTACGATAATTCTCGCAATTTGGACAAGAAATTGCTGTAAAATAAAACTAGAATTGCTGTGAAATTAGTTTTCTATAAGATGCATCAAGTTCTGGAAAATCTAATCAATTTAGAAGAAAATAAATTGTCAGAAAATTGTAGAAGAATTTATTAAAGAAAATTCAAAAAATCTGAAAGATTAGTGTAAAACCCTCGAAGAATTTTAAATCCTAGAAAATAATTTTCTAGAAACTTCTAATATTCTTAAAAAGAAATTTCAAAGAGAAGTTTATGGAAAATTCTAAAAAAATAAAAAAAAGTTTTTGTAAACATCTCTTCGAAATTTCTTTTTAAACATGTTAAAATTTTCTAGAAATATCATTTTTAGGTGGAAATATTTAATCTTATCTAATTTTCGCAATTTGGAAAAGAATTTGCTAAAAAAATAAAACTAGAATTACTGTGAAATTAGTTTTCGATAATTCGATTATTCTAAAATCTTCGAAGAATCCTTTAGAAATCTAGAAAAGACTTTTCTAGAAACTCTTAAACAGAAAGTTTGAAGAAATGAACGCTGAAAAGATGAAGATAAAGCAATAAATACTGTAAAAATCTTTAAATATCTAATCTAATCTTTGAAAAATGCACATAAAATCTGAAAAAATCACTTGCTATTCTAGTATATTAAAATATGAAAAAGGAGTTGTTAGAAAATCCTTGAATACTTGAAAATTCTAGAAGATTTTAATAGAAATCACGAAATCTCAAAAATTAATCTAAAGCTTTTAAAGAATCTTCTAGAAACCTAGAGTAGAAATTTCTAGGAAATTTCAACACCCTTATCAAAAAATTCCGAAGAGAGGTTTATAAAATATTCTGAAAAGATAAAAATGAAGCAATAAATACTAAAAAAAATTAGAAAGTATCTAATCTAATCGAATTATGGCAATTTGGAAGACACATTTTAAAAAAATAAAACTAGAATTGCTGTGAAATTAGTTTTTCATAAGATTCAGCAAGAAATGCTGGAAAATCGAATCAATTTAGAAAAAAGAATTGACTGAAAATACTAGAAGAATTTATTTTACAAAAGTCTGAGAGATTATTCTAGAACCCTTGAAGAATTTTCTAAAAACTTAGAATTGATATTTTTAGAAAAATATAGCACCCATAAAAAGAAATTCTGAAGAGAAAAATAAAGCATTAAATAGTAAAAAAATGTAAATATCTAATCTAATTTTCGAAGAAAATACATAAAATCTGTAACAAAAAATTACTCCAAATTCTATAAAAATGTAAAAAAGGAATTGCTGTAAGTTTCTCGGACACTTGAAACAAAAATATCTCTTCCAAATTTCAAGCAATTTATTTTGCTATGTTTTAAGAACTCAAAATTCTATAAACCTAGAAGAGTTTCTGAAAATATGAAAAAGAAATCTGTAAGATTATTCTAGAAAAGTCTTCTAGAAACTTCTAGCACTCTTATAAAGAAATTTAAAAGAGAATAATAATTATTATCTGGAAATATCTAATCTAATCTAATACTTGCAATTTGGAATAGGAATTGCTTAAAAATATAACTAGAATTGGTTTATGACAAGATAGAACGAGTTATTTTGCTATGATTTTTAAACTCAAAATTCTAGAAACCTAGAAGAGTTTTTGTAAAAATGTGAAAGAGGAATGGCTAGAAAAGTATTGAAAATTCTAGAAGAATCTATTTAGAAAAATTACAAAATCTATTGGATTAATTTAGAAAAACTCGAAAAATCTTCTAGAAACTTCTAGCACTCTTATAAAGACATTTTAGAGACAATAATAATACTAAAATAATCTGAAAATATCAAATCCAATTCTTGCAATTTGGAAAAGAAATTGCTTAAAAATATAACTAGAATTAGTTTATGAGAAGATCTGGGAAAATTTAATCAAAAATCTACAAAAATTCTATAAGAATTTATTTAAGAAAATTTACGAAATCTGAAAGATTATTCTAGAACCTACAAGGAATCATCTAGAAACCTAAAACAAAAATTTCTAGAAACTTCTAGCATCCTTAAAAAGAAATTTCGAAGAAAAGTTTATGGAAAATTCTGAAAATATAAAGATACAAAATTAATTCATTAAAAATTCTAATCTAATTTTCGAACATAAAATATGAAAAAAGAAAACTATCAAAATTGTCGAAACCTAGAAGAGTGTAAAAATATAAAACAGGAATTGTCGGATAGTTAAAACAAAAATATTTTTTCCAAATTGAAAGTAATGTATTTTCCTATGCTTTTTGAACTCCCTTTTTTCTAAAAAAATACTAAAACTCTTACAAAAATTCTTGCAATTTGGAAAAGAAACTGTTGAAACAACAAATCAAAATAAAACTGCAAAATATAATCAGAATGTTTTTGTATGTAAACAATACTTTTTCTAGGTGTCGAGGAGTTTTTTTTGGAGAGTTCTACAAGTTCTAGAGAAGGATTCTAGAAATTTCCAGCAATTTTTTTTCATCTTCAAAATGGCGAAAACTTTTGTAGAGAGTTTTAGAATTTTCCAATAATTTCTTATCGAAATTTTCGAATTTTGTTTTAGATTTCGTTATTTTTTTTCTGAGATTTAAATGTTTTTGCTCTGTTTTATCATTTTTTAAGAATTTTAGAATTCTCAAAAAACAATAAATAATTAGAAATTTCATCATTTGCATTTTTTTCTTAAATTTCTTAGTTTTCTTTAGAAGTTCTCCAACTTTGCAGCATTTCTTGATAAAATTCAGTTAAAAATGTAATTAGGATTGCGGTCAAATTTTCTTAAAAGTTGTAGAATATTCCAGCAATATCTTTTCTAGGTTTTTAAAAGGTTTTTTGATGATTCTAAAAATTTTCTTCTCGATTTCGTGCAATTTCTCTATTAGATTCTAGAATCTTTAGGGATTTTGTTTTGTTTATTCTTTAGGTATTCCAAAACTTCTTGCTTCATTAGATTTTTAGAATTTACAAAATTCTGATACGATAATGCAAGAAGAAGAACTTTCAAAATTCTATGTTCTATTTTATCTAAAGTTTTCAAAGATTCATCATTAAAATTGCGAAAACTTCTAAATTTTCTAAAAATGTCCTCCAGGTTTATAGAAGTCTTCTGAAGATTTTAGAATTCTCTAAAAACAATTTCTCCAGGTTTTTAGGAGTCTTATTAAGAGTTGAAAATGTTTTGAATTTTGTTCTAGAGAGTTTCTTCCTAAGTTTTAAATTTTTCTAGTTTTTTTGGCATTTTTTGCTGTGTTTTATTAATTTTTTTAATTTTTAGATTCCTGGAAGAACATGACAATAAATTACTAGAACATTTTCATCATTAGTAATTTTTTTCTACAATTCGTCAGATTTCTTTAAAGGTTCTACAACTTTTCACATTTTTTGAGAAAATTCAGATAAAAACAAAACTTAATTCTTCTAAAGGCAATATCTTTTCTAGATTTTAAAGGTTTTTTGATGGTTCTACAAATTTTTACTAGATTTTGTGAAGTTTCTACATTGTATTCTAAAATTTTCCAAAAATCCTCTTTTTTAAGAAAATACTCAATAATTCTTGAAATTTTTGAAAAGAAATTGTTGTAGAATATTTCAACAATAAAGTTTCCAGGTTTTTAGGAATTTTTGAGGGTTCTAGAAGTTTTCTTTCTCCATTAAATTCTATAATATTTAAGGATTTGTTTCTTTATTGTTTTGATATTCCAAAAATTCTTGCTTCATTAGATTTTTACAATTTACAAATGCTGATGCGATAACGCAAGAAGTAGAATTTTCAAAAATTATTGTTCTATTTTATCTAAACTTCATCTTAAATCTTCAAAATTGCAAAAACTTCTTTAGATGATTTTAGAATTTTCTAAAAATTTTTTTCTTCGGGTATTTAGAAATCTTATTAAGAGTTCAAAAGTTTTGGAATTCTGTTCTAGAGTTTTTTCCTGAATTTTAAATTTTTCTAGTTTCTATTTTTGGCATTTTTTTCTTTGTTTTAGTATTTTTTTAAGAATTGTAAAATTTTCGAAAAGACATCACAATAATTTATGTTTATGTTTATGTTTACTATAAAATTTTTGCAATTTTTTCTAGCATTCATCAATTTTCTTCAAAGGTTCTACAATTTTTCAGAATTTTTGGATATTTAAAATATTCTATTTTATTTGAACTTTTCAAGAATTCATCTTTAAAATTATAAAAACTTCTTTAGAGAATTTTAGAATTTTCTAAAAATTTCTCCTTCAGGTTTCTAGAAGTCTTTTAAGAGTTCAAAATTTTTGGGAATTTTGTTCTAGAAAGTTTTAAATTTTTCTAGTTTTTTTTTGACATTTTCTTCTTTGTTTTATTATTATTTTTAAAGAATTTTACAATTTTCGAAAAAACATCACAATAAATTACTACAAATTTTTTTACCATTTGCAATTTTTTCTAGAATTCATCAATTCTCTTTAAAGGTTGTACAACTTTTCAGCATTTTTGAAGGAAATTCAGATAACCAGGGTATTGCTGCCAGATTTTTCTTCAAAATTTGTATTCCAGATATTTCTAATCTAGGTTTTAGATGTTTTTTGAGGATTCTAGTAGTTTTCTTCTAGATTTTCTTTTTTTTTCTTTTTCATATTTCGTACATATTTTTCATGAATTTTGGTTTTCTCTTTTGATTTCTGGCGTTTCTTTGAGTGTTCTGGAAGTTCCTTCAAACATTCTAAAATTTGATAATTACAGATATTAATGGTAACACTTTCACAAAATATAATTTTGTGAAAGTGTTTCTATTATAAAATTTCTTCAGATTTTGTGAAATATCTTGGAAGGTTCTACAATTTTCCAACAATTATTATTGTTAATTAGATTTTTAGAATTTTATAAAAATTCCGATACGATAAGGAAAGAAATTCTGTAGTTTTCACGAAATGTTTTCGTATTTTTAATTATCTGTAATTTTCAACAATTCCTGTTTTATTTTATCTAATCTTTTTAAAAATTATTCTTCAAAACTGCGAAATTTTTTTTAGCGGTTTTTAAAGAATTCTAATAATTTATTTTCAAGGTTTTTGGAAGTAATTTTTAGAATGTTTGTTGTAGATGTTTCAAATTTTTCTAGCTTTTTGTCTTTCTTTAATCATTTTTAAGAATTTTAGAATCCTCGAAGAAAATAATAAATTACCAGAAATATCATCATTTGTATTTTTTTCTCGAATTCGTTAATTTTCTTTAGAGATTCTCCAAATTTTCAGCATTTTTAGATAAAATTCAAATAAAAATGAAACTAATATTGCTGCCAGAAATTTTTCAAGGTCTTTCAGAGGTTGTAGAATAATCCATCAATATCTTTTCAAGGTTTTAAAAGGTTTTTTGAAGGTTCTAAAAATTTTCTTCTAGATTTCGAGAATTTTTTTTATTAGATTATGAAATTTTCCAGATTTTTTTAAATATTGTTTAGGCTTTCAACATTTTTTTGCTGTATTCAAAATTTGCACCAATTTTAGTTTGAATTTTACCTGAATTTTCCAGAAATTTTACTTTTCAATTACTATTTTTTAAAAAAAATATTTTTCAAGAATTTCATTTTCAGGTTTCTCAAAGTTTTCTCTAAGGTTCCAAAATTATCCAGCAGTGCTTCTTTAAGATTTCGTGAATTTACTTTAATTTTTTCTATACTTAAATTATTTACCTAAGGTAAATCGCTTCACAGATGAAAATTGAAAGATGCAAATATTTCATTTTGATATAATACATTTAAAGTCGTATACATTTAGATCAGTAATTTGGAAACCGAATGAAAATAACTCTTTTAATTACAATTTTATAGAATTTTAAAATTTCAATCTAGTTAACATTGAAAAAATACTATTTCCTCTTTCGCAGTTTTATTTTGGATACTAACTATGTCGTGTTGGGTATCAAATTTCATGAAATTTTACATACTATATGATGGTCGTTGAAATATTAACTTAACGTAAATCGTTTCGTAGATAAAAGTTGAAAAATGCAAATATTTCATTTTGGCACAATAAATTTACATTCGTATATATTTAGATGAGAAATTTGCAAACAGAATGAAAATAACCCTATTTATTTCAATTTTAAAGAATTTCAAAACTCCAATCTAGTCATCCGTGAAAAAAAATCAATATTTTCTCTTTAGTAGTTATGTTTTGGATACCAAGTATGTCATGTTGGGTATCAAATTTCATTAAATTTTGCGAACCATATGAAAACATACCGTAAAATTGTAATAATTTGGAAAATGAAGTTCAAACAAATACAATAAAATTAAATAAGAAGTGCTGTAGAATTATAGAAATCTAAAACTATTAAAAAATCGATTTGTTTAATTTATTTTGGTTTAGTTTTAATATCTAGAGTAATAATATTTTATTTCTAATTTTGTGATAATGATAATAGAAAATAAAAAATGGTAGAAATATAGATCAAAATAAGCTAGAAAATAAGCAAAGAATTGATCAACGCTTGGTTTGTTTCACTGATTTAATTCTTTACCTATTATTTAACAATGTTTCGCCAAGAAATAAGTAAGAAAATTATCCAAGAAATAAGCTACAAAATTTTTGATCTACTAAAAAAATCGAAATCCTATATTATTATACTTTCATTTTATACATTTTATTATAAAATTTTTCATTTAAACTATCATAAAGTAGTTAGTTTTTGAAAACGTTTATTAATAGTCACAGGCCGATTTCAATCTATTTGGATCTCACCAACGTAACGTAATTTTTAATTCACACTTAATTACTTTTGTTTATTTCATTTCAACAAATGATTCTCATCAATTAATTCAATAGTTTGATAAAAACATTTTTGTAATGATTACATCCATTTAGCGATCAAAATGCGTGCGTAAAATGATGAAATTTTACGTGTAACGAGCTGGCGAGATGGTGGAAGTCGTGTATCAATTAATTTGTAACATTATAGGATAGTGAAGAGAACACGATGATGATACGGGGTGATACGGCGTATTTGATGGTTGATATCGATTGGTCCGCCCACCCGCTGCGAACTGTCTCCATGGAGACCGCGACACTGTTGTGTTGGGGTTATGTTGGTCGGGGGTTTGTTGGGGGTGGTCGCGTTTGGGGGACCGCTGCACAAAGCCGCCTGCCTCCGCTACGCTCTGCTCCCCTTCGCATGATGCCATCACGACAAGACCAGACCAAAGAGACACACCGTCGCGACGTCCGCCCCCATACACACATACACACACACACACACATAAATCTCATTCCCCCCACCACAAATGCACGCGTTCACTTGTTTACAAAAATACAGGCGCAGTATTACAATATATAGATAATCTCATTTGAAAATTTAAAAAAAAAATGTATATTATACATTTATTAAATCAAATGAATTGTAAAAACTGTTAAAAACTCTAAAAATCAAAGTTAGCCTTGCAAATATATTTTAGGTCACTAAAGTGAAAAAGTGTTTGTCTAGTGAGTAGACTAGAATTGTATGATTTAGAAATTAGTCGTTTAAGTGTGTAAAATTATGATAATAAAGTGTGCAACTGTCATCAAAACTTTATTGTAGATTATGTCTTTTCAAGATCGTAAAAAGTTTATATCATACATTGCAAAATTACATAATCTTCTTATGATTTATTATCCAAAGTAAAATATCTAATAAAATTGATTACAAGAAGATTAATATGTGATTAAATGGTGGTTAACATTTGTTGGAAAATAAAAGACGATCCACTTTTGATAATGTTATACATGTGTGTGTGTGTGTGTGTTTTAAACCACCCTCTATTCAATTAAGTAAAATTAGAAATTCTCTTGAATTAATGGAATTAAATTCTTAAAATCTTAAAAAATCAATAGTTTAAATTTCTAGAAAAATTGAATGAATTTTTTCTATGTAAAAACTACAACTTCTCAAAGAAAAAAAAAATATCAATTTAGAAAACTTTAGAAATCTGGAAGAACAATTTTCTCAGCACTGAAAAATTCAACAACCGCGGAATTCGTAAAAAAAATTAGCGAAAACTTCTAGTAATCTTAAAAAAAAAGTAGTGGACAATTTTAATCAGCTGAATGGGTAACATTTTTAGTCTCAAGATATTTTGAACAATTTTCTCAACACTAAAAAAATTCAACAACCGCGGAATTAGCGGAAAACTAAATAAAAAGGAGTAATTAAAAAAAAAGTTGTTAAAAATTTTAGTAAGCTGAAAGAATAACATTTTTAGTCTTATGTAAGATATTTTTAAGAAATTCAAAGTTTTAGTAGTTTCTCTACTAGATTTCTATCATTTTAAAGTAATTTATTCTTTAAAGTTTTATGTTTTCTTGATTTTACATCAACTGAAATTTTCTTTACAGTGAGAAATTGCTGTAAAATCAAGAAAACACAAAATTAGAGGCATGATATTCGTGCGTGATTTTTTCTTGCGAGCTTTTTAGGCTTAAAGCTAAGGATGTGTACCACTGTGCACTTAATTAAATAAAATGGGTTTTTCTTGTAAACGTTGAAACAATTCTTCGCAAAAATCCAGCTGCCGCACCTTCTGTTCATTTGTCAGAATTTTGGGTTCAAGTTCGGCATACACTTTTCTCATCTGCAAATCTTCTGTTACTAACTTGTACACTATAATTGTTGAAGGCCCATTGGAATCATTAAACTAAATCTAACTTAAAAGATAAGCAGAACGTCTGATACTTTTGATACAGTAAAACAATAGTGCACATACTAAAAACGAATATGAAACCTAACCTAACCTCACCTATATATTATTATATACTTTCCAAGCAGTCCCACGTCCTCCATAAACCTGGTAACTTCCTTGGGGGTGATGCTGCTCACTTCTTCGTGGGATATCCCGACAACAGTGCATAGTATGTGCTCGCTCGTTTCATCTGTCGAATCACAAAATCTGCAATTTCCACTTTCCTTTTTTTCCCATTTTCCATCCATCCATGAGTACGGTGAATGTACTCGTTCCTTGTGATTTCAAGCACCTTAAAGCTGTGATCGAGTCTGATGAGTTGTAACGTAGTCTTGGGACATTGTTAAAGTACTTACGTCTTCTATCCTCTTCCCAATTTTGCACAACCTTTTTTCTGTGTGCCATGGAAAGCCAGCAATAAGACTCTGGTCCTATAGGAGTGGTAAAAATTAGAGAAAACGCAAAATTTAGAAGATGAATTACATGAAAATTATATGAATCTAGAAGGGACGTTGCTGGATTTTTAGAAACATTTTCCAAAACTCAGGACATTTTTGATAAATCTTAGAATATAGCAAAATTGGTGGTAAACTCAAAACAATATCAAAATTTAGAAGATAAATCAATGGTGGGAAAATTTTTGTACCTTTCTAAAATCAAAATTACAAGAAAATTATAGGAATCTGAAAGAAAAGTTGGAATTTTTTAGGAATATAAAAGACATTTTTTCCCCAATCTCGGTATATTATAATTAAAATTTTAAGTTAATAAAAACCTTTAAAAAACGATATTAAAATGAAGAGAAAAATTTTAAAAAAGTAAAATTTAAAAGATAAATCAATTAAAAAATTCTAGAAATCTAGAAGGGAATTGAAAATTGTAAAAATCTGGAAGATAAAATATGCAAATTCAGAAATTTTAAGAAACTTCGAAATTTGTAATAAAAAACAAATGGATATATTTCGAAATAAAAATTTTACTAAAATTTTGATAAATATTAGTGGTAAACTCAAAAAAAAATCAAAATTTAGAATATAAATCAATGTTAAGAAAAAAAAATCATGAGAAATTATTAGAAAAAAACGTAAAATGTTATGATAAATTACGAGAAAATTCAATTTTTATATTTGTAATTTTCAAAAAGGAGACAAAAGATTAATAAATAAATAAATAAAGTTCCTGGACATTTCGAGGAATATAAGGAATATTTTCCCAATCTCAGTATGTTTTAAGAAATCTTATGTTTATAAAAACCGTTAAGAAATTTTTAGTAAACTCTAAAATGAAGAGAAAATTTAAAATTAACTTCTAAATTTGAATGAAAAATAAGTAGTTATATTTCGAAATATTAAATAGATCCGACATACAAATCTCGTGTCACCTATTATAATATTAAAATATATAAGTCCTTAATTATAAGATAATTCACTAATAAATAGACAAAAACACGAAAATATATTCGTAAAATCTACAACAAATGAGTCTTATTAAGACTACAAGAACAAATCACTTTTGAAACAACTACTTCTCTAGCAAATACTTCGACAGACATTGAATTTAACGTACATTCAATCATTTTTAGTTCATTTTACAGAAAGAAATACGTTCAAACTAGTGTTGCTTTGATAGCCTTGCTATTTTGTAACACGCAAATTACTTTTGTATTATTCAATGTCTGTCGAAGTATTTGCTAGAGAAGTAGTTGTTTCAAAAGTGATTTGTTCTTGTAGTCTTAATAAGACTCATTTGTTGTAGATTTTACGAATATATTTTCGTGTTTTTTTCTATTTATTATAATATTGGCTGTCCTTCATTTGGGAAGGACGTTATCAAAGGCTCCTTCTATATCCATAAAAGTCGCAAAAGTGAAAGTTTTTTGCTCAAAGAATCGTCCAATTCTGCTCACCACACTGTGTAGAAACTTGTCCGTCGACCTGCCTTCATAGTATGCATGTTGATTTGTATGCAGAGGAAGTTTTACAATGACTATTTTCCTAATATAGCGGTCGCACAGACTCTTCAGTATCTTTACTTTGTTGTTATCTTTGCTTAACTATACCTGGCGGGGTATGTTGGAGTCACAACCCACTAAGAGGGGTATACCTGACTTTTCACAATGCACCACTAGTGCTTCCATCTCCGAAGTTGGGGGAGAGGTGGAAGTTTCTTGTGGAAGGTATGCAGATTATATTATCTTCCAAGCGTAGTTTTACGCAAATAATCGCCAGATCCTCGGTGCATACGTGCTGTATAAATATGTGGTTATATTTCTTAGGGCAGTATGTGACGGCTCTGGGTGTATTACCTATTTGCTTAGTCCACGAACGTTGTTTTTAATTGCCGAGAGTTCCTGAAGCAATGCAATCCTGTACCACATCAGGTTCCTGGCCTAATGTGACAGTTGCAGCTTTGAAGTGATGCAGTTTGCATTCAATTACCTCCGTGGGTATTTCGTTTTTTCTTACCTTCTATTTTCCATTCTCATTTATTGCACAGGTCTATTGAAGGTTTTTATTATGTCTCGGCTAGTTACGTTGCGGTGCCTCTGGGTTCGTAACAGATCTTTGAGCTGCCTTGATCTCCATTAGAGTCTCGTGCACACATGTGTCTGTGAGATCTTTCATCATTTTTACATGGATGTCGCTGAATATAAACTTTAGCTTCATTCCCTTCATTTCAATGCCCTCGGCCTTGTTCACTCCCATCATCATGAGAAGTTCTTCCAGTTACTCCTGTTAGAAAGGTGCACCACTAATTAATACCCTTAATTGGGATGCCAAGCCGCCTGTAAACCAATTTCCGGTTCTTCAGGCTTTCCGTGGATCCATATTGTGGTCTTCGTTAGTGTTGACAGTTTTTCAACGCTAACCACCCTTCAAACGAAGCGCTTACCTTGGCCTCGTCATTACAAGTGACTCAAAGGTTTTCCCCCGTTGAAGAGTGATATGTATTCGCTTCCACTCTTAATGTGTTCGTCCAAGCTCTTCCACATACCCTGACTCTGAAACCTTACTTAGAGGATTCGCTGGGTCGATCAGAGCAATCTTCAGGTGGGTTCTTACCGCCTGCTTTATTGGACCTACTGGTTTGTCTGGAGGTCTAAAATTATGGGACCAAAAAAGTGTACAGTGCCAAGAACTGTGCTTACCATAAAAACCAAGCAAGAGATTATAGCAAAAGTAGAGAGTGGACAGAAGATGGCTGATATTGCTTGAAAAGGTCTACAGTATGCACGATCTTAGCTAAAAAAGATATCATCAAGAAGACTCAAGCAGCTAAAGGAGTAACGAAAATCACATCTGTGAAGCAAAGAAGGCTAAAGAAATTTTTGAGAAATTGAAAGAATAAAATTGCAAAGTTTAAAAAGAGGTTTTGAATTAAATATGTATTAATGCATGGTGAGTTTGCTGGCTGAAAAGTACTGTCTCAAATTTCAAGAATTCATTGAAACAGAATATTTAATTGTGATGAAACTGGTTTGTTTCGGAAACGAATGCCGAATGTGTTCTTGGGTATAAACCCATGAAAAACCGATTGACGTTACTTTTGATGAAGCTTAAACTTCTCGTTTACCACTCTGAGAATCGACTTTAAAAACGTTTTGGAAAGAGAAATGTGGCACTCTTGAAGGTATTCAAAAGGCGTGTTGAGAAGTCACGCAGCGATAGTTGATTTCTGCTTGGTGAAAGCTGTATCCATCCTTCGTTCGAGGAGAAGGAGGTGATCAGGGAGACATCCCTGAAATTATGGATGAAATTTTGAAAATCTGAAATTGAAGGTGTACGGGGATGACATAGAAGAATTGATAATGGATCATGAAGACGAACTGACGACAGAAGGCGAATGCCGATATCTGCCATTAAAGCTGCTGTAAGTAGGGTGACATTGGACATGTTCTTTAATGCCTCATAATCAAAAATGAAAAGGACTGATTAATATGTGAGAAAAAATAATTAGAATCAGGTGAAAATTCTAGAACGTAGAAAACTTGTAGAAACCTAGCAAAGGAATACCAATCTTTTCAATAAGATAAATGGCTGACAAATTACATTCTAATGATGCAAAAATTTGAGTTTCTTTTTTTAAAGAAATGGAAAATTCTAAATATACAGAAGTGAAATTATTGACTAAATTTACAACCTTTGAAGAAAATGCTCAACGAAAGATTGGTTGAGATTTGAAGAAATCTGAAACTCGAGAAGTTTAAGAAAATTTGAATGATTGAATACCCACTTCACGAACATTAAAGAATACAGCAGAAAATACAAAAGACTTTCGAACATAAAAGAGGAAACGTGTGACGAAAAAAATGAAAGTAGAAATCTGAAGGAAAATATTCTGGAAACTTTTAGAAATCTTAAGTAGCTTGAAGAAAATTTTCAGGGATTAAATAAAATGTATGATAGATTATTTAAAATTTTTAGAAGGGATGGGATTTTATTATTAGATTATCGTCGCGATGTATAAAAAGTGTACCCCGAGAGAACAAACAAAGGGGGAGGGGGGGTTCGAAAGGCCATATATCACTAACATATTGAGTAGAACGTGTGCCGTATGATTGTATGGGGTTTTATAGAATGGGACGTAATGAGTCGGAAGAGGAGATGCGGACGGCGGTGGCGCCGCCCTCACGCAGTAATTCCGCATGGGATGCAGAGAATATAGTGTACACGCTCCTTGACTCTGACACACCATAACCCCATAACTCATGGGATAATGTGACAAACGATTAACTACTTGTCGCTGCTATGAATCCTATAAATAAATACGACGGCCGTTCCGTCTCTATGTGCATCGGGGGACTTAATCCCCACAACGGTTTAACATCCTTTGTTTTCAGCTAAAAAGAATATAATATTGTTGTGTATGTAGTGTAATGAAAATAAAAGTTAAGTTGTGAAGAAAGTGTAAGAAATTATTTTTTTTTATTAAGTCAAACTATTCTATAAAAAAATGTTAATGTTTAGAAGTAAAATTAAGGATATATTTGCACAAGAAGGTAAATAAGGTGAAAATGGCAATTATGATATTCAACTTTTGGTAGAAGACGACGCCAGAAGAAGAAGAAGAAAGAATAAGAAACAATGGTATACGTTTGTTTATAATACCTTTAGTTATTATAAACAAATTTGTTTCTTTATTTTTTCTTCTTCTTCTTCTTCTACTTCTGGTCCTGTCTTCTTCCAGAGGTTGGATATCTTTATTGTTATTTTCTCCTTTTTTACCTTCTTCTTCTTTGCGACTGTGAAAATTCTAAATATATCCTTAGATTTATTTCCAAACGTTTCCTTTCGATTTGTTTCGACTTCTTATTTCCAAAATCTTTCCTTTTCTTTTAAACAGCTTTACAAATATAATCATATCATATCAACCAAATAAATGTATTTGAAGAAAGCAAAGTTTTCAGGTAAAAAATAGTTTATTTAATAATGCCAGAATCGATTAATATTGACTAAAAGTATTAAAAGAAAAATTTCATAGCAAAGTTAAAGCTAAAAACTTCTAGTTGAAGAAAGTGAAGTAAAAATACGAAGAAGAATTATTTTATATTTAGAGATTGGTTCTTATAGTGAAAGGATTTTCATAAAAGTAAAGGTTTAGATTCAGTGTAGCATAACAAGTATCGAATGTAAAGCTTTAAGGTTATATTATTTTAATTTTCTTAAAGTAAGCACAATGTTCTTACGTTCTAGAAGTTTTTTTTTTGTTGTTGGAGTTTGCTAGTTGAAATTTTTACTTACAAAAACAGTTGATAACTGTCTAACTAAATAATTTTTAAATGAATACTTTCATGTGATATATGAATACATAAAAGAAAAATTGTCCGTGTGTATCAGAAATAATTACGGTGGCGCGTATGTGTTCGTGATATGATTTAACTAGGTGGGTGGCGCGAGGGGGTTTGTTTCTGGCTGTCGGACACAGGAGGCACGTGCTGCCTGGCGGTGAAGTGTGTACCCTGTTTAATGAGGGGTTTTATCGGCCTTTACCGCTGCCTTACTGACTCTGACGTGTCTCATTCATGAACCGCGCACGCCAAATAAACAATCACCGTTTCCTCTTTTTCCACCCCTCCCATTCTGCAGACGCCACCCGCGCCAATATCATTTCAATTTTCCCCATCGTTCAAAATCTACGCGTGAAAAGAAATCGAAAGTTTACTCGATTCGTTTTATAAATTTAATTAAGTAAAAAAAGGTTAAAGATTAGAACTACCTGAAAACTTTAACATTATTAGATGTAAGCAAATTTTGCTTGCGATTAAGCTCATAATAACCTAAATATATTATTATTAATTCCATCCTAAATATATAAAGCAGTAAATTACTGTTTTTGTCACAATAATTCTCAATTAAGCAGTAACATAAAATATGCAACCAAATTAACTCCAATTAACCACAACATTATATATATGCAATACAATTTACAGTTTCTCCCTCTTCATATGCAACCCAATTTACAGATTATCTATTATTTTCTTAAATCATTGGTATTAGAGGCTTTTTCTTGTAATTAATAAATTCACAAATGATATAAGTTATATCTTTACGCTTAAAATAGTGTGAAAATTTATTTGGAAACTATTATTAACCCAAATAATTTAAACACTCACGCCGTGAAGTGTTGATCGATACACGTCATCAAGATAGTGTTGAGTTGTAGACTTTTCGGCCCGCTGAAACCGGTAAATCAACCCGGGATTACGCAAAACAAATGAAAGTGAAATTATTGCCGAAAACGCGATAAATAATAGATTAGATGGTGGGCGCGTATAAATAAGGCCACTGGAGAGATACGATCGCTCGAGGGATGAAATACATTCATTGTTGGAATTCGGCAACGGATTTACATACAATGAACAGATTTGCGTACGATAAACACCGGTTACGACTCCATTTTATACGATTTTAATTATTTCGTCTTAATTGGTGTATTTTTTTCCTTACTGTTTCTATCTCTTGTTTATCTGTGTATGTGTATGTGTGTGTGTGTGTGTGATCTCTGCCTTCCGCACGAAATCCATCTCCGGACAGTGATTAGAGAAGAGAAAGAAGTCGCCTCTTTGTGAGGGTGTGCGTTTGACAGCGCCGGTCGAGGGGGACGGACGAGGGGGCGCAATTGCTTTATATGTTTCGGAAGGAAGTGGGGGAGGACGAGCGGATGACGCCGCCGCCGTCCTGCCATCCTTCTCCGTTACGCCCACGCTTTACGCATCAAAATTTATCAATACACAATTACAACTTGTCAACAATTTTATTTTAAAACTCAATAGAAAAATGAAATTTTAGATCTTCATCATCTAGATAATCACAACCACAAGCAGTATAGAGAGAGGTTGAAGGGAGTTTTAGAAAAATTTCACATAGGCATAGAAGACGTTCAATGATAGGAATTAGTAAGGAAGTTGGTTATCCCTAGTAAAATGAACGTCTTCTATGCCTAGGTGAAATTTTTCAAAACTCTCTCAACGCCTTCATCACTGACGGCCACGGGATGGAATTGAACGCGTTCTTAACATCAATGCTCAGACATTTTCTTCAACGGCCCCTGTTTCGCATCATCTGCCAGCCTTCAGACATCCCTCAGCGTCCACTGTAGATTTTCCCTTCGTGAAGAGGCCACCGTTGTCGATTAGCCAATGGAGAAGCCTATCTTCGATCAGCTTCTCTAAGACTTCTTCTTCAGCATCATGGAGGCACAGGGGAGCATACTCTTGACCTATCCCAATCAATATATCATAGGCCTAGCAAACTCCTATTTTTCGAAAAATAATTCATTGCCTTAGCGTATTCTTAATCTATCAAAAAAATATTTTTTGTCTTAGCCTCCTTTTGATCTCACCCAATAAATTTTGTTGATGCTCCTTTTAAAATTAAAGCAGCAACAGTGATTAAAATAAAATTTTCATATAGGGTGGATGCCCTCTACTCTTTAATAGAAAAAGTTTGCATTCAAGAAATCCATAGAATAAATAATTTTCAAACTCTTTTCCTTTATTTTATCAAAATAATTTTATTATTTTATCATTATTTGCAAACTATAAGCAATTCCTTTTCAGCTTCTAAAATTTTGCAGCAATTCCCTTTCCAAGTTTCTACAAGTGTACAATTTAGCAGCAATTATTTTTAAATTCCGTGAATTTTCCTAAAGTTCTTCAGTTTTTTTTTTCTAGAATTCTATCATCTCTTGCTTTGTCTTATCGGAATCCTTTATCACATTTTTCTAGAAGTTTTTAAAAACTTCTCTTTCATTTTTAAATCATTCAAAAACTATAAAAAGAAAAATGCTGAAAATCTCTTGAACCTTTAAAAGTTAAGAATTTTAGTAGAAAATTAATCAAGCCTGTAAACAAAATTACTGAAAAACTAGAACCATGGGAATGATAGTGCTGAAAAACTGTAAAATTTGAAAAAGTTAAGAACTACGATTTTCTAATTGATGGAATCTGCAAGAAAAATTATTGAATACTAGAGATATTGAATAAAAATTATAGGTACAGAATTGATCAACACTTGCCTATTATTTCTTAATGTTTCAACAAGAGAAAGTGAGAAAATGTTTTAAGAAATAAGAATAAGAAATTATTAGAAAATTCTAAAACCTCCGAAATGAATTATAGCTTACAATTTTCCAGTAATTTATTTATTTAGATTCCGTCGATATTCTTTAAAGGTTTTTGACATTTCTAGAAAATTTTTCAGCCTCTCTTGCTGTACCTTATTGGAATTCCCAGCAATTCCAGTTTTATTTGAATCGAAAAATTTCAGATATTTTTTTTAATTAAAAGGACTTAAAGAGTGCTAAAAAAATTTCCATCATTGTTCTCCAATTTTTGAAAAACTCTTACCATTTTATGCTAAATTTAATTGCGATTCTGTTTTATTTCATAGAAGTTTTCTAAAAATTTCTTCTAGGTTATTTCTAAGATTTACCAAATTTCGTAATTTCTTTTCGGGAATTCCCTACTTTTCAATTTGTATTTTTTAATTTACAGAATTTTCTAGCTTCATGTTCTCCATTTTATCGGATTTTTTCAAGGATTGTTGTTTTATTTTATCGTAATTTTTATGTAATTTCATTTACAAATTGCGAACATTTTTGAAGAATTCGAATTTCTTCCAAATTTGAGAATTTCGCAGTAATTATTATTTAGTCTTCTTTAACGGTTTCATTTTATTAGAATTGTGGCATTTTTAGTTTTCTCTTATGGCAACTTATTATTATTTATTATTAGAAATTTTCAGGAATTTCTCTTGCATTTAAAAATAATTAGGTCGAAAATACTTGGATTATAAGGATAGAATCTGTAAATGCCAAAAATTCATACAGTACATTAATGTAATTTAAAAGAAAAATTATTACTAAGATCATGAAAAAATAATTGCTATAAAATTTTAGGAACCTCGAAAAAATCAGAAATTCCTCTTCCATTTTTAAGAATTGTAAAACCATTGAAGAAACCATTAGAAACTTAGGAAATAAGTCGCTGACAAACTCTATAACCTGTAAAAGTCCAAAATTAAAAAAAAAAAATACCGAAAACTATTGGGGATATGGAAAAAAATGCTACAAAATTTTAGAAACCAAGAAAAAAAAACGTTGCAGCTTTTATTTTATTGTTAAAGAATTATATACGAAAAAGAAACGACTAAAAACCTAAGAAAGAAATTTCTGAAAACCTTGAATCTGTAAAAAGCATAATTTCTAAAAAATAATTATGAAAATTTAAAAAAAAAATACTGCAAAATGGTAAACTACAGAGGACACGAAAAAAAAACAATATAAAACTCTAAAACCTCAAATATAAATTATATTTTAAAATTATTATAAAACCTTCGAAGAAAGTAGTAAAAACCTCCTGAAAAACTTTAGAACCTGTGATAGAATTCTTGAAGAAAATTAACAAAATTTAAAACGAATATCGAATAAATTACTACAAAATCCTAGAAAGCTCAACGAACATTCAGAAACATCTCTTCCATTTGAAAGTATTTTAAACCCCCTCGAAGAAATTACTAGAAATTTAGAAAAGAAACTTGCTGAGAAACTTTTTTCGAGAATTCTTAAAGAATACTGAAAAAATTGAAAGAAAAATTACTGAACTGTAAGCAAAAATTCAGATTCTATTTTATTGTTAAAGAACAAACTAATAAAAATATAAGTGAACAATTTCTTAGAATCTGTAAAAATCATAATTGCTGGAAAACAATTGACGAAATTTGAAAAATAAATGATTGAAAAAATGTAAATATCTAGGGACATGAACATATTGCTATAAAATTCTAGAAATCTCAAAAAAATCATCAATTTTAAATGATTGTAAAATCTTGAGGAAACTACAAAAAACTTAAGAAAGAACTTGCTGAAAAACTCTGGAACCTGTAAAAGCAAGGATTATTGAAGAAAATTGTTAAAATTTGAATGATAAATTACTAGAAAATTGCAAACTACTGAAATCAAAATTCTAGAAACCTCGACCAAAATTCATAATCTTCTATTTCAATATTCTTTAAACTTTTTAGACTTTTCTAGCAATTTTTCCAGCCTATCGTGCTGTATTTTATTGGAATTTCCAGCCGTTCCAGTTTTATTTGAATCGAAACATGTTGGGAATTTCTTTTCTAAATTAAAAGTATTTGTCCTAAAAATATATTTTTAAAATTTTCCAGCATTGTCTACAAATTTTTGCAAAATTATCATAATTTTATGCTTATATTTATTACGATTCTTCTTTTATATAATAGGAATTTTCTAAAAAATTCTTCCAGGTTGTTTCGAGGTTTCTAAAAATTTTCAAATTTCGTAAATTTTCATCGAGGATTACGTTAATTTCAGGCATTTTTGTTAAATTTACACAGTTTTCTAGCCAAATGTCCTCTATATTATCGAATTTTTCAAAGATTATTATTTATTTTATCGCAGTTTTCAAGTAATTTCATTTACAAATTGTAATAAATTTTGAAGCATTAGAATTTCTCACCAATGTCTTTTCCAAATTTCTTTGTGTCTTTTAGAATGTCACAGTAATTATTATTTAGTCTGTGGATTTTCATCCGTTAAATAATGTATTATTACTATTATTTTTTTTAGAATTCAAGCATTTTTTGCTTTATTGTATTGCAATTTATTTTTGGAAATTAGCAGATATTCCTCTTTCAATTATAAAGATTTTTAAAATCTTTGACGTAAATAAAAGAAATATAGGGATAAAATCTGTAAATGTCAAGAATACCTACAGAAAAAAAAACTGATGAAATTTGAAAGAAAAAATGACAACAAAAACTGCTAAAAAAATTCTAGGAACCTTAAAAAAATATATATTCCTCTTCGATTTTTAGGAATTGAAAATTCCTTGAAGAAACTAGTACAAAAAAATCTCTGACAAACTCTAGAAAGTGTAAAAGTCAAGAATTCTTAAAAACAGAAAAATTGCTAAAAAAAACTGTAAACTATTTCATGCTACAAAATTTTAGAAATGTCAATAAAAATTCAAAAGCTTCTATTTTATTGTTAAACTATTGTAAACGAAGAAGAAATGACTAAAAACATAAGAAAGAAATTTGTGAAAACCCTAGAATCTGTAAAAATTATAATTTTTAGAAAATAATTTTTGAAATTTAAAAGAAAAATTACTGGAACTACTAGGAACATGAACATTTTGCTATAATATATAAGTTCTCCTCTATTTTTAAAGTATTGTAAAACCATTGAAAAAAAACAGGTAGAAACATAGAAAAGAACCTGCTAAAAAACTGTAAAACCTGTAAGAGTTAAGAATGCTTGAAAAAATTTTAAAAGGGATATAAAAAAATTGCTTCCAAATTTCTCTTTCATTTTAAAGAATTGTAAAATGAAATACTAGAAATTAAGAAAAGAACTTGCCGAAAAATTTTAAAACCTTTAAATATCAAGAATTCTTTAAGAAAACTGAAAGTTCAAAAGAAAAATTACTGAACTGTAAGACATTTATAGAAAACAATGCTAGAAACCTCGACAAAAATTCAGAGTCTATTTTTAAATAAAAAAACTATCTTCCTTAATATCACACTTTATTTTTTAAGTGACTAGAGATTCGATTATTAATTCAACATTTTCAAACTGAAGGAAATCTAGTTTAGCTAATTAATCGATCTTTTCAAACTTTTGAAAATGTTTTGTTAATGATCGAAACTCGAGTCAAAAGCTTTTTTTAATTTTCCAAGATCTTTAACAAAGTTAATTCTGTTATCATTAATCAGTTAGATTGTATTTTATTTGTACAGAAATGTATAAGAAGAAACTAATAAAATCATAAGAAGAAAAAAATCTCATAAGCCTAAAAAAACTGTAAAAATCATAATTGCAGAAAAACAATTGAAGAACTTTAAAAGAAATTTTTTTTTTTAATTTATAGAAATTTCTAGTTTTACGTTCTCTATGTTATCGGATTTTTTCAAGGATTCTTGTTTTATTTTATCGTAATTTTTGACAATTTCATTTAAAGAAAAATTTCTAAAAAAATGAAAACAATTAATTATATTAGATATTATTATTTTGGATTTCATGAACTTTTTCAAGGATTTTAGAATTTTCCTTGCCTTTTCTTATCGGATTTTTTCAGTAATATTAGTTTTGGGGAGCTCCAAATTGAAACAATTTTTATTGAAGGTTCCAAAGTGATCTAGATTTTTACAATTTTCCAGAATTATTCTTTAACTTTTTGCAATATTCATAATTTTCTGCTTTATTTTATCGGAATGTTCTAGCGATCTTTTATTTTTTACAAAAAATTTCTTTAAAAAAAATTATCAGAAATTTCTCTTTCAATTATAAAGATTTTTAAATCCTTTGACGTAAATCCAAGAAATATTGGGATAAAATCTGTAAATGTCAAAAATTCCTACAAAAACTTTTGAAAGAAAAAAAACAGCAAAAACTGCAAAAAAGTTCTAGGAACCCTAAAATAATCAGAAATTCCTTTTCCATTTTTAGGAATTTTAAAATCCCTGAAGAAACTAGCAGAAATGAAATTTGTTTGAATATTCATGGAGTTTTAAATTGATTGTCTAAACTTTTACTATTTTACAGATTCTGTAAAATTGGTTTCCCAAAGAGTTCTAGATTTTACAGATTATTCTTGGATTTCCAGCAGTTTTCTTTCTAAATCTCTAAAGAAAATTAATGTAAAATTACTATGTTTTTAACCACTATAATTTATTATAATATACAAATATATTACAATGTGTACGACTTAAGTTTCGACTTTTGACGGTCATTATCTTGATTCCAAAACCTTTGGAATTTTCCAGAATCATTCTTCAATTTTCTGCAATTTTCATTCTCTTTTGCTACAGAGAGAAAGAAAATACTTTTATTGAAGATAGTAGTTACATATAATTATTTCGTATGGTAAAAATCCATTATTTACTGGGTAATATTTGATTTTGGAAGAAAAGTGTCGATTAGTGTACTTTCCAGTATATTCTTAAATTATTATTTTAAATTTCCGAAACATATAATTATAACAATTTTTGTGATTCTTTGTCTTCTTCTTTTTCTTTTGCTTCATGGCTATCGCGTAGGTCTTTCCAAGATTATAGAATTTTCCAGTAAGTTCTTCTCCTGATTTCCATAAGAATTTTCAAGCTTTTCTTGCTTGTTGATGAAATCCAGAAATTCTTGTTTTAATTTGTTGTATTTTTCCAGCATCTTCCCTTCCTCTTCCAAATTGTAAAAATTTGCTGGTTCGAGTTTACAGCAATAATTCATGAATTAAAGAAGCAGAATGAAGCATTAAGAGTTCTAGATGTCCAGTAGTGTCTATTTTTGTAAATATTTGCGATATTTGTATTACCAGATAAAAATTAGAAGTAAAATACATAAATAATACAATAATATGATTAGTGTGTTAGTCTGTTGAATGGTTATCGACCAGCGGTCATTAAGCCCGGATTTGTCAAGTTTATTGACTTGTCAGTCTCTCTCTGAAGACCCAAAATTCAAAACCCCTTTACTAACATACTAATGCTGTTTATTTTGTTTGTTAATTTTGGGTTTTGGTTAGGATATAACAGTACAGACAGAGGACATGTCGGTTTTTGGGATTTTGGAAAATTTTTGACTTAGATATAGAAGAGGTTTGTTGATAGCAATAACAGAGGTAGGATCATATAGGTGCTGGTTGGAAGGATTATGTAGAGGATTGAGGAGTTGGCGAGTTTCAGTTAATGTTCTTATGGAAGTTTAATCGGTTTTCTGTTCGACATGGGCGTCAGCAGAAGAATTTACAACTTCAAGGTACGAGTGGAAGAACATCTAGGATGAACTCAATTCCCAATTCTCGTGCAGTCAAAATTATGTAATTAATATTATTTATATATTTTTTGTATGTTTTAGGCTTTATTGTTGGCACAGAATTAAAACAAATAAATAAATAATTTGGATATTATGAATAGTAGAATTGCAGGAGTATATAATCATGAACAGGGCGGCAAATCATTTTTAGGGCTGATTCCCATTTTTTTCTATCGGAAGTGCCTAAATGATTTAACTCTGGTACTAATTTTTGGTTTTGTTTGTGGTTTTTTTGATCTATTGTAATGCCAAGGTGTGACAGAAAATTAGGAGCTGGGATTTGTGAGGATTGATATTAATCTCTATTTTGCAAACCAGTGTTGTAGGGAATCACTAAGCTGCAAAAGAGATTGTTGAGTGTGCATGGAAATTATCTAGGATCATCTCCAAATTGTATGAGATATTTTGAGGGATTAAAGTAAAGAGGATCAAGATTGAAAATATCAAAGCAGAAAATTTTGTAGATAGTAATGGAGATAAAGGGGATCCTTTAGGTAGACCTTGTTCAGGGGTAACAGTAAGGGAGAAAGAGTTATTTATTTTGACTTTTAAGAATCTGTTTGGAAAGAATTGTTTAATTCATTTCTTCTAAACTTTACAGGTTTCGTAGATTTTTCTCAAGGCTCAGAATTTTCCAGCAGACTTTTTTCTGTAATTTTTGGAGTTAACTATCTTCATTATTTTCTTCTAGATTTTACAGATTCCGTGGATTTTCTTCAAGGCTCAGAATCTTCCAGGAGTTTTTTATTCTAAATTTTTAGAGTTAACTATCTTTCATTGCTTTTCTGCATTTATGCGAGCGTACGAACGTGCATATTTTCTTTTTAAAATCCGTTCTCATCCGATGCGTTTGGCTCCTAATATAATTGGACTGTAAACTCAACGCATAAAATTCTTCAGGCAAAATCGGAGGACGTAGAAGCATAGGTCGTCACAGAATCTCATGGTTGTGTTACCTACGGGATAGGTTCAAACCATCATCCATTGAATTGTTCCGCGCAGCCATCTCTTAAGTAAGGATTGCCATGTTGATCAGAAACCTTCGAGGAAGACCCTGAAAAAAGACGAAGAAATTCGATAATAATTTGTTTACTAGAGATTTGTCGGGGAGACGTCTTCCTTGGCCCCAAAGAATGATCCACTCGGTTGGTGATGATATTACCAAAGGAACTGATGACTTAAAAGGCCTTAAGATTACTATTCAGCTGAAGATACTAAACAGACAGGCTACTATTTCGATTGTACGATGTGCTGTGTTTTTGATTATTAAAGAACGTAACAGGAAGAAACAAACGAACATTAAATACAGTAGAAACAACTCTTTGGACGATGTTATTTCAGTGGATTCATAAGTAATTTAATAAATAACTTTATTTTGTCGATTATTCTTCAGTTATCCTTGTTATATTTTATCATTTCATATACGAATTGCAAGAATTTTCTTTTGTAGCTATATAATTTTCCAATAATATATCTTCTTTCAAGCTTATACAAGTGTTCTTAAAGATTTTGTGAAATTTCTTTGAAGGTATTAGTTTATTTCTCTCTAGATTTTGAAGGATTTTTTACTTCTTTTTATCAGAATCCACCGTTGCCTATTATACCACAAATTTTTAGAAACTCTTAGTTTTTAAGAATTGTAAAAAATAACCTTCGAAAGAAAGAAAGTGAAGAACTCTTGAAGAAAATTGACTGAATCTGAAAGAAATAATTTTAGAAATTTGTAAACTATTACAGAATAATTTCTATTAAATTGTAGGCACCTTAATGAAATATAGTTTACATTTGTTTAAATTCTTTTAGGGTTAAGAATTAAGAATTTTTTAGTTCAGATTTTTAGAATTTTCTAGTTAGCAATTTTGTTAAAAATTGGGAAAGATTTTTTTCAATTATTCACTTTTTTAGGAATTTATTGCATTAAGTTAGAAAAGGTAATGAACATTCCGCTTTGTTGCATTATTCCTGCATCTCGTGGTGCGCGTTCCGTTGGTAATAATTTAAATTTTCGTCTGAACGTCTCGAATTTTGAGAAATGACGATTACCAGAGTCACGGTCGGTTGGTTAATTTATAACGTGGTGCGTTCCACGGTATTATACACGGAATAAATTATTATTCAGGCCTCGGCCCTCCTCCTCGCCGAGCGACCACGGTGGAGGTAGAGCATGAGGAATAGAGGTTACCACGGAGTCAAGGGATGGAATGCGACTCATTACCATTATCATTTCATTAAGTCATTTCATCATTTATAACTCGCTGTCACTACACGTGCTCCGGAGAGATACCCTTTTGCATTTCCCATTGTTTCCACTAATTGAAACGTCCGCGTTTCCAAAAGTGATGCTAAATTGACAATAGATGCTATCGATAAATCACAATCGTATTGTATATACGATATGAAATTATAGACGACAAGTCTTAAACCGCACAACTCAGGGGAACACAACAGTGGTCGAGACAGTGTCTTAGAATACTACAATATCGCATACCCATATGTCACGGTGCCCATGTCCCCATTAAATTATATGCAGTATTTGCACTCGCGGACATAAACAACGGACCGCGACCGGGGGAACCGCAGAACCGCTGAAGAAGAACGTCTCAATGCATAACTCGAAGAACCGGCAGCCGTTTCTCAAATGCCCATTCCGCGGATTGCGCGCATTCCCGCGTGGAAAACGAAAAGAATCGCCAATGGATTTATTCCATAACCATAAAGTCCGGCGCACTGGAGAGAGGGAAACGAGATTGCCATCATAAATAGAGGCGCAATTAAGGTGCATAACCCTTAAGTCAGCCGCGGCTCGGATAAATAAATGTGTATTAACGCTAACTGTTCCTTTAATTCTCCGATTTATTGCATATTACAATGTGTGCACGTGATTTACGCCGCTTAATAAAACATATTTTAATGAGGAATCAAGACGTTCCGTCGTAAATTCACCACCAAAGGTCGCATAATCGGAAACCAGCAGGTCTTTTATTTAATTGTTCTTTGGAAACGGTTTTAATCATCAAACTAAATTATATGCTTACATATACAACAATTTTTTTTACTAGGAAAATGTCTTCAAAAATGTTTGCCCGAAGGTAAATACAAACTAAATTTAATAGTTGTCAAAAAATGCAAATTTTGACATTGTCAAATATCAATTTTAATAGTTGTCAAAAATGGCAATTTTGACATTTGACTAAAAATCAAATTTATTTTTAACAGTTTATCAAATTCAGTTTTGATAGTTTGACACTTGAATAAAAGTTTATTTGTGACAGTTGACAAATATCAAACTTAACAGTTGTATTATATGTCAATTTTTACACTCGACGAAGAAGTCAAATTAGACACTTTAAATAAAATATCCTTTGTTTATATCACACACTTTACTATTCTTAGTGGCTATAGTTTCGACACAATTTAGCTGGTCATTATCAAACTAATACCTAAAATTACATTTATTGCACAATTTTTATTCAAATTAGACAGTTTACAAATATGCGTTGACGTGACTAATAAATCAAGTGTATGTAGTAAGTGTCAGTTGATAAATTGTCTTATTATCTAATTTTGGCATGTTGTCAAATGCTAATTTTGATACTTGACTCAAAATCAAATTAATTTCTGACATGTTGTCAAATGTTAGTTTTGATAATTAGTAGTATTATAAGTAAAATTATTTTGACACTCGATGAAGAAGTTAAATTAACAATTGAAAAATCCACATTAATTTAAGACAGCTGTTAATAAATTTGATTCCAACAGGTGACAAATACGTGACATATAAATGAAAAACTGTCAATTTTGACATCCAAGTTGACAAGAATACACTAGTTTCGACAGTTGTTAATAACTTTGTTTCCAATAGGTTGACATAAATAAACAAAGTTTATTTTAGTCAGTTGTAAATTTAATAGTTGCCGAAAATGCAATTTTGATACTTTATTAAAAATGAAATTTATTTCTGACAGGTTGTTAAATGTCAATTTTGACATTTTACCAAACATCAATTTTATTTCTGACAGTTTTCAAATGTCAATTTTGATATTTAACTAAAAATCAAATTTATTTTTGACAGTTGTCAAATATCAATTTTGATAGTTTGACATCTGTCCAAAAATCAAATACATTTGTGACTTTGTTTCCAATAGGTTGACCTAACAAATTAACAAAGTTAATTTTAGTCAGTTGATAAATTTCATAGTTGCCAAAAATGTAAATTTTGACATTTTAATAAAGATCTAATTTAATTCTGACCGGTTGTCAAATGTCACTTTTGACATAAATATCAAATTTATTTCTGACAGGTTGTCAAATGTCAATATTTACATTTAACTAAACATCAAATTTATTTTTGACAGTTATCAAATGTCGATTTTGATAGTTTGACATCTGTTCAAAAATCAAATATGTCAATATTGACATTTGACTAAACATCAAATTTATTTTTAACAATTGTCACAAGTCAATTTTGATAGTTTTAATAATAATAATAATAATAATGTTTATTCACGGAAGCCATTTAAAATACAATTGCTGATTAAAAACAATTACAATATAAATAATTAAAAAGTTAAAAAAACAATTACAATAGAATACTTAAATAGTTAAAATAACAATTAAAATATAAATAATTAAAATAGTTAAAATACATAAAAATATAAATAATTAAAATAATTAAAATACATAAAAAACGAAGATAACAACTTAATTAAGTAATCGACGCAAACTATTTATAATTATAGTTTGACATCTGTATACAAATCAAATATATTTGTGACAGTTTATACACTTTTTTTAAATGTCAATTTTGATAGTTTGGCATCTGTTAAAAATATCAAGTTTATTTGTGACAGCTTGTCTACTTTAATTCTGACAGTTGTCAAATGTCAATATTAACATTTGCCTAATCATCATATTTATTTTTGACAGTTGTCAAATGTCAATTTTGATAGTTTAACATCTGTCCAAAAATCAAGAATATTTGTGACAGTTTGTCCACTCTTTTAAATGTCAATTTAAAATTTTGGCATCTGTCAACAATATCAAGTATATTTGAGACAGCTTGTCTACTTTATTTCTGACAGTTGTCAAAAGTTGATAAATTTAATAGTTGCCAAAATATGCAAATTTTGACATTTTATTAAAAATCAATTTTTTTCTGACAGGTTGCCAAATATCAATTTTGACATTTTACTAAACATCAAATTCATTTCTGGCATTTATCAAATGTCAATATTGGCATTTGACT
This sequence comes from Ontholestes murinus, assembly GCA_963969525.1. Lineage (NCBI taxonomy): Eukaryota > Metazoa > Arthropoda > Insecta > Coleoptera > Staphylinidae > Ontholestes > Ontholestes murinus. The sequence continues at coordinate 65,869,387 of OZ018393.1, read as the reverse complement.
CATCATTAAATTTATTTTTGACAGTTGTCAAATGTCAATTTTGATGGTTTGACAGTTATCCAAAAATCAAGAATATTGGACAGTTTGTCTACTTTTTTAAATGTCAATTTTGATAGTTTGGCATCTGTCAAAAAATCAAGTATATTTGTGACAGCTTGTCCACTTTATTTCTGACAGTTGTCAAATGTTAATATTGACATTTATTTAATCCTCAAATTTATTTTTGACAGCTGTCAAATGTCAGTTTTGATAGTTTGACATCTCTCCAAAAAATCAAGTATATTTGTGACAGTTTGTCCACTTTTTTTAAATGTCAATTTTTATAGTTTGGCATCTGTCAAAAAATATCAACTATATTTGTGACAGCTTGTTCACTTTATTTCTGGCAGTTGTCAAATGTCAATATTGACATTTGTCTAATCATCAAATGTATGTTTTACATTTGTCAAATGTCAATTTTGATAGTTTGTCATCAAGTATATTTATGACAGTTTGTCCACTTTTTTAAATGTCAATTTTGATAGTTTGACATCTGTCAAAAAATATCAAGTATATTTGTAACCGCTTGTCCACATTATTTCTGACAGTTGTCAAATGTCAATATTGACATTTGTCTAATCATCAAATTTATTTTTGACAGTTGCCAAGTGTCAATTTTGATAGTTTGACATCTGTCCAAAAAATCAAGTATATTTGTGACAGCTTGCCCACTTTATTTCTCACAGTTGTCAAATGTCAATATTGACAATTATCTAATCATCAAATTTATTTATAGATATTTGATAGTTTAACATCTGTCCAAAAATCAAGTATACTTGTGACAGTTTGTCCACTTTTTTAAAAGTCAAATTCGATAGTATGGCATCTATCAAAAAATATCAAGTATATTTGTGACAACTTGCCCACTTTATTGCTGACAGTTGTCAAATGTCCATATGGATATTTGTCTAATCTTCAAATTTATTTTTGACAGTTGTCAAATGTCAATTTTGATAGTTTGACATCTGTCAAAAAATCAAGTATATTGGTGACGGTTTGTCCACTTTTTTAAATGTCAGTTTTGATAGTTTGCCGTCTGTCAAAAAATATTAAGTTTATTTGTGACTTGTTCACTTTATTTCTGAGAGTGGTCAAATGTCAATATTTACATTTGACTAAACATCATATTAATTTTTGGCGGTTGTCAAATGTCAATTTTGATAGTTTGACATCTGTCCAAAAATCAAGTATATTTGTGACAGTTTGTCCACTTTTTTAAATGTCAATTTTGATAGTTTGGCATCTGTCAAAAAATATCAATTATATTTGTGACAGCTTGTTCACTTTATTTCTGACAGTTGTCAAATGTCAATATTGACATTTGTCTAATCATCAAATTTCATTTTGACAGTTGTCAAATGTCTAAAAATCAAGAATATTTGTGACAGTTTGTCCACTCTTTTCAATGTAAATTTTGATAGTTTGGCATCTGTCAAAAAATATAAAGTATATTTGTGACAGCTTGTCCACTTTATCTCAATATTGACATTTGTCTAATCCTCAAATTTATTTTTGACAGTTGTCAAATGTTAATTTTGATAGTTTGACATCTGTCCAAAAATCAAGTATATTTGTGACAGTTTGTCCACTTTTTTAAATGTCAATTTTGATAGTTTGACATCTGTCAAAAAATCAAGTATATTTGTGACAGCTTGTCCACTTTATATCTGACAGTTGTCAAATGTCAATATTGACATCATCAAATTTATTTTTGACAGTTGTCAAAAGTCAATTTTGATAGTTTGACATCTATCCAAAAATCAAGTATATTTGTGACAGTTTGTCCACTTTTTTAAATGTCAATTTTGATAGTTTTGCATCTGTCAAAAAATATCAAGTATATTTGTGATAGCTTCTCCACTTTATTTCTGACAGTTGTCAAATGTCAATATTTACATTTGACTAAACATCAAATTAATTTTTGACAGTTGCCAAATGTCAATTTTGATAGTTTGACATCTCTGCAAAAATCAAAAATATTTGTTACAGTTTATCCACTTTTTTAAATGTCATATTTGATAGTTTGGCATCTGTCAAAAAATATCAAGTATATTTGTGACAGCTTGTTCACTTTATTTCTGACAGTTGTCAATATTGACAATTGTCTAATTATCAAATATATTATTGACAGTTGTCAAATGTCAATTTTGATAGTTTGACATCTATCCAAAAATCAAGTATATTTGTGACAGTTTGTCCACTTTTTTAAATATCAATTTTGATAGTTTGGCATCTGTCAAAAAATCAAGTATATTTGTGACAGCTCGTCTACTTTTAGGGCTGGCCAAAAAAATTGACAGTTGAGATCGATCCTGCAAATTTCAACATAAAGATCAACAGTATACAGTTTGACAGTTGATAAAACTGATCACAATCAAATTTTACAGTTGATAAATACGTCACCTAAGACAGGTGTTAATGTTAATTCTGACAGTTATCGAATGTTAATTTTCATAGCTTTTCTTTCAAATACAACAATTTTGACATATAACCAATTTTTGGCAACAGTCAATAACGTTGAATTAAAAAATTGTTAAATATAAATTTTAACAGTTGTAAATTTAGTCAGAAATGTCAATTTTAATCGTTGTCAAAAATATCAGTTTTGACACTTGAGCAAAATTCAAATTTGACAATTGTTAGTATTAATAGATGTCAAATATATCAATTTCGACCTAAAATCAAATTTATTTTTGACAGTTGTTAAATGACAATTTTGATGACCAAAAGTCAAGTTTATCTGTATACAGTATATCCACTTTTAGGATTGACTAAAAGCAAATTTGACAGTTGACATCGATCCTGACAATTTAGACAGTAGTTAATAACGTTTATTTTAAGAATTGTCAAATGTGTAATTTTAAGAAATGTCAATTTCAATATTTGTCAAATTTAACAATTTTGACACTTGACCAAATTTTAAATTTGACAAATATGTCAATTTAAACTCTACCAAATGTCAGTATTAATGGAATATATCAATTTCGACCTAAAATCAAATGTATTTTTGACAGTTGTTGAATGACAATTTTGATAGTTTGACACATGACCAAACGTCGAGTTTATTTGTATATAGTATATACACTTTTAGGATTGACTTAAAACAAATTTGACAGTTGACATCGATCCGGACAATTTTTTTGACATTTGACAAAACTTTAATTTTGACAATTGACGAATATATGAATTTGAACAGTTGTTAATAATGTTTATTTTAAGAATTGTCAAACGTTTAATTTAAAAAAATTTAGACTATACCAAATATCAGTATTAATTATTGAATATATCAATTTCGACTAGAAATCAAATGTATTTTTGATAGTTGTTAAATGACAATTTTGATAGTTTGACACTTGACCAAAAGTCAAGTTTATTTGTTTACAGTATATACACTTTTAGGATTGACTTAAAACAAATTTGACAGTTAGCATCGATTCTGACCAATTTTTTTGACATTTGACAAAACTTTAATTTTGACAATTGACGAATTTATTAATTGGGACAGTTATTAATAACGTTAATTCTAAGAATTGTCAGAGTTTATTCTAAAAATTATCAAATGTTAATTTATACAGTTGTCAAATGGATCAATTTTAACACTTAACCAAAATTCAAATTTGACAATTGACAAATATGATAATTTAGACAGTTATTAAGGTTGATACTAAAAGTCAGTATTAATAGTTGTCATACATATTAATTTTGACACAAAATCGAATGTATTTTCTCGATTCTGACAATTTATTTGATACCGAACAAAAATTCAAATTTGACAATTGACAGACAGGGCAAATTTAAACTGTTGGTAATAACATTTATTTTAATAATTGTCAATTGTGTAATTTTAAGAATGTCAATTTTAATATTTGTCAAATTTATCAATTTTGACACTTGACCAAAATTTAAATTTGACAAATATGTCAATTTAGTGTTTACCAAATGTCAGTATGAATAGATGTCAAATATATCCATTTCGATATAAAATCAATTGTGTTTTTGATGGTTGTTAAATGACAATTTTGATGACCAGAAGTCAGTTTTATTTGTAACAGTATATTCACTTTTAGGATTAACTAAAAACAAATTTGACAGTTGACATGGATTCTGACAATTTTTTGACATTTGATAAAATTTTAATTTTGACAATTGACGAATATATCAATTTGGACAGTTGTTAAAAACGTTAATTCTAAGAATTGTCAGAGTTTATTCTAAAAATTATCAAATGTCAATTTATACAGTTGTCAAATATATCAATTTTGACATTTAACCAAAATTCAAAGTTGACAATTGACAAATATGACAACTTAGGCAGTTATTAATGTTAATACTAAAAGTCAGTATTAATATTTGTCATATATATCAATTTTGACATAAAATCAAATTTAATTTTTCGATTTTGACAATTTTTTTTACACTGAACAAAAATTCAAATTTGACAATTGACAGATAGTTCAACTTTAAACAGTTGTAAATTACGTTTATTTTAAGAATTTTCAAATGTTTAATTTTAAGAAATGGCAATTTTAATATTTGTCAAATTTAGCAATTTTGACACTTGACCAAAATTTAAATTTGGCAAATATGTCAATTTAGACTGTACCAAATGTCAGTATTACTAGATATCGAATGTATCAATTTCGACATAAAATGAAATGTATTTTTGACAGTTGTCAAATGACAATTTTGATAGTTTGACACATGACCAAAAGTCAAGTTTATTTGTATACAGTATATACACTTTTAGGATTGACTATAAACAAATTTGACAGTTGACATCGATTCTGGCAATTTTTATGACATTTGACAAAACTTTGATTTTGACAATTGACGTATTTATCAATTTGGACAGTTGTTAACAACGTTTATTTTAAGAATTGTCAAATGTGTAATTTTAAGAAATGTCAATTTTAATATTTGTCAATATTCATCAATTTTGACACTTGACCAAAATTCAAATTTGACAAATATGTCAATTTAGACTTTACCAAATGTCAGTATTAATCGAATATATCAATTTCGACTAAAAATCAAGTGTATTTTTGACAGTTGTTAAATGACAATTTTGACACATGACCAAAAGTCAATTTTATTTGTGACAGTATATCCACTTTTAGGATTAACTAAAAATAAATTTGACAGTTGACATCGATTCTGACATTTGATAAAACTTTAATTTTGACAATTGACGAATATATCAATTTGGACACTTCTAAAAATTGTCAGAGTTTATTCTAAGAATTATCAAATGTCAATTTATACAGTTGTTTATTTTAACAGTTGTCAAATATATCAGTTTTGACACTTGTTGATAAATTCATTAAATTTAACATTTGACAAATAATCAAATTCGGTAGTTCATAAATGCGTCAATTTAGAATTTAGTAATGTCAATTTTGATAGTGTGAGACTTGACAAAAAAATAGGTTTTTTCTGACAGTTAGCAAATGTCAATCTTGATACTTGAGCAAACATTTCTAAGAGTTGACAAATATGAATTTTACTAGTCGTCAAAAATATCAATTTTAATCGTTTTAAAAATGTCAGCTTTGACACTTGACTAAAAAATCAATTGTGGCGGTTATCAAAAATATCAATTATGAAACAAGTTTATTTATGACAAAAATTAAGTTTATTTCCGATAAATTTCAATTTTGAGTTTCAAAAGTGTCAATATTGACGTATAATTAAAAATCATATTATAGTTCACATTTGACAGTTGATAAATTTTAATATCACACGTCCAAAATATCTTCTTTGGCGCTTGATTAAAAATCAAGTTATTATTTACGACAGTTGACAAGAATTAGGAACGAAAGGTTAAGTTTAATGTTTTACTTCAAAATCTTTAGCAGATTTTTTCAGGTACAGAATCTAACAATAGACACAATCATACAGAAGATTTTTCACAATATTAATAGGTAGAAGGTAAAATATTCAAATTTGATAAATTTATTGCATGAAACAATAAATCCATTTAACAATAGTTTTAAACAAATAACCGCATTTATTACTTTTGCAGAATCATCCGTGGAACGAAAACTATTAAATCCGAGATAATTTATTGGCAAAGGAACCGCGTCAGGGTAGATTTTCCCCGCCGCACACAAGGAACTCGCTCTTGCGAGCTAGCGTTATTATTTATTTTTCCACTTTCCCGGTGGCATAATATTCCCCCAATAATAACGACCCTTCCACCCAGAAGAGCTCAGCGGGCACTAAGTGTATTTCGAGATCAAAGCTGAGCACCAGATTATAACTATATATATATATATATACACACAGCCTTAATTTACTACATACTTCACACTTTTATATGTAAGTACACACTTAGCACCGACGTATTTATTTAATGAAAACAATAAGCACTCCTTCTTTCCTTCCTTCCTCACTTCCACCCCTACCGCCATCAACGTAATCCTATGTATATATATTCGGCAGATGTTCTCATCGGAAGAGGTAATTAATCCACGAAAACGATTAGGTAAAAGAAAAATTATCACCGCGTTGTGTGTAGTTTAAGCAGTAAGCATTTAAGAATGCGGAGATGGTGGAGAAGGGATAATTACGCTAATCTAATAAGTATCCTGGTTATTAGTGAGCTTCCACACGCCCACCGGCCTCCTCTTCACAGGCGGAGGTAGATGAGGTGGACGAGGCAGGGGCCGGAGGAGGTGGTAGATGGGTGAAATTGAAACGCTCCACGAACCATAAATTATCTGCGGAATTCGAGTCTATACTATTATTATTATTATATACCGGGCGTAACCATTCTTCTACATAAAATAATAAACGTATATAACTTATTTAACTCGTTGTGCAGACATTGAATCGACCACAGATGAGTAGATTAATTATATTAACATATAGAACGATATCTGGATGGAAATTATTTATATAATTTAAATGTTAAATTGTGCGTATGCCTCTAAACCAACTTCCAATTAGTTAAATATAAATATAAAGACTTTAAAAAAAATTAATTGTGTTAACGAATATGGATGAAATTAAATGTTAATACATATATTTATAATTAAATAAAACATTCGCGTATGTTTTACTGACTCGAGGGTGGGTTAGAGGCCACCCGCCCACCCTACATAAACATTGATAGTTCAGTCAATGCCTCTGCTTATGTTTACAATGAAATAGCAGAAAGATTAGTGATGATTGTGCAAAGAAACTAAAAAAGTGAAATTGTACGGAATTGAATACGTCACAATATGACGAAAAATTTTGAAGAGAAGAAGAGAAACGGAAATTGCTGGAAAATTATAGAACTCGAAGAAAATTCTCAAAATTTAAAATGGAAATACTAGAAAAATGAAAAAAAAGTTCCTAGAAAGTTAAGAAGAAATAAAACATGATAATATTGTTGACAAAAAAAATTGAAAGAGAAATATTGAGAACTCTGAAAAAATAGCTTACTTGAATATGTAAACATTCTAGATGTAAATTTGCAAAATACGAGAAGGCTCAAGAAAAAGTTCCACAATTAATAAGAGTAAATTTTAAAAAATTCCGAAAGATAAATAGATAATAAGTTTTTGGAGAAATCTGGAAGATTATTGTGGCAAAAATCCGTTAAAATTGAGTCAGAAAATTATACGAATTTTAAAGAAAGTTCTTGCAATTTGGAAAAGAAATTCTTAGAAAATCCCGATAAGAAAACCTTAAAAAAGCCAGGCAAATAAAAATAAAGTTCCTCTCAAAAATTTAATAAAATAAAATAATTGTTAACAAAATCTATAAATATGTATAAGAAATAACTTGAGATCCCTCAAAAAATATCTTAAAAATCTAATATCAACTGACAAAAATTAGAAATGTCAACTGTCAATGATTAGAAATGTCAACTGTCAAATAATTAGAAATGTCAACTGTCAACGATTAGAAATGTCAACTCTCAATGATTAGAAATGTCAACTGTCAATAATATGGAATATCAACGGTACAAAATAGAAATGTCAATGTCAAAAGTGCAAATTGGCAAAAAATACGAACGTTAGTAGTAAAAAAAACACCAACTGTCAAAAATTTAAATACCAACTGACAAAAATTAAAAATGTCAACTGTCAAAAATAAGTCTACATTCAAATAGAATGTAAAGAGGGTAGAGTGATTTTCGAATAATCGCTCCGTAGGCAACAGTTTGCTATCATCCTGGAAAATCCACAGTGGATGCGCATCATAGCCTCACAACAAGCATATAAAAATAAATAAATAAATAAATATAAGGTTTATTGTAACACAAGAAAATTGCATTCACTTATTAGAAATGTCAACTGTCAAAAATATGAAATATCAACTATCAGTTGTTAATAATGTCAACTGTCAAAAAATAGAAATGTCAATTATCAATGATTAAAAATGTCAACTGCCAATAATTAAAAATGTCAACTGTCAATAATATGAAACGTCAACTATCAGTTGATATTAATGTCAACTGTAAAAAATTAGAATGTCAATTGTCAATGATTAGAAATGTCCAGAGTCAATGATTAAAAATGTCAACTGTCAATAATTACAAATGTCAACTGTCAATGATTAGAAATGTTAACTGTCAATAATATGAACTATCAACCGTCAGCGATTAAAAATTTCTACTGTCAAAACTTAGAAACGTCAACTATTAGTGATTAGAAATGTCAACCGTCAATGATTAAGAATGTCAACCGTCAATAATATAAAATGACAACAGTCAAAAGTTAGAAATGTCAACTATCAATGATGACAAATGTCAACTGTCAATGATTAGAAATGTCAACTGTCAATGATTAGAAATGTCACGAGTCAATGATTAGAAATGTCAACTGTCAATAATTAATAATGTCAACTGTCAATGATTAGAAATGTCAACTGTCAATAATATGAACTATCAACAGTCAGCGATTAAAAATTTCAGCTGTCAAAACTGAAACAAAAGAAATGTCAACTATTAGTGATTAGAAATGTCAACCGTTAATGATTAAGAATTTCAACCGTCAATAATATTAAATGACAACGGTCAAATGTTAGAAATGTCAACTATCAATGATGACAAATGTCAATTGTCAATTATTAGAAATGTCAACTGTTAATTATTAGAAATATCAACTGTCAGTAATTAAAAATGTCAAATGTTGAACATTATTAATGCAACCCGGAAAAAAATAAAACCGTTGGTAATCAAAAAATACATCAACTGCCAATAATTAAAAATGTCAACTGTCAATGATTAAAAATTTTAACTGTCAAAAGGCCATCTTTCAGAAATATAAAGTTTGATCAAATGTTCTTTTTTTTGCCAATTGGCACTTTTGACATTTGATTAATCTTTATATTTCTGAAAGATGGCCCTTTTGACAGTTTGAAATGTTTAATCATTGACAGTCCGCTTCACAGGCAACAGTTTGCTTATGAAACAGATAAATCCACTCCGACATTGATTATAAAGGTCAATTGTCAATGATTAGAAATGTCAACTGTCAAAACTTAGAAATGTCAGCAGTCAATGATTATAAATCTTTCAAAGTCAATAATACAAAATGTCAATTGTCAATGATTAGAAATGACAACCGTCAATAATATGGAATATCAACTGTCACTTATTAAAATTGTCTAATGTTAAAGCTTAGAAATGTCAACTGTCCATGATTATAAATGTCAACTGTAATTATATGAAATATCAACGGTAACAAATTAGAAATGTCAAGTGTCAGTAATTGAAAATGTAAAATGTCAAAAATTATAAATGTCACCTGGTATAAAATCTCTCAGATTTGAAATATCAACTGTCAATTATTGGAAATGTTAACTGTCAATGATTAAAAATGTCAACTGTCAATAATTAGAAATGTCATCTGTCAATAATATGAAATTGTTAATATCAGTTGTTAATAACGTCAAATATCAATTGTCATTGATTAGAAATGTCCACTGTCAATGATCAGGAATGTCAACAGTCATTGATTAAAAATGTCTACTATCATAAATTAGATGTGTCAACTGTCAATGATTAGAAATATCAACTCTTAATGATTTGAAATTTCAACTGTCAATGATTAAAAATGCCAACTGTCAATAATTAGAAATGTCAACTGCCAATGATTAGAAATTTCACCTGTTAATAAGATGAAATATCACCTGTCAAAACGTAGAGATGTCAACTGTTAATGATTAGAAATGTCAACCGTCAATAATATAAAATGTCAACTGTCAAAACTTAGAAATGTCAGCAGTCAATAATTAGAAATATCAACTGTCAATGACTAGAAATCTCAACCGTCAATAATATAAAATGTCAACTTTCAAAACTTAGAAATGTCAACTGTCAATGATTAAAAATATCAACTGTCGATGATTAGAAAATCAACCTTCAATAACATGATAAATCAACTGTCAGTTATTAAAAATGTTAACTGTCAAAACTAAGTAATGTTAACTGTATATGATTAGAAATATCAACGTTAAAAAATAGAAATTTCAACTGTCAAAAATATGTCAATTATAAAAAATGTCAACTGTCAAAACTTGTAAATGTCAACTGTCTATGCTTAGAAATATCAACTGTCAGTCATTAAAAATGTCAACTGTCAAAACGTAGAGATGTTCACTGCTAATGATTAGAAATCTCAACTGTCAAATGTCAACTGTCTTTAATGAAAAATGTCAAATGTCAAAAATCATAAATGCTCCCTGGTAGAAAATAAGAACCTTAGTAATAAAAAAAACATCAACTGCCAAAAATTTGAAATGTCAACTGTCAATAATTCAACTGTCAGTCATTAAAAATGTCAACTGTCAAAACGTAGAGATGTAAACTGCTAATGATTAGAAATCTCAACAGTCAAATGTCAACTGTCTTTAATTAAAAATGTCAAATGTCAAATGTCAACAAATATAAATGACACCTGGTAGAAAATAAGAACGTTTGTAATAAAAAAACATAAACTGCAAAAAATTAGAAATGTCAACTGTCAATGATTAGAAATGTCAACTGTCAGTCATTAAAAATGTCAACTGTCAAATCGTAGAGATGTAAACTGTTAATGATTAGAAATCTCAACTGTCTTTAATTAAAAATGTCAAATGTCAAAAATCATAAATGCTACCTGGTAGAAAATAAGAACCTTAGTAATAAAAAAAAAACATCAACTGCCAAAAATTAGAAATGTCAACTGTCAATGATTCAACTGTCAGTCATTAAAAATGTCAACTGTCGAAACGTAGAGATGTAAACTGTTAATGATTAGAAATCTCAACTGTCAATGATGAGAAATGTCAACTGTCAATAATAAGAAATGTCAATTGTCAGTAATAAGACATTTCAATTGTCAATAATATGAAATATCAACTGTGAGGTATTAAAAATGTCAACTGTCAATGATTAGAATCGTCTACTGCCAATAATATGAAAATCAACTGTTAATAATAATATCAACTGCCAAAAATTTAGAAATGCCAACTGTCAACGATTAGAAATGCCAAAACTGTCAAAACTCAAAATTATCAGTTCTCAGTAATTAAAAATGTCTAATGTCAAAAATTATAAATGCCCCCTGGTAAGAAATAAAAACGTTAGTAATAACAAAAACATCAACTACCAAAAATTTAGAAATGTCAACTGTCAATCATTAAAAATGTCAACTGTCAAAACTTAGAGATGTAAATTGTTAATGATTAGAACACTCAACTGTCAATGATGAAAAATGTCAACTGTCAATAATAAATAATGTCATTTGTCAATAATATGAAATATCAACTGTCAGGTATTAAAAATGTCAACTGTCAATGATTAGAAACGTCTACTACCAATAATATAAAAATCAACTGTTACTAATTTAAAATATCAACTGCCAAAAATTTAGAAATGCCAACTGTTAACGATTAGAAATGCCAAAACTGTCAAAACTCATAAGTGTCAACTGTCAATAATTAGAAATGTTATCTGTCAATAATATGAAATTGTTAATATCAGTTGTTATTATCGCAAATGTCAAAAATTAGAAATGTCAATTGTCAATGATTATAAATGTCCACTGTCAATGATCAGGAATGTCAACATTCATTGATTAAAAATGTCAACTGTCAAAAATTAGATGTGTCGACTGTCAATGATTAGACATATCAACTGTTAATGATTTGAAATTTCAACTGTCAATGATTAAAAATATCAACTGTCCATAATTAGAAATGTCAACTGCCAATGATTAGAAATTTCACCTGTTAATAAGATGAAATATCACCTGCCAAATGTGAATTGCCAAAACATAGAAATTTCAAACTGTCAATTATTAGAAATCTCAGCCGTCAATAATATAAAATGTCAACTGTCAAAACTTACAAATGTCAGCTGTCAATGATTAAAAATATCAACTGTCGATGATTAGAAATGTCAGCATTTAATAATATGATATATCAATTGTCAGTTATTAAAAATGTCAACTGTTAAACTTAGAAATGTTAACTGTATATAATTAGAAATATCAACTGTCAATAATATGAAATATCAACGTTAAAAAATTGAAATGTCAACTGTCAATAATTAAAAATGTCAAATGTCAAAAATATGTCAATTATAAAAAATGTAAACTGTCAAAACTTGTAGATGTCAACTGTCTCTGATTAGAAATGTCAACTGTCAATAATATAAAATATCAGCGGTAAAAAATTACAAATTTCAATTGTCAATGATTAGAAATGTCTACTGTCAAAACCTAGAAGTGTCAACTGTCAGTAATTAAAAATGTCAAATGTCAAAAATTATAAATGCCACCTGGTTATAAATAAGAATGTTATTAATAAAAAACATCAACTGCTAAAAATTAGAAATGTTAACTGTCAATGATTAGAAATGTCAACTGTCAGTCATTAAAAATGTCAATTCTCAAAACTTAAAACTGTTAATGATTAGAAATCTCAACTTTCAATGATGAAAAATGTCAACTGTCAATAATAAGAAATGCCAATTGTCAATAGTATGAAATATCAACTGTGAGATATTAAAAATGTCAACTGTCAATGATTAGAAATGTCTACTGCCAATAATATGCAAATCAACTGTTAATAATTTAAAATATCAACTGCCAAACATTTAGAAATTTCAACTGTCAACGATTAAAAATACCAAAACTGTCAAAACTCAGAAGTATAAGCTGTCAGTAATTAAAAATGTCTAATGTCAAATATTATAAATGCCACCTGGTAAGAAATAAAAACGTTAGTAATAACAAAAACATCAACTACCAAAAAATTAGAAATGTCAACTGTCAATGATTAGAAATGTCAACTGACAATAATTAAATATGTCTACAGTCAAAAATAGAAAAGGCCATCTTTGAGAAATATAAAGTTTAATCAAATGTTAAAAGTGCCCATTGGCAAATAATAAGAACGTTAGTAATAAAGAAACATCAACTGTCAAAAATTTGAAATACTAACTGTTAAAAATTAAAAAAGCCAACCGTCAAAAATATGAAACATCAACTGTTAGTTATTAAAAATGTCAACTGTCAAAACTTGTAAATGTCAACTGTACATGATTAGAAAAGTCAACTGTTAATAATATGAAATATAAACGGTAAAAAATTAGAAATGTCAACTATCAATGATTATAAATGTCAACTGCCAAAAGTTAGAATTGTCATGTATCAAATCTTAGAAATGTCAGCTGTCAAATGTCAAAAATTATAAATGCCACCTGGAAAAAAATAAGAATGTTAGTAATAAAAATTTAGAAATGTCAACTGTCAATTATTAGAAATGTCTACTGTCAATGATTAGAAATGCCAACTGATAATAAATCTGAATGTTAACTGTAAAAAAATTAAACGGCCATCTATCTGAAATATAAAGTTTAATCAAACATCAAAAGTGCCAATTCGTAAAAATAAGATGTTTGTAATAAAAAAAAATTGAAATACCAACTGTGACAAATTAAAAATGTCAACTGCCATTCAAATCCCCTCACGTGACAAAAGTGAAAATGCCAACTGCCACAAATAAGGATAAATCTAGAAAAAAATGTTTTCAAAAAATTAAAATTTGCAAAATTCTAGAAGGCTCGAAGAAAATTTCCACAATTTTTATGAGATAATCTTTGAAAATTCCAAAATATGAATGATAAGAAGTTTAAAGAACAATATGGAAATTGCTGGAATATTATACAACCCTTGAAGTAAATTCTTGCAATTTTGAAAATTTTCGATGAAATGATGGCGAAGTTTTATAAAAACAGAAGAAAAATTCTACAAAATTAAAACTAAGACATCAGGAAAATTCTGAAATTCTGAATATCTGGAAAACTCGAAAACCTACGAAGAAAAATCAAGAAATTTAGAAATAAAATTACTGAGAAATACTAGAAACAAAATTAGGAAGCCTCTAAGAAAATTTGAAAGAATGTTACTGGAAATGTTAAGAAATCCAATGGGATGATGAAAATTATCCAGAGAAATTGCTTGTTATTATATAGAATTCGAAGAAAATTCTCAAGTTTCGAAAACAAATCTAGAAAATTCTGATAAAATTAAGCAAAAATGAGTCTCTAGAAAAATTAGATAAAATAAAACAACTTTGCCAGCAGTTCTTTTATGGAAATATGGAAGAGAACCCTCAAAAAATTACTTAAAAATAGAATTCTGTAAATAAAATTGTAAAATTTCAGATGGCCCAAGAAAAAATCCTACAATGTTAATAGACTTCTCAAAACTTTTTAGATTTTCCAAGTCTACAAATTACAAATGACGAAAATAGAGCTTAATAATAACTAGATGAGATCTGCTTCCATTATCACAAACTGAGTGAGTTGAAAGCAGTATGTCTTTGTACAGGAAATTTCTTTTTTCTCCACCAATTTGTGTCCATCATGAATGCAATAAAATCAAGAAGAAGTTACTAAAGAATACGGTAGATACTTTGTTCACTGTACTCTTGATGAAATTACCTAATGTTATTAAAGAATAATTTAAATTATTTGTTAATTTTTTATGAGGAACTAAAGGACTACATTTTGTTACCAAAGAAGACTTCTTTATATTTTTGATCCAACCGATAGAAAATCTTTATCACAGATAAAACAATATCTGTAATTTAAGTAATAATTTTGCAATTGTATCCAGCAACAATTATGAATCCATTTCGTTTCGTTTCATTTTACTTTTTCTCCCCGTGCATAAGAGGCGTTAATTAAAGTTTACACATTCCAGGCACGAAGCGCGAGCGAAGCCGAAGGATGCGGAGAAGAAGAGCAAGTAAGTAAAGGAATAAGAGACCATAGTGTTTCTCACGTTTTATTATTAATGAACCGAACAGGTAACAACTTGGCTCATTTTTAATCATAAAAACCAACAGCCATAACTTATTTATCATAATAATTTGTGAACGCGCGGATGACAAGCGTTTTTCCTCTTTCTTTTTATTCGGTTTTCATAACCCTCTTCCATACACATTCACACACACACACACACACACACACAAACACGTACAAGAAGACATACATAAACTTTTGATTATAACACGCGCTGCTCTCTCATGGACTGCACTTTAAAAATGGTAATTTATTACTAATCCGAGCCGTAATTGTAATAAACGTGTTGCCAGTTTTATTTCTTCTTCTTTCATCCGATGAGCTTGAATAATTTCTATTATTGTTCATAATAAGAATGCTGAAGTAAAAACGTATTTATATTAACATCTAAACACTAAGAATAGGTACAGTAAACTTTATTTAGATGGTCTCAAAAAAACTTATAGTTCAAAAAAATTTTATACAGTTGAAGTCTTAAACATTTTTTCTATAAAGAGACCGTTACTACGTGGTATGGTGGTTGCGACCGTTATTAAATGGTAATCCATAATATAGACTATAGAAAAATTACACTGAATTGTCAATACAGTGTAATTTTTCTATAGTCTATATTATGGATTACCATGTAATAACGGTCGCAACTATCATAATGATTTTTCTATAATATTTACTTGCTATTTGTAAGTAGGTGAAATGATTATTTTTATCTTTTTGTTGCGAAATTATTTGTTATTTAATGGTTGTGAATAAATATGTTTACATGTCCACTTTAACATCATCAATGTACAGCGTTAAAAATATAATCTGCCGGATAATTATTTTGTAGAGGTGCATTAAATTTTATGGGCGTAAAGGTATGCGTTTATTGGTAACATAATAACGGTGGATGCAGAAAATGTTAATGGATGTTTTAATGCACACAATTATCTACTAATCTTTGGATATTAGAAAGTCCGTAAATTGCGAAAGTTTCTAAAAATTTTTAGCCAATAAATGTTATATTAATAAAAAAAAACTTTATTAAACGCATGAAAATTAAATAATGTTATTTTAATACGGAATTAGTAAACCGTCCTAAATTCGATCCCAGTGGGATATAAATTGTTTTAAATTTATTTGAAAATTACATTTGCTTAAATGTGATTTTTTAATTATTCATACTTAAAATAAAGTCCTTGTGTAGATTTCTTTACTTTGCAACAATTTTTGTCGTATTTCTTTTAAAACTCTCTAGTTCTTACCTTTTGTAGTTTTCTATTGATTATCTCTTGAAAATTACGACAACTTCTAGTGTGGTATCCAGAAAACTAGAGTTTTTTTAGATTTTTAAAATATTCTTCTCGAATATACTAGTTCCAAATTTTTAGAATTTTTTAACAGTTTTCTATTTAATTTCATCTATTAGAACCACTTTTTAACTCTTCTGTAATTTTTCATGGATTTATTTTCTAAGTTTCAAGATTTTAATATCGTTTAATTAAATCTTCTAAAAAATTTTAATCGTTTCTAGCTTAGTATTACATTTTGCATCAATATTCTTCCAGATTTCTCTAAGAACTTTCCACTATTAATCACTAATAATAGTAGTAGCATCCAATTATTTTACTGTGTTCGTTAATTTTTTCAAATGATTTTACAAATTGTCATTAATTTTAATTCTGACAATTTTATTTATATTCAATTCAATAATATTACTTGTTTTTGTTTCAATTTTTTTAATTGTTTTTTTAATATCTTTTGATTTTAGCGCTTTCAAAAATTAGCTTTAGATCAAAATCTCGCTTTCATTTACTATTTTTTAATATGAAAATACACTCTAATACCCCTCAATAAAAAAAAACATTCATTATTTTTTTCTTTCGTCAGTTTTTAATAAATATTCATTTGGTTGCATTGACTATTGTTTTTGTTTATAGCAGTTTTCGGAGTAGTAGCATTTAATTGTCTGGTTATATAAATTTCATTTCTTATTTCATTGATTGATTAATTACTCAATTAATCTATTGTGAAACGCATTTAAAATTGTTTCACTTTTCAAATTAATTTCAATTTTTAACTGCCCTAAAATAATTTAATGTCAAATTATTTTAGGGCAGTTAAAAATTTCATTTTTAATTATTTTTCTGGTCAAGTTTCTATTTACTGTTTCTATTCCATTGTTATTGATATTTTTAACTATCATTTATGTTTTTTTTTTTTTTGAATATTCAAATGTTTTATTGATTGTCGATTGTTTTTATAGAGGTAGCATTCAATAGTTTTAACGAGGTTGTCAAAATTTTTCAACTGTTTCATTGTTATTGCACTTTTAATAATTATTCAACTGTTTTAATTGTCTTTTTTAAATTTGTAGCAATTTCAATAAACTCTGATTATTTTGGTTTGTAAATTTCAATTGTTTTTATTAATTGATTGATTAATTTAATTTTATTATTTTATATATTATTATTTTATTGTAAACATATTTAATCGTTTTCTTTTTTTTAATTATTTTCAATTTTAATTGCATTTTGAAATGACATTTTTTTCTTTCGTCAAATTTTTCAACTGTTTTATTGAATGTCTATTGTTTTTGGAGAAGTAGCATTCGATTGTTTTATCGAGGTGGTTTTCCAACTGTTTCATTGTTTTAACACTATTAATAATTTTTCAACTGTTTTAATGATTTGGTTTTGTAATTTCTAGCAATTTTATTAAAATCAATTATTTTCCTTTGTAAATTTCAACTGTTTTTATTGATTGATTCATTAATTCCCTAATTATTCCATTGGAAATATATTTTTATTCGTTTTCTGAATTTCAACTGTTTTTTTTATTAAAATTTCTTTAAACAATTCAATTATTATTAATAATGTTCAATTAAATACTTTCAATTATCTCGCTTTGTAAATTTCAACTGTTTTTATTAAATGATTAATTCTTTCTGTACAAAAACACAGTCAATCTAACAATTCTTAGTGTAAATGCAAATATTTCTAGAAGCACAACAAAAACTATACTATAGAAATATTGTAGAAACAAAATCCGAAAGTTAAAATAATGAAAATAGATGCTGTTTATAAAGACTGTGATCAGGATGGATTATCGAATCTTATAATAACACAAAATAAATTGAGAGAAAATAATGAATATTTTGTTTTTAGGCAAATTCCTATAAAGAATTCGTTCATTCGTATTTCAATTCGTTATAATTGTTTTGAATTAAAACATATGTCGAAAAATTGTGACGAGAACAAAATCTGTCCTAAATGTATCAATTCACTTACAGACCAATAAAAAATGAATCCAAAATTAACGAAAATCATCATAATTTTAGTACCTCATATCCAACTTATATTAAATTTTTAAATATTGGGAAACAGAAAATTTACTTCCCCCCTTCCTCTACTGTCGATAAATATATTGCTTTCTGTAAATAGTTGGAAAACTTACCATAAATTTACTCTAACTCAAAATTAGTGTTGGTGGAAGATTTTAATTTAGCGCACGAAGTTTGAATAGGGGATGACATGAGCTCTACTGTAAATATACGTCCAGGTGGTGTTGTAAATTCTGTTGAAACGTTATCAACGATTGAAGTACTAAATTTGCACCAGATAAGTATTGTAGGTATTAGGTATTATTTATTTTATCCAACATGCTAACAAAAAGTTTCTAATATTCTTACATAATAATTTGTCACAGAAATTTTGATCGCATTTGGAAAGGCTTGAATTATGTTTTCTTCCATTCTCGCCCTCTATTCTTCTGATAACAGTTGCTCCATGAAAATATTAATGACGATTCATCAACTATTTTGCCAAATATGGCCTTTTTTGCCCTAAAGAGAGATATTTATAGTCCATCCGTTGGATCTTCCGTCCTACGTCACAAAATATCGCTTCGAGAAATGATACAAAAACATTCAGTCTGATAAGGTAAACCAAATGCGTTAGAAAAAGAACGCACTGTAAATCTTTCGTCGTTTTTTGAAGCAATAGTTTGTGACGTAGGACGGAAGGTCCAACAGATGGACTGTATTTGACACTACATGTCATTATATTTGACATTTTTAATGTAGTAAGTAACCACCAACCCAATTTGATACTGTGGATAGATGTCAAAATCTAATAATCAACGAAGATGGACTTCATCCAGCCCTTGAGTTTCACATTGTTAGAAATAGAATTTAATCAACTATTAAGGGAGATGAAGGGTTCTTTGACTTTCAACTGGGAGACACGTTTATTTAAAGATTTAACTATTGATGATATGGTTGACAAAATGTACGCAGTAGTATCTAATGCGTTATCAATATATGTGTCAACAAAATGCTCAAGAAAGTATAATTTTTCCATATGATACTCTAGTGAGTTCAAAAATATCATAGCTAATAAGAAAATGAAAATAACACTACAGTTTATTCCTTACCTCACGTAAACTCAAACCATCAATAAGCAATAAGAAAGTGGCACATAAAAATTACAAAAAAATACATTCAAATTTAAGAAAAGAAGCAGAATACATATGAAAAATATGAATCTAGTATAATAAATAACCACAAATGCTTCTGGAATTAATTAGACAAGAGGACCAGGACACTTCCCTGGATGACCCACAATTGATAGCCAACAGTTTAGCTGATTACTTCGGGCGAAATTATTCCACCAACGAAGAAAACAAAAATTCATGTATAATCAGTTAGTCTTATCGCAATTTCAGAAATTAAGTTAAGTGCGGAAAATTGATCAGTTAGACTGTAAAAATGGTGATGTGGCCATCATAGTACTAATAATTTGCTCAATTTTGGATTCTTTAAAATTACTTGTTACATAAATTTCACGTAATTCCTATAGTTTATTAGCAATAGGCAAAAATTGTCAAAAGTTTCAATTTTGCAAAGTTGCTTTAGCTGCAAATGGCCAGCTAGAGATCATGTATACTGGCTTTGCTAAAGCTTTTGATAGACGACGATTCAATTTTAATCAAATTACATCAGTTAAGTATTCTTGATAAGCTGCATAGTTGTATAGAAAGCTGTATTAAAAGTAGGATCCAACAAATTAAACTTTTTAACTTGCATAGTATTGCAGTTACTTCTGAGCTTCCACAAGGTTCCTAATTAGGTCCATTGCTGTTTAAATTATTTATAAATGATATAATAAGTTTTATCACTCAGAGTGTCTTCTATTTTCAGATGACACGAAGATATTTAAAAAAGTTATTTGTTAAAAAGATGTGGATGGGATGCAGACGGATTTAAATAATTTCTGGGAATGCAATGGAATTAAATGTTAATAAATGTAAAATCATGCGTTTCTACAAAGTTAATGAGTCCGCTACTTTTATGTTCAAACTAGGTAATAACAGTTTAAAGGAGGTTGAAAAAATAAGCAACTGAAATGAAAAAACAGATGAATAAACTGAATATGAATATTATATAATATATTATGAATAAATAATTGCTTGTTAGATTTAGTACCTACAATCTGTCCCGACTAGAACAAAATGTAAACCTTTCACAGTAATTCCTTAATCCAAGCTTTCCCCAATAATCCCTTTGGATATAAATACGCCACTGTTGTTTTAAAAGAAACTATTTATAAGGCGAAATAAAAATTAATTGTGAAGAAAGTGTTAGTGTTTTAATCAAGTATTAACCATATCTTCATGTAACTCAAAATAATTCTAAATATGTGTTTATATAAAAATATGTATTGCAAACTGTGGCCCATTAATTCAATAAAAAATATTCAACTGTTTCATTGAATGTCTATTGTTTTTTTGGAGTACACGTTCTCACAAAAAAAGGTAAAAAATTAATCTATATTTGGATATATGAAAATCCGAGAATCTTCGAAATCAATTAAAAAGGCAACATTTTAACTCAACATCATTACAGGTAACGGTCGTAACTTATAATAAATGAACCTAAAAACGGTACCAACATCATTTTTCCAAAAATAAGCTCAGAAAAACAGAATCCAAAACAAAAAGAATTATGAAAACTCGAGAATTTTCAAAATTAATATTAAAAAAACCAAATTTTTCACTGAACATTAGAGTTAACAGTCGTAATAAACCAGACATTAATCTAAAAGTCGTGGTAGTAAAATCAATCGTCCGAAAATAGCTCAAGAAAATTAAATTCAGAATTAGAAATCTTTTATTTTGAAATAAATTCACTAACTTCGAAAAAAGCTTAGAAAATTATAATCCAATATGAAAATATGAAAGGCCTAGTATTCGAAGTTAATTTAAAAAAATCACTAAACATAATTAGAGTAAACGGTCGTAACACACAAGAAGTGAACTTAAAAACCGTACCATTGAAATAGATTAAAAAAAATTAGAAATATGAAAAGTTAAAAGTTTTCAAATCTATTTAAAGAAAAATCAGGAGAATTAACGGCCGTAACAGGTAAAGAATGAACCTAAAAAATCAATTGCCAGAGAAAAGATTTAAAAAAAAACTAGAATCTAGCATTGGAAACATAAAAAGATCAATCAAAAAAATATATAATTTTCACTAAACGTCGTTGCATTTAACGGTCGTTACATAATAAATGAACCAAAGTAGGGTATCAAAACTATAAATTTCTCAAAAAAATGCCCTGAAAAATCAAATCTAGAATTGGAAATATGAAAAGCCGAGAATCATCGAGCTTAATAAAACAACAAAATTATTATTCACAAATTATCATTAGAGTTAACGGTCGTAACACATAAGTAATGAACCTAAAGATGGTATCAGTAACACCCATAGATCCAAAAGCTGCTCAGAAAAGTGGAATTTTGAATTGGAAATATAAAGGGCACACTCTTCGAAATTAAGGAAAAAAAAACACTTCACTAGACACCATTACAGTTAATGGTCGTAACATATGAGAGATTAACCTAAAGAAGGTACCTGTAACATAAATTGTTCCAAAAAATAGCTCAAACAAATAGGATCGATATTTGGATATATGAAAATCCGAGTCTTCGAAATTAATTTAAAAAAAAAAAAAATTTCACTAAACATCATGAGAGTTAACGGACGTAACTCATACAAAACAATCCTAAAATCGGTTTCTATGCTTTTTGTAAAAAACAAGCTCAGAAAAACAGAATCCAGAGAGGCGAGAATCCAAAAGGCGAGAGTTTCAAAATTAATATAAAATAACGAAAATTTTCACTGAACCTTATTAGAGTTAACGGTCGTAAAATACCAGAAATGAGTCTATAAGCAGTATCAGTAAAAACAATCGTTTGAGAAATGCTCAGAAAAATAGAATCAAGAATTGGACAAATGAAAATTGAAATCTTCGAATTTAATTTAAAAAAAAAACTAACCATCGTTAAAGTTAACGGTCGTAAAACATAAGAAATGAACCTAAAATTGTTTTGTCAAGGTCGTCAAGATTTTTCAACTGTTTTTATGAATAGTCATTTTCTTAAATTTGTAGCAATCTCAATTATATTCTGTGAAGATATTCGGTTGTTAAATAAATTAAATTGTTTTTTTTAGAGCAGTGGCCCAGTACCATTTATTTAATGGTATCAATTTTAATTGGATTCTGCAGATATGTTCAATTGATTTATCGAGTGAAAATGTTATGAAATAAATAAAAGCAAGCGATGAATTAATGTCTCACATAATTCGACAAACATTTTTGTGTTTTCACTAGCACTTTTTAATCATTAATTTTAACTAATAAAAAGAAGGGTTGCGACCGTTACTACGTGGTAATCCATACTTACACTGAATTGGAAAATTCACTATGTTTTAACATTTGATAATGACGATAAAACGTCGAAACTCGAGTTATGCTGTGTTGTTTAGATTTATATATTGTGCCTACACGTTACGTAATATTTTTACAATAATTATTTGTGGTTAAAATATTGTGAATTTTTCACTGTTCATCTTTAATTATTAATATGTTTTTATTAATAGTTAACCTAGAAACCCTTGATCACAATAAACACTTCAACAGCATATCGTACTCATAACCTACTCGAATAAATTGTACATTGGCCAAAGTCACGAATACGCTAATTCAAGCGTTAGGTTAACGCATAGTATATTGAGGTAGGTCAAGAATACGCTAAGTTATTATGTTATTTACTACAGGTAAATAAGTTTTTTTGTCAGTCTTAACTTTATTTGTTTCAATGTTATTAGAAAATAGAGAGAAGCGCTCTGATGATCACCATTTTCAAATTCAAATTCAAATTTATTAACGGATTTACCAATACAGCAATAACATAGATAAAATGGAAGCTATACAATATAAATTTAAAAATAATACATATACATATATTAAACATAATAAAAACTAGTTAAGATTTAAAATACTATTACTACACAAGATTTTGTTACACTGCTTCTTAAAACTATTGAGCGAAACACTAAACAAGTCGATATTAAACTTACATAATAAATTGAAAAGGCGCATCATCCTACATATAGGGCTATTCATCCCAAAGTTGGTTCTGTGATATTCAGGTCTAAAAGTTAATCGAGTTCTCTGCAAATGTAGAGAAGTTGCATTGAAATTTAATTTAGTTAAGAGAAATTTGCAATCAATCAGAACATTGGTTCATTTAAAAAGGAATACCATATCTCCAACGAACCGTCTCTCACTTAAGGACATCAAATTAAAAGAGCGTAATGAATTTCTATCATAGTTAATGCCACAACGATAACATAAAAGCTTTAGGAATTTAGTTTGTAGTTTTTTTAATTGGAACTTGGGTGGTGTTGTAATTAGGTGTCCATACTATAGAAGCTAATTCTAGGAGAGGTCTTACTGATGTGGAATATAGTAATTTAAATATTTCAGGGCTAAAGTCTTTCGAAAATCTTTTTACAAAATCTAGAGTATGCGCCTTTGAACTAATATTCTTTATATGAGCAGTAATAAGAAGTTTACTATCAAAAAGTATTCCTAAATCTTTTATTTGCGTGATGTAAATTTAAAAAAATTATTACCATTAATATGGTAATCATTTTTTAAAATTTGATGTTTGTTACCAAAAATCATGTGGTAACATTTGTCTAGGCTAAAATTCAAACAATTTTATACGCACCATAGGTGAATAGCTACAAGGTCTAACTGAAGCTTTTCAATATCAGATTTACTTGTAATGGCTTTATATATTTTGAGGTCATCAGCAAACAATAAAACTTGGGAATAAGTGATGGAGCCTATTAGATCATTAATGAAAATGGGGAACAGTATCGGTCCACAATGTGATCCTTGTGGTACCCCAGATTTTGAATGAATAGCTTTTGAAACACAGTTATTCAGTTTAACATATTGAATCCGATCTAACAAATAATTTTCAAACCACTTAACAGTTGCAGAGGGCAGGCCTAGTGAGTGGAGTTTACTAAGAAGGATTCTGTGATTAACATGGTCAAATGCCTTAGAGAAGTCTGTATATATGGTATCCACTTGAGCATCCTTCTCTAAGGCATCAAGTACAAAAACTTGGAAAGTTAACAAATTAGTAATTATTGATTTGCCCTGACAAAATCCATGTTGCTCATCGGTGATGACCTTTTTAGCAGCAAAAATTAGTTGAAATATAACAAATGAATCTAATAATTTAGGAATTATTGACTGCAACGATACTCCCCGATAGTTTTACATCTCCTCTATCACCTGCTTTGTAAAGAGGAGTAATAAAACTACTTTTCCACATAGCAGGAAATTGTCCCAGTAGTCAAAGAGTTTTGAAACAATAAATAAATTGGTTTGGCTAATGAATAAACACAACTTTTAAAAAATACAGGTGGAATACAATCCGGACCAGACTTAGTGTTATTTAGTTTCGTATGATCTTCAAAAACATCTGATAAAGTAATTGAATACCAATTATTAAAATCAACCTGCCTTTTGGAACTTACAGTGGGAATTGCAAATCCGCTGTCAGTTACATAAACTGAAGAGAAGAAATCAGCAAATAAGTTAGCACATTCCTATAAATTAGTCGACAATGAATTGTCGAAGAACATATGTTTAGGAAAACACTAGTTTTCTAGATTCTTTAACGTAATTGCAAAAAATTCTAGGATTAGATTTAATTTTGATCTCAGCATTATTAATATAACGACGATAAAGAAAATCATTTAAAGTTTTACACTGAGTTCTTAAAGTGGAAAAAATACTGTAGTCGTACATACAATTAGTTTGTTTAAACTTTAGATGAGCTATTTTTTTTCTCATTTGTCAGCTTTATCCGCTCGCTATTGAACCATTTAGGAAATTTTTCACTTTTGTACTTCAAAAGAGGTACATATCTGTCTATTGCTATATACAAGATATTATAAAAGACGTTGTTAGTATTTTCATCAATATCAGCATAGTTTAGAGTTCTGTCCCAGGCTATGCCTGACAGGAAACTATTGATCTCCGCAAATTGCGCTCGCTTAAAATCATACTCTGTTACATCGTAAGTAAGTTGTTCGTAAGTTGTATTCAAAGGAATACCTAATTCATAAGAATTGTGATGTAATGAGGAATTAGATCATTGATCATGTGCATAGTCGACAGCAATATCAGAAACTTCAGAAAAAAATAAATCTAAAAAAACATTTCTAGAGTTAGATAAGTTATTAAGTTGAAATATGTTGTGAAAATCAAAACATTCAGCCAAGATTTTAGCCTTCGCACAACTATTATTATCAGCTAAAACAGTTTCTAAATTACATTCCCACTTAGCATTAGGCAGATTGAAATCACCAACAATTAAGATTTCATCCAAAGGATAATTTGTTTTAATTAAATTAACAGACGTACAGTGCACCGTTTAGTAATTTTAACGCATCTTGTTGTGTTACATCAATTTAAAAAGAACAATACACATTGGTTGCATTTAGGGCTATGCAAACAGCATTAAACACATCAAGTATTTCCTTAATATGAGCAAGAACTTGCGCCGTTGTTGTATTGGGTTGCAAATTATTAAGATGTAACGAAACTTTCTTCTTGACTGCAACACCAACCAGAGAAGTGGAAGTATTAGATCCTAAAATGGGAAAATTTGTTGTCTTCTGATGATTGTTTCTTGATGGTAGTCTATTATTTAATCCAGTATGAGTTGATGACTCTTGATTTTGGAATACAGGTGGCTCTAATGAACTCGGCGCTCTTTGAGAATTGAAATTGAGATTTGACAGGAAGGTTGATTTTGAGAGAGAGTAATCAGCTTGGTTTCAACCAGGAGATCCCCCTTCAATTTTTCAAAAAAGGCAATAAAATTATCTGTTGGTTCCCACGACTTCTTTTTTAGAACATTAATTTCATCACGCAGTAATCTGTTTTCCTTCCTGAGAAGAATTAATGCATGTATTGTATTTGTTCCACATTTTTCCAATTGTAAATATTGACATGAAAAGATTAATCGTTTGTGATTGTGATTTTAATTTTTTTTTTTGCGGAAATATCAGTTTATCCTAATTTCTAAAAAACATTTTTTTGACGAATATCTATTTGAGATGAAACTTTAAACTTAAGTTTTATTCGTTAAAATTATTATTAATTATTCATATTTGTACATACGTCTTCAGTAATATAATATATGAAGGGTGGGTTAGAGGACTCTAACTCAACCCTCAACCTCTAATATCAAATATCTACGCGTAATTTTTAATAAACTAGGTCTAAAACAAATAATAATAAATTATTATTATTATTTGATCTATCAAAATTTTTTTAACAAAAGTAGTAATTATGAATATTCAATATTATTTTTTAACTGTACAGAAAGTTAACAAATAAATTTTATATATGTATAAAAATATAAATCCCGATGTCACGTACATATATAATTTTCGTGGAAAGAAATGTGGGTGCTGATATAAAAGGAGTCAGGCGTTTATCCCCGCGAAAGGCTCGAATAAATCACGCGAAATATAAAGATATACCTTTCGCCATTTTTTTTCCATTCCCATATATGTGTGTATGTGTGTGTATGGTCGGATCAAAACCATAAAATTATAATAAACGGACCTGTCTTCCGAGTGGACGTGCACCGAAAATAATGCGGACAACAATGGGCAGCAGGAGCAGTCTCTCCTGCAATCTGTACCGGCATCAGCTGAGACGGTGTTTCCTATAAAATCGCATAAATTCGCCGTCGAGGCCAATAAGTCAATCCTTATCTCGACACTTTATAACTCTAAATTGTTGTAAATACGGCCCCGTAGGCACGCATCGTCGTCCACTCAGCAAGAACTAAAAGAAAACAAGGAAAAAATAAGAAGAGCTTTCTTATAGCGCAATCAATTTAATCCTCTACGTCGTATACGAACGTTAAATACGCAAGTCTACTTTGGTAACGAGTCAATTCATAGAGGAGAAAGAGGAGGACGTGTTTGTGTGTTAGTGTGTGTGTGTGTTTAAATGTGAAATTTATGAAGTAGCGATTGAGGGCGTGGGGTTCTGCCCCATTCTGCCCCCGGGTCCAAAGGCACCAAAAGGCCACTTATTAAATGGACTATTTATATTCTGTTATGATACGGTGGTTAAAGTCATTATGATGGAGGGCCCTCCACTTAAAGACGGGTTCTCCACTTAAATAAACACTCGCACACGAACCTACGTGTCGTAAATATTTTTCTTTTCTTTCGCACGGCCACAATTCCAAACGAATTAACAACGGATAACGTCGCCCGCATTTATTATCTCAGATTACCCACGACAATATTCTTCTGCGCTTTCGTTATTTAACGTCTTACAGCGACAATAGGTTTTCGTTGCGTGATATATATACATGCGCCACATATCTCTTCTCCTCCTTTCACAGTCATAACTTAATCGTGTCGTATCGACGAGTTAAACCGCAAGACTTGCTTTCAGTTTTAATTGTACTCGAGAGGATGATTTGTGTGGAATACAACTTTTGAAGAATGATATTCTTCACTTTACAGAACTTTAAATTCTCATGGGGATCATCGAAGCAAAACGTTACTCTTTTAAATCAATACGATAGAATTTATTGCTGTATTCTATTATACAACTATTTGGTACGAATTCCTATTTTTGAGTACATTACAGCACTTGTAGATTACAAATAATTGAAACGAAGTTTCCGTAATTATAAGAAGTACCAATCATCGTATTTTTGAACTGTGCGGCTTAAAATTTCTCTGCTCAGATGATGTGTGTCTTCTTTTAATTGATCCAACCAGATATTTGTTAGATGTATCGATTTTGCATTCATTATTTTCATCAACGTAGGTGTCCTGTATGTAGAACGATCCTCTGGTATCGTCAAAATCCAATTCCACATCCAGCACTATTGAAGAGACGTCATTTAGAACGTCGGTGTGACAGTGAATATACATGGATTTGCCAGGCGAAATTTTATAAACATCTGAGGGCATTTGGAAGGAATTTTCTAGTAACTGTAATTTAGAATCCTGATATGTTATCGTTTGTCAGAATGGTAGAATTTGCTGTGTCCAAGAAACATTCCTAAACCGGAAGTGGAACAATATTACATAACTTTATCCTATTTGATACCAAACACCAAACGGGTCAATATCCAACATGGTTTTCAAAAGAGCTTAGGCGAAACGTCAACTTAAAATTACTGTACCATCGTAAGTGGAAATTGACCAAATCAACTTTCTACTCTTCCGAATTTGAAAGATAGCTCTCCTTAATAAAAAAATAGTGATGTGGCCATCATAGTACTTCCCCTATATTTTACTCGGAAACTATGAGGTTTAAACCAACAGGCTATTGTTAATAATTTGTTCAGTTTTTAATTCTCTACAATTATTTGTTACATAAATTTTATGTAACTTCAATAGTTTATTAGCAATTGGCAAAAAAATTCAAATTAAAAAAAAATTCGAAAGTTAAAATTTTTTATGAAAAACATGTTTTTATAAAACATCTCTAGTTTTTCATTTTCTATAACTTTTCTTTTTGTAATATTCTTTTATATTTAGAAAAATATCACAAAAAAAAACGCCTCGAGTAAACATCCACTACTTCCGGTTTATGAATGTTTACCAAAACTTTTCAGTTCCAGTTTTTGATTTAAAAAAAATGTATGAAAACAAAAACAAGAAAAAAGTCAAAAAATAAAACAAACGAATACAGAAAAATAAAAAGAAAAAGTAATAGAGAGTAATAGAGCAGAACAAAACAAAAAATTCATCTGATCAGTTAAGCGAAAAACAAAAAATTACGAAACATTTACCTTTTATGCTTATTTACCTTCATTAAAAATCAAATAAAAATTTTAATTTGACACAAAAATATTAGAAGTAAAAATTAAATAAAATTGAAACAAAGAAAGAGAAAACGAACGAATTTCAAAAACGGCAGATAAGAAAGAAACAAAATAAAAACAAAGCCAAATGATATATAAAAGAAATGTTATATCAGAGAAAGGAAATTAAATGATTATTTTAAAAACATATTTTTTTTTTGGCAAAATAATTTATAATTTTTCATGTAAAAAACATAAGAAAAGAATTAAAAAAAACACAAAAAATATAAAAGAAACAAACGAAAACACAAAAGAAAAACAAAAAATATAAATTGTTTACAAAGTATACTTCATTTATCAGATTTTTTTCTCAAAATTAATATTTAGAAACAGTTGCATTTTTTTCTTATAATAATGTTCCAACTTTGGAAATTCTTGCTCTGATCTATCGCCACTATTACATACATTTGTATTAAGCAAAAAACTAATATCGTAATTCAATTGTTTTTCGTTATTTTTTGCGATATCTTTTGAAATTATATTCTGATCTGAGAAATTCAAAGGCAAAAAGGGAAAAAAAACTTAATAAAATGTATTAAAATCCTTTAGTTCGTTGTAGAAAATTAAATAATAAATTTAAAAAAACGAAAACATTTCGTGAATCTACAACAATGAGTCTTACTAAGACTATAAAACAAATTGTAGTTGTTTCAAATTAATTTGTTTTATAGTCTTAGTAAGACTCATTGTTGTAGATTCACGAAATGTTTTCGAATTTTTAAATTTATTAAAAAAAACTTAAAATCGCAGTTCAATTGTTATTCAATTTGTTTTTTTTAAATAATAATCTGATTTAGGAAATTCTTGCTCCTATCGCATGCTACTATCAAATACATATGAATCAAGCAAAAACTAAAAGTCGTTCTTCAATTGTTTTTCATTTATTGCGATATCTTTTGAAATAATGTTCCGGTTTAGGAAATTCTTGCATCATACGGTTTCTAGAATAGATAGATAGATCTGATATTCATTAAAAATTGAAATTGGCGCTTCAATTGTATTTCGATTTTTGGCGACAACTCTTAAATTAACAATCCGATTTGAGAAATTCTTGCTCAGATCGTTGCCACTATTACATGCACTTGAATTAAACAAAGAACTAAAAATCGTAATTCAATTGTTTTTCGTTTTTTTTGGGAATATTTTTTTAAATATTATCCAGATTTGAGAAATTCTTCCACCAATTGATCGCCAATATCGAATACACTTGAATTTCACAAAAAACAAAAAGTCGTAATTCAATTGTTTTTTAGTATTTCGGCGATACCTTTTGAAATTATGTTCCGATTTTGGAAATTCTTGTTCCGTCACTATTAAATACATTTGAATTAAGCAAAGTACTAAAAATCGCAGTTCAATTTTTTTGGCGATATCTTTTGAAATAATGTTTAGATTTAGAAAATTCTTGCATCATACGATTGCTAGAATTAAATAGATCTGATATTCAAGAAAAAATAAAATTCGTTCTTCAATTAATTTTTGGAGTTTTGGCGACAACTCTTAAAATAACAATCCGATTTGGGAAATTTTGCTCCTGTCAGCTAGCCGCTAAAACTAACAATCGCAGTTCAATTGTTTTTATTTTTAGTTTTGGCGATATTTTTAAAAATAATGTTCCGATTTGAACGTTTCTTGTTACGATCGATTGGCAATTATATACATTTGAATAAAGCAAAAAAACTAAAAATCTTAATTGTTCTTCGATTTTTTGGCGATATTTTTTGAAATAATGTTCCGATTTATGAAATTCTTGCTACGATCGATTACCTCTATCACATACATTTAAATAAGCAAAAGAACTAAAATCGCAATTCAATTGTTTTTCCCTTTTTTGGTGATATTTTTTAAAATAATATTCTAATTTGGGAAATTCTTGCACCGATTAATTGCTAATATCGAATACATTACAGAAAAAACTAGGAGTAAAAATCGTAATTATTTATTTATTTATACATCTTTATACTCCTTTCTTTAAAAAAATATATTTACAAACATTCAAATTAAAAAAAAATGTATCATACTTAAAATTTTGTCCGAAAGGAGCTTTTTTTTTGCTTTTCATTTTTTGCGATATCTTTTGAAATAATAATCCGATTTTGGACATTCTTGCATATATTGATTGGCACTTTCGAATACATTAAATTTATTAATAAATGTTTGTAAATACCTTTTTAAATCGTACACTTTTAATCTCTTTATTGTGACTATAGTTTCGACAGATTTTCTATCATTTTCAATTACATTAAATTTATACAGAAAACTAAGAATCAAAAATTGATTTTTCCTTTTTTGCAAAATTTTTTGAAATAATCAAAAACATGAATATGCAAGGCTTACTTGACTCTTTTTTTTAATTAATTCTATGCTTTATTTTACAATCTATTGTCAAATTATAGAAGAAAAAAATATGGTGCGAAGTTCCAAGGTTAACCAGATTTTTGTTTTCAAAATGATTTATTTTCATCAAATGTTTACTACATATTTTTACAATTGTTTATTACAAAGGACTAAAGCTAACTTGATTTTTTTAATTTATTTATTTACAATGTTCTGTTAATATTGGATATAAGAAAAACTTTAAAATGTAAATAAAAATATTATAATTACCTAATTGACAAAAATTACAGAGGATTCCAAGGTCATCTACCACAACCAATTTTTTTTAATTCAACATTTGTTTATTTCGTTTTTTTTGCTCGAAATATTTAATGAATACAATTTCAACTTAACACGAAAAGAAAATAAAACCAAGGGTAAAATGGTGATGTGTACTTTTATTGTTATCGAAAACCAAATCGCGTCATAAAAAATTCTGTAGTACTACCGACGCAATCCTACAATTAAAGTTATTATGTATATGTAGGGTGGGCGGATGGCCATTATCCACCCCCCAATCAGTAAAACATAATCGACAGTTTTAGTTAGAAGTTGTAAAATGTAAACAAACACAAAATAATTGCAATTTTTAGAGATTTATTTATTAGAATATTTCAAATAATTTTTGATAATGTTTTACTGATTAGAGGGTGGGATAGAGGCCACCCACCCACCCTACATATACATATAAATTTCAATTACTAATCGTCTCGCAGTTTGGAGTGAAATTAATTACAAAAGTTTTTGAATAAAAAAGAAATTCAAAAGGTAATATTTTTGAGTGAGGAAATTAATAAAATTTCTATATACGATGGGTGGGCAGACTTTAAATATAAATTAGTTAAGATTAGCTACAGAAAATCATTTATATTTAAACTTAAATTTTATTTTTGTTTTATTTTTTATTACGTAACGGGTTTTGTTGTTTTTAGCAAAATCATCAACGATTAGCAATTAAAATTACCATGTATATGTAGGGTGGGTGGGCGGCCTCTATCCACTCTCCAATTAGCAAAACACAAGCGAGCGTTAAAAGTTGTAAAATTTAATACGACACACTAATAAAATAATGCCCACCCATTAACACCTCTTTTCTTTTAAATTTGATTAAATTTTTTCTTTTATAATTTAAGGATAACTTTTCCCTGTAATTACATATTTTCTATTGGGAAATAAATTATTATTACATCTATTATTAATATTTAAGTTGTGCAATAGAAAAGTATTAAATAAATATATAACATAAACCTTTTGGGATTAAATATATTTACTGTAGAAACACTTGCGTTTGTTTTACGGATTGGAGGGTGGGATAGTGGCCATCCACCCACCCTACGAATATTTTTTTAAACTTTAAACTGTCAGTCGTTTGATTTCAAGATACCTATAGTAGTATTACTGTTGCGATTACTAGAAACCAAAAGTATATTAGTGATTACATTTTAAATATATATGTAGGGTGGGTGGGTGGCCACTATCCCACCCTCCAATTCTTAAAACATACTCAACAGTTTAATTGAATTTTACTTAATTATAAACACAATTATTCTATATTTATTTAAGAAACATCCTTTTCTAAACACTAAAGAATATTTTGCTATTATATCGATATTTAGTAAACATAAAACACAAACGTTAAAAAATATCAAATCAAATAAAATATTTTTTATTTCAAGGTGTCATAAAACATTACATACAAATGGTGATGTTCCCATCATAATAATTTTCCTATATTTTTCTCGAAAACTATGAGGTTTACGTAAAAAGGTTATTCTTAATAATTTGTTCAATTTTTAATTCTCTACAATTATTTGTAACACAAGTTTCATGTAACTCTAATAGTTTGTTATCAATTGGCAAAAAATTTCAAAATTTTCAATTTTTATTATTTTTCTCGAAATATAAGAATTTTATGAAAAATATATTCAAATCAAACTTGTTCAGTTTATTATCCCCTTTAACTTTTGTTTGAACCGTTATTTAAAATTTTCCATATTTAAAAAAATATTACCAAAAAACAAAAAAGCGCCTCGAGTGATCATCCACTTCCGATCTATGAATGTTCACCAAAAGCTTTTCAGTACCAGTTTCTAACGATAAAACCTTAAGTTTAAAGTTTCATCTCAATAGGATGTTTCGTTTTTGAGATACAGCGCCCACCGACAGACACACAGCCACACAATTTTTTTTTCCAGAAATCAGTGCAAAAGTTTCAACCAAAAAAATGGCACAACTAGAATCCTGGGTGTATTAAATAGTACTGACGGTAAATTCGATACTCCTCAAGATATTGTTAATGCGTTTTCACGATCTTTCTCAAGTGCATACCTTACTAACAGTAAACTCGATTACACGGAACAAATTACTCAACGTGAGAACTTACAAATCTTTAACATTACTGAATCCCAGACACTAGCCAGTATCTCCAAAATCAAGTCTTCATTTGTAAGTGGTGTCGATGGTATTCCTAGCTTTTTAATTAAAGATTGTAAGTATGTATTTGCCAAGACTACTATTTTCAATTTGGTACATCCTATAAGTACATTTCCAGATAAATGGAAACAATCTATTATTTGTCCCATATTCAAAAAAAGTGATCCAGGATGTTTAGATAGTTATAGACCAATCGCATCAATTTTTTTCTAAAATCCTGGAGCAAATACTCTTCACCTGCATTTATAATCACGTCATAAACTGCTTATCACCTTGCCAAAATGGTTTTTTGTCCGGTCGCTCTACGGTTACGAGTGTCTTGACAGTCGTGGCCAAGTCGATGTTATTTATATACATTGATTTCTCTCGTGCTTTTGACATATTAGATCATAACATATTAATTGAGAAATTAAGTACATTCGGTTTCTCAAGTAACTTACTAAAACTCCTTGCATCATATTTGAGTCGTAGACGGAACTATGTATGCTATAACGGATTCAAATCTGTGCAATTTATTTCAAGTTCAGGTGTCCCAAAAGGGCCTGTTGTTTGTCCTCTATATAGATGACCTACTCTCGTCTCTTTTCTGTCCTCTGTTGGCGTATGCGGTCGATCTTAAAATCTATGCTAAAATTAATGACTTAAATGACACAGAAGTTCTTCATATACTTGTTTCTCGTTAATCACTTGGTGAAACATTATGTTAATATATAGGTTTTATAATTAAAATCACTTGGTTTGTTTCACAAATATTTTTTTTTATTTTCGACTAGTTTCGGCTTATTGCCATTATCAAGAATTCTTGATAATGCCAATCGCCAAATATTTGTGAAACAAACCAAGTGATATTAATTATAAAACCTATATATACAGAAGTGCTTCAACGAAATATTAATGCAATAACCTGGTGTAATTTAATCTAAATGCTAAACGTGAAAATTACGACTAATTAATTCAAACCAATCCACCGTCATGCTATCAAGCATAAACTAGAGAGGGTCGGGAACGTTGCATAAGAGAAACCGAGGGAAAAAGAAGAACAAATAAGGTTCAAGACAGCCATATTAGAATTACAACAGACCAATTCTCCAGTACTAAATTAATAGTTAGCTAACGAAGATCATCATTCTAAGGGCTAATGGTTTACCGCAGATCAGAACTTTCGGCTTGCCACACCGTGTGTTACCATTAACGGCTCTGCATTGACAGCAACGTTTGGTGTGGTATAGGTTACGACTAGAACCTAAAATGGCTTAGGGTGTCTTGGTACCGTTCAGCATTAACAGTAACTCCAACACCTTGGTTATTTAAATAAAAATAGGGACCAATGATGTTTCCAGCATAAATACCACACCATACAGTTATTTTTAGTGGATGCAATGATGTTTCATGAATTAATTGAGGATTGTGTGTTCCTCAAAACCCACTGTTCTGTTTATTGACGTGGCCACTGAGAAGAAAATGGGCTTCATCGCTCATTATCAATTTAGACGAAAAATTTTCAATTTCACCAGACAGCCTTAGGATAGCATTACTGTACTCAACTCGTTGATCATGATCTCCCGGTAGCAATTTTTGGGCTAATTGAATTTTGTACGGGAACATTTTCAAATCAGTTTCCCAAATTCGCCTTAAACTGCGTGCAGAAATGTGTAACTGGGAACCACGTCTCCGAATTGATGTTTCTGGAGACTCTGCAAAACTATCGCGCACCAGAGCCACATTTTCAGCGTTACGAGACGTCCGTTGTCTTACAAAACGAGGCCTGTCTGCTGTCGAAAATTCACATATAAACGATAAATTGTTGTTTTGTGAGACACTGAACGATTAGGATATTTTTGACGCAATTTCCGCTGACTGGCAATAATGGAACGATTATTTTCAATAAATATTGTCACTATTTCTGCTTGTTCTTGTGTCGTATATTTATCCATAATAAAATTTGGACGTCTACACAACACAATGGTTAAAGCGAAACTGAGCTAGACGTCACAGAACCAAGATGGCGTGCAATCAAAATGGTACCGAGACTTTTTCCCCACCTTGTATAATCATGTTTAAATTCCTCAGAGTTATCAAAATCTTTTTCATCAATAATAAAATCCACTGTCACTTGAAAACTGTTTTCATACTCTAACAAATACTTTTGATCAATTTGAATATTGGGTTTCTTATAGAGTAGAGTATTCAATAAATATTTCAATGCTTCCAATACAACAGCTGGCCTAATGGTTTCAAACATATAATGTAGTTTTAATTGAATTGTTGCCACGTTATCAAAATTTGTAGGTAAAACATGAAGAATATTATTAATTTCAATTGGTATGTTTACTACACTTCCTTTTAAACCTAATTGTGGGTTAAGGGCATAGAATTTTAATGGTGTTATTTACATAAAACATATATATGGAGAGTCTTCGAGAGGAGACAATTTCTTTAGACATTCTGGAATTTTTGAGAATTTCAAATTGTTACTCGTAGCTAGTTTTTGGTACTATTCCTTTTGATATGTACCGAAGACAAGTTCGACAAACATGCGAAGTTGTTTTAGATATTTTATCATAAAAACCATCCTTAAATATATTCATCTTATCCGCAAAACTATAATTTACAACTGAA
Source organism: Ontholestes murinus (assembly GCA_963969525.1). NCBI lineage: Eukaryota > Metazoa > Arthropoda > Insecta > Coleoptera > Staphylinidae > Ontholestes > Ontholestes murinus. Next base: position 65,832,375 of record OZ018393.1, on the reverse strand, counting down.
CGTTTAAAAAATATATTTTCACAACAAAAATAAACAAGCCAGGTGGATTCATTTAAAAATTACAATTTCAATTTATCTAAAGGATTTGAAGATGAAATTAAATTTCTATAAAGATTTTTTCTATGTCTGTACAAGTCTACATCACGTTTAATTCTTTTGGATTCTCGATCTAATTGTTTTTCCCTTTTTCTATATTCACTATTTTGTCGTAATTTTTTTGTAATCAATGTATTTTTCTCTTTCTTTATATTCTTCATCTTCTTTCAATTTTTTCAAAATTGCTAAATTGTTCAATCTTTCCTTTTCTTTAAACAGTTCATCTTTATATATTTCATCATTTATAATATATGTTTATTGGCCAAATCCATCTTTTTTTAACTTTTCTTTTTTTCCTTTTTCATTAATGTATTTTTTTGTACTCTTATTCTGTTTGCATTCTTCAGGCATTTCGATTCGTTTTTTAATCATATAACCCATTTTTTCATTTGGTTTTTTGTTTTATCGAACTTCTTTTTAACCTTCATTTTTCGATACTTACATATAAAACTATTACTGAAAATAAATACATAAAATGTTTAATATTTTTTTATAATGTAACTAAGTAAATGGCAATTTTATTGAATCGGAACAATTTTAAACAAAAGTCAAAATTTTTAAATGAACAATGATTTTAATAATACAATGTGTAATTATCAATTGAAATATATTTTTTGTATAGGCTATACAAAGATCTCCAATAAAACAATTAAAACAGGGTATGTAAATTAAAAGCCTATGTCAACTTTGCCCACATTTAAGTAACTAGTTAACTATTCCGTTTCAACTCTTAGGTTTTAGATTGATGAGGTTGTTACTTGGTGAAATTTCATAATATGTAGGAAATAAAACACTTTGGTTGAGATTTTTCTTGGGTTTTTAATGCTTTTTCGCACAGTGGCTTCATCAAGTAGATAATTAATGGTTAAATTAACTTAATTTTCCATTTAAATAAAATTTATTCAAATTATTGGCCCTATTTGCATTACTATATAATAGTTACATACTTATTAAGAGCTGTTAGGATAGCTATAACAACCAAGAGAGCTGTTTGAGACCTCACAAACTTCGTACTTATAATTTCATAAAAAAAGAAACTTGTGTGTATAATTTACAATACTAAAATTGCCGATAATTAATTTTTTTTACTATCAACAATAACATATACATATTCATCTGCCTGATGTGGCGAAACATGTTGCAGTGTTTAACAATAAATGTGAAACCCCTCAACTATGTTGTTTTATTTCAACATTTTATTTGTCAAAGTGCGGAAAATGGAGAAAAAGGCTTTACTTCCAGCAAAAATATTGGTCCAAGCTAAGAAAGCGAATGGTAAATTAGTACCAGAAAAGTCGAGGGACAGGTATCAAAATGAAGGAAATTTATTTGAAAAATAGCAGAAAGAAAATCATATTGAAAATGTATGCTTTCACAATTGCATTATAACAATTTTTTATAACTTTAGGTAGACTTTTTATAATTTGTATTATTTCTTTCAATTTCCTGTAGTTAAATAAATTTATTTAATTTCATAAAAGTCAAACACTGTTTTCAAATTGATAATATAATAATGTAGCATATAAAACAAATAACACTCTAGGTAAAATAATAAAAAATAATAAGGATAAAGTCAGTAAAACTCAACAAAGTGGCGTCTATTTGCTAAGTTGCAAAGACTGTCCGAAAATGTACGTAGGGCAAACCGGAAGGTCGTTCCAAGAGAGGATCAAGGAACACAAAACTAGCTACGAACAAAACAAATCCAACTCCACGTACTCTAACCACCTCATCGAAGAAGACCACCAGTTTGATGAAAATTTCAAAATTTTACACCGGGAAACCAAAGGCCGCAAACTTAACATCCTGGAGTGCATGGAAATAAATAAAAGAAAAAATACTTGACATCTACTCAATAATCAAACAGATTTAACAAATTCGCCCCTTTTATAATTGTATATATACCTGACCCGACAATTTTTTAACACCATTTCTTCGCCTGAAGAAGCCACAGTGTGGCGAAACAATTGTAGCGTCTTACAATATATTTTTGAAAGTACTTATATAGTTTTATTCATATAAAGTGTTGATAATATTGTATTAATAATTTGTTGATTGAGAGCGGGCTGTAAAAAGCCTGTGTTTTAGGTACAAAAACACATAAAATTTCAGTGGCTATACACTAACAATACATTACATAAATACATTAATAATGCTAAAGATAAAACTGACAAAACCTCATGAGTCCAACTGTTAAATAGTGAATTTATTTTGACTAAAAATGATCAGTTTTTCATTGCTATTAAATTTTGTTTGAAATATTTAAAAAGAAAACTGAGAAAATCAAAAAAGCTCCTTGAGTAAATATTCACTTCTGAAAAACAACTTTTACATAAATGTAATTTTTTCTTAATTTTGTAAATAAAACCTTAAGTTTCACTCAAGAATCTGTTTTTGGGAATCCGTTTTTTTTTTTAAAGTGGTCATAACTGTCTTAGAGATTGGAGGGAAATGGATATTGGTAAACTGATTGAGCAGATATGAAAATAATATAGAACCTATAATATAACAATGCAAATTTTCATTATCTGAGGTTATCGTTCATTGATTTTTAATTAAACGACAAAACAAAAAGTTTTAATAAATATTGTAAATGGTATATGAAAAGTATGCGGTTTTGCTGCTGTGTTTTGTATTTATTACATATAAAATGGATACATACCTTAATTGATTTATTGAATATTATCCGTCCAATTGTTGAATTTGATTCTCTCTTTGAATATTAAGGGTTATTTATAGAAAGGCACTTGGTTGGTTTCACAATTTTTACGATTTATTCCGACTAGTTTCGATTTTTACATGATTATCTAGGAATGGTACAGAGGGTGAAATACCACCGGTTTCGCCAAACATTGCATCACACATAACCACTTCGTAAAAATTATGAAACCAACCAAGTGCCTTTCTATAAACAACCCGTAATATCCATCCAATTATTTATTATTATCATGTTAAACCCGATATTCAACATGGCTTTCAGAGTTTCGTATAAACTACCTCTAATCTCCTTGAATTCAAACAGTTCAAAAAGGTGGATACAATCTACAACGACTTTTCCAAAGCATTCTACTACATAAGTTAAAATTACTAAGCCTCAATGACGCTACGTTGCCTTGGTTAAAGTCTTTCCTTATAAATCGGACTCAGCAGGTTCAAATTAATAACTTTTTATCATCCCCTATTTCAGTCACGTCATTGGTCTAGTATTAATCTTAATTTTCATCAATGACCTTGTTGATGTTGTGACATTTGAGAAAATATATCAAGTGGTGCAAACTAAAAGCGATTGTAACAGGTTACAAATTGGTTTGAATAATGATAATAAATGGTGCCAGGTTAACAGTATTTAAATAATGATAAGTTTAGTGTGATTTCTTTCTATAAATCGAAATACTGTATTCAATTTGACTATATGTTGGACTCCATTCCTTTGTCTAGAACTAACACAATCAAAGATATTTTATTTGATAGCGCCTTAAGCTTCTATTTGTGACAAGGCTAGGAAAGTATGGGGTTTTGTGTGGCATCTTTCAAAGATGTTTAGTCCAATATGTCTAAAGATATTATCTAGATTATTTGTATGTTGGAACCTCGAGTATGCTTCTCCAATATGGTCACCATATCTACAAACTGGTATTTATAGAATTGAGAGCGTGCAGAAAAAAATTTCTTACGATCAATTGAATTCAAAAACGGCATTGAACATATATAAGGTTCGTATTCATCGGTGATGACCTTGTTGAAGATGCATACTCTGGAGTCCTGCAGATCAATTTCCGATCTATGCACACTTCACGGTTTATTACATTCAAAAATTAATTCTTCTACCTCTTCTTATTTTGACATTTTTTGCCCATTGCTAATAAACATGAAATTTCTATAACAAGTAATTATAAAGAATCTAAAATTGAGGAAATTATTAAGAATAACCATTTGCGTAAACCTAATAGTTTTCGAGAAAAATATAGGGAAAGTAACCACCATTTTTACTTACCTTATATGAAATATAAGGTAAGTATTGTTTTCGTGATTTTTTTTGGTGTTTTCGTACATCCAAATTGACTGGATTAAGGTAATTTTGAATCAACATCGATTATTAAATTAAAAAATCGCATACAGAAGAGGGAAAATATGACCGTGGGCAGTTATTAATTAAAGGGGCCGCATACCGTCCACGAGATGGCGGACATAAACAGGCCTCAAATGAGACAGCTTAAGATTCCATTTGATAACCTAATTAAATACTTATATTAATATAATAAAAGTCCCTCGGGCTGACTGTAAACAAACGTGCTTATTGAATACATAAAATTGGGCATTTCTGATTGGCGCCACTCGTCTGGCGCCACCAACTACTTGATCCCGAGATCCGAGAGAGGAGAGAGACTCCTCTTTTTTTTATTATTATCATCATCATCGTATGTCCACGCAGTATTCGAGGGAAGACATCGAAATTTATCGAGTTACGTCATAATAAAATAATATCAAATTAATACACTGGCCTGGCATGGGCCTGTGTGTGTGTGTGTGTGTGCGAGATGGGTAGGAACGGACCCATCTCAGTCCTGGGCAATAAAAAAATCTAAAGAATGTGGTTCCATCACGGTTTTTATATTGTATTACTGTTTTTATTAGGATTGTGTGGTTAGTTACCATTTATTATTAATTATTTATAGTTAACGAGATGGGATCTTCATAAATTCAGTTCACCCTCTCTCTCAATCCCCCCTCGCTGTTTTCCAAGTATGTGTGTGTGTGTGTTTGTGTTTGTGCCTTACACCTACCGCATTATTATTGAAAATCACGGAACCGTTTATGATTTCCAATAATAAATCTGTGCGCAGAAATCGCCCCCTTTTGTTGTCCGCAAAGTAGGGTCGGTAAATCGTCCCGGAATGAGAAAACGAGGAAAAATATTATGGAAATTAAAAACTGCGCGAATTTAAATTCTGTACGACCAACGTCCGATTGCCCGTAGAAACGAACCCCGGATGCCAATTTCTCATCTTCATACACGTGAAATGTAGTCGAGTAAATTAATCGTCGCGATTTTTCCATTGATTCAGTTATCAATTAATCATTTTAAACTCTCTATTAAATAGTTATTGTAATAATAATTGTGATTGGTTATCTGTAAGTGTTTAAAAAGATAACCTAAAATTACTCGTAGTTTAATTTCAAGCCGGTGAAATATTCGAGGACGCGTATCGAACAGATTTTTATCTTTTTACCTATGTAAGATCGCGTTTATTATATATATTTCACCAATTTGGACTCCATTTACCGTAATCAATATTGAACGATTAGAAAATGTCCAAAACAAGTTACTACGATGTATCTAGAAAACACATTCCCGATGAATTTCTTTAATAAAGGATAAATACTGGATTGATAAGGTTGATACTTGTTGAGTATTTTATTAAATAATGGATAATTCCAACATTAAATCTTTAAAGGATCAATCTTTAAATTATTGTAAATTATCTTAAATAAATAATTATTTTCTTTAAAATGACATTAGAGCCTATATTTCTGATCAAATAACATAATAACCCAGCGTATGTTCGACCTACCTCAAGCTTGAATTAGCGTACGCGTGACTTTGGCCAATGTATAAAATATTAGTTTAGGTTATGAGTGCGATAGGCTGTTGAAGTGGACTAGATTAAGCGTTTTCTATAGTTGTTATTATTAATAATTAATAAGATTGAAAATAATATTATAAATATCGCACACCGCCTGAACACAGTTTCTAATAATGGTGATCAAATGAATATTTGTGAAATGCTTACAACTGATAATAAGAATGTTGATATATTGTATGAGTTGGAAGACCACCGCAAACATAGCCATAATCTTATGGTCTATAATGTACCGGAATCAACGTCGACCAAACCTAAAGAGAAAACCGATGATGAACTTCTCACAATTAAAAATACTTTAAACCCACTATCATTGGAGCTTGATCCTGTAAAAATGTTTAGAGTTAGCCTAGACGATAAAAATCATACTACAGAACAGTGATCAAGTTAAAAATATTATTTCAAAAACATAGAGTTTGAAGGATAACATTATTAAATTTAATTATGACAGAACGCTAATACAAAGACATTAATTCAGATCCTTAAAAATGATATGGAACTACCCAAAAAAAGATAATTTGGCAATCAAATATATAAATCAGGGACCCCGAAAATCGTACAGGCTGCAACGAAGAAACAAACTCAACGATCTACGATTACCACATCATAAAAAAAAACTGAACATCTACTACCATAATGCAGATGGAATGCGCACTAAGTTAAAGAATTTTGGGTTAAGTGTTAATTGTTGTATATATGATATTATAATAATTGTTGAAACTTGGCTTGAGAAGGATATCTAAAATGTTAAACACAAGCTAAGTAATTTTGTTTTTCTATAAATTATGAAAATTTTAATGTCATGTTATACCGACTTTTAATGATATGCCTGAAGTTATTCATATGCCATTTCAATCCTCACAAAGTGAGAGGTTCGTATAAAAACTTTAGAGAATCTATAAACAAAATCAAATTCTCGCAAAGCTTCATTGCAAAATATATTTATATGCCCAATAAAATCAATTTGAACATCATTCTTATCTCTTATATATCAGCACTAAAATATACAAATAGATGGAATAAAATGCAATTACATTTACCGAAATTTAATTTTACACCATTTGGCTTGCAATTTGTAATGATCATCTCTTGCTTTTATCTGTTTATATAACTTCAAGTCGTCAGCAAAGAGAAATTTACTGCCTTTTGAATTTTGTCCAATGCCATTGATGAACAACCACAGTTGTGAGCCCTGAAGAACTACTGGCGTAATCTTTATTTCAAAACCAATCAACAACATTTTTCCCAAATCCACCAGCGCTTAACTTCTTTAATAAAATGTTGTGGCCGATACAAATCCCTTAGAAATGTCAGTACGAATAACCTCCATTTGATATCTACTTTCCCAGAGGTATTGGAAAACAGATATCAAGTGGACACTATTCATACTGACATTTAGATCGGTATGGGTAGTATATAAAAGAAGATTTGTGTGAGTTGATCTGTTTTTAGCAGAACCACGTTTTGCATGGATTATAACGTCTTTGCAGCTCCAGAATAATTGATCAGACAGTAATTTTATAATATTGAGTGTAATTGAGTATATAATTTTCAATATCTCCTACCACAATTTTACTTGTGAATCAATATTAATATTAATATTGACATATAAAGTAAGGTCTACAAAAATTAGACCTAAATACCCCAGAACATGGGAAAAATATTGCCGTAGTAGCCAGAACTATTTGGTGACTATCATCAACAGTAGCCAACTATAATGAGTCGAGTGGAAGAACACAAGTAGTTGTAAACTCCGCCTTCAAGTTCTATCAAATTATTAGTTGTATGTATTTTTATGTATTTTTTTACAATAGAACTTATAAAATGAAATGAAATAAAATAATAATGTCTCTAATTATAACTTTCTATTAATTGTCTCTTCGATTGTTACACTTTGTTCCTAACCATTTTATACCGTGAAGTTTTCAGAGAGACGTTTCATTTCTTTAATTTCTGGGATCATATTTTCATTAGTGTTGATTACATTTATTGTAGAAACAGACAAAAAATTAGATAGATGGATATTAAAAGAAGTAACGTAGATGAAGACGACTATTTATAATTTTAATTTATAATCTTTTAGTCCGGTAAGAACTTTTTGAACAAAATAGCCAGTTCTTTCTTGAATAGAGAATTGTCATCGTTAGCTTGATTAGAACGACCATATTTAGAAAGTTGCTGTGGTAAAATTTCTACTACTGTAAGACCATGCGTGTCCATAATTGTTTCGCACTGGCTACAAAATAAGCGACTGAATACAACACCAAGGAAGGCAACGGGAAACAACCTTGATGAGAGCTTTCTTTCGCCCAGGAAATCATCATGAAGAGAAACCAAATTATGGCTTCTAGTTTCAGGCAGCCCTTCATTGGTTAAGCTGTGCTCAAAATGGTGAAATATGAATTGATAATTGTTACATGTTATGTAAGGAGTCTGTACCTAGATGGGAAACTAGATAACCTGTACAAGGGCATGCAAAGACTTGGCATAAATATATTAGGTATTAGCGAAGTACGTTGGTCAGGATCGGGATGTTGCCAACACGTAAATGAAACTCTCTTTACTTAGGCAACGATGACCAACATTACCGTAATGGTGTAGGAGTTATAGAGGCTATCCATTATAAAAAATATGTTATCAACTTCATAACGATATGAGATAGAATTTTGCTCATATAAATGAAGGCGCAATCCTTAGTTTTAAGCATAATTCAAATCTATGCCCTATCGGCATATACAAATATGATGAAAAAGACAAAATTTTTCCAATATTGGAAAAGTGTGATTGATTCAGTGAAAAACAACTAGATTACGATCATAATGCTAAAATAAGTCATGGCAGAAGAGGTGATCTAGTTGGAAACTTTGGCTTGGACGAATCCCAAAAGTGGAGATGCTCACTATGAATTCTGCCAAAGTACCGAAATGAACATAAACAACATATGGTTTAAACTACCCAACCTTAGATTATATTCGTGGAGAGCTCCCCATAATGACCAGAATAATAAACAACCAAATAGACTATTTACTAACGAACAAGCGCTTTCGCAGTGCTATAAAAAGTATTCAAACCTAAACAGGTGCTAATATTGGCCCGCACAATAATCCATTAATAAGTTGAAAATGCTCCTCTAAATTATAAAAAGAAGACCCTTAACAAGACCTATAATCTTCAAGGTAGTAACATCAAACAATTGGTATTAGAAGAAATAAACAATAAACTCAGACGTCTAATAGAACAAGGTAGGAGAAAAAAAATCTCCAGATATAAAGAATTGCATAAGCTTATAAGAAAATAAATTAAAGTAGCAAAACAAGTATGGATAAATGATAAATGCAAGGGAATCGAGGAGTTGAACAACTTCAACGTTCATTGCAAAATAAAAGAAATAAAAAGGGCTTGAGCAATAAAAATCCGAAGTTAGTTAGTTTTTCAGTTTCCAAAAATAAGAAAGCAAGCTGTACGATATAAGTACTAAAACTAATAAGTGAAATAAACATTGATCTGATAGAAAAGTTATTTAATAAGAAAGAGATATATTTCGAACAGACTGGCCTAAAGCAACGTTTATAACTATACCTAAGAAGTAAAGCTTAAAAAATAAAACTATAGGGAATACTAGATAATTAGTTTGATGTCCTAAATGCTAAAGACTTTCCTACGCATAATACACGCTAGAATTACAAGGAAACGTGAAGAAAAAAAAATAGACTCATCACAAATTGGCTTCTGTGACGCATTTAGAATACTAATAGATATTAGTTAATTTTCTACAACATGAAGGACTTAAAAACTGTATTTAAGTCCTTCACGTTGTAGAAAATTAGCATTTAGAATACGTGAAACACTGTTTAGTATTAATATTCTATTGCAAAAAAAGCCACGATCACAATATAGACGTATATGCAGTAAGCATTTTACGAATAAACCACGAGAAATTAAATTAATAGAAATAAGGACAGTAAACTGGATGGGAAATACATCAGAATTATTAATAAAAACTTGTATTGGGAACAGAAGGCTAACATTCACTTAGGCATTGACAAAACAAAAAACATTAGCATACAGAAAGGAGTCCGCAGGGTTGTATCATCTCGCAGCTCTTATTTAAACTCTGTTACGATCGAGTTCTCAAAGATGTACCTCCAATCGGAATAAAAGTAAACAATCTGCTCGGGGCAAATTGTATAAGATATACAGATCATATGGTCTAGAAGAGCTTCAGCTACATCTCAACAGAATCGACGCAGCTGGCGAAAGGTACGGTCTAAAGATGAATACCTCTAAAACCAAATTCATGTTATTCATCAGCATACAACATAATGCCAATCTTTACTTAAATTCTATAACTCTAAATAACTGAAGAGTCTAATTACACGAAACCTAGATCCAGACATCGAGATCAAGAGATTATGGAGTCATGAACGATGAAAGTGAGTAGCACCGAAGCATTCAAGATGTGGCTGCATTAAAGGTTGCTGCATATAGCCTGGGTAAACCACGTAACAAACACTGAAGTACTTCTAAGAACCAACATTGAAAGGCAAGTACTTAACGGAAAATAAATGTAAAAAACGCCTATCTAAGACATGTACTTGCTAAGGGGAGAAAGATACCAGCTACTTCAATGAATAATGATTGATAAAATTAAAGGACGATTGCTACTTAATGCCAGGTTCTTCACATTAAGTAGCAATCGTGATGCATGTGATGTGATGAACATAGCACAAGATAGGGGAACAATCTATGATGGTCGCCAATGTCAGGGGATCTGGTTGAGGTAGAGGCCACCTACCCACCCAACATATATTTATTCAAAAGGTTATAATTTTATAAGCAGGAGAAGCGCAGACAATAAAGAATAAAAAATATGTATTTTACATCAACATCACTGTTTCATTCTTCAAGAAACTTCAAGCCATATCAGTGCTGATAACAATAAAATATTATAACAGTGTTCTAATTTAAGTTGTAATGTATATGTAAGGTGGGTGGGTGGCCTCTATCCCACCCTCCAATCACTAAATTATAAACGAGGGTAAACTGTGTGTAGATTTTAATGGATTTAATTAAAAACATAAGGTGCAATTTTTGATATAGTTTAGTCGTTTTTAATTAGAATTTTTGTGTATAATTTAGTAATTGGAGGGTGGGATAGAGGCCGCCCACCCACCCTACATATATATTTTACATTAATTACAATCAGTGTTGTAGTTTCCAACAAACTACAACAGTAATAGTACTGATGATAATGTAACGTTAAAACAGTGTTCTAGCTTAAGTACAATTGCATATATAAGGTGGGTGGGTGGCCTCTAATCAGCCATTAAATCATTAATCTACACATGTTCTACTTTTAGTTTAAACTCACCCAAAAATATGAATATTTTAGGTAAATAGCAGAAACGTTGCTGACAGATTCCGCAGAAATAAAACGAAAACTACTGATGAATTCTAAATTCCTGAAACACAAACTATTAGAAATTTCGAAGAAAATTTTAAAAATCTGGAAAATTTTAAAAAGAAAATTGGAAATTTGTAGAGGCTTCCAGAGAGAGAATAACATTTTTTCGTTTTTTTTTTAATTGATTTATTGTATACATAATTTTTTAAGAAAGAAATCTAAAGATGAATAAATAAATAAATATATACAATTTGGATAAACATATACAAATAAGAAACGATAAGGGTTAGTCTGTCCGTTTGGGCAATCGACCATCGGTCTTTCTGCCCTGTCTTGACTCTAAGTTATGTTTAAAAAATAAATATCTTTCCTAGCTAGCTTAACCGTCTGGATGATGGAAGAGAAATTAAATGAAAATTCTAGGAATTTAGAAAAACGTTAACAAAATATATAAGTCCTTTACGTTGTAGAAAATTCACTAATAAATAGAAAAAACACGAAAATATTTTCGTAAAATCTACAACAAATGAGTCTTATTAAGACTACAAGAACAAATCACTTTTGGAACAACTACTTCTCTATCTAATACTTCGACAGACATTGAATAATACAAAAGTCATTTGCGTGTTACAAAATAGCAAGGCTATCAAAGCAACACTAGTTTGAACGTATTTCTTTCTTATTTGTTGTAGATTTTACGAAAATATTTTCGTGTGTTTTCTATTTATTAGAAAAACGTTGCTCAATCATTTTTGGAAATCTAAAAGACAAACCTTTCTAAATCTCAGGATATCTTTGGAAATTCTAAAGAGAACTTAATTTTTGATGAACTCAAAAAAAATCGAAATTTAGAAGATAAATTACTTAAAAATTCTAAGAATCTAGAAGAGAAGTTGCTAAAAAATTTTAGAAATCTGAAAACTTTTTTCAATATTAGAATATTTTCAGTAAATACAAAGAGAAGTGCTGGAAAATTTTGCAGAATTTCTTTTCTCAATTTCAGGATATTTCCTAAAATTTCAAAAAGACGCTTGAAGAAAATGTTAAGAAAATTTTGCTAAATTCTAAAATCAGGTGCTAAAAACTTCAAATAAAATTTTCGTAGTTTTGAAGAGAAATTACTGAAACATTATAGCAATTCAGATGGAAACAAATGTTGATAAAATTTTGGTAAATCAGGAGAAACTGCTGAGAATTTTATGAAAACTAGAAATTTAAAAGATGAATTACGTGAAAACGTTGAAAATTTCTAGAAATCTAGAAACAAGACTTTGCTCAACCTTAGGGTATTCTTAAAATTTTAAAAGTTTGAACAAAAATTCTAAAATCTAAAATCAGGAGAAATTGCTAGAAAATTCAAGAAAACTTGAAACTTTAAAAATTGAATTACTCAACTTTCTAGAAATCGAGAAGGGAAGCTTCCTGAAATTTTTATAAATTAAGAAGAATCCTGAGATTAAGAATAGTTTTAATCTCAGGATATTTCAACAAATCTGAAAGTAAAGTTTAATCAGGATAAATTGATGGGTAATTTGAAAACACTTAATATTTGGAAGGTAAATCACTAAAAATATTGGCAATCTACAACAGAGTTGCTGAAAGTTTTAGAAATCTGTTAATTTGGAAAAATTAAAAAACCTTGAAATTTAGAAGAACAATTAGAAGAAAATTCTTGGATTCTTAATGAGAAGTTGATGAAAGTATTATAAATCTAGAGCAAAAAACTAGAACATTTTCTTAATTTAAATAGATGTTTAATAAATTTGGAGGAAAAAATTTTAGAAAATTTTCTTAAATTAAAAAATTTAAAATTTCTAGAATATACTAGAAAGAAAGGGAAGTTACTAAAAATTTAGAAATCTTAGGATATTTGCAGTAATTCCAAAGATAATTTTTTAAAGAAAATTTAGTGATAACTTTTCTTAATTTGAAAAATTTAAGAAAACTAGAAATTTGAAAGAAAAAATACTAAAAAAAAATCTTGGAAAGAAATTTGAATAATTCAAGAAATTAAGGAGAGAAACCACTGGACAATTCCAGGAATCATAAAGAGATGTTTCTAAAATTTTTAGAAATCATTAAGAAAAATCTTAAGATAATTTTTTTAAATAGAAAAATTCAAGAGAAGAAACTGAAAATTCTAGAAATCTTCAACAAAAAATTGGTAAAAGTTTGGAAAAAAATGCTACAAATTGCAAAAACAACTTTACAAAATTTTCTTAATTTCGATAATTCAAGAAACCTTGATTTTTTTATTATTCTTCAATTTCAGATTTTATCATCCTAAATTAGCAAAGGGAGGTTTGAAGAAGAAAATGTTGGTAAATTCTATAATCACAAGAACGAGGTAAAAAAATCAAACACAATTTTCACAGATTCAGAAGGAACTGAATGTTAATAAAATTTTGATAAATTCAAGAGAAAATGCTGAAGAATTTATGAAAACTCGAACTCGAAATTTCTAGAAATCAAAAAGAACAATTTTTGCCCAATATTTGTAAACTTCTCAAAGTTGTGAAAGTTTTAATAAATTGTAAAAAAAACTGGAGAAAGTGCTAAAAAATTGGTGAAAAATTTTAGAAATCCTAAAGATATGTTGAAACTTTTAGAAATCCAGAGAAAAAAACTTTTCTTAATTTGAAAAAATTTCAAGAAACTGCAAAATTTAAAAGAAAAATAACTATAAATAAAAAAACTAAACTAAAATAACTAATTTTTTTTCTGAAATATTAAAAAAGTTAATATTTAAGAAGTTTGTAAAAAAAAACTTTTGAATTTTTTTTAAATCTAAAATTTCAAGACTTCAAGAAAGAAAATCTTTTTTTAACTAAGTTTATTTACAATAATCCCAAAAGTTGTTGTTGGAAACATTTTGCAGATTTCTAAAATATCTAAAATTTGAAAAAGAAATTTAGAAGATAAATTATTTTGAATTCAAGAAATCTAGAAGTAAAGTTGCTAGAAATTTTAGGAAATCTGAAGGAAATTTTTTCTCAATCTTATGATATTGTTATTAATCTCAAAGTTTGAAGAAAACGTTAATAAAATATTCTAAAAATGAAAAGACATAAATGAAAATTTGAAAAATCTAAGAAAAAAATTCAAGAAACCTCGAAATTTGGATTACAAAATTCACTGGAAAATTTTAAAATCCTGAAGAAAAATTGATTTAGATAATTCAAAAAACCTAAGAGAGTTTGAACATTTACAAAAAAAATCTAGGAAATTTAAAGAGCAGAAAAATTCATATTTGAAGAACCTATAAGATTAAAAAGTAAGAAAATTTGTTAAATATTAAAAAAAATGGGTTTATTTTTCTGTTGCATCGTTCGATTTTTGTAAGGCGGTCTATCTGCAAAAGTCAGGAAAAAATACGTTCCAAAATTAAAGAAAATTTACCTATAAATCTAGGAAATTATAAAGAAGAAAAATCTTAAATTGAATAATTTAAGGAGCTTCTAAATTAAGAAAAAACATTGCTGGACAATTCTAAAAACCTCAAGAAGAAGTTAAAATTTTTAGAAATTTGAAAGAAATAACTAAAAACTTTACTCAAAGCTCAAAATTTAAAAAAAAGATATTGAAAACTTCTAGAAACCCTGAAAAAAAAATTACTAAAATGTCTGGAAAGAAACTTTATTATTTATTTATCGATTTTTTACCCAACAGCCAAAAAGCCAATTGCAGAGCAAAATTACCATTAAAACTTAAATTAATAATTAAAATACAATTAATGTAATGTAATGTATAATAATAATGAACTAATGTATTGATGTAGTGTGATTGATGGGTGTTTATGCTTAGCGGGGATATTGGGGTTTCGGAGGGTACAGAATTTATTAAGGAGGTTTACATTAAAGGGATTTTAGGCAAATTTTATACTAAGGCTATTTATACGTTGGGATATACTTCCATATTCGAGAAATCTAAAAAAAGAAATGCTACAAGTTTCCAATGGAAAATGTTGGAATATAAGAGAAGTAATTGCTGGAAAATGATTAAACCTTTTCCTAAAAAAATGGGATAAACTCTAGCAAGAGGAGATGAAAAATTGCTAGAAAGCACAAGCAAAAAGTAAATTGTTGATAACTCACCATAAGATTAAGTCACAAATGAAGAGGAACTGCTGAAAATGTTTAGAACTTTCGAAAACCTTTGAAAATGCTGGGAAGTTCGAATAATCTGGAATCAAAATATTGGAATAAAATAAATCCACTGCTACATTCTTCATGAAACATATTTACAAAATTTGTAAATTAAGGACGTTTAGAAATATTCTGTACAATCCTCTGCGCTATCCAAGTATCTACCCTGACACGCACGGGAGGTAACTCAAGAACGGCTTCCCTACACGGGTTCCCGAGCCAGTATTGCTAGCTCCAGTTCATACTACGCCCTCAAAGAGCAGCAATATCATGAAACAGGAGAGGTTATGAAAATAACACTGACGGACGGAAACACCAGAATCCAGAAGGTGAGAAAAGTCACAGAAAAGTTAAAACAACACTGCTCGTCCTTCCAGATACTCCTAAGAATCGACAGAAGGTGCACATCTTTACTTTTCAATATTTTTGCGGTTATTATTTCACCATTGCACTTTTTGTTTTGTTTCTTCTTTTCCATCACATTTTGGGGGCATATTGATATGCGGAATGCTGTAGCCTTGTCTTCTTCCAATCGCAATGCGGCACACTCGATAGCGTTCAGGATGTCTTCTACTGGGAAATACCTTGGACCTATTGAGGGTTTTAAACCTTTCTGTAAAAGGTTTATTTCGTCATCGGAGAAGGTTTCATCTGACTTGTTTATCGCTGCGAATAATGGAACTGGGAGTTGAATTTGTGTATCATTCGTTATTGTTTGAAAATGTATAAGAAAGTTCCCAACACGGATTCCAAAAAATTGGTCAACAAATACGGCAGTACATGATTCTACAATTGTTGATGGGTGAAGTATTCCATGATTCCATTAGGAATTCTCGTTGATTTTTGATTTGATACAATACAATTAATCATCAATTTTGTTACAGAAATTGCAGCGCTATGGCATAAGGGGAGTTAGTCATAATTTGATAAGATCGATCGTACCTACAAAATAGGAGACAATAAGTAAAAAGTTAATGATTTAAAGTCAGACGCAGGGGAGTATACTTGGACCTCTACTGTTGTGATTTTTATAAATGACATTTTCAAGGAGTTGGCATTCGATGGGAGAAAATCAGTTTCGTATGCAGTTGAAATAAGTGTATTAAGCCCTAACTGTTGCACACTTATCTCTGAGAATTAGTATTAAAGTAATTTGGGAACTAAATTAAAAAACTGTGTTCCAGCTTCAATTTTTATGTATTTGTAGGGTAGATGGATGACGTAATTTTTTAATTTTAACAAATTAACGAACGATTAACCTTTTTATTTCAATATTTACAATTAGAAAAAGTAGAATGTTTACTTTTGGCCAATGTATAGTATATTGAGGTAAGTTTTAAGTGTGATAGGCTATTGAAGTGTTTATTGTGATGATCAAGACGTCTTCGGCCTATCATATCCCACACATACTCAATTGAAGATAAATCCGGTGAACTAGGTGGCCAGGGCAACACATTGATTTCAGCGTGCTCAAAGAAGTTCATTGTGGCCCTTGCAATGTGTGATCGAGCATTATCCTGCTGAAAAGTTGGAGTTGCCAATGTCGGAAGATAGGGTAGGAGATGAGGTCTCAGAATTTCTTCGATGTAGTGCTGTGCGGTCATGTTGCCTCTAACGAAAATTAGAAAAATAGTGTGATGGACGTGCTTCTCGACAAAAAATTGTGGAATTCTTCTTTCGCCAAGTCGTCATCTGACTCTGGCCTGGCCATCATGCATCCCTAAACAGAATCTACTTTCGTTACTAAACACTACATATATCATTCCATTTCTGGTCCCACATCATCGTTCTCTACACCACTTGAAAGGATTTCGTCGATGCTCAGTGGTCAAAGGAAGCACTAAGTGCGGCCGGAATGAAAAATTGCCAAAAGTGCGAATCCTGCGTTAAACTGTTCGCATTCCAATCGTTTTTCCATGTTCTTCATACCAGTAGTTTGCAGTGGACAAGTTGGTGAAGAAACGATCATTTAAATCCAATAAATAAACAAGTTGAATAAAAACGAAAACTTTATCTGATACAGCTGAACTTTTTATGGTTTTTTCTTTTCTTCAAGATAAGCCAAATGTTGATTGATGACTTACGTAGAGGCCACCCACCCACCCGACGTATATTTTTTCAAAAGTTTATAATTTTGTAAGCAGGAGAAGCAAAGGCAATAAAGAATATATATTTTATATCAACATCACTGTTTCAGTTTTCAAGAAACTTCAAGCAGTGTTAGTGCTGATAATGAAACATTAAAACAGTGTTCTAGCTTTAGTTTTAATGTATATGTAGGGTGGGTGGGTGGCCTCTATCCCACCGTCCAATCACTAAATTATAAACGAGGGTAAACTGTGTGTAGATTTTAGTGGATTTAATTAAAAACATAAGGTGTAATTTTTGATATAGTTTAGTAGTTCTTAATTAGAATACTTGTGTATAATTTAGTAATTGGAGGGTGGGATGGAGGCCACCCACCCACCCTACATATATATTTTACATTAATTACAATCAGTGTTTTAGTTTCCAACAAACTACAACAGTAATAGTACTGATGAAAATATAACGTTAAAACAGTGTTCTAGCTTAAGTGCAATTGCATATATAAGGTGGGTGGGTGGCCTCTAATCAGCCATTAAATTATTAATCTACACATGTTCTACTTTTAGTTTAAACTCACCCAAAAATATGAATATTTTAGGTAAATAGCAGAAAGATTCCGCAGAAATAAAACGAAAACTACTGATGAATTCTAAATTCCTGAAACACAAACTATTAGAAATTTCGAAGAAAATTTTAGAAATCTAGAAAATTTTAAAAAGAAAATTGGAAATTTGTAGAGGCTTCCAGAGAGAGAATAACATTTTCTTCGTTTTTTTTAATTGATTTATTGTATACATAATTTTTTAAGAAAGAAATCTAAAGATTAATAAATAAATAAATATATACAATTTGGATAAACATATACAAATAAGAAACGATAAGGGTTAGTCTGTCCGTTTGGGCAATCGACCATCGTTCTTTCTGCCCTGTCTTGACTCTAAGTTATGTTTAAAAAATAAATATCTTTCCTAGCTAGCTTAACCGTCTGGATGATGGAAGAGAAATTAAATGAAAATTCTAGGAATTTAGAAAAACGTTAACAAAATATATAAGTCCTTTACGTTGTAGAAAATTCACTAATAAATAGAAAAAAAACGAAAATATTTTCGTAAAATCTACAACAAATGAGTCTTATTAAGACTACAAGAACAAATCACTTTTGAAACAACTACTTCTCTAGCTAATACTTCGACAAACATTGAATAATACAAAAGTAATTTGCGTGTTACAAAATAGCAAGGCTATCAAAGCAACACTAGTTTGAACGTATTTCTTTCTCATTTGTTGTAGATTTTACGAAAATATTTTCGTGTGTTTTCTATTTATTAGAAAAACGTTGCTCAATCATTTTTGGAAATCTAAAAGACAAACCTTTCTAAATCTCAGGATATCTTTGGAAATTCTAAAGAGAACTTAATTTTTGATGAACTCAAAAAAAATCGAAATTTAGAAGATAAACTACTTAAAAATTCTAAGAATCTAGAAGAGAAGTTGCTAAAAAATTTTAGAAATCTGAAAACTTTTTTCAATATTAGAATATTTTCAGTAAATACAAAGAGAAGTGTGAAAAAGATATTGCTGGAAAATTTTGCAGAATTTCTTTTCTCAATTTCAGGATATTTCCTAAGATTTCAAAAAGACGCTTGAAGAAAATGTTAAGAAAATTTTGCTAAATTCTAAAATCAGGCGTAGTTTTGAAGAGAAATTACTGAAACATTATAGCAATTCAGATGGAAACAAATGTTGATAAAATTTTGGTAAATCAGGAGAAACTGCTGAGAATTTTATGAAAACTAGAAATTTAAAAGATGAATTACGTGAAAACGTTGAAAATTTCTAGAAATCTAGAAACAAGACTTTGCTCAACCTTAGGGTATTCTTAAAATTTTAAAAGTTTGAACAAAAATTCTAAAATCTAAAATCAGGAGAAATTGCTAGAAAATTCAAGAAAACTTGAAACTTTGAAAATTGAATTACTCAACTTTCTAGAAATCCAGAAGGGAAGCTTCCTGAAATTTTTATAAATTAAGAAGAATCCTGAGATTAAGAATAGTTTTAATCTCAGGATATTTCAACAAATCTGAAAGTAAAGTTTAATCAGGATAAATTGATGGGTAATTTGAAAACACTTAAAATTTGGAAGGTAAATCACTAAAAATATTGGCAATCTACAACAGAGTTGCTGAAAGTTTTAGAAATCTGTTAATTTGGAAAAATTAAAAAACCTTGAAATTTAGAAGAACAATTAGAAGAAAATTCTTGGATTCTTAATGAGAAGTTGATGAAAGTATTAGAAATCTAGAGAAAAAAACTAGAACATTTTCTTAATTTAAATAGATGTTTAATAAATTTGGAGGAAAAAATTTTAGAAAATTTTCTTAAATTAAAAAATTTAAAATTTCTAGAATATACTAGAAAGAAAGGGAAGTTTCTAAAAATTTAGAAATCTTAGGATATTTGCAGTAATTCCAAAGATAATTTTTTAAAGAAAATTTAGTGATAACTTTTCTTAATTTGAAAAATTTAAGAAAACTAGAAATTTGAAAGAAAAAATTCTAAAAAAAATCTTGGAAAGAAATTTGAATAATTCAAGAAATTAAGGAGAGAAACCACTGGACAATTCCAGGAATCATAAAGAGATGTTTCTAAAATTTTTAGAAATCATTAAGAAAAATCTTAAGATAATTTTTTTAAATAGAAAAATTCAAGAGAAGAAACTGAAAATTCTAGAAATCTTCAACAAAAAATTGGTAAAAGTTTGGAAAAAATTGCTACAAATTGCAAAAACAACTTTACAAAATTTTCTTAATTTCGATAATTCAAGAAACCTTGATTTTTTTATTATTCTTCAATTTCAGATTTTATCATCCTAAATTCGCAAAGGGAGGTTTGAAGAAGAAAATGTTGGTAAATTCTATAATCACAAGAACGAGGTAAAAAAATCAAACACAATTTTCACAGATTCAGAAGGAACTGAATGTTAATAAAATTTTGATAAATTCATGAGAAAATGCTGAAGAATTTATGAAAACTCGAACTCGAAATTTCTAGAAATCAAAAAGAACAATTTTTGCCCAATATTTGTAAACTTCTCAAAGTTGTGAAAGTTTTAATAAATTGTAAAAAAACTGGAGAAAGTGCTAAAAAATTGGTGAAAAATTTTAGAAATCCTAAAGATATGTTGAAACTTTTAGAAATCCAGAGAAAAAAACTTTTCTTAAGTTGAAAAAATTTCAAGAAACTGCAAAATTTAAAAGAAAAATAACTATAAATAAAAAAACTAAACTAAAATAACTAATTTTTTTTCTGAAATATTAAAAAAGTTAATATTTAAGAAGTTTGTAAAAAAAAACTTTTGAATTTTTTTTAAATCTAAAATTTCAAGACTTCAAGAAAGAAAATCTTTTTTTAACTAAGTTTATTTACAATAATCCCAAAAGTTGTTGTTGGAAACATTTTGCAGATTTCTAAAATCTCTAAAATTTGAAAAAGAAATTTAGAAGATAAATTATTTTGAATTCAAGAAATCTAGAAGTAAAGTTGCTAGAAATTTTAGGAAATCTGAAGGAAATTTTTTCTCAATCTTATGATATTGTTATTAATCTCAAAGTTTGAAGAAAACGTTAATAAAATATTCTAAAAATGAAAAGACATAAATGAAAATTTGAAAAATCTAAGAAAAAAATTCAAGAAACCTCGAAATTTGGATTACAAAATTCACTGGAAAATTTTAAAATCTTGAAGAAAAATTGATTTAGATAATTCAAAAAACCTAAGAGAGTTTGAACATTTACAAAAAAAATCTAGGAAATTTAAAGAGCAGAAAAATTCATATTTGAAGAACCTATAAGATTAAAAAGTAAGAAAATTTGTTAAATATTAAAAAAATGGATTTATTTTTCTGTTGCATCGTTCGATTTTTGTAAGGCGGTCTATCTGCAAAAGTCAGGAAAAAATACGTTCAAAAATTAAAGAAAATTTACCTATAAATCTAGGAAATTATAAAGAAGAAAAATCTTAAATTGAATAATTTAAGGAGCTTCTAAATTAAGAAAAAACATTGCTGGACAATTCTAAAAACCTCAAGAAGAAGTTAAAATTTTTAGAAATTTGAAAGAAATAACTAAAAACTTTACTCAAAGCTCAAAATTAAAAAAAAAAAGATATTGAAAACTTCTAGAAACCCTGAAAAAAAAATTACTAAAATGTCTGGAAAGAAACTTTATTATTTATTTATCGATTTTTTACCCAACAGCCAAAAAGCCAATTGCAGAGCAAAATTACCATTAAAACTTAAATTAATAATTAAAATACAATTAATGTAATGTAATGTATAATAATAATGAACTAATGTATTGATGTAGTGTGATTTATGGGTGTTTATGCTTAGCGGGGATATTGTGGTTTCGGAGGGTACAGCATTTATTAAGGAGGTTTACATTAAAGGGATTTTTGGTAAATTTTATACTAAGGCTATTTATACGTTGGGATATACTTCCATATTCGAGAAATCTAAAAAAAGAAATGCTACAAGTTTCCAATGGAAAATGTTGGAATATAAGAGAAGTAATTGCTGGAAAATGATTAAACATTTTCCTAAAAAAAATGGGATAAACTCTAGCAAGAGGAGATGAAAAATTGCTAGAAAGCAAAAGCAAAAGGTAAATTGCTGATAACTCAACATAAGATTAAGTTACAAATGAAGAGGAATTGCTGGAAAATTGTAGAACTTTCGAAAACCTTTGAAAACGAAATGCTGGGAAGTTATAATAATCTGGAATAAAAATATTGGAATAAAATTAACACTTCCACTGCTACATTCTTCATGAAACATATTTACAAAATTTGTAAATTAAGGACTTTTAGAAACATTCTGTAAGTGATAATAATAATAATAATAATAACCGCCCTGATATCATATTAATTAATAAAGAAAAAAAGTCATGCTTGATTATTGATGTTGCAATACCTCTGACGCACAATATCAGCAAAACACAGGCTGAAAAAATAACCAAGTATGAAAATCTGGCGATAGAAATAAAGAACATCTGGCAACTAAACACAGTAGTAACTATCCCAATTGTAATATCCTCTAACGGTGTAGTCAGTCTCAAAGAAATTACAACAAAATTTGGAGCGCTGTGAACTTCCGAAGAAACTTCTGACCCCCATCCAAAAAGCAGTAATACTACAAACATGTCATATAGTGCGGAAATTCTTAAATAATAGCTCAAGCTGAACTGCTTTGCTATTATTCAGATAAAACTAGCTATAAGCTAAGATAAACAAAACAAACAAATAATAATAATAATAACCACCTAGGTAGGGAATACCGCTGGGGGGTCAGCAGCCCACCAGCGTGAAGCAAATGCTCCAAATTTAAGAGGCAGAAATATAGGCGGGACAGGGTAGTAGCCTAACTCTGTTCGGAGACAGGTGGTTCTAGTGGCATCACTCTGCGCAATGGGACCACTAACACGCAAATAACGGCTGAACGTGTTTTGCCGACTTCACAGTCTGCAACCACTAAAGCTGGCAAAGGTAGACAACGCATGGCATAAGAACCAAGAAATGAATAAACACGTCATGCGCTGTTATTACAAATGCACACAACTAGAAACACAGCTACTAAGAACTGACTTGAGGCTACTTTTTCTTGACAAATTCTCGGAGTATACTAATATCACCGAACAACGCCTGGTAGATCAAAAAAGAGTCATCATTAACAACAATCGACTAACCGAAATGGAAAGAGAACTAAGCAAACAAAGTGTAGCCGAAGAACTAGTTGCAGAAAATACAGAGATACCACAGAATGAAACACAAGAGCAGCTGTCAAATATCCAAACGTATCAACAAGAAAGAGAACCATAAGGGGATTCTCGAACAAATCAAGAGACGCATGTGCACCAACAATCGCACCTAACAACGCAGACTCAAGGGGATTCAATGTCCGAAATTAAACATGAACTACAAATAACAATGAATGCAAACCTAATAAAATGGACACATACAAACCCAGCTCTCAGAGAAAAAATACCAAAATTATGATTCAATAGAAAGACAAATGAAATAGTAAAAACAACTAATGAATTACTTAACACACATTAACGAAAACAGCACTTTGAACGAAATTCACACAATTATATACTGCGGAGCAGCCACTACAACATATGTTAATAATAAATCAGACGTCGCTAACAACACAAAAAGAAACAGTAACACAAATAACAGGACTGTAAAGATACTAAAGCAATCGGTGGCAGGAACGAATCGAAAACAAAATAAGGAACCTTAGGAAAGATATTGGGAGAATAACACAATATAGCACAGGAAATAGATCTAAGAAGGTACTAAGTAAAACAAAAACTCTAATTAAGGAACCTATCGAAGTCACTCTGGATACCATTAAACAAAAACTCTCAGCAAGCTAAGAGGTATAGGGTATCTAACGAACGGAAAAGTCAAAATACATTGTTTGAAAGAAACGAAAAGATTTTCTATAAAAACCTAAACTCCAAGGAAGAAGTCACGATAACACCCCCAAAGGAAGAAGAAATAACATAATTTTGGAAATCGATATGGTCAACACGAAGGCAACATAACCAAAACGCAAAGAAGAGGTAAAACACTATAATACAAATGAACAACTTGAATATAAGATACCTCTAGAAGAACTTAAAACACTAACAAACAAAACAAATAATTGGAAACCCCCAGGAATAGACCATATACACAACTTTTGGTACAAAAAGTTCACATCTACTCACCAACAACTAACGCACCAAATCAACTATGTCATCAAGGAGCCTCAAGCATGCCCTACTTTTCTAACAAAGGGAAAAACATATATCATACCAAAGAATGAGGACACACAGAATCCAGCTAATTACATACCAATAACTTGCCTACCCACACTGTACAAAATAATAACATCTGCAATAGCATATAAAATAGAATCGCACTTAACACAGAATAATGTAATAGCAAAAGAGCAGAAAGGATGTAGGAAAAATAGTCAAGGATGCAAGTAACAACTAGTGATAGACACAATTGTGTTGAAACAAGCAGAAAAACAGCAATGAAACCTTGTAAGATGCTATATAGATTATAAAAAGACATATGACTCAGTCCCGCACAGCTGGTTTCTGAAAACGCTAGACATATATAAAATCAATCCAATAATCCAAAACTTCCTTAAACATACGATCAATAGAGAACCCGAATATATTTAAAGAACAATGTAGCAGACATAAAAACAGATACTATTAAAATAAACCGGGGAATATTTCAAGGGGATACATTAAGCGCCCTATGGTTCTGCATAGCCCTCAATCCGCTGTCACAAGCCCTAAATACTACCAACAATGGATTCAACATAAAACATGAGAACACTATACAACATAAAATAAGCCACCTATTATAATTATGCATCAACAAAAACACAGATGAAATCCCTCCTAAAAATTACCGAAACAATAACAACAGATATATGCATGGAGTTCGGAATACAAAAATGTAAAATTCAACATATGGAAAGAGGCAAGTGGAAACATGAAGATACTGAAGAAATACTAAACAATGAAGTACTTGAGAACATGAACAAACATGACACATACAAATATTTAGGGTTCCAACAAAATACACGGATAGACCACGGAAAAACAAAAGGCTACTCGTTTGGAATTATAAAATGGACAAAAACAGACGTAGAAGAACTAAATAGGATCACACGAACAACTATGACAATACAAAAAGAAATTCTTAAATAATAGCTCAAGCTGAACTGCTTTGCTATTATTCAGATAAAACTAACTCAAGATAATTGGCTGTCAGATATGTAGTAATTATAATTAGATGTTTTGTAGGTACGATTTTAGTGCACAACTTCACATTTAGTTTAATATTAACACAAGAGCGTCAGTAATGTCCCTCTGTGAATCAATTTTAGTATAGATTTTAAGGTCGTCAGATTATGCTAATACAGGACATGTTAATAGATCGAGCAGGTTTTTAATAAAAATATTGAATAAGAGAGGTCCCAAGCAGGAACCCTGGGGAACACCAAAGGGAGGATTAATTACGTAGGATTTATAGTCGTTATATGAAACATAACATTGCTAAAGTTTTTGATACTTTTCTGACTAAATCAGGACAACTAAGACGGATTTTTATTGGACGATTGTTGTGATATTATTATATTTTCCTAGACGTTGCGGCTTAACTTCACTTCAATTATATTTAACACTAACTGCGTATCGAGTTCATATTGTTGCTTCATAGAGTCGCCATCTTTAGAAGCACCATAAATTATTATGTTGTGTGATCTCTTCGTACGCTCAGTAATTTCTGAAATTGTTTCTTCCTCGAGCTGCGACGTCAGCCCCACTGAAGGGGACACGGTTTTTATCTCAGTTTTTAAATTATTAATTAGTGCCACAAATTTTGGGATTTGATTAACCCCTTGTTCGCATTCGATACTGATGTATTTAATGCGTCGTCTAGAACTTTGATGTAATTCAAGACACTTTAGTTCGGAAGGAGTTAATTCTGAACATTGAAAACCATCGCAAGTAATAAAATTATCTGATGATCCGTTAAATAAGAATAATTAAAAAAATCTATAAATAATAGAGATAAGGTTGATGGAAAATTTTCATGTAGTAAACAAGAAACAACGGAAATAAAAATACTGCACCCACCAGATAAAACTAAATAAGAATTTGATTAATATTTTCGTAATATAAAAACGTAAATTATTGGAATTAATTCTGAAACAGATAACTTTATAGCACATCTTGATTACAAAAAAAATCAATATTTTACCCCCATGTCTAAATTATCACATTCCTAGATCGCCTAAATATCGTATAAAATGGGGTGGTGATCATCTTATCTTATCTTTTATATATATAATACCCCGTTAACAGGGAGAAAACAAAAATAAGACCATAAACTTTTCGGTTTTTATGTCGCAATAAAGTTATCCACGGACCTCGGCGGATTGATTTATCGGTTTGAATGAATTACAAATGGTGAATGTTAATTGGCGGTGGCCCCACTTCGAATTATGCTAATAAAATTTATGGATTTCGGACGGTGTTGCGTTTCGCCGTAACGGAGAACAGGAACGAGTGACTAAACCGTTTTTTTTCGGGGCAGGCATCCGCGGTATGTGCGTTAAATTCGCGTCACCGATGCCCGAGGTGTTATCAAAAAATAAATTCTAATTAATCATCCAGACGATTTGAAGAATTATAATACGAATACCGTTTTTTTTTTATCCTTGCCTAGCTTCAGTGTCAATAATTGTAATTCAGTAATATAATCGAAATTCACCAAGTAACAACCTCATCAATCCGATATTTAATTGAGAAATGTCGTTATATAATATTATTCCAGAAAATATGTTCTTAATTTAAAAAATATTAAATTTCTAGTTTGATTTTTGTGAGTTACGTAGTAAAAACGTAGTATTAAAACATTGATAATGGTCACTTTGTGTCCGAAATATATATCTGTGAATTTAAATAAAATTGTAGTGCTTTTTAATTGATTAAATTTCTAATTTACTTTTGTGAAATTAAAAAAAAATAATTATTTTGTACTAGATAAAAAGTAAATTAATGACTGATTAAAGCTATTCAATCATTGTTATTCCAATGTAGATAAGAATGCCTTAAGTTTACTATTGTTCTGCAAAGTCAACGGTTTCTTTGTGCCTTAATTAATTTAATTAATCTCTACGCGTAGTTTCCTTTCGGGGGTGTTAACCGAGTGAATCGTTCATTATTCAAACGTTAATTAATGCCCTCCTGTCACACCTCACTATTAACACCATTAACCAACGGAATGTGTTACTTATTAACTAGGCACAGCCTGTGGATTCGTTTGTTCGTATTGCTTGTAAATAAAGACTTTAAAAACCTACCTAAATCAGAAATTGTAGTGATATATTTTTTTACAAACTCTTTCAGTAAAAACTGGAACTGAAAAGAGCATTCATAAACCAGAAGTGGATGTGTACTCAAGCCGTTTTTTGTTTTTTCTCGATGTTGTAACTAAAAAATGGAAATATTAAATATTTCAAAACAGATCTGATATTACAGATTCTTCCAATTAATATAGGGATGGCCACGTCATCATTTTTTTGAGTTAAGATTAAGATTCTTCGTCAGAGATCCATTTTTCTTTTTGTATTGTATTGGACCTATTCTTGTTATTAATCTGACAGATTTCTAAAATTTTGCAATACGTCCTCGTCCAGATTCATAGAATTTGACTCGAGGCTTTTAGAATTTACTAAACATTTTTAATCGGATATTTTCAGGAATTTTTTTAACAGTTTCTCCTGTAGGTTTCTTGTTTTTGCAATTTTATCAATAGTTTTAACTTTTTTTTCTATTTTTAAGACTTTTTCAACCTTTTTTCTTCTCTAAAAAATATTTCTTTCTTTTTCGACATTTTCTCTATAAATTTTCCAACATTCTTATTTTTAAGTAATTTCTCTTTTAATTTTTTAGAATTTTCTAGTATGTTTCGTCAAAGTTACTGAAATTTAACTCAAGGGTTCAAGGATTTAGATAACTTTTTTTCGACAATTTTACTTCTACTTGAACTTATCGGAAATTTTATCATCAATTTTTCTTTCAAATTTAATCATTTTTTTCGAGTCTTTGAGAATTTTTCAACGATATTATAATCAGATATATAGATTTTCCGGCTTCCTAGTACAACGCTAAGACAATAGATGGCACCTTTATGGTTTTATCGTAACAATAATAATAACAATAATAACAATAACAATAATATCTTTATTGACAGTTTACCCAGAGATTTAAATACTTCAAAGCAAAAATCAATTTCCCTGTCTTCAACTGCGCTAGGCTGATGAGATCCAAAATAGATCGAAACTGGTCCGTAGCTGTTGTTGACTGTTGTTTTCTGGCTATTTTTTCAACTCCAGGTCTCTAAAATTATCCATAATACTTTTATATACATTACCAGTAGTTTTATAGAAGGTTTTGGAATGTCTAAAAATTACGTTTTTTTTATTTTTTTAGATGATGATGGAGCGCAACAGTTCACAAATTACACTTAACTGATGACACTCACATGATAAATCTCAAATCCCAGTTGATCAATGATATTTAAAAGCTAAACTGTCAAGTTTCATCTGTCAAATGTTTCTGTATTACCTAAAATCTTTAATCTGTTAACTACCATTTAGCAACTTACATTTTAATAATTTTGTTGACAGTTGCAAAGTATTAGACCCCTGTTTTAAGTTGGCAATTGTCATCACATTGATTATGTGGCAGTTAACAGTTGATAGTTGATAGTTGACAGTTTACCAAGGTATTATTATTTAGACGACTGTTTTAAGTTAGCTGTCAACTGCCAATTGTCATCACATTGAGTATGTGACAGTTGACATATGATAGTTAATAATTTACCGAAGTCAAAGTATTTAGACATCTGTTATAAGTTAGCTATCAATTGTCAATTGTCATCTATCAACACTCAAATGTCATTTGGAATTTATTGTCCCTTATACTTCACCTATCATCTTTAACCCGTCATTTCTCATCTGTCTACAAGTGGTAGGTGAAATGACAGCGACAAGTGACGTTTGACAGATGACAGTTAACTGTTATCTCTTGACAGTTGATACTTGACAACTGACCGATGATAGAGACTCAAGTATAGTTAACAAATTATTGATAATATTTGATTGATTAATTGATTTATTTATTTATTGATATTTAATCAGACTTGCTTTATAAAAATAATTCAAAATCCATAAAACACCAGATTATAGGTGAAAATGTTAGATCGATGGCACATAACAGATGACAGAAGATAAAAGACAGAAGATAGATGACAGATAACAGATGCCAGAAGATAGATGACAAATGACAGATGATAGATAGTAGATGACAGATGGCAGATGATAAATAAGGAAAAATAACTAAATAAATGACGAGTAATATTTGGAAATTAATAAATGACATATGACAAATGATAGGTGAAAGATTATAAATGTCAGTTAACAATTGACAAATAAAAGATAATAAATAACATGTGACATTTAACAGTTGACAGCTAAACGATAGCAGAGATTTCAATAGTGTTAACAGTTAATAAATCATATTTTATATATGACAGTTACCAAATCACCAATAACAAATGGCAAGTAGATGGCGATAGATTTCAATTTCAATTTATTTTTCAATTTCGATAGATGCTGGCAAATAAGGAATATTATATGACAGGTGACGTTTGTCAGGTGACAATTATCAGTTGTCATTTGACAGTTGACACATCACAATCCACCGATAACAGATATTCAGGCATAGTTAACAAATGATAGACATTAATTGATTAATGGTTGAGGCGTTAACTTCGTGATACATTTTGGAAAATTAAACAAAAACGTTTACTTTGTTAATATCACACTTTAAAGTGTTTAAAGAGTAAATGATAGACAGTTAACAGTTGTCGTTTGACAGTTAACACTTGACAACCGATTACAGAAATCCAAGCACAAGTAACAATTGATAGATAGTATTTGATAGTTGACAATTGCAAGATTGAAAAATGGGAGATGACAGTTACCAAATAATAAAAATATAAATGACAGGGAAATATTTAAAAGATGACAGAAGACAGAGGATTAATGACGGGCAAATGATTATAGGTGACAGATGATAGATGACAAATAAGAGATAATAAATGACATGTGGAATTTAACAGCTGAATATTAACATAGATCCTAATACAGTTGACAGTTGATAGAAGATATTTAATAAATGAATGACAAGTGACATTTGACAGTTGACATATGACACAAATGTCAGATAAAAAATTATAGATCGAAAATCACAAATATCCAATTATTCATGATAATTGACATTTGGCAGCTGAACAAAGATTTAAATATGGATAACAGGATAAACAATATTTGACATATGACAGTTACTAGATTATAATTAAAAATGGTAAGTGAAAGAATAATATATCACAAGTGACGTTTGGCAGGTGACAATTAAGAATTGACACTTGACAACCCTTCAATAACGGAGATCTAAGTACAGTTAACAAATGGCAGATAGTATTTGATAGTTGACAATTGCAAGATTGAAAAATGGGAAGTGATGGTTACCAAATAATAAAAAATAAATGACAAGGAGATACTTAAAAGATGACAGATGACAGTCGACTTATGACAGATGATAGATAACAAATCAGAGATAATAAATGACACGTGGAATTTAACAGATGAATATTAACATAGATCCTAATACAGTTGACAGTTGATAAAAGATATTAAGAAATATTTAAAAGATGCCAGATGACAGATGATTAATGACGGGCAAATGATTATAGGTGACAGATGATAGATGACAAATAAGAGATAATAAATAACAAGTGACAGTTGATAAACAATATTTAATAAATGAATGACAAGTGACATTTGACAGTTGACATATGACACAAATATCAGATAAAAAATTATAGATGGAAAATCACAAATATCCAATTATTAATGGCAATTGACATTTGACACCTGAACAAAGATTTAAATATGGTTAACAGGATAAATAATATTTGACATATGATAGTTACAATTTTACAAGTAAAAATGGTAAGTGAAAGAATAATATATGACAAGTGACGTTTGACAGGTGACAATTAAGAATTGACACTTGACAACCCATCAATAACAGAGATCTAAGTACAGTTAACAAATGACAGATAGTATTTGATAGTTGACAATTGCTAGGTTTAAAAATGGGAAGTGATGGTTACCAAATAATAAAAAATAATTGACAAAGAGATTTTTAAAAGATGACAGATGACAGTGGACATATGACAGATGATAGATAACAAATCAGAGATAATAAATGACACGTGGAATTTAACAGCTGAATATTAACATAGATCCTAATACAGTTGACAGTTGATAAAACATATTTAATAAATTAATGAAAAGTGACATTTGACAGTTGACATATGACACAAATTTCAGATAAAAAATTATAGATGGAAAATCACAAATAGCCAATTATTCATGGCAGTTGACATTTGACAGATGAACAAAGATTTCAATATGGTTAACAGGATAAATAATATTTGGCATATGATAGTTACTAGATTACAATTAAAAAATGGTAAGTGAAAGAATAATATATGACAAGTGACGTTTGGCAGGTGACAATTAAGAGTTGACACTTAACAACCCACCGATAACAGAGATCTAAGCACAGTTAACAAATGATAGATAGTATTTCATAATTTACAATTGCGAAATTGAATAATGGGAGATGACAATTAACTGTTGACATTTAACAGTTGACACTTAACAAGTAAACGATAACACAGATCCAAGCATGACAAATATTAAACAAGGGAAAACAAATTACAAGTGACATCTGACAGTTGATATATGACAGCTGACAGATAAAACATAATAGATGAGAAATGACTTGATAAATTAAAAAAATAAAAATACAGTGTTGACAGTTCATAAATGATAAATAATGGATGACAGCAATTACACGACAAGTTACAAATGGTAAGTGAGTGATAATAAAAATACTAATAAATGACATAAAAAATAAATAAAACTAAATGACAAGTTGCATTTGACAGTTGAGATATGACAGATAACAAATGACAGATAAAAAATTATAGATGCCAAATGATAAATATCAGAAGATTCATGACAATTGACATTTGACAGCTTTTCGATAACGAAAATCAAAATTCAATAGATGACGGATAAAAAATAAGGTAAAATGAATCACAAGTAACATTTGACAGTTGATATATGACAGATAAAAAGTAATAAATAACAAATGAAAAATAACAGATGATTTTTGAAAATTGACATTTGATAGTAATTTGATAACGAAAATCAAAATACAGTTGACAGTTCATAAATGATAATTCATTGGTGACAGTTATTAGATAACAGGTTACAACAGACAAGTGAAAGATAATAGATGATAGATAAAAAAATAAGATGAAATCAATGTCAAATTACATTTAACAGTTTACATATGGCATATGATAAATGGCAGATAAAAAATAATAGATGACAAATGGCAAATAACAGATGATTCATGAAAATTGACATTTTACAGTTTGATTGATAACGAAAATAAAAACACAGTTGACAGTTCATAAATGATACTTAATGGATGACAGTTATTAAAGGACAACTAACAAATGGCAGGTAAAAAGATGACAGATAAAAAATAAGGGAAAATAAATGACAAGTGGCATTTGACAGTTGACATACGACAGACGATAAATGACAGATAGGAAATAATAGATGGCAAGTGACAAATAACTGATGATTCATGATAATTAGTTTACAAATGGTAAATGAAAGATAATAAATGACATAAAAAATAAAGAAAAATAAATGACAAGTTGCATTTGACAGTTGACATATGACAGATATAAAATTATAGATGCAAAATGATAAATAACAGATAAATAACATAATTAATGGATGCCAAAAATCCAAATACAGTTGACAGTTCATAAATAATACTTAATAAATGGCAGTTATTAAATGACAAATAGCAGGTGAAAGATAATAGATTGCAGATAAAAAAATAAGGTAAAATGAATGTTAAGTAGAATTTGACAGTTGATATATGACAGATAAAAAGTAATAGATAACAAATAACATACGATTAATGATAATTGACATGCGACAGTTATTTGATAACGAAAATCAAAATTCAGTTGACAGTTCATAAATGATAATTAATTGTTGACAAGTTACAAATGGCAAGTGAAAAATAATAGATGATAGAATTAGGTAAAATAAATGACAAATAACATTTAACAGTTGACATATGGCAGAAGACAAATAAAAGATAAAAAAATAATAGATGGCAAATAACAGATGATTAATGACAATTGACATTTGAGAGTTGACTGATAACGAAAATCAAAACACAGTTGACAGTTCATAAATGATACTCAATGTATGACAGTTATTAAATGACAAGTAACAAATGTCAGGTAATAAAATGACACATAAAAAATAAGGGAAAATAAATGACAAGTGGCATTTGACAGTTGACATACGACAGATGACAAATGACAGATAAGAAATAATATATGGCAAATGACAAATAACTGATGATTCATGATAATTGACATTTGATAGTTGATTGATAACGAAAAACAAAATACTGTTGGCAGTTCATAAATGACAAATAATGGATGGCAGTTATTAGATGAAAGATAATAGAAAACAGATAAAAAATAAGTTAAAATAAATGATAAGTGGCATTTGACAGTTGACATATGACAGATGACAGATAGCAGATAAAAAAATAAAAAAATGGCAAATGACAAATAACTGATGATTCATGACAACTGAAATTTAGCAGTTGATTGATAACAAAAATCAAAATACAGTTGACAGTTCATAAACGATACTTAATGAACGACAAACTTTAAATGACAGGTTACAAATGGCAAGTGAAAGATGATGGAAGACAGATAAAAAAATAAATGACAAAAATTTAAAAACACTTGGTTATATAGTATACTAAAGTGTTTTTAATTCTAATCAAGATAGTTCAAAAATGTTTCCACCACGGGTTAAGTAAGCAATTAATTAAATATAAATGATAAGTAGTATTTGACACTTGAAATATGACAGATGACAAATAACAGATGATTCATGTCAATAGAATTTGGCAGTTGATTATTAATTGCTGAAGAACAACAAAGATCCAAATACACTTGATAGCTTATATATTTAATAATATTAAACAATTGCCAGATTAGATGTAAAAAATAACAGAAAAAGATGATATGAGGACTGAAGACAAGTAAGGTCGATGGTTGATAGATGACAAATGATAGGTGAAAGATGATAGATGACAAGTGATGAATAACGATGATAAAAGACGAGTGGCTTTTGGCAGAAAAAACAGTTGATATAATAACAGTTGATGATAATAGTTAATAGCAGAACCAATTACAGTTGACTAATGATAGAATAATATATGACAGATAGCGAACATAGTATATTAAATAACAAGTGATAAGTAACAGTTAATAGATGAGACATTCAATAAATGAGAGTTAAAAATTAAAGGTGAAATTTTAAATGAAACCCTTGCGTATGTTTCATACGCAAGGTGATAGAGGCCACCCACCCACCCTACATATACATTGAAACTTAAACTACAACCTCGTTTCTAGTGTTTTTAAACATCAACATCAACACGCCTATTAACTCCAGGAAATTAACAAAACTACAGTGATTGAAGTAAAAGATTTATAATTTTTCTTTCAAATTAAGAGAAACATTTTCAAAGGTTCTAGAATTTTCCAGAAGGTTTCTATACATGTTTCCAGGATTTGACAATTTATCTTATCGCAATTAACATTTTTTGTCGAAATTTTCGAGCAATTTCTTCTAAATTGCAAGAATTTGCATAATATTCCAAGCATTTCTTTTCTAGGCTTTTGAAAGTTTCTTTGAAATTTTTTCACTATTACTAATTTTATTGTTTCTATCGATTTCTTTTCAAATTAAGAGAAACATTTTTAAAGGTTCTAGAATTTTCCAAAAGGTTTCTATAAGGATTATACAATTTTTTCTTTTCTAGCCTTTTAAAAGTTTCTTTGAAAATTTTTCGCTATTACTTGTTTTAAGATTAAATTAAAAATTAAGAAAAACATTTTCAAAGTTTCTAGAATTTTCCAAAAGTTTCTTCCAGGATTTTACAGATTTTCAGCAGTTTTAAAGAAACAGTTTCTAAAATTAACCTTAAAAAAATTTCTCATTCAAATTTTATTTGTTGTAGTTTTTATTGAGGCCACAGAATTTTTTCTATTTACAGTTATTCTTCATTTATCTTGTCGCAATTATCATGTGTTTTATTAAAATTTTTCAGCAATTTCTTCTAAATAGCAAAAATTTGTAGAATATTTTAAATATTTCTTTTCTAAGCTTTTAAAAGTTTTTTTGAAAATTTCTTACATTTACTTGTTTTATTATTTCTATCGATTTCTTTTCAAATTAAGAAAAACATTTTCAAAGTTTCTAGAATTTTCCAAAAGTTTCTTGCAGGATTTTATAGATTTTCAGCAGTTTTGAAGAAACAGTTTCTAAAATTAACATTTAAAAAAGTTTCTCATTCAAATTTTATTTATTGTAGTTTCTATTGAGGCCACAGAATTTTTTCTATTTACAGTTATTCTTCATTTATCTTGTCGCAATTATCATTTGTTTTATTAAAATTTTTCAGCAATTTCTTCTAAATTGCATAAATTTGTACAAAATTTCAAAAATTTCTTTTGTAGGCTTTTAAAAGTTTATCTTTTTTGGCAAAAATTACCAAAAAAGTAATCGATTTCTTTACAAATTAAGAAAACCATTTTCAAAGGTTCTAGAATTTTCCAGAAGGTTTCTATACATTTTTCCAGGATTTTACAATTTTTAACAGTTTAGAAAGAAGAGGTTCAAAAATTAACCTTCAAAAATTTCTCGACCAAATTCCATTCATTGTATTTTCTATTGAGGACACAGAATTTTTCTATTTACAGTTTTTCTGCGTTTATCTTATCGCAATTAACATTTTTTTGTCGAAATTGCAAGAATTTGCATAATATTCCAAACATTTCTTCTTTTCTAGGCTTTTAAAAGTTTCTTTGAAATTTTTTCACTATTACTAATTTTATTATTTCTATCGATTTGTTTTCAAATTAAGAGAAACATTTTCTAAAGGTTATAGAATTTTCCAAAAGGTTTCTATACGTTTCTTCCAGGATTATACAATTTTTCAGCAGATTAGAAAGAAGAGTTTCTAAAATTCACTTTAAAAAATGTCTCGTCCAAATTCCATTTATTGTATTTTCATTTGAGGTCACAGAATTTTTCTATTTACAGTTTTTCTGCGTTTATCTTATGGCAATTATCATTTGTTTTGTCGAAATTTTTCAGCAATTTCTTGTAAATTGCAAGAATTTGTAGAATATTCCAGAAATTTTTCTAAGCTTTTAAAAATGTCTCACTTTTACTTGTTTTATTATATCTATCGTTTTCTCTCCAAATTAAGAGAAAGATTTCCAAAGCTTCTAGAAAGAAACTTGCAGAAGGTTTCTGCAAGTTTTTTTCAGAATTTTAGAAATTTTCAGCAGATTAGAAGAAAGAGTTTTTAAAATTTACCTTCAAAACATTTCTCGTCCAAATTCCATTTATTGTATTTTCTTTCAAGGCCACAGAATTTTTCTATTTACAGTTTTTCTGCGTTTATCTTATAACAATTATCATTTGTTTTATTAAAATTAGAATTTGTAGAATATTCCAAAAAATTCTTTTCTAGGCATTTAAAAGTTTCTTTGAAAATTTCTCACTATTACTAATTTTACTATTTCTATCGATTTTTTTTTCAAGTTAAGAGAATCATTTTCTAAACGTTATAGAATTTTCCAGAAGGTTTTTATACCTTTCTTCCAGAATTTTATAGATTTTCAGTAGTTTAGAAGAAAGAGTTTCTATAATTTACCTTCAAAACATTTCTCGTCCAAATTCCATTTATTGTATTTTCTATTGAGGCCACAGAATTTTTCTTTTTACAGTTTTTCACTGTTTACCCTATCGCAATTATCATTTGTTTTGTCGAAATTTTCTAGCAATTTTTTCCAAATTGTAACAATCTGTAAAATATTCAAAAAATATATTTTCTAGGCTTTTTAAAAGTTTCTTTAAAAATGTCTCACTAATACTTCTTTTATTATTTCTATCAATTTCTTTCCAAATTAAGAGAAAGATTTTTAAAGGTTCCAGAATTTTCCAGAACGATTCTATAAGTTTTTCCAGGATTATACAATTTTTCAGCAGATCAGAAAGAAGATTTCAAAAAATTTCTCTTCCAAATTGCATTTATTGTATTTTCTATTGAGGCACAGAATTTTTCTATTTACGGTTTTTCTTCGTTTATCTTATCGTAATTATATTTTTTTTATTGAAAGCTTCCAGCAATTGCTTCTAAATAGCAAGAATTTGTAGAATATTCCAAAAACTTCTTTTCTAGGGTTTTTAAAAGTTTCTTTGAAAATTTCTCACTATTACTTATTTTATTATTTCTATCGATTTCTTTCCAAATTAAGAGAAACATTTTCAAAGGTTGTAAAATTTTCGAAAAGGTTTCTATACGTTTCTTCCAGGATTATACAATTTTTCAGCAGATTAGAAAGAAGAGGTTAAAAAAATTTTTCGTCCAAATTCCATTTATTGTATTTTCTTCTGAGGCCGCAGAATTTTTCTATTTACGAGTTTTCTGCGTTTATCTTATCGCAATTATCATTTGTTTTATCGAAATTTTCCAACAATTTCTTCTAAATTGCAAGAATTTGTTGAAATTTCAAAAAAAAAAATTCTAGGCTTTTAAAATTTCTTTGAAAATTTCTCATTATTAATTGTTTTATTATTTCTATCGATTTTTTCAACATTTTCAAAGGTTTTAGAATGTACCAAAAGTTTTCTATACGTTTCTTTAAGGATTTTAAAAATTTTACAAAGTTTAGAAGAAAGAGTTTCTAAAATCTACATTCAAAAAATTTTTCGTCCAAACTGTATTTATTGTATTTTCTATTAAGGCCACAGATTTTTTTATTTACAGCTTTCTGCGTTTATTATTTTTGTTTTATAAAAAATGTCCAGCAATTTTTTCCAAATAGCAAGAATTTGTAGAATATTCCAGAAATTTCATTTCTAGGCTTTTAACAGTTTCTTTAAAAATGTCTCATCATTACTTGCTTCTTTATTTCTATCGATTTCTTTCTAAAAGCGAGAGAATTTTCATCAAGGATTTTAAAACGTTCCAACAATTTCCTATCGAAATTAAGAAAATTTCTCTAAAGATTTTAGAACTCTTTTCTATAATTATAGAAAAGTCTCCGGGAGTTCTAAAATTTCCAGATTTTGTGCTTTTTTTCTAATTTGATAAATAAAGAAAATTTGACTAATAAAAAAAAATTCAGTCGAAATTTTTTTTACAAAAAACATTTAAGAATATTCAAAGAACAATTGAAATTATCCCAAAAATAAGACATTTAAAAAGCAGCAGAAAGGTGTACAATTGGGAACAATAGATTATAACAGTGCAAGACATAATAAAAGAGAGTACAATAAAAAGAAATCAGAAGCCTAAAGGTTATAGAATTTTCCAGAAAGTTTTTATACCTTTCTTCCAGAATTTTACAGATTTTCAGTAGTTTAGAAGAAAGAGTTTCTAAAATTCACCTTTAAAAAAAAATTCGTTCAAATTAAATTTATTGTATTTTCTTCCGAGTCTACAGAATTTTTTTATTTACAGTTTATCTTATCGCAATTATCATTGGTTTTATCGAAATTTTCCAGCAATTTCTTCTAAATTGTAAGAATTTCAAGAATATTACAAAAATTTCTTTTCTAGGCTTCTAAAAGTTTCTATGAAAATGTCTTACTATTATTAGCAGAGCAGATCAAATCAGAGCAGAACAGAATTTCTGTATTCTTCAGTAATTCTTTTAGTTGAAAAGCTTTTTTATAAACCACAGTTAAAATCATTTTCAAAATTACTTTAATTTAAATTTCTTTTAAATGAAACACTAGTTGAAAACTAGTTAAAAAAATCCTTTCTTAATAGAATTAAAAATAAAATAGCAAAGGTAATTAAATAATTAACCACTCAAGATTATAACCATCTGCAGACACGTGTTTCGATCTCTTGATCTCATCAGTACGGCTTCATTATAAAATTGATTTTAAATTCAAACATTTACTTAAATAAATATAATGAAATGTAAATAACTTACTCAGGCATGTACGGCACAACTGACACAAAACTGAAATATAATCGACTGAAGGTCTTAAATTTGTCATTCTTTTATGGACATTAAAAAACGTTTTTAATACCTTTACACCCAGTATTAATTTGCTTTCACATCTTTGATACAAATTTATTGTGAATAAATATTCATTGTCTGATGAAAAGTCTCTGATGTACTTTCTTTAAATAGGTTAAGGGTCTAAAGGAAAAATTTGTATTTAATTTTGAAAATATAAGAAATCCAGTAGGTGACAAATTTTAAATGATGTAAAAGCTTCTTGAAAAATAATATTGACCACTTTACCAAAGTGATTAAGAATATGAACTTTCAATAACTTACAGCCTCAACTATTCAGTTAATATTCTTGATATTCTTCTTAATAAAGGGCAGTGAAATTTGATTATTTGTTTCATTAAATCTAAAAATTTTGTAATCATGCAAATGATTAATGTTATTTTATACTTCTTTGTGTTTATTTATTTATTGGATATGTTATGTGAGTTCCACATTGCAATCATAATAATTTTAACCACATGGGAGATGCTGATGATAGAAAACAAATTGATGATAGAAAACAAATTGATGATAAAATTTGTTTTCTATAATCATTCGAAGATAAATGCTGCATCGATGTAAAACTCTGTTCACGCAACAATCGATTAGTAAGAAGTCGAGACTAGCCGAGGACTAATTAATATGTGAGTTGAGTAATATTAATAAGTTCTCTGTCCTAAATCATTTTTCGAATGGTGTCGGGACGTCTCGCATTCCGGACATTCCCCAAACACATTTACGAAACGAGAGGAAAAAAAAGAGATATGTGTCTACGAGTGGAGGATCGTCTAGAGGGAGACGGGTCCAGAGAGGCCCACGGAGCAACGAAGAAGAAAACGGGTCCCTTAATAAATATTCAAATTTGACCCACGATAAATTTCAGGACGCGGCCGGAGTTATGCGCCTTTTAAAAAAGACAACATATTAATTCGACAAATATATTTTTAATATCTTTCTCGTGGACTGAAAGGAAACAGGAGAAAAAGAAAAAAATTGTATAATAACGTGTGGGTTTTATATTTTCCGTTTCTTTATCGTTAATAAATTATTAAAGAAAAAGCGCGTAAAAATTTTCACTTGATTTTATGAAAAAATTATGAGTTATTAATTGAAGAATTTGCTAGAAAAAAAAAGAAGGAATAGTAATATATTGTTTCAAACTAATATCTTTAACTATACCGCGCTGATGAGACCTGAAGAGGTTAAAACCGGTGCAGGGAAACGATAATTATTCTTATCCGAAGGGTCAATACGTCTTGTACTTGTGGTAAATTAATTAAGCGGGGTAGAAATATGTAAGCATGTGGTCGGTCGTTAGATATAGCCTGAAGAATCAGGAAGAAGAAAAAAACGAAGCTGGCGTAGGTGTTTAATGAGCATTTTATGCGTGCAGTGTTTAAATAAATTCGGCAATGCGCGTGTCTTCGTGCTCGAGGTGTACATTCTGTCGGTGGTGTACAGGTGCGTCCGTCTCACAATGAAGTAATTAATTACCCGAAAAACCGAAAACTCATTATCATAGCGTGGTTGCGTGGGAGGCCTCCTGCACAATTTGAATATCTATATCAGCTAACGGCTTCCAATTTTTCAACCCCTTCTCGCATAACTTTTATTATTATTATTATTATCCATCACCATCGTCGTGTACTTCTACTTTCCTTAGATCGTAAGCTGTGGGAAAGTGATAAATCCATGGGTGGACAGGGTACACGGTATGGTATATTATGGTGTACGAGACCGTCGTGAGTAATGGGAGTCTTGCAAATTACCACAGCTGCGCTTCCAAGTTGGCAAGTCCCGATCCCAGAGGTCCAGGGAGGACGGCGGCAGCGCAGAAATTAACTGCGAACTTTACGCTTTGTTGATTTAGATTTTTATATTCACAATTTCTGATTTATATATATTCGCGTCCGACGTCGTGCTCGGTGCACACGAAAATAATAATAAAATTACAAACGTACAAATAAAATAATAAACAGGACTCCACTCACTGACGTTTGAAATAATCGCATTAAAAAATAAATTCATTCCACCATATTTATACGTACAGTGGAGTCAAAAGTTTATAAAAGCACTTCGCAGAAACATTTAAATTGTTTTCTTTTATTTCCATAATTTAATTAATTCTACTGGCAAATTAAAGAACAAATTTTAAATGTTGCAACAATATATATAAATTTTATTTCCACTAATTGCCACAATGTATATCACATGGCATGTAAAAATAAAAATAAGAAAGTTAAATATTTGGATGTTCCCTTCGCTCCAAAATTAATGAAATTGATGCCATATAAAATGACGATGACTACAATATATCCGTTTTTTTGTGTTTATGTGCATTGACTGACTTACGAGAAGTGCATAGCTACTGTGATAACTAACTTTCACGTAGCTGCTACACAATTTTCGAGAAAAAGATTTCGTCAAGGTAGTGTTTTAATCATGGTTAAAAACACCATAGATTATTCGCCTCTTGATTTTTCAAATACAATTTTTGAGGACTGTGAAATTAGTGGAATTACCATAAACAATACCATAATACTTAAAGCGTATCGTTGACCTGATGGCAATTTTCAATTATTTTTAAGAATATTATCAAAGGTATTTGATAGCAAAAGATCAACAAAACCGTATATTTAGCAGCTGATTTTAAGGTGATGACATCAACAAGTCTCAAATTTTAGATTTTGCAGTGAGCCATGGTTTACATTTCCTGGTACAATTTCTTACACGTGCATTAATAATGTGTGTACAAACTCTATTTTTCGGGTTATCCGATCACATAGATATTTTATTCAAGTTTGCCACCGTGGAAACATTTAATAAACCAATAGTTAAAATTACAAAATGTGGTAAATTATTTTTTTTTTATTGCTTGACGGTGTATCTTGGCACATTATTATGCATCTTTTCCAGAGAAGAAAAAAGTTAAAAAGACCAACAAAATTCAACTTAAATGGTATAATCCATATTTAAAGGAAATGCGAAATTCACTTGCACTAATTGCAGAAGCTTGTAATAATTCAGACGATCCTGAATAAAAAGTTATCGTCGAGCATATAAAAATACCATTGCTTCCAGCAAGTTAGAGATAAACAATAATTATCTTAAAAATTCAAATTTCAAACCGAAGGCAATGTGGGATATAGTAAACTTAAGTTTTTTCAAGTGCTGCTTCTAAAATTGTTGAGTCATTACCTGAATCTGACATCGATCCGATTATTTTAACGTGTTGTATCCTCCAACGAGTAAACTGTATTTTAAATTCGTCGAAGTCTCAGAAATTACTCTAAGAGAAGCTATTAATAGTTTGAAACATAGTAATAGTAGAGATATATATGGAATTCGTTATGACGTTATAAAATCTATTTTAAATACTTTAATTTCTCTGCTGACAAAATTAATTAATAAATGCATACAAAATAAAAATTTTCCGGATGAACAAAAAATTAGATTAGTTATACCACTCCAAAAAGCCGGTTAATCCTCTGACCCCGATTCTTCGAAAAAATTCTTGCTCGTCAATTGATGGCATATTTTGAAAATTTTAACATATTTTGCAACGAACAGGGCGTTCATTAGTAATTTTGTCGAGTGGACGATTGACACCTTCGAGAAGAAACATGTTAGTAAATCCTCATTTTTAGACCTTTCGAAGGCATTCGATTGTGTTTCCCATAACATTTTGCTCAGAAAATTGTTTATTTCTATAACCTACATCCAGATAGGTGCAGATTGGTTTTGTCATACCTTTCAAATCGTACGCAGTGCGTTTTATCATAGCGTTCTGTATCCAACGCGTTACCAATTGTACATGGTGTACCACAAGGTTCTATCCTTGCACCACTCTTTACAAACAGGTCAGAGAGTCTGGATGTGGTTAAGGATTTACATAGGGAGATACGGTTGAGGGTTTTCGAATGGTTTTACAGCAACCGCCTAAAATTAAATAACATAATGTTATTTTCACTCAGAAGATCTGACAGTACAATTGAAACGATAAAATTTCTTGGAATACACATAGCGGATAATCTGTCATGGGATATACATTGTGATTATCTTGCTCGTAAATTATGTTCGAGCATATTTGTCGAATTGCATATTTTTCACTATTTCAATCGCATATATTATATGGACTGATTGTCTGGGGTCATTCAGTGAGCAGACATCGCATCTTCGGATTGCAGCGTAAAGCGATGAGGATCCTAAAAGGATATCGGTATTTCGAGGATTGTAAACAGGCTTTTATTGATTGGCGTATATTAACAGTGCAATGCTTATTTATTCATGAATGATTGATATACATCAAAAATCATCCTAATTTATATAACGTACATCCTGGTAATAGCTCTCACTCAACTAGACAAAATGACTAGATATACCAAAATCGTATAAGATTATCAAAGTTACAAACTTAGCAATTAAATTGTATAATTTACTATCACAACCATTTAAAGATCTTACGTCAAAAAAGTTCAATGTAACACTTAAGGAGTTTATAATTAAAAATGCATTTTATAGTAGGGGCGAATTTCTTAATTTTAATTTTAAATGAATGTATATTTATTAGATTTGCAATTTATATTTTTAGTATGTTTATAATATTGAGTTTTATTTTGTCTGTTTGTATTGTAGTTTTTATATTAATTTTGACAATTCATATAATTTTAGCTTACATTTTAA
Source organism: Ontholestes murinus (assembly GCA_963969525.1). NCBI lineage: Eukaryota > Metazoa > Arthropoda > Insecta > Coleoptera > Staphylinidae > Ontholestes > Ontholestes murinus. The sequence goes on along the minus strand of OZ018393.1, from coordinate 65,788,402 downwards.
TATCATTATACTATACATGCAGTGACAAGTGTAAGGGAGGATTGCTGTTGACACAATAAATATTATTATTATCATAATTATTATCATTAAATGGTCTTAAATGGCCTTGAATTACCGTTAAATGGTAGTTGATTTTTTAATTATTGCTGATATATAAGAAGAGATTAATGTAATTACTGTACGTTTTAATTGAAACAAAACTACAAAATTGAAAACGTACAAAACTCTGGCGTATGTTTTAATGGTTGGAGGGTGTGATAGAGGCCACCCACCCACCCTACATATACAAAGGAAACATTCGTCACTGTCGCCGTTTCTATTTCTAAAAATTACAAAGCACTGCTTCTTCTGATGTTACTGATTTTAAATTCAGTATTTTAGCTTAAGTATAAATGTATATGTAGGGTGGGTGGGTGTCCACTATCCTACCCTTCAATTATTAAAATATTAGCGAACGATTTTTAGAAGTTTTTAATTAAATAATATTGTGGATTTACTTAAAAAATACTGCATAAACCTTTTCATAATTAGGTAATATTTTAGCCAAAACAGGGCGTATGTTTTACTAATTGGAGGGTGGTATAGTGGTCACCCATCCAACTATTATTATTCCTTTCCCTATATACGTAGTATATATAGGAGGAGTATTGTTTTCGTGATTTTTTTTTGGGGGAAATATCCGTTTTGAGGTCCCCTGAACCCAATAGAATACTTTCTAGGAAAAAAAACATTTGTGTCTGTGTGTATGTGTGTCTGTTGGTAGGCGCTGTATCTCAAAAACGAATTATCGGTTTGAGTTGAAACTTGAAACTTAAGGTTTTATCGTCAAAAACTGGAACTGAAAAACTTTTGGTAAATATTCATAACATTAATATTTTAATAATTGGAGGGTGGAACATCCGCCACCCACTCACCATATATATACAAATAAACTTAAAGCTAAAACAGTGTTTAAGAATTCATAGCATCAACACTAAGATTGTAGTGATATTTTTTGGAAAACAATTCAGTGACAGGGAGGTAGTAACAATAAATATGTAGGCTGTGTGGGTGGTCACTTTTTCACCCTCCAACAAATAAATCATAGGACATAATTTTAATAAAAGATTACTTATTTATAAATGGGTTTATGCGTCTCCTCTTTTGCTTAATTGAGAATTTTTAAGAAACGTTTGTTAATAGTTTAATAATTAGAGGGTGGTATAGGGGACGCCCACCCACCCTACATATATATTTGAATTTAAACTCAGTCAGTGTTTTTAAATCCATAATAACAACAACTTTAATACCGGTGAAAATAACATAAAACAAAAACATTTATACTAAATGGTGATGTGGCCATCATAATACTTTCCCTATAATTTTCTCGAAAACCATGAAGTTATTCTTAATAATTTGCTCAATTTTGAATTCTTCACAATTACTTGTTATATAAATTTCATTTAGTTCCTATAGTTTATTATCAATAAGCAAAAAATTGTAAAAAAATTTAAATTAAGAACATTACAAAAAAATGTTTCAATGTAACTTTTTCAGTTTTTTCATTCTCTTCAACTTTTGTTTGAAAAGTTATGTCTTATTTTTCAAAATGTCTTAAATTTCAAAATTTGTTTGAATAAATCTATTAAATTTTGCAAAAATGTTAAGTTTATTTACGTTTTACAACTTTGAATTAAAACCCTCGCTTATGTTTTACTGATTGGAGGGTGGATTAGAGACCACCCACCCACCCTGCATATACATATTAACTTTAATTACTGATCGCCTCGCGGTTTCCAATAACTTTAATTACAAAATTTGAATAAAAGAAAATTGTCAGGAGTAAAATTTTTGATAAAGAAAATGATTGGTAATCCATACAAATTAATAAAATTTTAGAGCTTCCAATAAAATCTTCACAATTTAGAAAGCGGGTTGAATTTAAAAATCGTGAAAGCTAGAGAAGAAATTAGTGGAAATTTCTTGAACTCTTGAAAAGTAAGTCTAGATTTTAGAAAAAAAAATTCTAAAAAATCTAGGGCCTCAAGAAAAATCTAGATTTCTACAAACAATTTTAGTTCTAGAGCCTCCAAGATAATCTTTGCAATTTATATGATAAGAACCTTCAAATCTGGAGGAGAAATTTCTAGAAATTTTCTAAAAAAATCTAGAGCCTCCTAGAAATTTAGAAGACCAGTTGAAAAAATACCTTGAAATCGGGAAATTCCTTAAACTTTCTCGAAAATAAGAAAAGATTTGTAGGGGAAAATTTTCTAAAAAATTCTAGAATTCTAGAATTCCTGCAATTTAGAACTTTCTAAATAATTTTATACCCTCTAGTTGAAACAAAATGTATTCTAAAGAAGCAATTACTGAAATTCACCTGAATTCTCGAAAAGAAGAAGAATTAAAAAAACATTTAGAGGCTGAAAGGAAATCGTCGCAATTTATAAGAAAAGTTGAAAACAAATTATATGAATATGAACACTTTTAAGACAAAACTTAATAATATTCTAAAAATTTCGCAATTTAAAAGATAGCTTGAAAAAACCAATCTTGATATATGAAGGAGAAATTACTGAAACGAGTCTAGATTTCTAGGAACAGATTTTCTAGAAAAATCTATAGTCTCCAAATCTGAATATGAGTTATTGGAAATTTCTGAACTCTCGAAAAAAAAAGTGTAAAATTCTGGAAAAGATTTTTTTTTAAATTTTTGAGCCCTGAAGAAAATCTTTGCAATTTATCAAATCAATCAAATCAAATTTATTGGTGCTATTACAATAGTTTACACACGTCGTACATAATAATATAATATAATAAAATAAATTGCAAATACAGCTAAAACCTTATGATATACCGGGACGCACAAACGTATTAAAATAAATAAATACGTTAAAAGATAAAATGACAGTTTAAAAACAACTTTAAAAAATTGTGCAGTCTGATAAAAACTCATCTACACTATAAAATACCTTTGCTAATAATTCTTGTTTAATGCGTGCTTTATACATTTTAAAATTAAGTTGTTTAACTTTAAATTTATAAAACAATATTAAAATCTGAAAGAGAAACTACTGAAAACAGCCTCAAAGAAAATTCTAAAAATATTGAAACGAACTTTCTAAAAAATCTAGAACTCCCGAATAAGACATTTGCTAAAAATTCTGGAAATATGAAAAATAAGTTACTGTTAACTTCTAGAATCCTGCAAATCCTCCAAATAAGTTCTAGAAATCTACAAGGAAATCTTGTGAAAAAATTCTAGAATCCTTGATCAAAATTCTTTAGAAAGGAAGATGCAAAAAATAAATGCCTGAAACTTTCAGAAGCCTCGAAGTAAGTTCTAGAAAATTAGAAGAAAATTTCTTAATAAATTGTAAAGCTAAACAAAATTTTGAAAAAACTTTCTAAAAAAATCTAGAATAAAATCTTTGCTAAAAATTCTGGAAATATCAATTTATTTATTAGATAAGAAAAAGAAATTACTGTCCACTTTTAGAATCTTCAAAAAAAGTTTTCTAAACCTAAAATGAAATCTTGTGAAAAATTCTAGAAACCTCAATGTAAAAGAAAAACTAAAAGTATGGATCATCTGAGAAAAATATAGAAATTTAGAAGAAAATTTTTTAATAGAAAAAGTTGAACAAAATCTTGTATAGAAACCACAAAGAAATTTTTATAAATAAATATAAATTATGACTTTTTGAAACTCTTGAATAAAATCTTTGCTAAACCTGTAACAATTTTTAGAAGTCTTGATGAAAATTATTTGGAAAGAAAGTTACAATAGAAACTAAAAGTATGGAGGAGAAATTACTGAAATTTCAAGAATCTCTAACGAAAAATATAAAAATTTTTCTGAAATATTCTAAAGTTAAATATTTCTCTCACAAATTAAGAATTTTACGAAAACCATGTCTTTATAAAACTTGTTCAGTTTCTCATTCCCTTTAACTTAACCCACCCACCCTACATATATTACGAAAACATTTCCTCTTGTTACTGTTTCCATTTCCAAAATTTCTAATAGTTCTGGTGTAGATGTTGTTGAATTTAAAAAAAAAATTGTTTTGGTTCAAATTAAAGTGTATATGTAGGGTGGGTGGGTGGCTTCTTATGCATCCATGTTAATAAAACATAAACAATAGATTGTTCAAAAAAATTTACACAGGAGAAAAATATTACGTAATTAATAATATTGTAAATATTCTTTCAATTAAATATTCTTTTTAATAAACTCTGGCGTATATATTAGTAGTTGGATAGTGGAATAGAGAACACCCACCCACCCTACATATATTAAGGAAACATTTGCTGTTGATACTGTTTCAATTTCTAAAATTTACATCAGTATTTGTGTTGATGTTGAATTAAAAAAAACATTGTTTTGATTAAAGTTTAAGTGTATATGTAGGGTGGGTGGGTGGCCTCTTACCCACCCTCCAATTAAATACACAAACAATGGATTCTTAAAAAATGTACACAGGAGAAAGAATTTACGTAATTAAAAATATAATTATTCTTTCAATTAAATGTTTCTTTTTCAAACCCTTTCATGAATTTTAGTGGTTAGAGGGTGAAATAAAGGCCACCCACCCACCCTACATATATTAAGAGTTGCTGGTTGCTGTTGTTTCTGTTTCGATTTCCAAAATTTCCAACAGTTCTGGTGTTGATGTTTTTGAATTTAAAAAACATTGATTTAATTGAAGTTTAACTATATATGTAGGGTGGGTGGGTGGCCTCTTACCCACTCTCCAATTTATAAAACATAAACAACAGATTCTTCCAAAAAAAATGTGCACAAGAGAAAGATTTTACGTAATTAATAAAAAAATATATTATTCTTTCAATTAGATATTTTTTTATTAAACACTGGCGTATATTTTAGTGATTGGAGGGTGAAATAGAGGCCACCCACCCACCCTACATATATTAAGAAAATAATTGCTGTTGTTACTGTTTCGATTCCCAAAAATTTCCAACAATATTAGTGCTGATGTTATTGATTAAAAAAAACATTGTTTTGATTAAAGTTTAAGTGTATATGCAGGTTGGGTGGGTGTCCTCTTACCCACCCTCCAATTAAAAAAACATAAAAAACAGATTCTTCAAAAAAATGTGCACAAGAGATAGAATTTACGTAATTAATAAAAATATAATTATTCTTTCAATTAATTTTTTTTTATAAAACTCTGGCCTATATTTTAGTGGTTGAAGGATAGAAAAAGGACACCCACCCATCCTACATATATTGAGAAAACATTTCCTGTTTTTACTGTTTCGATTCCCAAAATTTCCAACAGGAATTTACGTAATTAATAAAGATATAATTTTTTCTTTCAATTAATTTTTTTATAAAACTCAGGCGTATATTTTAGAAGGTGGAGGGTAGAATAGAAACCACCCACCCACCCTATATATCTTAAGAAAACATTTGCTGTTGTTACTGTTTCGATTTCAAAATCTCCAACATTGTTGTTGAATTAAAAAAAAAACATTGTTTTGATTAAAGGTTAATTGTATATGTATGGTGGGTGGGTGGCCTCTTACCCACCCTCCAATTAATAAAACACAAACAATAGATTCTTAAAAAATGTACACAGGAGAAAGAAATCACGTAATTAAAAAATATAATTATACTTTCAATTAAATGTTTTTTGTTCAAACCCTTGCGTACATTTTAGTGGTTAGAGGGTGGAATAGAGACCACTTACCCACCCTACATATATTACGAAAACATTTGCTCTTGTTACTATTTCCATTTCCCAAATTTCTAATAATTCTAGTGTTAATGTTTTTGAATTTAAAAAACATTGATTTAATTGAAGTTTAACTGTATATGTAGGGTGGGTGGGTGGCCTCTTACCCACTCTCCAATTTATAAAACATAAACAACAGATTCTTCAAAAAAAATGTGCACAAGAGAAAGATTTTATGTAATTAATAAAAATATATTATTATTTCAATTAAATATTTTTTTATTAAACACTGGCGTATATTTTAGTGGTTGAAGGGTGAAATAGAGGCCACCCACCCACCCTACATATATTAAGAAAATAATTGCTGTTGTTACTGTTTCGATTCCCAAAAATTTCCAACAATATTAGTGCTGATGTTATTGATTTAAAAAAAACATTGTTTTGATTAAAGTTTGAGTGTACATGTAGGGTGGGTGGGTGTTCTTTTACCCACCCTCCAATTAATAAAACATAAACAACAAATTCTTAAAAAAAAAATGTGAACAAGAGAAAATATTTACGTAATTAATAAAAATATAATTATTTTTTTAATTAATTTATTTAAAATAAAACTAGAGGGTGAAATAGAGGCCACCCACCCACCCTACATATATTCAGAAAACATTTGCTGTTGTTATTGTTTCGATTTCCAAAATTTCCAACAGCTTTTGGCGTTGATGTTTTTGAATTTAAAAAACATTGTTTTGATTGAAGTTTAAGTGTATATGTAGGGTGGGTGGGTGGCCTCTTACCGACCCTCCAATTAATAAAACATAAACCCCAGATTTGAAAAAAAAGTATACAAGAGAAAAAGTCTTTTACCACCCTCCAATTAATAAAACATAAACGACAAATTCTTCAAAAGAAATGTACACATGAGAAAGATTTTACGTAATTAATAAAAGATAATTATTCTTTCCAATAAATATTTTTTTATAAGTCTTTTGCGTAAATTTTAGTGGTTGGAGGGTGGAATAGAGGCCACCCACCTACCCTTCATATGTTAAGAAAACATTTGCTGTCATTACTGTTTCAATTTCCAAAATTTCCAACAGTTTTTGGCGTTGATGTTTTTGTATTTAAAAAACATTGTTTTGATTAAAGTGTAAGTGAATATGTAGGGTGGGTAGGTGGCCTATATCCCACCCTCCAATTATTAAAACATAAACAAGCGGTTCTTCAAATAAAATGTGCACAAGAAAAAAGTATACAAGTGGAAATCAAAACGCAAAAAAGCGTGGATGAAATAGAACTGCTTCAGAGGAATCACGATGAATTCAATACTCACAAGAAAATCAGAGGAAAGAAACAGCATACCCACTTTGAAAACCAACCAAGGACGATTTATAATGTGTTATTGATCAGTTGAAATCCTGGCAAAATGGGAAATATACCTGGAGAAACTTATTGAGGAGGACTGGCCCACTTTATGCCAGTCCTCCTCAATAAGTTTCTCCAGTTTCTTCAGGTATATTATAGACTCTAAAAACGGCAACCTGTGCGTTTATCCTCACAGTTGAAGTAGAAAAAGTTATCAACCAGGCTAAGAACAACAAAGCCAATGGCCTCGACAAAATATTTAATGAGTTATTCAAACTATTGAACTAATAATAATAATAATATTTATTTTCAAGGTGTAAAAAATGATACAAAATGAAAATTACTTCAGTTTGAACAATGCCAACATAGAAGAACTAACAGTGCTTTGTGTTGAATTTGGATGACCGAATTTGGACGCGGTGTCAATGAATTTAAGGTTGAAATTCTTGAGAACGACACGTTTAGTGTGGACAAGTGGAGGAGAAGCGACTTTCTCAGAGTGATTGCGCTTCTTCTCACGTCTCATGCAACCATTCTTGATTATGATGAAGGCATTGTTGACCTAACCGTTGTGGAGGAAACCAATCATAGAGGTGATACTCTTCTAAGTCAAACCATACTGGGTTAAAACGTTGTTTTTCATGATCTTTCCATCCTTGGTGTGAATTCCAGATGATGGCACGGGAAACTGTGAAGAAAACTCTGGATGTATTTCAAGTACCAATATACAACTTTGCGTAGACACCTTTGCATCTTACGGAGAAATTTCTTGGCGTACCAACGAGAAGTCAGACCCTTTGATAACACGAACTCAATCGATCATTTCATCTTGAGCAAAGACTTCAACAATTGGGACAGTATTTTCTAGATTATCACGTGCCCAATTGACTTTATCTTCAATGTCAACTCCATTCAATTGGAGCCTTCTTTTGATGTTGTTTCTACAGTTAAATCTGCTTGAAAGCAATGGTTCTACAGTCAAAGTACTTGATGATATTATTGTAATCACGTTCGATAGATTTTCTTATTCTTTATAACTTTGTTCTTCTTGTTTAAATACATTTACAAAAGAATACATAAATGAATGTTCTTCCACTCAGACCCACATTCATCCACAGTCCTGTAAGATATGCTCCTGTCACTCTTTGGATGCCTTGGGGAAGGCCTTATTTCTGCTCTTTTACTAATTCTTGTAGAAAGGTGCTCAGCCCAGGCAGTGGCAAGGGCACGGAGACAGTGTGGGGTTTCAATGTAGCTCATTATTTATTTATTTAGATCTTTGGGCTTCTATCTTAAAAAATACATATCAAAACAAATTAATCTTTGATCCAGGACGAGCAACATTACGAACAACATCAGTCTTAAAAAGCTTTGTAGCTAATGAAATCAGTCGTCAAATGTACAAGCTTGTTAGCATCATCTTTAGAAAAAGCCGTAACACAATGTTTCTGGGATCTCTTCTTAGGGGTAGAATCCCAATTAGTGTGTGCACTTAATTTCCTATGAGACATCTTGTTGAGGCAAGTGAATAAAAGATTATTTGAGATTATAAATTGATACCCAATAATTATCTAACGACAATTAGAAAATTTGATATCTTATAACAATCACTCAAGATCATTCAAGGATTACTTAACGCAAATTTAAAGGCATCATGGTTACTCAAGAATATTGAAGATCATCCAAAGTTCATAAAAAATTCATTCACAATCATTCAAAATAGTAATAATAGATTATACAACAATAATTAATATCAATTGAGGTTACTCAAGAACATTTAAGGTGATTCAATAAGTATTCTATTTCAATGAAGATAATTCAGTTACAGATTTGAATTAAATTAATATCATTTAAATCTTCCAACGAAGATTGAAGATCTTTTAGGATTATCCTACGATCATTAAAAGGCGTTCATCATCATTCAATTGTGATCTGAATATTCTATAATGATGTTTCAAAGTTATCTGACGATATTTAAAATTGTCTAATGACCATTTAAGAGAATTTGGTGCCGTCTAATGATCAACCAAGGTCATCCAAAGGTCTGCGATCATTCAAAGAAAGTTATTTAGCGTAAGTCAAAGCGATCTACGATAAACCAATTTCATACTAGGTTATACAACACTAGATAACTTCAATAATATATTATCTAAGATCTTTTCAAGTTATTAGGCAGTAATTTAAGGTTATTCTATGAGCATTCAACATTATCTAAGATTATTCAACAAACTTACATTAATAAATTATTATTATAGTAATTTAACGAGCATTCAGGATGATATAATGATTATTTAAGATCATATAATAATTATTTAACTATTTAAGGTCATTTAAAATTATAATAATAATCTAAGATTATTAATGATGTTCGACATGACATTTGTAGCATACCAATAATTATTTATAGCCCGAATTGTGAGCACACAAGCCATGACTTGGAACATGTTGTGACTCCCACATGCCTAGTTTTCCTACCACACCGGGTGATATTTTAACCAGTTTTACATCAACGCCAAAATTCACAGATTTTTTAGGAACGAAATTTTTAGCACGACAACATATCGGTTTTTTAATAATAAAAATTATATAAGCAATGTTTTTCAAGGCTGTAGAAGGAAAGCAAACTTCTAAGATAATCTTTACCAACAGGGGTTTGGGTCCGTTCATATGAAAACCATATGAGGATGGTTGATTCCTTTTTGGCATACAATTAAGTGTTGATTATCCAAGATCACCATCTCTAGTCTTTTATATTAGCTTCAGTTTTGAATGGTCGAATCCCAATTTATATGTGGAAGGACGTGTTAAGGAACCTGGCTAAGTAAGGGGACAGAAATATGGGGTCCTAATAGTACATTTCTGCAGTTAATTGCCAGGATCCAAGGACTGATTCTTGTAGCTGACCCCTGAACAATGAGATTAGATATGAGAAAGAAAGTCAATCACAGCAAGGTCCCAAACATTCAAGGACATACACTCGCGGTAGTTAAATTCTTACAGTCTATCACAGAAACATTCCTTCCATCGCTGGGAGGATTTAAACAGGATATCATCATCACCATCAACATGTGATTAATACTCGAGGCCTTAACTCTGTGATACATTTTGATTGATAATGTCATTTTCTAACAATTAAAAAATTATGTATGAATGTCTTTGGGTTTAGTTATTCTGTACAAACGATAATAATCAATTGATATTTTGATGGGCAACTTTAGGCCTAAATTTGGATATTTTGGTGATATCTCTTGAATAGTTAGCATAGTATATATAGGGGAAGTATTGTTTTCGTGCGTAAAAATGTCTGTGGGCGCTGTATCTCAAAAACGAAAGATCCGATTGAGATGAAACTTTAAACTTAAGGTTTTATCGTTAATAACTGGAACTGAAAAGCTTTTGGTGAATATTCACAAACCGGAAGTGGATGTTTACTAGAGATCTTTTTTTGTTTTTTTCCGATATTTTTTTAAATATAAAAAATATTACAAAACTTTTCAAAAATATAGAGAAAGTACTATGATGGTCACATCACTATTTGAATATAAAGGGAAAGTATTGTTTTCGTGAATGAGAATGTCTGTGGGTGCTTTATCTCAAAAACGAATGATCCTTTTGAGGTGAAACTTTAAACAAGCTTTTTTCGTTAAAACCTGGAACTGAGAAGCTTTTGATGAACATTCGAAAATCGAAAGTTTATGTTTACTCGAAGTGTTTACTTGTTTTTCTCGATATTTTTTAAATTTGAAAAATATTACATAACTTTTCAAATAAAATTTAAAGGGAATGAAAAACTGAACAAGTTTTATTAAAATATGTTTTAAGTCCTTAACTTGCGAGAAAAATAAAAAAATAAAAATATAAATCTCATAGTTTTCAAGAAAAATGTAAGGAAAGCACTATGATGGATACATCACCATTTTTTTTATGTATCTTTACATTTTACAACTTCTAATTAAAACCCTCGCTTATGTTTTACTGATTTAAGGGTAGAATAGAGGCCACTCACCCACCCTACATGTACATGATAACTTTGAACACTAATCGTTGATAATTTTGCTGCTTAAAAAACAATCAAATCAAACAAATATATTTCCAAGAACTTTCTTCCATACGAGGGTAGATTGAAAAGTTTCCGGAGTGGGCAAGAGATGGCGCGCGTATCGTGAAATTGTTATGATGGTTGTCAAGGCTAACTTATTTTAGGTAAGCTGTCAAATTTTCAGACACGTGCGTCGTTCCGTTTTTGTTTACTAGGATATCTTGTGAAGCAAGTCAGGCACTTTGACAAAAATGGATAAAAACGAATTTCGTGCAGTCATCAAACATTTCTGGATGGATGGGTCGCACGGGGCCAGGTCTGGAGAGTACGGGGGATGCGGAACCACCTCGTAGCCCAATTCAACCAATTTAGCATTGGCGATTCGATGACTGCACGAAATTCGTTTTTATCCATTTTTGCAAAAGTGATAATAAAATATATAAGTCCTTTACGTTGTAGAAAATTCACTAATAAATATCGGGTGTCCAACAATTATTGCAGTCCCGGGTGGCGTTGGAATAAAAAACGAGGGTCGATTCTTACATGTTGCAAATAAATGAACTGACATTTTAATTGTCAAACATAACTTAAATGTGCATTAAAAATGTCAGTTCATTTATTTGCAACATGTAAGGATCGACCTACGTTTTTTATTCCAACGCCACCCGGGACTGCAATAATTGTTGGACACCCGTTAGAAAAAACACGAAATATTTTCGTAAAATCTACAACAAATGAGTCTTATTAAGACTACAAGAACAAATCACTTTTGAAACAACTACTTCTCCAGTGCAAAAGTGCCTGACTTGCTTCACAAGATATCCTAGTAAACAAAAACGGAACGACACACGTGTCTGAAAATTTGACAGCTTACCTAAAATAGGTGAGCCTTGACAACCATCATAACAATTTTACGATACGCGCGCCAACTCTTGCCCATTCCGGAAACTTTTCAATCTACACTCGTATTTCAAGCATTTTGTTTAAATTTGTTATTTGTTTTTAAGAAGTTTTTTTTTTTCTTTTAAAGGTTTCTAGAATTAAAAAAAAAAGATTTATATCGCTTGTTCTAAATTTTTCAACAATTTCTTTTCTGCTTTTGACAATTTTTTTCAGCTATTTCTCTACCAAATTGCTAAAATTTCTTTTAATAATTTGTAGCAATTTTTCTTCCGAATTTCTGCTTTTTATCAAAAATGTATCTAGATTTTAAACATTTGTTTCAAAATTTCTACAAATTTTAAGCAAATTGCGAAGACATTTCCAGAAATTCTATACATATTTGTTATTTGTCCTTTTATGGTATATCTGTTGGACAATAAAGATTATTATTATTATTTGGTTAAGAATTTCTCTTTTTGTAGATTTTTAGAATTTTTATTAAATTTTCTTCCTTACTTATAGAAATCTTCAGAATTCAAAATTAAAAGTTGCAAGATTATTATTTTAAAGGCGCTATTTTTTTCTGGGTTTGTAGCATTTTTTGTCTCTAATTTTGTTTAGCATTTTAAAGCAATTTTTATTCCAAACTTCTGTCCTCTTTAAAGTTTTCAGAATTTTTGGTAAGATTTCTAGAAATTCCTAGCATTTTTTTCAATATTTCTAAAAGAAAATTTTATAAATATATATACAATAATCTTTATTTGGACAAAACATAATACATAGAAACATTAAAAATGGATACAATACAAATAGATGGTGTTAGTCCGTCTGGGCTATGGACCTGAAGTCTTTCTGCGCTGTCTTGAATTTAAGGTGAGGAAAAGAATGTATCTTTGCTAGCTAGCTTAACTGTCCTGACAATTCGCGCAAATGAATTCATGAATTGTGAGGGGAGGATGTTGATATTTAGAGGGGATATTTAGATTTCGGGGGATACAGAATTTGGTTAATAAGGGTTGGTTGTGGGGTTTTATAAATATTTTCTTGATTTTTCTAAAAATGAAATTGTTAGGAATTTTTTAGAAATTCTTCTTTCAAACTTTCCTTTAGATTATTTGAATTTATCAAAACAAAATTAATTTCTGTCCTCTTCCGCATTGTTAGAATTTTCCCAAAGATATCTAGAATTTTCCAGCAATTATTTTCAATATTTCTACAAATTCCTAGAAATATCTCTTTTTTTTCCAAGAATTTTCTAGCAAGTTTCCTTTTGGGTTTTAGAATTCTTCCACAATTATTACTGGATTCATAGAATTTTCTAGAAAAGAATCTTTAGTTTTTTTTGCTAACAATGTTTATTCTGGATTTTTAGAATTTCTCTTCCAAATTTCGAAAACTGTCTCTAAGAATTTATTTAGCATTTTAAAGCCATTTTTTTCAATATTTCTCGCAAATTCAATCCCCATTTCCTAGATATTTCTCCAAACAGAAATTTTTAATTTTTGGTTCCAAAAACTTTCTAGAGATTTCTTGATTTTTCCAAAAATTCTGTTTTAATTTGTTGCGATTTTTTAAGCCATTTCATTTCAAATCTTCATTTAGATTTCTAGTGAATTTTCGTATATTTCTTCTCTTTCAAATTGTTAAAGATTTCCAAGTATTTTCCAGTACTTTTGCTTAATATTTCTACAAATTTTCACCGTTTTTTCTTTAAGGTTATAAATTTTTTGAACAATTCTTTCTAGACTTTTCAGAATTTTTCAGCATGTTCTTATCCAAATTGCAAAGCAATTGCATCCAAGATTTTTAAAACTTTATTTAAGTCATTTTATTACTGAATTTCTGTTCTGTTTCAAATCATCATTTTTTTTTATTCTTCAGCAATTTTTTTCAGATTTCTGTTCCGTTTTGAATAATTAGACTTTGCCAGTAAAATGTCCTTTTAAAAATTTCAAACAATTTCTCTTCAATTTACTAGGAATTTTTTTGCCACTTCTTTTCCAATATTTTTTAGGTTCATAGACTTTTCCAGCAATTTTTTTGTGTTCTCTTTTAAGTTAATAGAATTTTCTCTGGAATGTTTAAAGTTTCCAGCAATATTTTGATTCGTAAATTTCTAGAAATTTCTCTTATAAATTGCAAAAAGTTTTTACCAGTTTTCTTATTTTATTTTGCAAAAATTTCTCTTTAATTTATTAGGTTTTTTTTTGCCATTACTGTGCCAATGTTTTTTCTAGGTTCGTAGGATTTTTCAGTAATTCTTTGTGTTCTTTTTTAAATTATTAGAATTTCCTTTAAGATATTTAGAAATTTTCAAAAAATTTCCATTTCTAACTAAATTATTATGTTTTACTGATTAGAGGAATAGAAAAGTTAAAAGTTTACCCACTTATCAGGAATTTAATTTAGTTACTCAAAATGTTTCCTTTTTAATATCTTTTTCATTCAAAAAGTTTTATTGGAAACCGCGAGTCGATAAGGAATTAAAGTTTATATGAATATGTAGGGTGGGTGGGTGGCCTCTATCCCACCCTACAACCTGTAAAACATTATCAAAAATAATCATATTATGATGGCCACATCACCATTTATTTAAATAGTGATTATTTACTATGAGTATATCCAATAAAAAAGTTTTTGATTTGTGTTCCTGGAATGTTGGTGGTATATATGTGTGTGTGTGTGTGTGATGTATGCATGCGGCTAATTATCGGTATGTAATAAAGTAACTGCGAGGGGTAGGGTAATAAAATAGGCGGTAAGTGTGCTAAGGTGCACCCAGAGTTGGATAAATAGGAACGAAAACCGACTCATGGGTATATGGTTTTGTGATTTACAGACCGGTTGCATAATGTCTGGTGCTGGGTAATCTATCAGGTTAATTAGAAACCGAAGCACCGGGACCCCCACGGACGATCCACTCGACGGTGCACCCAAACCCTCCCGTGGTGTCTGCTCTTCTTCATAACAAAACCCCACGCACAGACGGCGCGTCATATTTATTTCGCTTACGTATAACTCTGGCAAATTACACGTAATATACGAAATTATCCCAAAGACTTTAAATTAAAATTACATTTCAATACATAGAAATAAAGGAATTCGTGGATTATCGTTGTTAAAAAACGCGACGAATGACTTAAATCTTTGTATACTGGATTAATGAGGTTGTAATTTGTAGAAAATAAAATCCTGACACAGTATATAATTTCAAAAACGTAAATATTTGTCTATATCACCAAAGAAATAGAATTAATTTTTCTTCCTCTTTTAATAGATGAAGCCTTCCATCTTTGAACTAGAATTTTTGGCGCTTCATCTATTTTTTATATGTTCTTAAAAGTCTTGAATCGTGTTTTGCAGAAAGATGCTTCCTATTATCAGTTGAAAACATTTGGTCATGCTTTTATTTGTAGAAAGATGCAAAATGTCAAAACCCAAAACACGTCCGCATTAATACCTTAAAGGAGCTATTTATTCATTTCGTATGTCCACTAACAACTTTCTCACTACACCCTCGGATCCTCCATAATTCATACCGTGTTGAAGAGATGCGGCATTAGTCGTTACGGATCTGGAGGAGACGCCAGTCCCCAGCATTCCACAGTCTCCGTCATAACTTTTATTCATTTATTTTTTTTCTTTATGTGTATAAAATACACCTCGGAAATTAATAAAGGAGCAAATAAAAGTTGTCTCAATGAAAACGACACGCGTTTGTTTTTTGTTCAATGGACGTCTGGCCTGTAGTACAGGATTTCAGTTTGTCATTCAAGCTGGAGATGGTGCATAGAGATAATTTGTGAATTTATTTATTTATTTATTTATCGGTGAGGGGAGCGGGGAGTAGATGGAATCGGTTCGGTGTTCACCCACAACACGGTAATAAGGAGGAGAAGAACACGAATGTATATCGCACAGCGTGAAACGCGTCCGGACAATGCGCTCTCAACTTATATCAGTTTTTTATTCGTTCCGTTGGCAGGCAATAAAGATGGAGGACCTAATTTTCGGATGAAATATCTGCTATTTATTACGGCCGCCTCCTTCTCGTCCTCTCCGTCCTCTCGCCTGTTTTCGTGTTACCGTGTTTTCCCCCGGACAAAAATTGAGCTCTAAATCTTCACTTTGATATATTACATTATTAATATGATGAATGGATGATTAATAACCGCCGCGACGGCGTACACTTTTTATACAAACAATTTATAATGCCCACTCCACCGGCTACAAACCTTCCTTTTCACACACGGCCAAACAAATATCGCATTTGTTAGCGTTTCTTTGATAAGTGATCCGCGTTTAAGTGATATTTATCTGCTCTTCCAAACACAACAACAAGTAGCCCTGGAAATTTTGCAGTGCGATAATAACGGCTACTGTTTATATTTAATTCATTTTTTCCATCAAGCTTTTAAAATAATTATCAAAATAACTATCAAACATAATCAGAATTATAACCAAAAGCCTATTTTAAAACGCTAAATTTCATTAATAGTATTTTGGACAAAGTTCTAAAAGATTTGGGTTCATGAAAGAGAAGAGAAAGTAAAGAGACTTTAAGATTTTTAGATTCCTAAAGAAAAACAATAAACCACTTATATAAAACTGATATATCATCCCATAATATTAAGAAAGGTCAAAATGACTTTAACTTTTATAAGAGAGAAGATGAGCGGCAAAAGCGAAGTCTATACGGGTTTTCAACATGGATAGAATTTCCACACACTAGTTCTTCTGGGAAATCAATTGCATATTTGTATCAAGATTCAGTGGCGTTGAAGACTCTCCTATATCTTTAGATTTTCAGTTTGCACGTTTCATTTTACTCGAATTTTAGGACTTGATATTTTCTCTCTCAGTAGGTTCTGCTCAGTTAATTGTTGTATTGTTTCCTTTTCACTTACTTTTAACACTAAGGAGTTTGTCAAAGTAGCTAGAGTTGTCGTACACCATTAGGAGACCCAAAATTTTCCATAAGGGTGTGCTGCTTGAAAGCTTCCTTAAGGTAGACTATGCAACCCCTCAGAAAATCTAAACGTGCTGCCATATTTTGTTACGTGGGTTCATTTGTGTATTATCGCCATTTTGAGAAAGTAGCGCTGGAGGTAATCAACTTCACAGAAAAAGTCTTAAAAATGGATTTACTAGAAGCCATAGAAAATAGCGTAAATTATCGTTGGATTTTCGAAAAAGAAAACTCACTTTTATTTGTAGGCCAAATCAGCCTTAATGGTCTTTTTATTACCTAAAAAAATTGTTGGATCGCCTTAAATGTTCTTGGAAAAATTTAAATTTCATCAAATTAATCAATCAATCAATTAAATTTTCATGTATTAAGTGATTATTAGATGACTTCAAATATATTTAAATGGCCGTTGGATGTCCTTGAAGAACATATAATATCTTCGAAAATTATTGGTTCTCACATAATTTCGAATGACTGGTGATGCACTGTGGCAATCGCATTGAGACATCTATATTTCAAGATTTGCACTTTGAGTTATGCACAATCGAGCTTCCCTAAGGAACGATTGGCAATGGAAGGAGGTTTTCCCGAACCAATCCTTCAATTACTATAGTACGAACAATGTTTTCTTAATCGAAAATTATTTTATAGCGAATAATCAGGTAATTAACTAAGACACAGTTTCTTATGGATCAATCATTTTTCAGTAATATTTCGTGTATGTTATATGTTTGTGTTTATAACTTTACAAAATTTAAAGTGGTATTGTATGTTTAGATTTTATAGTATATGTAGGATGGGTGGAAGATCACTGTCATACCCTCCAATTACTATAATACGAACTAGGTTTTATCAACAAAAAATTATTTGGGAATTAATAGTTTGGTAATTAGTTAAACACACTCTTTCTTATAAATCAATAATTTTTCGATTATGTCATATGAATTGAAGGGTAGGATGGTGGACACTCACCCACCCTACATATATTTTTCTATTTCAATGATTCCCTACTCAAATCTGTATCTCAAATTATCCTGGCTGATGTTTGCACTATTTAAAATAATTAAGTTACATAATGTTTTACCAAACTTGTAGTATGTTTATTATTCAATATGTCCATGCGATGTTCTTTTAATTGTATTTCAAAAGACCTACCCGTTTGTCCTACGTGTCACATTCTTCACATGTTATCTCATATTTTCATCTTATGGTTTTGATTTTGTTATTTATTACAGTTTTCCCAAATTAATTAAATTGGCCATAATAATAATATTGTATTCTTTATTACTTTCCCTATATAGAAATATATAGGGAAAGTATTGTTTTCGTGCATGAAAATGTCTGTGGGCTCTGTATCTCAAAAATGAATGAATTTAATTGTTAAAAACTAAAACTGAAAAGCTTTTGGTAAACATTCAAAAACCGGAAGTGGATGTTTACTCGAGTCCGTTTTTGTTTTTTACGATATTTTTTTGATTTTGAAAAATATTACAAAACCTTTTCAGACAAAAGTTAAAGGGAATGAGAAACTAAACAAGTTTTATTAAAACATGTTTTTCGGAAAATAAAAATAAAAATTGAAAATTTTGACACTTGACGCTAATTGATAATAAACTATTAGAGTTACATGAAATTTATATTACAAATTATAAAGAAAAATAAAGAATTCAAAAGTGAACAAATTATTAAGAATAGCCTTCTTGTGCAAACCTTTTAGTTTTCATGAGAAATGTAAGATAATTACTATGATACTACATCACCATTCTTTTATGTTTGTTTACATTTTACAACTTCTAACAAAAACCCTCAATTATGTTTTACTGATTACATGGTAAGATAGAGGCCACCCACCCGCCCTACTTATACATGATAACTTTAATTGATAATCGTTGATGATTTTGCTGCTAAAAACAGTCAAACCCTTTATGCAATAAAAAAAAAATTAAACGAAATCAAAATTTAAGTTTAAATATAAATCGCTTCCTATAGCTAATGCTAATGCATAAAAATTGTATCAATTTACTCACTAAAAAAAATTGTAATTAATTTTACTCCAAAATTGAAAATTATATGTATATGTAGGGTTGGTGGGTGGCTTCTATCCTACCCTCCAATCAGTAAAACATTATCAAAAATTAGTAATAATAAATCTCTAAAAATTGCAATTATTTTGCATTTATTTATATTTTACATCTTTTAATTAAAACCCTCACTTATGTTTTACTCATAAGAGGGTGGAATACAGACCACCCACCCACCCTAAATATACGCGATAACTTTAAATACAATGATTGATGATTTCTATGTTTACAAAACAATAAATATATAATAAAAAATAAAGCAGAATCTAAATTTAAGTTTAAATATAAATTACTAATCTCATTTAAGTTTGATTTAAATCCGTTTCACGTATCATATATATAATTTTTATTAATTTACACACTCAAAAATTTTACTTTGTCAATTTTCTTTTTCTATATTTTCTTTTAGTTCTCGAAAATAATAATAATAATAATAACAATAATAATAATAATAATAATAGTTATCAGCAATGTCTTTTATAAATTGTGATACTCTTTTTAGAAAAGATTACTTTACATTTACATTTACGAGAAATTTCTGCCATTTCTTAATTTATATTTTGCACCTATTTTTTGTCAGATTTCAGGTATTTTAACACATTTTGCTTTATATTATCCAAATTTCAGGAATGTATTTCTCAAATTGCAAGATTTTCTCAAATTTACACCAAATTTAATTAGGATTTATAGAATATTCCAGCAATTTATCTTTCTGATTTTTAGGACTTTCTTCTATTTTGTTGCTACTTTATTCACAGAAAGAAAATAAAATATAATACATGTAATGGATGAAATAAAATAAATTCTGATATTATTGGTTTTCTACTTAACGGCTATAGACAGGTGGTCTTTCAGCCCTCTATTTTTTATTTAACACCATTTCTTCAATGTTTCTAGTTTCAGGACTTTTTCAGTAATTTGTAAAGAACTTTATACATTTTTTGCTTTATATCATCTACATTTTTCAACAATGCAAAATTTTGCAACATTTTTTCTTTAATTTGATGAGAATTCATCACAAGTTTTTTACTATTTTTTTTAGATTTCTAGAACTGTTTTAAAGTGTTCTAAATTTTTTCTGTTATTTCTCAAGAATGTTATATATTTCTTGCTTTATGTCATCTCCATTTTTCAATTCAAGAATGCATTGTTTTTTCGGCAATTTTAGATATTAATATTTCTTTAATTCTATAAGAATTCTCTACTTTCAGAATTTTTTATGTTATTAATATTTTAAATATTTTCATGTTATTTGAAATATTTCTTCTAAATTCTAAATTTTACTTTTATTTTTAGAATTTTTTTCAGACTTTCTAAATTTTCAACAATCCTACACTAATTTTCCTCTATAGATCTCATAATTTTTTTTTTCTATTTTCTTGACTCACTTCTTTTAAATTGCAATAATTTTGTTAAATTGTTTAAATTTGTTTTATCAATTTTTCTGTAATATAAGAAATAAAGAATTTCCTAATGGTTTTATAATTTACATTTGTGTAATTTTTTAAATTTTCCAGAATGTCTCTTCTAAATATTTCCAATTCCTAGAATATATCCTTAACTTTTCTTTAGGATTTATAGAATTTTCGAGAAAATTTTGTTTCAATTATAACAGAAGTTATCAGTATTTTTAAAATTATCTTATTAAAATTTTTCGGAATCTTTTTTTAAATACTTTTTTATCAGAGATTTTTAATTTTTCCTCTAATTTTTGGTATTTTTTCCTGCATTTATCTACCGATTTTGTAAGAATGTTTTCTTATTTTGTAAAAATTGAAGCCCATGGCACGTTTTTGCGTGTATGACTATTTTGATGGTTTTGATTTCAGTGGATTGTTTTTATGTGTAGAATACGAGTATTTCTTTCAAATTTCTAGACCTCGTACAAAACATTCTTTTTTGAAAAAAATCTAATTTTTCTATTGAATTCTACATAATTTTTAAGGAATATTTCTTCTAAATTCTAAGAGATTTTTCCTTTTCCTTTTGTTTTTCCAAAATATTGTGGAATTTTTCTATGAATTTTTTTTAGAAATTCAACAATCTTCCATGATTGTTTTGAGGATTTCTAGAATTTTTAAGCATTCTTTTTCCTTGTTAGATAATTTATTACAATTTTCTCAATTCTCTTATGGGAATTTTGGAAACATTTTCAAAATACAATAAATTTCTAAAAATGTTTATTAGTAATACTTTAATTCTAGAAATTAAATTGAATTTTCATTTTCTGAATATTTCCAAAGACCTTTTTTAAATTGGAAGAAATTTCTTTCAGTAATACTTATCAAACAACTTTTTCTTCTGGACTTCATGATTTTTCGAAAACTATTTTTCTATTTTACAAAAAAATATAATCATTTTCGAATTATCTTATCAAAACTTGTGAAAAATTCTAGAATCCTCGATCGAAATTCTTTGGAAAGGAAGATGCAAAAAACTGAAAATATGGAGGAGAAATTCTAGAAGCCTCTAAGTAAGTTCTAGAAATTTAGAAGAAAATTTCCTAATAAATTGTAAAGTTAAACAAAATCTCGAGAGAACTTTCTGAATAATCTAGAACTCACGAATAAAATCTTTGCTAAAAAAATCTGGAAATATCTATTTATTTATTAGATAAGAAAACAAACACTGTACACTTCTAGAATTCATTAAAAAAGTTTTATAAATCTAAAATGAAATCTTGTGAAAAACTCTAGAAACTTCAATCTAAAAAAAGTACGGATCATTTGAAAAAATTATAGAAATTTAAAAGACAATTTTCTAATAAAAATAGTTGAGCAAAATCTTGTATAGAAACCATGAAGTAATTTCTGTAAATAAATATAAATAATGATTTTCTGAAAAATTTTGAAACTCTTGGATAAAATCTTTGCTAACCTTTTATCCTACTATGTACGAGTAACATCCAACAACTTCTTTAAAATGTTGTTCGGACTTTTTTTACCCCGCTGCGATGAATAGTCACGTCACAATAAAATCATGAGCATTACTTTCATAATAGACCCTGTATGTATGCTCTACTACCCACAATACATATACAATTTTAATTCCATCACTGATATTCTTTGAATTTACAAAAAGAAACGATAACAAATGTATAGGTGATACACCCTAAACTATAATACTTTCAAGCAATTTTTACTCATAATTTACTTTTTGTTATTTCAACTGTTTTAAGCAAATTTAAGAATTTTTTTTTTTTAATTTAATAATAACTATTTGCTGTTTTTCTTAACTTTGTTTCCAATTTGTTTTAATTTGTTTTTTCCAAAAAATTTTAATTTATATTTCTTAGTAATTTACTTTTATCTTTAAGTACATTTTAAACCGTTAAACTGTTGCTATATTTAAGTATTCAACTTTTTTATTTTCTTATCAAACGTTATTCTTTTAAATATTTATTATCATCTTTTAGTTAATTTTATTTTAGTTAGTTGATCACTCAAAAAATAATAAATTTAAAAATACGAAAACATTTCAAGGATTTTAATACATTTTATTACTCAAAATATGTTTCTTATTTAAGAAATTCTCACTGGTTCTTATTTATTCAAAGAATTTCAATTATTTTTAAGCAATTTTTACTGTTACTCTCTTTTTTTAGAAAGAATCTCAATTGTTTTTTTAAAATAAAGTTTTAACTGTTTTGAACAAATTTAAGGGTGTTTTTCATTAACTTTTACACAGTCATTTATACTAAAATACTAAATTTTGAGAGTATGATAGCTGGCACCCACCCACCCTACAAATACGATGAAAATTCAACAGTTAAAACGTTTGAAGTTGACTTTAAAAAATTACAATTTTACAAAAAAAAACGATTGAGATCTGCTAAAAAAGAGCAAGAGTAAAAATTACTTGATAATAATTAAAACTTTTAAAATAAAATTGAAGAGTTGAAAATTTCTTTAAAAAAAAGAATTGGGAAGAGGTTGAAAATTTGTCAAAGAATAGTTAATTTAATTAAAAACCTAAAGAATAAATATCTAAACAAAACATTTGAATTCTTTTAGGAAATACAGTTTAATGCTTGCTTAATAAAATTGAAATTTTGCTACGCCAAGAAAAACTTGGAACTTATAAATTGTGGGAGTTTTACAAAACAAAACACAATTGAAATTTTGCTTAAAAACTATTTTAAAACTTAAGGTTTAAAAATCATTAGAAACCTACAAAAATATTAAAAATTTATAATAAGAAAACAAAATTTCTAAAAAGTTTTTTTTAAAGTTTTTGAATGATAGTAGTTGATTTGATGTTTTTTTATATAGAATTTTAATTATAGAGCAAAATTGTCTTTTTTTTTAAGTTTACAATTTTTGTAAATGTCATTTTTTAAGTTAATTATCTATTCTATTTGACATTTCATCACTTCAATTTTCAAAAAATGTTTCTTTTAGAGAAATTTTTGACTGTATTTAATATTTTTCAAAAATTATCGATTATTTTCAAGCAATTTTTACTCTCTCTTTTTATTTAACATATTTTAATTTTTTTTTTTTGTAAAATTTCAATTATTTTAAGCAACTTTATAAATGTTTCGTTTTATTTTTTAGCAATTTTCAACGATTTTTTTAAATATGAATATTTTTGTCAACTATTTATTTATATATATTTTTATAGGCAATTTTTCTCTTTTTACTAAAACTTTATCTATTTTGAAGCAAATTTTGAATTGTTTCTGCTTCTTGTCAAATAAAATTACTTTCATTACTTTGAAATTCCAAACGAATATTTCTTATTTGAGAAATGTTTAACTGTTGAAATTTTACAAAGTAACCTTCTGAAAATATTCTTAGTTTCACTTATGAAACTACAGATGACAAATGACGAATGACAGTTGACAAATGTCAGATAACAGATGATAGTTGACAGTTGACAGATTATAAATGACAGATGACAAATGACAAATAAGAGATAACAAATTATGAATAATAAATTGAAATACTACAAATAATTCTAAAATATCCACTTATGAAATTACAGGTGACAGAAAACAGTTAACAAATGACAAACTGAAATTTTACAAAAGAAAATATTTTAAAGTTCACTTGCGAAATTATAGATGACAGTTGACGGATGATATTTGACAAATAACTAAAGATAAATCACAAAAAGTAAAAAAAAATCATGAAATCCATCTAAAAATCAGTTTACTGAAAAAATCATGTTTAAAATTTTAAAAACAGTTGAATAGATGTCAGTTGACATTTGCCAGATGATGGATGACAAATGACTAATGACAAAAAATCTTAATTCATTTTAAGATTCATTTGAGAAATTACAGGTGATAGATGACAGATGACAGGTGACAGATGACAGATGACAAATAACAGATGACAAATGACAGATGACAGTTGACAAATAACAAATGGCACATTAATAATGATAAGTAAATTACAGGTTACAGGTGACAGGTGACAGGTGACAGATGACAGTTGACAAATGACAAATATCACATTACAAATAATAAGTGACGCAATCAATTTGACAGATGCGTCAAGTAGCAAATGATAAACGGACGACATATGTATAACAGATGACGGATGACAGGTCACAAATGACAGATGATATATGACAAATAATGAACAACAAATTGAAACTTTACAAAGTAACCTTCTAAAAATAATCCAAGAGTCACTTATAAAATAACAGATGAGAAATGAGGGATGACAGTTGACAAATGTCAGATAACAGATGATAGTTGACAGTTGACAGATTATAAATGACAGATGACAAATGACAAATAAGAGATAACGAATTATGAATAATAAATTGAAATACTACAAATAATTCTAAAATATCCACTTATGAAATTACAGGTGACAGAAGACAGTTAACAAATGACAAACTGAAATTTTACAAAGGAAAATATTTTAAAGTTCACTTGTGAAATTATAGATGACAGTTGACGGATGATATTTGACAAATAACAAAAGATAAATCACAAAAAGTAAAAAAATTTGATGAAATCCATCTAAAAATCAAGGTTTACTGGAAAAATCATGTTTAAAATTTTAAAAACAGTTGAATAGATGACAGTTGACATTTGCCAGATGTTGGATGACAAATGACTAATGACAAAAAATCTTAATTCATTTTAAGATTCATTTGAGAAATTACAGGTGATAGATGACAGATGACAGGTGACAGGTGACAGGTGACAAATAACAGATGACAAATGACAGATGACAGTTGAAAAATAACAAATGGCACATTAATAATGATAAGTAAATTACAGGTGACAGGTGACAGGTGACAGATGACAGTTGACAAATAACAAAAGATAAATCAAAAACGTAATGAAATTAAAAAAAATAAAGTTGACTGAAAAAATCATTTTCAAATTGTTTAAAAACAGCTGAAGAGATGACAGTTTACTTACTTTCGTCAGATGATAGATGACAAATGACTAATGGTAAATTGAAATTTTACAAAAATACAACATCTAAAATCATTTTAAGATTCATTTGAGAAATTACAGGTGACAGACGACAGTTGACAGATAACAAATGCCAAATAACAAGTGACAAATGACAAATGGCACATTACAAATAATAAATGATAAGCGACGCAATAAATTTGACAGATGCGAAGTGACAAATGATAAACGGACGACATATGTATAATTATTAGAGTTAGTTAATGACAGATGATGAATGATATATAATAAATGACAAAGAAGAGAGAGAGTAAAGAGGTGAAAATGACAGATGACAAATTACAGGTAGCACATGACAATAATGATAAATATCATATAACACCTAAAAATGATAACTAATAAATGGCAAATAACAAATGACAATTGACAAACGATAAACAATAAGTGTCAAATGACAAATAGCGAAAGACAAATGACAATTGACAAATGATGAGAAACGAATTCAAATTGACAGATACGAAGTGACAAGTTACAGATGGCGAAAGACATATAATAAATGACTAATGCCAAAGAAGAGAGAATAGTTAGGAGAAAATGACAGATGACAAATTACAGACGACATAAAAAAATAATAATAAATAACATATAAGACACCTGAAAACCCATAGCTAACAAATGATTAATGACAATTGACAATTGAAAATTGACAAATACAGACATATAAGATACTTTTTTATGAAAACTTTAATTTTCTTATAGTTTGTGACAAATGATAAATACTAGTTGACTGACGAGAAAAAAATTACAAATTACATATATTAGATCACAAATGATACATGATAAATGACAGATGCTAGACGATAGATGTTCTTTTAGATATTTTCAAGAAACTTTTTTGTATCAAATTGAAAGTGTTTTGAGTAAATTTTAAAGTGTTTAATTTTTTTAGGAAGTAGTGAATAGTTTATCTTTCTTCATTTTCAAGTATTTTTTTTATTTTAATTATTTTATTTTTACAACTGTTTCCAATTCCAAACTTTTTTGTTGTCTTTTTTTGGAAAAATTTCTCTATTTCAAAATTCTTAATTTATATTTGTAGCAGTAGTAGTAATGTTTGGTTATCGACCACGTGGTGCTTCCACCGTATTATTTGTGAATCTTAATTAATTTTTAAGAAAAATTTTAACTGTTCAGATTTTACTTAATGAAATGTCATCAATTGTGTTCGCTTTAAATTACCATAATGTTTATTCTCCAAGAAATTTTCAACTGTGCCTTTAGTTTCTAGCAATTTTTACCTTTTTTATTTTTTCTATAGCAGTTCAAAACTGTTTTATGCAAATTTTAAGGTGCTTAATTTTTAAGAAAGTTTTGATTGATATTTACTAATTTTTCTGGTAATTTTCAATTATTTTATGCTGTTTAAACTATTGTTTATCACAACTGTTTTCGAACTTATTTGTTTTTTTCTTTTTGAAAAATTATGAAATATTTAATTTATATATTTTAGAAATGTATTTATTTTTTAATTTTAAGTAGATTTAAATCAATTTTAAACTGTCGTTTTCTTTCAAAATTCAATTTTTCTTATTTTCTTATAAATGGTAATTATTTAGGTTAAATATCGGTTGTATTTTACTTTCATCACTTTCAATTTCCAAAAATTGTTTCTAAACTCTAAATTTTTGCAAGAAGAGTATATTTTTGTTAATTTTTGAAAACATCTTCAACTGCTTTTTATTAACATAAATTTAATTTTTATGTTTTCGGAAAAAAAACCAATTGTAATTTCTGTTTGTTTTTTTTTTTGTTATAAAATTGCAAATATTTTCAAGCTATTTACTGTTTTTTATAACATATAGAAACTGTTCAAGTTTTACTTATTTAAGCATCCTGAAATTATTTAAATTCCTAAAGTTTGTTATACTGATATTACTTATGAAGTAATTTAAAGTATTGTTTAATAAATGGGAATATTCAACATCATCGGGGTTTGACTGGAAGAACATTCTGAAGAATGAAGTCCACCTGTAATTCCTCTGCTCAAAATTTGCTGTATTTTTTATGTATGTGTATTTTAAAGTGTTTTGTTAACAGGTAATCCAAAGCATCCTAATAAATAATAAATAAATAAATATCACTTCAGGGAAGATCAACGTAGAAAAAATAAATATATTTCTTACAATTTAATGTTTACCATTGTTTTCAAATGTAAGATGATTTATATTTCATCCTACATTGTAATAATCGTCGGTGGTTAGTCTACTCAATTATTGAAATCAGTACAACGTTTAGCCAATAGATGTCACTCTAAAGTTGTCTCTATCTTCAACGGAGAACTGATATTTTATAATCTACATACCAACATTCTCTAACGAGGCCTAAAATAGTAATAACCGGTGTGTAACTCTTGTTGTCAAGGAAACAATAATATTTATATTACTTACCTTATTTTATAGATGATTAAATTGGTTATAAGGGAAAGATTAAAAAGCCGGAATAAATTTTTATACATCAGTCAACTTTATTTTCAATAAAATTAATTTTTATAAACTTTTTATCATTAAATATACAGAGATCCCTGAAGAGATTTAATATATATTTATATATATATAATATTATTATGTACAAGGTATTTATATATATTTATACAAATAAATGGTCCTATAGTTTACAATATGTGTGTGTGTTGTGTGTGGGTGTAGTAATGCATGTAACGATCAATGTGTGAAAAAAAATATAGTATAAAAACAGCCAAGAAAATGATCGTAAAAAAGTAATATATCGAAATTTAATGTTTCAACACAAAATCACAGTCAGTAGGTAAAAATATTTTTTTGTTGTTAAAATTAAAATTATCCTATTAAGATGATCAAAATTAATTTTCTCTATTTTTTTTATTTTGTTTTGGTTAAAAAATAGTAGGAAGAAAATTGTTAAATATTTTGATGATCTTTAGGTTGTGTGAAATTGTGTTGAAATTTGAACACATTGAAAATAAAGCACGTTTTCCACGTAAGCATACGAATAGTATTGTAGTCTTTTTCTTTCATTCATGAAACCGATTGCACGAAGGGTTCTCTCCTCTTCTTAATTGTATTAATTAGTTGTCCGTATAAATAAAAGCGCAAATATAAACAAAATATACACGAGAATTATCACTTGTTGAAAGGTTTTGGGGGTGTTGGGGGTTGTTTTTAAAGTCTTAGTACGCCGTGGCCGCGCCGCCGTGGTGCAGGTGGCCGAAGGGGCTGAGGCCGCCGAGGGGGTCGGGGGTGGGCGGCGTCGGCTGGCAGGACATGTACCACTCGCTGATGGCCGTCGCCCCAGGTACTTGTACGTGGTTGACTTGCGGACTCGCCGCCACGGAGATGCTGCCCGCTGATGAGGAGTTCGACTCTTCGCCGTCGCTGTCGTAGTGCTGCGGCGAACGGCCCGAACAGCCGTGGACCTTCATGTGCTTCCTGAGGGACGACGGGTGGGTGTAGGACTTGTCGCAGCCGGCCACCCTGCAGTTGTACGGTTTGTCCGACGTGTGGACGTGCGAGTGCTTTTTCCTGTCTGAAGAATTGGCGAACCGTCGATCGCAACCCTCGTACTCGCACTTGAACGGCTTTTCGCCTGAAACAAACAAAAGAAAAAAAAGAATTAATAATGATTCACACGATTAATTATCGAAAAATAAAATAAAAGTTGAGAAACGAACCCCGTCTTGTTGCAATGAAAAAAATTTGACTATCCATCGTGTTATTTTTGTGCTAAAAGTATATATACTTTTAAAATTCATACATATTTATATCATATAAGGGTAGTAATAATTTATAATAAACTTTTTTGTATCTTAATATTAAGCGGAATAAATTTTACGCAGCGGCGCTAAATAAAAGTTTCCAGTAGAAAAAAAAAAATCGAGAAGAAAAAAAATCCTCTATCGTTCATTCCTTTCTTTTATTTTCGAAAGGGATGTGTCCGAGACCTTACCGTTTTTATGTCCAGGGTTTTACCTGACGTGCCGTCACTCAGTTTTACATGTGTTCAACTCGGATAACGCACGCTTGACTGATCGCCTGTATTACGGTTTTATAGCGTGTTCTCTAACATCCAACAAGACGAATACGAAACGCTGAATATATTTTAAACACACGCACACACACACACACACATACACTGAGGGAAATTTTAATATATAAAAACAGTCGAACAGTGCATTAATTTAAGGTTATGTTAAAGTGAGGTTATGTGTGTTAATTATAAGTATAATTAACATACATAACCTCACTTTAATATAACCTTATCTTATCTAATAACTAATAATAATAATTATTAGTTATTAGATAATCCATAATCGGACTTTGAATACAAAACGTGACTTTACGTTATAAAACAAGTTTCGTAATTAATTTTTAAACAACGCTTTGCGGAAAAAAGTTTTCTTTATTGTAAAAGCACGATTTTGATTTGTTGCGATTTAGTGTCGTCCTTTTCACTAACATAACCTCAACTGTTAACATGATTGACAGTCAATAAAAAGTTCAATTCTGTCAGAATCAGTAATTTGCGAATATTTTATATCCATTTTCAAAACATTGTCCAGATTACAAGGCTACCAATAAACAAATCATTCATTGAAGGACATTTAATGGAACGCAACCTTATTGAAATATTATGGAACACAAACTACTTCTCATATTTTCATAAAAGTCGACTTTACATTAATATAAAATATACAAATTTTTAGCAGATCTAATTATAATTTAAAAAATATGTCATTAATAATGTAAATACTTTAGGTTACATTACAACTTTGTCAAAAGATATTGAGGTTATATTAAGATTAAGATTGAGGTTATGTTGCAATAATTTTGTTTTTCGTTAATACGATTGATTGATTGAGGTTAAGTTCTGGTGGTTTTTAACTTTATTTATACAAATATGTCGCTGTTTGAACTGAATGATGGTGTTTTAAGGTGATTACGCTTATCGTCATGATTGTAGCCTGTGTATACGCGTAAACGTGTTCGACCCTGTTACGGAAATAAATCTGTTTACGGCGTCCAGAGCCGAGTTTGGGGGAGAGTGGATCAACGAAAGTCAAATAGCCGTACATCATGCTCAGTCTGGTTTCGGTTTGGATGCATCGGATGCATCAGTCACGAGACGCGAAAATAGCTACTCTGTCCACTAATACAATTGTTTTTTTTTTTAATAAAACCACGCACGATTGAATTTAATTTAAAGTAAAAACAATAATACTCCTATCGAGCATTATATTAGCAATTTTAGGTGATGCTTATAGTATTTTTTTAATAAGTAAAAAAATAGGTTTGAGGTTATGTTTACTTTGCCCCAAATCAAAGTAGTCTATGGAATAAAAAAATGTCTTAATTCAAACTTTGTAAATCATCATTTTTGATTCACATTATTATTGATCCTGTAACATGGATAACACTAACAATATTCAAACTTTTTATATTTAAACAAAAAATTCTTGAATATGTTGTATTGATTGAAGGTTATGGACTTGTGATTAAAAGGTAGTTAAATGTAACCCACCCACCCTACATGTTTATTCTATCTTATCTTTATAAATTGGTTGATGGTTGGCTAAAATTAATAATAAAAGTGTTATAATTTAACAAACAAAACAAAAAGCACAGGGTTTTGGTTAAAATTACGAATATTGTACCGTCGGGTATATTTTACGAGTGAAGGATGTAATAGTGAACACCCACCCTATTTTTTTTTAATTTTCATCGTCCACAAGTATACATTTTTTCATTATTCTCTGTATTTTTTGTTTTGTTTTCAAGTAATAAAAATACTATTGGTGTTTGTGTTTCACAATTACAAAAAAACAGTGTTTTAGCTTAAATATCAATGTATATGTAGGGTGGGTGGGTGGCCACTATCCCACCCTCCAATTAGTAAAATATAAACACGAGATCTGATGAAAAAAATTGTTTCACAAAAAAACATTTTAATAATGAATAGAGGTTTAGTGTATTTAAATTTATTCAGTAAAACCCTTGCGTATGTTTACAGATTGGAGGGTGTGATAGTGGCCACCCACCCACCCTACATATACTTTGAAATTTTTAATCACTAACCCTCTGCACGTATGGATTTTCCGTAATTCTCAGAATTTTGTTTTTGTTTTGTTTTGAAGAAACAATAATACCATTGGTCTTAGTGTTTTGCAATTACCAAAAATAGTGTTTTAGTTTAAATATCAATGTATATGTAGGGTGGGTGGGTGGCCACTATCCCATCCTGTAATTAGTAAAACATAATCACGGGTTTTGAAGAAAGAAAGTGTTTCACAAAAAAACATTTTCATTATGAATAGAGCTTTAGTGTATTTAAATTTATTCAATAAAACCCTTGCGTATGTTTACAGATTGGAGGTTGTGATAGTGGCCACCCACCCACCCTACATATACATTGAAATTTTAATCACTAACCCTCTGCACGTATGGATTTTCCATAATTCTCAGAATTTTGTTTTTTTGTTTTGAAGAAACAATAATACCATTGTTGTTTGTGTTTTGCAATTACCAAAAACAGTGTTTTTTAAATATCAATGTATATGTAGGTTGGGTGGGAGGCCACTATCCCACCCTCCAATTAGTAAAATATAAACACGAGTTCTGATGAAAAAAATTGTTTCACAAAAAAAAATTTTAATAATGAATAGAGGTTTAATGTATTTAAATTTATTCAGTAAAACCCTTGCGTATGTTTTACAGATTGAGGGGTGTGATAGGTGCCACCCACCCACCCTACATATATTTGGAAATTTTTAATCACTAACCCTCTGCATGTATACACTTTCCATCATTCTCTGTATTTTGTTTTTTTTTTTTGAATAAACAATACCATTGGTCTTAGTGTTTTTCAATTACCAAAAACAGTGTTTTAGCTTAAATATCAATATATATGTAGGGTGGGTGGGTGGCCACTATCCCACCTTGCAATTAGTAAAACATAAACACGGGTTTTGATGAAAGAAATTGTTTCACAAAAAAAATAATTCATAATGAATAAAGGTTTAGTGTACTTAAATTTATTCAGTAAAACCCTTTCGTATGTTTAAAGATTGGAGGGTGTGATAGAGGCCACCCACCCACCCTACATATATTTTGAAATTTTAATCACTAACCCTCTACACGTATGGATTTTCCATAATTCTCTGAATTTTAGTTTTTGTTTTGAAGAAACAATTATAACATTGGTGCTAATGTTTTCCCATTACAAAAAACAGTGTTTTAGCATAAATATCAATGTATATGTAGGGTGGGTGGGTGCCCACTATCCCACCCTCCAATTAGTAAAATATAAACACGAGTTCTGATGAAAAAAATTTTTCACATAAAACAATTTCATAATGAATAAAGGTTTGGAGTCTTTAAATTTATTCAGTAAAACCCTTGCGTATGTTTTACAGATTGAGGGGTGTGATAGTGGCCACCCACCCACCCTACATATATTTGGAAATTTTTAATCACTAACCCTCTGCATGTATACACTTTCCATCATTCTCTGTATTTTGTTTTTTTTTAATAAACAATAATACCATTGGTGTTTGTGTTTCACAATTACAAAAAACAGTGTTTTAGCTTAAATAAATATATATATATATATACCCTTCAATTAGTAAAACATAAACACCGATTTTGAAGGAAGAAATTGTTTAAAAAAAAATTATTTTCATAATAAATAAGGCTATACTATTTCTACATTTATTCAGTAAAACCTTTGCGTATATTTAAAGGTTGGTGGGTGTGATAGTGGCCACCCACCCACCCTACATATATTTTGAAATTTTTAATCACTAATCAACGTATGGATTTTACATAATTCTCTAAATTTTAGTTTTTGTTTTGAAGAAACAATAATATCATTGGTGTTAGTGTTTTGCAATTACAAAAAACAGTGCTTGGGCTAAAATATCAACGTATATGTAGGGTGGGTGGGTGGCCACTATCCCATCCTCGAATTAGTAAAACATTAACATGAGTTATAAAGAAAGAAATTGTTTCACAAAAAAAACATGTTCATTATGAATAGAGGTTTAGTGTACTTAAATTTATTTAGTAAAACCCTTGCGTATGTTTAAAGATTGGAGGGTGTGATAGAGGCCACCCACCCACCCTACATATATTTTGAAATTTTTAATCACCAACCCTCTGCACGTGTGGATTTTCTATAATTCTCTGTATTTTTGTTTTTGTTTTGAAGAAACAATAATACCATTGGTGTTAATGTTTTACAATTACAAAAAACATTGTTTTAGGTTAAGTATCTATGTATATGTAGGGTGGGTAGGTGGCCACTATCCCACCCTCCAATTAGTAAAACGTAAACACGGGTTTTTAAGGAAGAAATTGTTTCACAAAAAAAACATTTTCATAATGAATAGAGGTTTAGTGTATTTAAATTTATTCAATAAAACCCTTGCGTATGTTTACAGATTGGAGGGTGTGGTAGTGGCCACCCACCCACCCTACATCTATTTGGAAATTTTTAATCACTAACCCTCTACATGTATACATTTTCCATCATTTTTGTATTTTGTTTTTTCTTTGAAGAAACAATAATACCATTGATGTTAATGTTTTACGATTACAAAAAACAGTGTTTTAGCTTAAATATCAATGTATATGTAGGGTGGGTAGGTGACCACTATTCCACCCTCAAATTAGTAAAACATAAACACGAGTTTTGGTGAAAGTAATTGTTTCACAAAAGACATTTTCATGAAGAATAGTTTTCATGTTGTTAAATTTATTCAGTAAAACTCTTGCGTATGTTTTACAGATTGGAGGGTGTGATAGTGGACACCCACCCACCCTACATATATTTTTTAATGTTTAGCCACACTCTGAGCATATATACATTATTACATCATCCTCTCCGAGTCTTTTTATTTTCAAAAAAGGATTCTATTGTTGTTAATATTTGAGAATTACTTAAAACAGTGTTGTAGCTAAAATTTTAATATATATGTAGGGCGGGTGGGTGGCCACTATCCCAACCTCCAACTTTTGAAACATAAACAAGGGTTTTGAAGAAAGAAACTGTATCATTAAATACATTAACATAATAAATAAAATTATACAGTTTTCAAATTCAA
This sequence comes from Ontholestes murinus, assembly GCA_963969525.1. NCBI lineage: Eukaryota > Metazoa > Arthropoda > Insecta > Coleoptera > Staphylinidae > Ontholestes > Ontholestes murinus. The sequence continues at coordinate 65,753,873 of OZ018393.1, read as the reverse complement.
TGCATAAAATCCGAGTGTACGTATACAGATTGGAGGGTGTAACAGTGGCCACCCACCCACCCTACATATGTTTTTAAATTTTCTATCAATCGCCGTCCCCGCGTATACATGTTTACACCATTCTCTGTAAATCTTTTTGTTTTCGATATATAAAAATACTATTGATGTAAGTGTTTTACAATTACAATAAACAGTGTTTATATTAAATATCAATGTATATGTAGGGTGGGTGGGTGGCCACTATCCCACCCTACAATTAATAAAACATTAACATGGGTTTTAAAGAAAGAAATTGTTTATCAAAAAAACATTTTCATAATGAATAGAGGTTTAGTGTATTTAAATTTATTCACTAAAATCCTTGTTTAAAGATTGGAGGGTGTGATAGTGGCCACCCACCCACCCTACACATACATTTAAACCTTAATTTCTGATTGCCGTTAAGTTTGCACTTAAATTAATAAGGATAAAAGTGTTAGGGTGTTTAATAAAATGGAAAATATTTGAGTTTGGATTAAGAAAAAAAATAATATGTTGAAAAGTATGCACACCATTAATAATCATTTTATGAAATTAAATACTATAGAAATATATCGACCCAGAATCTGAATTTACAGTCTATGACTGAATCTTATTAATCATTTATTAATTTTAAATATTGAGACAAGCTAGACACTTTCAATTAGTTTTATTTAAATATTATAATAATATTTTGTACACCAATTATTATAATTGTTATTGTTATTTTTTTTATTTTCTATTTTCAATTGGCAGCGGTGAATGCTTGCGGAAAAAAATATATATTTATAATATAATGATATAAGGTCCATCAATTTAACGTGTGCCCGGATCACAATGGCCTCATTATTCCCATACGTCTTCCATTATACCAACGTCCCGATAGTCATTTGTCATGATATTATAATAGGGGGGCATCTCTCGCTCTACACTCTCCTTACTCGAAGGGCCTTTTTTTCCCGGTCTCTGTGAACAGAAATTCTCGAATTTGCGCGCATTTCTGCATTTCCTCCACTCGCAATCGACATGATCGATCACCCATGAATGAAAAAAAGTTTATTATTTGCTGAAAATTGCCGAGCAAATAGGGATGATGATAGAGATTATCACTACGGAAGGCTGTGACAATAGTTGGGCGAATAATGTCATATAGTATTTTGAAGGTGTTTACAATTTTTGATAGATTGAGATCTAAAAAAATAGTGAATGAAAATAAAAGTAATAATGAGAAAAACTATATACACAAATAACACGGCGGAAGGACCACATGGTCGATAGCCAAACACTACTACTACTACTAATTTCTTTAAGCGTAAAAACTTCCAACTAACAGTTAAAACAACTACTCCTCGTACTAAAGTGAATATTTGTATTTTGTATGCAAATCTATACGTTTAACATATTTTTTGGCTTATTATTACATCCGAAGAAATATCTAAAAATTAATGCATTAATATCACTTTTTTGTAGAGTGTTGTACCATTTATCTTAGATAAATATATCATTAAGGTGACATCTATTGTCTAAATAACTTCAGTAATAGATTAAATCTATAAGTCGATTAAACTTTTTTTTTTAGGGTTGGAATCGCGGATTTCTACGTGTGTGGATGTAAGGCGAAACGTGTAGTAGAGGAAGATATTTGGTGAGGTTGCGTCGGCAGCGGAGCGGACTGACCTCTAACCCCCGACCTCGGCCATCGTCTGCCGTATATTGTTATATGAGAGAATCTCTGATACAACTCCGATACTAAATACAATGCCTCTATTCCTGGAAAAAGGCGAGTGGATTGAAATTATGCGGGAGACCCTTGTCGAATGGGTGAATTCAAAATGAGAAATAGAAAAAAAAATGTTGTGGTATCTATATTATACACTGACAAACTGCAAACTTATAAATTATTAGAAATAAGGGCTATTAAATATGAATAAAGTTGATTGCGTGGTATTGAGTAAATAGAGAAAAAACCCTGTGTAATTTAATTTAAACCTTCATCAGTAAAAATTATTATTAAATCAATTTTTTGGCTGTTTCTTTCCTCGATTCTTAGGCATTGTGTGGATATTCAATAAATTCTGACAGTTCAAGGCCCGTCCGAAAATTTACGACCACTCGTCCGATTCGACGCGCAGTGTCCTAATTGCGTCCATAAACTGATTTTACCTGAAGAATCGCCAGGGACCATTGTCCACCGCGACGGTTATGCAAACTCCATTGCCGTCAACAAAGCCCATAAATTCCAACAGGAGTTAAGGGCCCCTCGTATAAAAGCGAGAAGAAAAAGAGTCCATTGCGGTAGTTAAAATCAAATATAATTCAATTCAGGACGATGGCCGTTTATACAGTATATTTTCGTAAACTTTGTCCACTGTTGTACAGGTATGATTTTAGTTTAAGAATTTAAACATCATTAATTTTTTGTGATTTATGAATAAATCAATTTTTTTTCTGAAATAATTAATAAGCAAGAATTTTACCGATATCAACTATTATCTTGCAATTGTCAGATTTATTTTGACATCTAGCATTAGCTGACACCTGTCAACTGTCATTATTTGTTAGGTTATAACCTTAATGGCATTTGAAGAACGGTGTTTTCTTGAATAATAGATATCTCATTTATCACTTGGTGAAACACTTTGAACTGATGAAGGTTTAAATTAAATTGCACTTGGTTTGTTTGTTGGAATATACTCTTTTATATTTTCTCTCTATATCTTGATTAAAACATTTGAAACCTTTCTTCACTAAGTAAGTGTTTTAATCGAGTTAATATCATCTTCACGTAACTCACTCAATTCAAATATTCTCTCAATCTCTCAAAATCTCAAACTTGATTTGACAGCAAGTCGAACTAAAAGAAAACATTTTACAGATTAATTAATCTGTCAGCTGTCATCTGTCAATTATTTGACATCTATCATCAGTTATCAACTCTCATCTGTCACCTGTCAATTGCCATCTGTTATTCGTCAGGTATCTATTGAGTGGTATTTGTTATCAGATTTGTGTGAAGTGAATATAAATAAAATATCATCTATTCTAAGGTTGTTACTTGATGAAACTTCATTTTCACATTTCTTTAAAATAAAACACTATTCGTTTGAGCTTCATTCTTTTTTTAGGTTATGTCGTTATGTTTGTGCAATTATAGTAGTATCTATAATAAGTGTAAAACTCAAACAATCAGTGTTTTATTTAAAATAAAATTGTCATGTGTTACCAGATATGCAAAAATATAAAAGTGTACAGATTGTATACTTGTTTTTTTATGTCTTCTTCTCTGTAGGTATTACAAACAAATGTTTTAGAATTAAACCAAAAAAACATGACTTTAATTTTGATTGTATAAATAATTTTCATAGATATATAATGTCTGTCAGTTGTTGAATATCTGACATCTTTAATCAGCTGTCAACTGTTATGTCACTTATCAGTTGCCATCTGTCATTCGTCAGGTCTTATACTTTTGTATATTTAAAATTTTAATTTTCTTTTAATTGTTTAGCTATTACTTAGAATTTATCATGTTGTCTGTCATTTGTCAAAACTTGTCTGTTGTTACCTGACAGATGTCTGAAAGATGTTATAAAACAATTGAATAATTCAAGACTGAATTTAGAACCTCATTTAGAAAATTTGAGAATAAAAATTTAAAACAAAATGTATTTTACTTCACTATTCACTTTAATGTCAGTTTCATAATATTAAGTAATAATTGTATACATTCAATTTTTTCATATATTAGCTGCCATCTATTATCTTTTATCTATCGTCATTTGTTAATAGTTCTGTTATCCATCAGCTATTATATGTATGATATCAATCGTTATCTGTTGCCTGTCATCTGTTACCCATCGTCGTCTATAAGTAGTTATTTAGTATATGTTAGCTGTGGGCTTTCATCTATCATCTATTATTTATCAAAATCTGTTAGCTATCATTTGTTAGTTGATGTCTGTCAACTAACATCATCATATGTTAACTGATTTTAATTATCTGATATCTGTTATCACCTGTCATATATTATATTCTCTTTTCATCTGTTACCCGTTATCTATCACCAGCTGTTATCTGTTATCTATTGTCTTCTTTTAGCTGTCATCTGTATCTATCGTCTTCTTCTATATGTCGCCAATTGTTAGCTGTCATTTATTACCTGATATTTGTCATAAACTGTCAGCTGTCATCTATCAGCGTCATAGATCTGACTGACTTGTATCATCTAATATCTGTCGACTATCATCTGGTATTTATCATCATCAGTTAGTTGTTTTCTTATCTACCATCAACTGTCAGCTGTTATTTATAGTTATCTGTCTCAACTGGTTTATTTATTCTGTATAAACTATCGCTATCAGTTAGCCGTCAGCAATTGTTGGCTCTCCTCTATCATCTTCATCATCTGTTATTATTTGCCAGTTATAATAAGGTAACTATTATCTGCAATCTGTTATCAGATATCAGTCACCAGCTGTTATCTGTTATCTTTCGACATCTTCAATTTAATAGATGACAGATATGATCTAGTATCTATCGTCTTGTGTTAGCTGCCATCTGTTATAGGTCGTTAACTGTAAAGCTATAATTTATCACCTGATATCTGTCATAAACTGTCAGCTGTCTACTATCATCTTCATAGCTTAACTCGTTTGCATCATCTGACAAATGTCGACTATTATCTGATATTTACCATCATCAGTTAACTGTTATCTTATGTCTGTCATTAACTGTCAGCTATTATTAATAGTCATCTGTCATCTATCAACTGGTTTACTTATTCCGTATATGGTAAGCTGACGCTATCTATTAGCTGTCATTTGTGAGCTCTCAGCAATTTTTGGCTGTCATTATCTATCATCATTTACCAGCTGTCAACTATAACAAGGTAACAATTAGCTGCCATATGTTATCAGATTTCTTTCACCTGCTGTTATCTGTTATCTTTCGCCATCTACAATCTGATAGATGACAGATATGATCTAGTATCTATTGTTATATATGTTAACTGCCATCTGTTATATGTCGTCAACTGTTAGCTATAATGTATCCCTTTTTATTTGGCTAATAATTTGATGAATCGTCATCAAGAAAGTCTTCTTGGATTGTTGATACCAGAAGAATAAAGGGTGTGCATGAAAGAACACATATTTTGTGAATTCAAGCCTTTCCAAATACGATCAATTATTAGAATCTTTTGTAGTATGTTGGATAAATAAATACCTAATACCTATTGCTTGATATCTGCCATAAACTGTCAGTTGTCATTTATCACCGTCATATATTAACTGGCCTTTATCGTCTTACTACCATCTGGTATTTATCATCATCAGTTAGCTGTTTTGTTATAACTGTCAGCTGTTATTTATAGTTATCTGTCATCTATCAACTGGTTTACTTAATCGGTATAAGCTATCGCTATCTGTTAGCTGTCATTTGTGAGCTGTCAGCAATTGTTAGCTGTCCTCTATCATCGTCATAATCTGTCATCATTTACCAGCTGTGTCAGCTATAACAAGGTAACGATTAGCTGTCATCTGTTATCTGATAACTCTCACCAGCTGTTATCTGTTATCTTTCGCTATCTTCAATTTGATGGATTACAGATATGATCTAGTATCTATTGCCATCAACTGTTAGCTATCATTTGTTACCTGACTTCTGTCATAAACTGTCAGCTGTCAGCTATTACCGTCATAGATTAATTGATACGACTTCATCATCTGGTATTTATTATCATCAGTTAAATGTTATCTTATACCTGTCATTAACTGTTAACTATTATTTATCGTCATTTGTCACCTAACAGCTGGCTTACTTAGAAGTTATTAATCATATATTAGCTATCGCCTCTCCTAGCTATCATTTGTGAGCTTTCAGAAATTGTAAGCTGCCCTCTATCATCGTCATCATCTGTCATCATTTACCAGTTGTCAACTATAATAAGGTAACTGTTAGCTGTATCTATTGCCATCTGTTAGCTGATATCTGTTAACTTATTACCTGATAACTGTCATGAATTGTCAGCTATCATCTATTACCGTCATATATTAAATGACTTGTATCATCTGATATCTGTTGACTATCATCTAATTTTTATTAGCTATTATTTTATATGTGTCATTAACTGTCAGCTATTATTTAAAGTTATCTGTCATCTATCAATTGGTTTATTTATTCTGTATAAGCTATCGCCTCTGTTAGCTGTCTGTAATTGTTGGTTGAACTGTATCATCATCAGCTTCTGTCATCTTTGCCAGCTGTCAGCTATAACAAGGTAACTATTAGCTGCCATTTATTGACTGATATTTGTCATCTATCACAGTCATAGATTGACTTGTATCATCTGATATCTGTCGACTATCATCTGGTACTTAGCTGTGATCTAATATCTATCATCTATCAGCTGGTTTAGTTAGAAATCATCTGTCCTGTATTGGCTATGTTATCTATTAGCTTTAATTTACGAGCTGATATCTGTCAAAAATTGTTAGCTGCCCTCTATCATCCTCATCTGATATTAGTCATCAAAGGTTAGATGTAAACTACAACATGGTAACTCTTAGCTGTTATCTCTTAGAAAATATCTTTCATTAGCTGTCATCGCTTATCTGTTATCTATTATCATCTACAATCTGATAGATGACAGCTGACAATAAATCAAATATTGTCATCTATCATCTGATATCTATCGATATCTGTTAGCTACCACATGATATCTGTCGTTAGATGTCAGTTACCATCTATTATTTGTTATATATCTTATCTGTGAACTGTTATCTATCATTAATTGTGAGCTATAATATATTATCATGCGTAAACTGAAATATCACAAAGGACTACAAGTGACAGATATTAACGTCTATTGTCAGATGTTATCTACTATCTATCATCTACTATTAACTGTCAACTGTGGCCAACCAGATTGCAGATGATGATAGATGATAGCTGACAGTTAATGACACCTATCATCTATAATAAAATAACACATGACCATTAACATCTGTTATCTATTGTCATCTGCAGTCTGATAGATGACAGCTGACAATAAGTCAAATATTGTCGTCAGTTACAAGTTGTCATCTATCATCTGATATCTATCGATATCTTTTAGCTGCTATATGTTACCTGATATCTATCATTAGATGTCAGTTACTAATTATCACTTTTGAGCTGAGATATATCATTAATTGTCAGCTATCATATATCATCATCCCCAAACTAAAATATTACAGATGACTACAAGTGCAGATATTAATGTCTACTGTCAGCTGATATCTAATATCTATCATCGTCTATTAACTGTTAACTGTCAACTACGATCAACCACATTGCAGATGATGATGATAGATGACAGTTAATGACAGTTAATGACAGCTATCATCTAACATAAGATAACACATGACCATTACCAGATGATGACAGATACAGATAGATGACAGCTAACAAATGATAATAGATATCATTGTAAACTTTCATTCTCCTGAAGAAGCAATAAATTTGGGAACATTTGTAGTGAAAATAAACACACATTTTGAAAATCTAAGTTATTTACAACTTTAATATACAAATCATTGAAGTTAGATAATAGAGGGCGTTGATGACAGAAGTCAGTAATCATCTATCATCTGATTTTTGAAGTATTGGATAAGAATTTAATTTATTAAGAATACGATAACATAATTAGGATTATGAATAAATTAAATATATTTTAAATTAATAGAATCTCAAGTTACAAAAAGTTTAAAGCAAATCAAGGTCAAATGTTGAAGGTGGTTTTACAATTTTAGGGTAATTGATTCCATAAAGAGAATGGTTGCGACCGTTACTACGTGGTAATCCATACTTACAGTGAATTGAAAAATTCGCTACGTTTTAATCACGAATAATTTCTGGTTAAAACATAGTGAATTTTTCAATTCTGTGTAAATTTATTTCATGATTATATTTGATAATAAAGAATTCGTAAAAATAAATAAACCTAACATCTGGCAACAATAATCAATATTATTAGCTCTCATCTGATATCTATTATCAACCATAAGTTGTCAAATATGATCTGACATCTATCATCAGCTGGAGTATTCGAGGAAATATTTTAGTAGTATTTATGTCTCTATCTTTCTTTCTCTATCTCTCTTGCTCCATCTATCTCTGGCACGAATTAAAAAATTAAAACTCTCATCTGACATATGTTATTAACCGTCAGATTCAACTGTCATTTGACATTTATCATCAACTGGAGTATTTGAGGAAATATTTTAGTAATATCGTCTCTCTTTATCTCTATATTTCTATATTTCTCTCTCCATCTGTCTATCTCCATCTATCGCCGGAATGAATTTAAAAATCCTCTGACAACTGTCATTAACCGTCAGATGTCAATTATTATCTGACATTTATCATCAGCTGGAGTATTTGGGGAAATATTTTAGTAGTATTTTCGTCTTTTTCTCTCTCTATCTTGCTCTCGCTCTTTCTCTTTATCCATCTATATCTGGCACGAATTTAAAAATAAAAAAAAATTATCATTGAATATAGAATCCTAATAAGACGATAAAAATGTAAAAACAAAAGAAACAGTAATTTTACAGATATATAAAATTGTCATCAGTTAGCTGTCTTCACTTATCTATTTTTTTGACAGCTGTCAGATAACATCTGTTATTCGAGATTCGGAAAGAAATCATCATTAAATTTTGAATAGAAAAATTTTGTAACAAAAAAGTCATAATCAACTGTTATTACTACCATCTATCACTGATGGTCTTCTAGCTATAAAATGTCATCTATTATCAGCTGTCAGATAACATCTATTATTTGACATCTATCATAAGATTAAGTATATGAAAATAATTTTTATTTATCCGTCACGCTAATTCTAAAATTATAACGATTCAGGAAGAAATCATCATTAAAAATTGAACTTGAATCGATAAGACGATTAAAACGTGTGAAAATATTAATGCCATCTATCATCAACTGTCATCTACCATCAGTTTTTAAAGTGGTTGTGTTTTATATATGAGCTACTATTTGTCAGCTGTCATCTATCATCATCTCTCAGATGTTTATTGTTATTTGACATCTAGCATCAGATGTCAGATAACATCTGTTATTACACATCTAATTAAAAATTAAACCTAAATCGATAAAATGATTAGAAAAGGTTAAATTAAAAATATCATCTGTCATACATCAATTGTCAACTACCATCAGTTTACAGCTGTCATCTTTCATATGTCAGCTGTCATCTATTATCTGACATCAATCATCAGCTGACAGATGTCAACTATTATCCGACCTTTATGATTATCATTTGAAGAAATATTTTCTTGTGGTGAGAAATCTCTTCGAAACAAAAATGGAAACATAATTTAATTGATTAGGCATTAAGAAAATATGGAAACTAAAAATTTGCACAGATATATAAATTTGTCATCTGGATGATTATTCATCATTAATTTTTCCATTCTCAATATTTTATTAAATTTGATGTATTAAGTTAATTTTTTGGGTTAAAATATTCCGTAGATTTTTGTAAATATTGGTCAGAAATATGGTTTCGTTTTTGATATTTCAGGAACAAAAGATTCATAATCATTGAAGGGATTAATAAAAATCCTACAAGCTTTGCTTGTTAAAAAAAAATATTACGGTTTGAGTGAAGTTCTTTGCGAAACAAGTAAAGTCTTTTTAGAATGTAAAAAAAATAAATCTTGATGACAAATAACTTTTTCTACTACTTCTTTACAATAATCTAAGTTGGTATTACATTTCCGTTATTTCATTCTTACAACATTTCTGCAATGTAGTTCTTTTATTTCTAAAATTTTTTTTTTGCAGAACTACAAGGAATCATTATAGAAAATTTAAGGAGTACGTAATACTCTTCAAAACTCTATTGTAATTATCAGACAAGACAAAATGTCGTACCCATCACCAATTTCTCTATTCAATTCCCATTATTCGGCGTAACAGATTATTGATAATCTCTTCATTCTTCCGATATCATTAAATACTAATCCCATTTCGATTTCCCGCTGGTATTATCCGGCGGCGCAGTGAACGTGATTAATTGGGCGAGTGTTTGGATACAATGGAGCAGCGGGATTCGAATCCGCGCCCATTGTGTCCCGGACGATACTTTCAAGTAGTTTTAAAACACATGTTTCGTGGATGGAGGCAGGAAAGAGGGGGGGAGGAGGAGAGGAGATGGTGGGCGACAGATGTTTAATGCGGATCACCGGTGAATCAAAAAATTGCGCTAATTCTCTTCATATTAAAGGTACAGTTTTATCATCAAAGATATTCTACTCGTCTTGTATAGTTTTTTGAAACGATTCCAAATTTTGGAATTTTTGGTTTTGAAACGTTTCCGAATTTCGAATTTCTGTTTGTATGCCAATTCCATACCTATTTCAAGATCACCAGAGTAAAGGATCGCAGAACAGAATAGGGGTATTACAGTAGAGATGTAAGACCACAGAAAAGAGGAGGAAGAGATAATGAGGATATTCATAGAAATGATGGTTAAGATACCTATTTCAAGCAATTATTATTATTATCTTTCTTGAATGTTTATAAAACACGGTAATCCATTTGTGACGAGTTATTAAAAATTCGTGGGGGATCAAAAGGGCGAACCGCCCCGGACAATTGACTGTTCGCCGCGCATTGTTGGTGTACCAACAGAAGAGCATTTTCCGATATCCGCCCGGTCGAGTGCTGGCTGAACACGCATTGAAAAAGAGTGCTGCCGTTTTTGGATTACGTTTTTGTATTGAGACGGAAAACACCCCCTAAATACCGCAAAACCCTCCCCATCGAAAAAATGCAACATTCCCTCCTCAGTCTGAATGGGACTTTATTTCCGCCACGGAACGCCGGCATAATGAGCGCATTATTCAGATTACCGGGACTCTCTTCAGCTCGAGGAGAGGGCCCTCTTCTTGTGAACGCGCACAACAAGCAGCGTGTAAATATTTACCTGGATTCACAAGAATGGGACGGATTATACCTTTTTAACTACCGTAAAACCGACGAACAGACTGGGCAAGGTAATCTCTTCAAGGTATATTAATACCTACTGATAAGGACAAGATTTCTTTGATTGCATCCTTGTTCGATTTAATCTATTGGTGATGATAGAAGATTTTTAAATAGTTAACCCAATAAGTTTGTAATGAAGAGAATAATTGGTATATTAATACCTACCTACTGATAAGGCTGAGATTTCTTTGATAGCATCCTTGTTCGACTTAATCTATTGATGATGATAGAAGATTTTTAAATAGTTAACCCAGTAAGTTTATAATGAAGATAATGTTACTACGTGGGAATCTTTGCTAACACGGAATTGAGTGCAGTGAGTTATTAATGATTACAGCCTTGTTGGATTCATTCTTTAAAAAAACCCTTAATTTTTTGGATATCTATAGAAGAATCGATATAATGTTGGCCTTCACTTTCATCCTCATCACCAAAATTACTTAACGGATGACCAACTACCACCTTAATAAATAGGCAGGAATAATTTTTTAATTGATTAATGTTTGAGGCAGAAGTTTTAAACGAATACATTCATTTTTCTCTAATCATGCTTTGAGAATAAAGCAGACCAAATGTTTGATGATTGTGGCTTTCAAAAAAATACTTTCTAATCGCTGATTTATTTAGAATATATTGTGTAGACTTTTTTTTATTGGATAAATTCATTAAAAACTGTTTTTTCTTCTCCCATGGTGTTTTGGGGAAAAGGCTTCAAGGCTTTTTTGACAATACATCTTTAGAAAAGGTATAACCAAATTAACGTAATCAGTGTTAATGATTGTGGGGGCTTCTAAACAAAAAATACTTTCAAATCTACTGATTTATTCATAGTATATTTTGTATAACTGATAAATTCATTAAACAATGATTTGTTTCTCCTCCAAAAATGCTTTGGAGTAAGCTACCAACAAATCAATTAATTCAGTATTTAATGATTGTGACTTTTAAAGAAAATATATCAAAATCAAGTAAATTCTTTAAGCAGTGTTTCTTTTTTCTTAATCTCTATTCTCTAATCATGCTTTGGTCAATCAAAGTGTTCGATTGCTGCTTCCAAAAACGTAATAACGTTCCGATCCGCTGATTTATTTAAAGTGAATTGTTCTCGAGAGAGAGATAATTCCAGATTATTGCATATTCATCTCGAGGCGTGAAGTCCGCTACGGGGAATAAAAGACAGTCGGGCTTTATTTACTGTCACGGTTTCACATTTGCCCTTTCGGGCAATAATTCCGGTCTTTGTGATTCCTGTTCGCCGCGCGTTTCACACTCAGCAGACACCAATGGCCTTTTTTTACTTAGCTCGACGAGCACACCTTCTAAAATGGTCTACTAATTACAAGATTCTATAGGTTTTCCAAGAAAAACAAACATTATTGTTAATAAAATGTTACTAAAGTTACAAATAGTAAATCTAGTTGACCAAAAAGTCTATTCGAATCATCGATGATAATTAATGATTGATTGAGAGGATGTCTACTAATTGTAAGATTCTATAGATTTTGGTAAAGTAGTTCAATTCTGATTATAGTTCACCAAAATTTGACAGTGGTAAATCTATGTCCAAAATTTACATCTGAATAAAATAGCGAGAAAAGTGTTTTAATTAAGTAACTCACTTGAAACATGAAATTGCTTGCAATCAAATTGGCATTCATGCGTATGATTTATAGATTGGAGGGTGGATAGAGGCCCCCCACCCACCCTACATATGTATAGGTACTTTCATCACTGTAATTATTTAAGTTGACAAAACCAAAAGCAAAACTTGTATGGATGTTGTTAATGATTTAATAAGCAGTGTTGTAGTGTACGTCTCAATGTATATGTAGGGTGGGTGGGTGGCCACTATCCCACCCTCCAATTTAAAATTACAAGCGAGTGTTTTTTGATAATAAAATATTTAAAAAACGAGGAGTTTTCATTCTAAATCTAATAAAAAACTGCTTCTAATCAAATTGGCATTTAGAAAAACCCTCGCGTATGATTTATAGGTTGAAGGGTGGATAGAGGCCACCCACCCACCCTACATATATTTTGATACTTTACCACCGTAATTGGTGAAGTTCGCAAAACCAAAAGCAAAATTTGTGTGGATGTGGTTAATGATTTTATAAGCAGTGTTGTAGCGTAAGTGTCAATGTATATGTAGGGTGGGTGGGTGGCCACTATCCTACCTTCCAATTTAAAATTACAAGCGAGTGTTTTCTGACGATGAAATATTTAAAAAAATAGTTTCAACGCCAAATCTGGCATGAAACTGCTTGTAATCAAATTGTCATTCACAGAAACACTCGCTTATGATTTATAGGTTGGAGGGTGGGATAGAGGCCACCCACCCACCCTACATATATATTGATACTTTACCACTGTAATTGGTGAAGTTCGCAAAACCAAAAGCAAAATTTGTGTGGATGTTGTTAATTAAGTAGTGTTTTAGCGTACGTCTCAAAGTATATGTAGGGTGGGTGGGTGACCACTATCCTACCCTCCAATTTAAAAGTACAAGCGAGTGTTTGCTGATGATAAAATATTTAAAAACAAGAGAAATTCTCATTTCAAATTTGGTATGAAACTGCTTGCAATCAAGTTAGCGATCAGAGTAACACTCGCGTATGATTTATAGGTTGGAGGGTGGATAGAGGCCACCCACCCACCCTACATATGTATAGGTGTTTCCACCACTGTAATTGTTTACGTTCCCAAAAATTAAAGCAAAACTTATGTAGATGCTGTTTTAGACCATAAAATGTAAATTTCCGTTTTCTAAAATTTAAGTTTAATGCGTCGCCATATTGTTTTTGGATAAGGTATAGTAAATATTTTTTTATAATCTTAAAAATGCATGTCTTCCAAATTGATTTTGTGATTTTGAAACAAATTCCTTGTCTAGTAAATTTTAGATTATAAAATGTACTTTTCGGTTGACTAAAATTTAAGTTTAAAGCATCGCTATGTTATTTTTAGTTGAGGCATAGTAAATATTTTGTTATAATCTTAAAAATGCAAACCTTCCAAATTGATTTTGTGATTTTGAAACAAATTCCTTGCCTAGTAAATTTTTAATAACGATTTAAACTATAAAATGAAAATTTCCGTTGTCTAAAATTTAAGTTTAAAGCGTCGCTACATTGTTTTAGCTGAAGTATAGTAATTATTTTGTTATTATCTTAAAAATGCATATCTTCTAAATTGACTTTGTGATTTTGAAAGAAATTCCTTACTTAGTAAATTTTTATTAACGTTTCAAACCATAAAATGTAAATTTCGGTTGATTAAAATTTAAGTTTAAAGCGTCGCCATATTGTTTTTAGCTAAGGTATAAAAAATATTTTGTTATAATCTTAAAACTGCATGTCTTCCAAATTGATTTTTTGATTTTGAAACAAATTCTTCACCTAGTAAATTTTTAATAACGTTTTAGACCATAAAATGTAAATTTCCGTTGTCTAAAATTTAAGTTTAAAGCGTCGCTATATTGTTTTTAGCTGAAGTATAGTAATTATTTTGTTATTATCTTAAAAATGCATATCTTCTAAATTGAGTTTGAAATTTTGAAATAAATTCCTTACCTAGTAAATTTTTAATAAGTTTTTAAACCATAAAATGTAAATTTCGCTTGACTAAAATTTAAGTTTAAAGCGTCGCCATGTTGTTTTTAGCTAGGGTATAGTAAATATTTTGCTACAATCTTAAAAATGCATGTCTTTCAAATTGATTTTGTGATTTTGAAACAAAGCCATCACCTAGTAAATTTTTAATAACGTTTTAAACCATAAAATGTAAATTTCTGTTGACTAAAATTTAAGTTTAAAGCGTCGCCATGTTGTTTTTAGCTGAGGTATAGTAAATATTTTGTTATAATCTTAAAAATGCATGTGTTCCAAATTTATTTTGTGATTTTGAAACAAATTCCTTGCCTAGTAAATTATTAATAACGTTTTAAACCATAAAATGTCAATTTCTGTTGACTAAAATTTAAGTTTAAAGCGTCGCCATATTGTTTTTAGCTAAGGTATAGTAAATATTTTGCTATAATCTTAAAACTTCATATCTTCCAACTTGATTTTGTAATTTTGAATCAAATTCCTTACCTAGTTAATTTTTAATTACGTTTTAAATCATAAAGTGTAAATTTCCGTTGACTAAAATTTTAAGTTTAAAGCGTCGCCATGTTGTTTTGAGCTGAGATATAGTAAATGATCTTTTATAATCTTAAAACTGTATATCTTTCAATTTGTTTTAGTGATTTTGAAACCAATTTCTCTCCTCGTAAGTTTTTAATAACGTTTTAAACAATAAAATGTAAATTTCGGTTGACTAAAATTTAAGCTTAAAGCGTCGCCATATTGTTTTTAGCTAAGGTATAGTAAATATTATGTTATAATCTTAAAAATGCATATCTTTCAAATTGATTTTGTGATTTTAAAACAAATTCCTTGCCTAATAAATTTTTAATAACGTTTTAGATTATAAACTGTACTTTTCGGTTGACTAAAATTTATGTTTAAAGCGTCACCATGTTGTTTTTAGCTAAGGCATAGTAAATATTTTGTTATAATCTTAAAAATACATGTCTTTCAATTTGATTTTGTGATTTTGAAACAAAGTCTACACCTAGTAAATTTTTAATAACGTTTTAAACCATAAAATGTAAATTTCCGTTGACTAAAATTTAAGCTTAAAGCGTCGCCATATTGTTTTTAGCTAAGGTATAGTAAATATTTTGTTATAATCTTAAAAATACAAGTCTTTCAATTTGATTTTGTAATTTTGAACCAAAATCCTTACCTAGTACATTTTTAATAACGTTTTAAACCTTAAAATGTAAATTTCCGTTGACTAAAATTTAAATTTAAAGCGTCGCCATGTTGTTTTTAGCTAAGGCATAGTAAATATTTTATTATAATCTTAAAACTGCATGTCTTCCAAATTAATTTTGTGATTTTTAAACAAATTCCTTACTTAATAAATTTTTAATAACGTTTTAGACCATAAAATGTAATTTTCGGTTGACTAAAATTTAAGTTTAAAGCATCGCTATGTTATTTTTAGTTGAGGCATAATAAATATTTTGTTATAATCTTAAAAATGCATGTCTTTTTTCAAATTTATTTTGTGATTTTGAAACAAATTCTTAACCTAGTAAATTTTTAATAACGTTTTAGACAATAAAATGTAAATTTCCGTTGACTAAAATTTAAGTTTAAAGCGTCGCCATGTTGTTTTTTAGCTGATGTATAATAAATATCATACATTAATATTTTTTTTAAATTATTGATTAGCTTTTAAAAAAAGGAGTCTTTTATTTCTTTAAATTTCTAGAGTAAGGTTTCTATAATTTATTATTTATTATTTTCAAAATTTTTGAGAATTTTTATTTCACTTTTTTTAAGTTTTTGTAATTTTCTATAAATTTCTCTCTCTCGGATACGAAAGATTTCTATGTTTTCTTTAATATATTCTTTCTTTTAAATTATAAAATATTTTATTTTTTTTATGAATTTCCAATTAATTTTTTACCAGAAACAGTTTTTAAGTAATTCAGATTTCACTTTCAAATTGCAAGACATTTATCGAAGGGTCTCAGGATTTAGAGCCAGTTTTCTTCCAGATTTTTATAATCTTTCAGCATTTTCGTTTCTCTTTAAGAGTTTTAGAATTTTTGTTTAGAATTGAAAAAAATTTCTTTAAGAGTTTTAGAATATTTGTTTCGTATTAATAGAATTTTCTCTAAGTCTTTTAGAATTTTTTAGAAGCTCTTTTTTAACCTTAATTTTTCAGCTAGTTATTATCAAGATTTTTATAATTATTTATTAATTTGGTTCGAAATTTTTAGATTTTTTTTAAATTTCTTCACTTTTTTTTAACAATTTCTCTTCCAGTTTACAAAAGTTTTAATACGATGAATTAATTTTGTCACTTAACCCATGGTGAAACGTCTTTATGTTAGAGGATTAATTAAACACTTAGTGAATCAAAACCAAGTGTATAATTAATGTTCTAATTAAAAGTTTTAATAATTTTTTTTTGATATTTTAAATTAGGACATTCTGTTTTCGATAATACGAGAATTTTCATTTTTATGATTTTCTTTCTAACCTAGACTCATACAATTGTCCAAGAATAACTCAATAAATTTTACTTTTAAATTGCAAGACGTTTTTTTAAACGGTTTCAGGAGTTTCAGCTATTTCTCTTTCACGCATTCATAATTTTTTTATCAGCTATTTCTCTTCCAGACTTTTATAACTTTTTTAGTATCTTTATTCCAGATTTTTGGATGCTTCATTAAGATTTCTAAAATTTAGGATGAAATAAAACGCTATTTTCTATGTTTTTATGTTTTTTCACCACTGAATATTAATGATTTTACGGTCACCGCCATTCTGTTTCTAAAAATTTTGGAATCCTTTTTGTATTCTTTAAGAATTATTGAGCATTTCATGCTTTTATTATTATCGAAATTATCCATGAAATTCTCTTTCAAAGGGAAAGAATTTTCATTAAGGATTCAGAGCTTAAAGTTATCCACACAATGTTAAAACGCGAATAATCTTTTCAACAGTTACGGAAATTTCAAGTAATTTGTTTTACGATTTTTATAATTTTTCAATATTATTATTTCAAGATTTTTTATTAAGAATATTTTTTTTTTAAAAGGATTCTTTCATATTTCATGAATTTTGCAGTTATTTTCTTTCTAAATTTTTATAATTGTTTCAAGATTTATAGACAATTTTTTTAATTTTTCTAGAAAACTATTTTTCAAAAATTATCGATCATTTCTTACGTTTGATGATATAAGAGTTCTTTGGTTCCCTCTGGTTTTATTCTGCATTAGATACAGAAAGTACAATGTGAAATTCTTCTTCAAATCGTCTGCATATAATAGGAACTCGTTATGATTTGTTTTAATAAGTTATTTCAAACGAACGATTCGTATAGTGTAGTAAATTGGATTAAACGTTTCTAAATGGTTAGATTGGGCAATTTTGTATCAAAGCTGTTTCTGGTGTACCTCAGGGATCCCATATTGGTCCAGTTCTATTGAACGTTTATTAATAAAAACGTTCAATAGAACTGGACCAATATGGGATCCCTGAGGTACACCAGAAACAGCTTTGATACAAAATTGCCCAATCTAACCATTTAGAAACTTTTAATCCAATTTACTACACTATACGAATCGTTCGTTTGAAATAACTTTTTTCAAGCTGCAAAAAAATTAAAATATCAAACGATTGCTTCATTTATTGTTACGTTTCGAACGAGATCGGAATTAATTCGGCCCGATTAAGTGGACAAAGGGGTCCCTCATAAATCCAGCTCAGCAGTCGGGATTAAAATCGATTTTTTTTTGTAAATATTTCCCCCGCGTCAAAAGCGCGAAATTCTCTGGGTTTATTTATTTACCTCTCCGACGTGACAATATCACAATATATCTGTATTCACGCACGCACACAAACACGGCGGTCGCACGTCGAAAAGCGAACAGAGGGCGACAATAAAGGGACGAGGAGTAAAATAAAAATATAAAACTTGTCAAGAGGCTGATAAATGGTTTTTTCCTCTCCTCTCTCTCTATCTTTTCCACCGGAGGGTGAATATAAAGGATTTTCACGGCATCGGAGATGTTTAGAAAACATCGCGGTTTCCTATCTATTAAACGGCCATCGGGGTGTTTTGAATGTACATCGACAAAGCCGAAAAGACCGGTCCTTACGAGTTTTCATCCGCGGTCATGAATTTATTTATTTATTCCTTTCCCTCTCGGAGTCCAAATTTTCGTATGATTAGGGTTGGGAAGTCCAGAGATTATTTACTTTTTTTTGAGAGTGTTAAGCTACATCCTAATTAAAAGCTTAATAGCTTTAGAATAAGAAAACCAAACGTTTTGCAATTTTTAAAATGACAACATCTTATCTCATCTCATTAGCCAAGTAGGCCATGATTTAGTTTTTAACATAAGAAAACCAAACTCTGCTTAAAATGACATCTCATCTCATCTCATCATTGAAGTAGGCCATGATTTTAGCATTAGTACATTAGTTGGTTTTGGAAGACATGTCTAATCCAAAATTAGTACTTATTATTATTTACTATTTTAGAAGCTTATCGAAACAAACTAAAGCTAGGCCACAAATATTAAATTTGTCATCGACCATCATACAAGTCGTGCAAGTAATTAGTACCACAAGATCATCAAGCGTAGAACTTCATTAAGAAAGAAAACCATGTAATCTTATATATCCAGGAAAGAATCATTACATTGTTGTATTACAGTAAAGACATGTCTGGGAATTTTTGCGGTGGGCACAATTCGAAACTGATACCACCCGTAATTAGCGGTGCCCACAACGGAGGTCGCAACTTAAGTTTGAATAGTCAGGGGCGTCACATAAACCACGGAATAAGTGTACTGCGTTGTTGTTGCTGTTGTTGTTGTTGTTCCCCTCTTTATCTCTCTCTTCCTCTCTCGGAACGAGAGAAGAAATCCGGGGTGTATCAGGTATAACATGAAATTTGATCCGACAACGGCTACCAACTGAAAAAGTAGCCGGAGAGATAATGTTTTCTCTCTCTTTTTTTATTATTTAGGAGCGTGTGGGTCTCGTAATTGATATACCTCTTCTCAGGTTTTTTTTTTTAATTTATACATTCGCTTCCTTTTTTCGATAACTAGGTAATCATTATTTCGCAAGATAGTATCAAAATATCTGAAAGGTTACAAACTATTATGGAAGGAAAATTAAAAAAAAACTCTCTTAAATAATCTACAAATTGAATTAGATAATACTCTGTATAAGTAAGATCTGTAGGAAGATAAAGATATGTTATACACATCCTTCTTTAGTAAACCTGGCAAAAAAATTTAAACTTGGATAATAATATAGTCTTAAATAAATAAATAAGATCTGATAAAGAAATATCTGCACCTTTTTCTTCGTTAATAAAAAATTTTAATTTGTGTATGAGAATTCTCCCTAAAAATAAGATCACAATAGAAAAGAGCTTTAAATTTTTCTTTTCCTAATAAGAAGCTCTTTACAAATTATATAATCTCGATAATACGATAATAAAAATGTTAAAAAAGAGAAAACCTTTGACGAGGAACCCTTCAAACATTCTACAACTTAGAACAACAATATTCTTTATTAGTAAGATCTGAAGAGAACAGATTTACACATTTACACATGCCACTCTTCCAAAAGAAGCTTTTTTGGACAAATGATTCAACTTGAATAAGAGAGGTAAGATATGAAGAGAAAAAATCTGTACAATTTTTGTTAATACAAAAAGTTGATAACTTCCAAACGAAGTTGATAACTTTTTTGGACAAATTCTTCATCAGATATGAAGAGAAAATATCTGTACAATTTTAATTCATAAAAAAAGTTGATAACTTCCAATAGAAACTGATAACTTTTTTGGGCCAAAAATTCTACAAATTGAACAAGAGAAGTAAGACATGAAGAAAAAATATCTGTACAATTTTTGTTAATAAAAAAAAGTTGATAACTTAAAAATAAACAAGACACACAGAAAATTACTCTTTATAAGCAAGACGATCTAAACAAGAAACGCTGCCAAATCTTAAATAAAGTTTACAACTTAAAAAGAAAGAAAAAAACCGTGTTTTGCGCAAGAAATTCTATTATACTATATTCTATATTAACTCTTTGAACAATACAACTTATCAATTAAAACTCTTTATAAGTGTAATTTAAAAAAAATAAAATGTATACATTCTTCTTTGGTAAAACAAGGTGGAAACTTACTTAAATAATTATATAATTGCCTAAATAATAACAAATCACACGAAATAACTTTGATTAAAACACTTAGAACCTTTCTTCAATATTTTATTTAATAAAAATAAAATAAAATTTTGAAGAAAGGTTCTAAGTGTTTTAATCAAAGTTATTATTATCTTCAAGTAACTCAATCAACCAAACTACACGAAATAGTTTTCTATTTTTCTGTAAATGAGACATGAAACAATTTTTTTAAGAGAATTCTGGCAACAACTTTTAGTGAATCTATATCTTAAAGATACTCTCTATACATAACATACGTGTAGGAAGGATTTAGATATTTCTGTGACAAGAGCTTATCAAAATTTCTACAACTTAAGAAAAAAAGAGGATTATTTTCTTATCCGAGTTTTTTTAGCAGCTTTTCTATCTTTTTAATAACGAGTGTTTAAAAGATCTGAAGATAAAAGATTATTCTTTTCTTCTTACTTAATGAAGAATCTTCAGATCTTTTTAATATTCCTGATGAAGTATTTTAGCTTCTAGTAAAAGAAGAATCTTCTATCTTGAGATATTTTAAAATTCATGATGTATTTCAGCAATTTTCCTAGTCAAAGAAGAATCTTCTATCTTGAGCAACTTTCCTAGCCAAAGAAGAATCTTCTATTTTGAGAATTTTTTAATATTCCTGATCAAGTATTTCAGCAACTTTTCTAGTAAAAGAAGAATCTTCTGTCTTGAGATCTTTTTAAGATTCCTGATCAAGTATTTTAGCTTCTAGTAAAAGAAGAATCTTCTATCTTGAGATATTTTAAAATTCATGACGTATTTCAGCAATTTTCCTAGTCAAAGAAGAATCTTCTATCTTGAGCAACTTTCCTAGCCAAAGAAGAATCTTCTATTTTGAGATATTTTTTAATATTCCTGATGAAGTATTGTAGCAACTTTTCTAGTAAAAGAAGAATCTTCTGTCTTGAGATCTTTTTAAGATTCCTGATCAAGTATTTTAACTTCTAGTAAAAGAAGAATCTTCTATCTTGAGATATTTTAAAATTCATGATGTATTTCAGCAATTTTCCTAGTCAAAGAAGAATCTTCTATCTTGAGCAACTTTCCTAGCCAAAGAAGAATCTTCTATTTTGAGATTTTTTTAAATATTCCTGATGAAGTATTGTAGCAACTTTTCTAGTCAAAAAAGAATCTTCTATCTTAAGATCTTTTTAATATTCCTGATGAAGTATTTTAGCTTCTAGTAAAAGAAGAATCTTCTATCTTGAGATATTTTAAAATTCATGACGTATTTCAGCAATTTTCCTAGTCAAAGAAGAATCTCCTATCTTGAACAACTTTCCTAGCCAAAGAAGAATCTTCTATTTTGAGATTTTTTTAATAATCCTGATCAAGTATTTCAGCAACTTTTCTAGTCAAAGAAGAATCTTCTATCTTGAGATCTTTTTAAGATTCCTGATCAAGTATTTTAGCTTCTAGTCAAAGAAGAATCTTGTATCTTGAGATATTTTAAAATTCGTGACGTATTTCAGCAATTTTCCTAGTCAAAGAAGAATCTTCTATCTTAAGCAACTTTCCTAGCCAAAGAAGAATCTTCTATTTTGAGATTTTTTTAATATTCCTGATGAAGTATTATAGCAACTTTTCTAGTAGAAGAAGAATCTTCTATCTGGAGATCTTTTTAAGATTCCTGATCAAGTATTTTAGCTTCTAGTAAAAGTACAATCTTCTACCTTGAGATATTTTAAAATTCATGATGTATTTAGCAACTTTTCTAGTCAAAGAAGAATCTTCTATCTTGAGATCTTTCTAATATTCCTGATCGAGTATTTTGGCAACTTTTCTAGTCAAAGAAGAACTTTGACACATCACACTATTTTCAGATCCTTTAAATTAGGAGTAATGAAAAATTAAATAAATTTTACACATTCTTCTCTGCCAAGAAAAGTTATTAATTCTCTTTAAAAAAAAATACAAATTGGATGAGAGAATAATATAATATTTGAAGAGATAAACTTAGATTAGAGCTGATGAGCCTTCAAAGAAAGTGTAGAGGTTAAATAAATGAATAATATAAGATCATAATGGAAAGAATCTACAGATTCATCTAAAAAAAAAATGATGATGTGGCCATCATAATACTTTTCCTATAATTTTTGATGATGCTTTATTGATTGGAGGGTGGGATAGAGGCCACCCACCCACCCTACATATACATACAAATTTTAAACACTAATTGTTATTGATTTTGCTGCTTACAAAACAATAAAACCTTGTATGTAATAAAAAATAAAGCACAATACAAATTTAAGATTAAATAGGAATAACCTTCTACAGTTAATCTTATCTAAACTTGATTTAAAGCCACTCTACATATCATGTATATAAATTTTATTAATCTACACACTAAAAAATTTTACTTTGCCATTTTTTTTTCTATTAAAAATTTGTATCTTGAGCAACTTTCCTAGCCAAAGAAGAACCTTTTATCTTGAGATCGTTTTAATATTCCACCCTACATATATTTATAAACATTTATTTCTTATCGTCTCGCGTTTTCCAATAAAATTAATTACAAAACTTTTTGAGCAAAAGAAGAAATTAATAAGGTAAAATTTTTGAATACATTTCTAAAAATTTGATGCATGATGGGTGGGCAGACTCTGTAATAATAATACTACTTTTAAATCTAAATTAGATAAAATTAGCTATCGAAAGTCATTAATATTTAAACTTAAATTTTGATTGTGTTTCATTTTTTATTACATAAATGGTTTGATTGTTTTTAGCAGTAAAATCATCATTTAGCAATTAAAGTCATCATGTATATGTAGGGTGGGTGGGTGGCCTCTATCCCACCCTCCAATCAGTAAAACATAAGCGAGGGTTTTAATTAGAAATTGTAAAATATAAATATGCAATTTGTAGAGATTTATTCATACAAATTTTTCAAATAATTTTTGATGATGTTTTATTGGAAGGTGAGATAGGGATCATAAGATATAAAGAATAAGAATCTACAGATTCTTGTTTAAAAATAATGATTAATAGAAGAAATTTATAAATTAATAATTTTTTGGATAAGATCGTGATTTGCTTGAAGTCAGGACCATAATTTTTATTTAATATATTTAAGATTTCCTCTTTAATTAAAACAAGATTCAATTATTTTTCTTGTTCTGTGAAACGTGATTTTTTAGAAGACCGCTGAATTACAGCACGCAATAGAGTCGTACCACGAGTCAACGACACCATTTGTACTATTTTGTACTCACTTGTCATTTACAACTGTAAATACATATTTAGGCTGAAACAAAGCCAGTGTGATTTAATAAAAACCCATGAATCAATCAAACCAAAGTACAATTACATTTAGACCCTGAAAATCTATATAAGATTAAAGCTTTAACAAAGTTTTCTTTGTTTTCTTACTTTCTTCAAAGACCATAGAACTCGTGTATATATTAACCACTATCTGATAAGAGTAA
Organism: Ontholestes murinus; assembly: GCA_963969525.1. Classification (NCBI taxonomy): domain Eukaryota; kingdom Metazoa; phylum Arthropoda; class Insecta; order Coleoptera; family Staphylinidae; genus Ontholestes; species Ontholestes murinus. The sequence goes on along the minus strand of OZ018393.1, from coordinate 65,729,548 downwards.
GTGAGAAAACTTAGTAAAAAGGCAAGTCAAAGTCTTGAAAGATTTAAAACATTCACTTGACTTGATTTGGCATTGAAATAACTAATTTCTGGTGAATTCAACTCAAAAAAATTAAAAACCATTACATAAATATTTTCAATATTTTTGCCAATTGTTAATAAACTATTAGAGTTACATGAAATTTATATTACAAATATTAATAGAAAATTCAAAAGTGAACAAATTATTTGCGCAAAACTCATAGTTTTCGAGAGAAATGTAAGGAAATTACTTTGATGGCCATATCACCATTTTTTATGTTTTTTTTTTACAGTTTACAACTTCTAACTAAAATCCTTGATTATGTTTTACTGACTGGAGGGTGGGATAGAGGCCGCCCGCCCACCCTACATTTACATGATAACTTTAATTGCTAATCGTTGATGATTTTGCTGCTAAAAACAGTCAAACCCTTTATGCAATAAAAAATTAAATGAAATCAAAATTTAAGTTTAAATATAAATGGCTGTTTATAACTAATCTTATCTAATTTAGATTTAAAGTCTGCTCATGACATACAAATTTTATTAATTTACTCACTCAAAAATTTTACCTTTTGAATTTATTTTTAATTTAATAAAAATTGTAATTAATTTTACTCCAAACTGCGAGACGATCAGTAATTGAAATTTATATGTATATGTGGGGTGGGTGGGAGGCCTCTATCCTACCCTACAATTAGTAAAACATCATCAAAAATTAGTGAAAAATTTGTATGAATAAATCTCTAAAAAATGCAATTATTTTGTATTTATTTATATTTTACATCTTTTATTTAAAACCCTCATTTATGTTTTACTCATTGGAGGGTGAGATAGAGGCTACCCACCCACCCTACATATACACGATAACCTTAAATACAATTATTGATGATTTTGCTGTTTACAAAACAATAAAATCTTGTATATAATAAAAAATAAAGCAGAATCCAAATTTAAGTTTAAATATAAATGACTAAAGTCATTTAAGCTTGATTTAAATCCTTTCCTCGTATCATATATATAATTTTTATAAGATACACACTCAAAAATTTTACTTTCTCCTTTTCAAATAAAATAATAATAATTCTTGGTTTGAATGAAGTTTTCAGCAATGTCTTTTATAAATTGTGATATTTTTCTTAGAAAAATAAAACTTCCATTTCTCAAAAAATTTCTGCCACTTCTTAATATATATTTTGCACCAATTTTTTGTCAGATTTCAAGTATTTTAAGACATTTTGCTTTATATTATTCAAATCTCAGGAATGTATTTCTCAAATTGCAAGATTTTCTTTCCAGAGTTTCTCAAATACTTTAGCATTTACTCCAAATTTAGTTAGGATTTCTAGAATTTTCCAGAAATTTATCTTTCTGATTTTTAGAACTTTCTTCTATTTTTTATTTATCACCATTTTTTAAATTTTTCTAGTTTAAGGATTTTTTCAGTAAATTTTACAGAACCTTATACATTTTTTGCTATATATTATCTGATTTTTTTAACAATGCACAATTTTGCAACAACTTTTCTTTATTTTTTTTACAATTTTTTTTTTAGATTTCTAGAACTGCTTTTAAGTGTTCTAAAAATTTTCTGTTATTTGTCTTTAATTTCTCAAGAATTTTATATATTTCTTGCTTTATGCCATCTGCATTTTTCAAGAATGCATTTTTTTCGGTAATTTTAGAATTTTGCATATTAATATTTTTTTAATTTTATAAGAATTCTCTACTTTCAGATTATTTTATGTTTTTAATATTTGAAATATTTCTTGATTTTATGTTATTTGAAATTTTGAAATATTTCTTTTCTAAAATTTACTTTTATTTTTAGAATTTTTTCAGACTTTCCAAAGATTCAACAATCCTACACTAATTTTGCTTCAAGATCTCTTAGAGCAACTCAGCAAGTTTCGTATCATTTTTTAATAATTTTTTACTATTTTTTTTATTAACTTATAAGAATTTATATTTTAAATTGCAAGAATTTTGTTAAATTGTTTTAAATTGTTTTATCAATTTTTCTGTAATATAAGAAATAAAGAATTTCCTAATCGTTTTATACTTTTTTTAGCTTTACATTTGTGTAATTTTCTAAATTTTCCAGAATGTCTCTTCTAAAACTTTCCAATTCCTAGAATATATACTTAACTTTTTTTGGGATTATTAGAATTTTCGAGAAAATTTTCTTTCAATTATAACAGAAGTTATCACTATTTTTAAAATTATCTTATCAAAATTTTTCAGGATCTTTTTTTTAATACTTTTTTATCTGAAGACTTTGTAAGAATTTTTTCTTATTTTGTAAGAACTGTTCTCTCATTTTTCTAGAATTCCAAAAAAAAATCACACATCATTCTCGTCAGTGTTGCTTTTATTCTCTTTCAATTTGTAGAATTGTAGAATACGAGTATTTCTTTCAAATTTCTAGATTTCGTACAATTTTCTTTTTTGAAAACAATTTTTCTATTGAATTTTACATAATTTTTAAGGAATATCTCTTCTAAATTGTAAGAGATTTTTCGTTTTCCTTTTGAATTCACAAAATATTGTTGAATTTTTTTTTTTAATATTTTTAGAGGTTCAAAAATCTTCCATGATTGTTTTGAGGATTTCTAGAATTTTTAAGCAATTTTTCTTTCCGTGTTAGATAATTTATCACCGTTTTCTGAATTATCTTAAGTGAATTTTGTAAACATTTCCAAAATACAATAAATTTCTAAAAATCACTTGATATAATAATAATAGTTAACTATTGATGATTTTCAACTTTTTATTTTACTCACTACAATTGAATTCACCTGAAGAAGCTACAGTGTAGCGAAACAATTGTAGTGAGTAAAATAAAAAGTTGAAAATCATCAATAGTTTACTATTATTATTACATCAAGTGATAATGGATTGTCAAAATATAAGTGCAATATAAGTAACAATCAACGAGATTTCTAAAAATGTTTATCAGTAATAAAACGAATTTTCATTTTCTAAATATTCGCAAAGACCTCTTTTAAACTGTAAAATATTTCTTTCAGTAATACTCATCAAACAATATTTTCTTCTGGATTTCAAGATTTTTCGAAAACTATTTTTCTATTTTACGAAAAATTATAACTATTTCCGAATTATCTTATGAAAATTTTTTTAGGAACAATTTTGGGAATTTCATTTATAAGGATTGTTGAATTTTTTTCCATAACTTGATGATATTTTTCTTCCATACAATTCTAACGTTTCTATTGAATTCTAAATGAATTTTTAATTCTAAATTCTCAGAGTTTTTTTAGGGTTTCTCTTTCTAATTTGTAAAATCTATCAGTTTTTTCGAAATTTTTAGAATTTTCCACATATTTTTCTATGAAATTGTAGCTGTGTATTATCAGTTTTTTTGAAATGTATTTTCTCAATTGTAATGTTTTTCTTCAACCGTTTCCTTTCCAGATTATTAAAATGTTATAGCCCTTTCTTTCCAGATTTCTTCTAAAAATTGTTCATAAGTATTTTTGTGCTTTTTCTTTCCAAGAATTTATTAATATTTCACCAATTATCTTTTAGGATTTATTTTTAAAAAAATAATTCTAGTATCTCTAGCAATTTTTTCTTCAAAATTTCAAGAATTTTACTCCTAAATTACAAAAAAAATTAAATTTTTTTATTTGTAATACTTTAATTCAAGAAATTAAATTAAAGTTTCCAAAATATATTTTTAAATGTTTAGCTTTTAGCTTTACAATTTTTGAACATTGATGAATACCTCTTCTAAATTATAAGGTTTTCTTTTCAATAATAATAATTTTCTTTGTTTCTTTTCTTCTGGACTTTTCAAATTTTGTAATTAAAGTTATTGCAAACCGCTAGGAGATCAGTAATTACAGTTAATATGCATATGTAGGGTGGGTGGGTGGCCTTTCACCCACCCTCTAATCAGTAAAACGTAAGCGAGGGTTTTAATTGAAAGTTGTAAAATGTAAATAAATATAACGTTAATTTAATAGATTTTTTCAAACAAATTTTGAAATTTAAGAAATTTTGAAAAAAAAGACATAAGTTTAAAAAAAGTTAAAGAGAATGAAAAATTTTAATTAAAGCTGGTTTTTCATAAAGTTCATAAAAAAAATTAAAAAATAATAATTTTGGCATTTTTTTCCTTTGGCTAATAAACTGTATGAGTTAAATGAAATTCACAACAAGTAATTGTAAAATATAGGGAAAGTACTATGATGGCCACATCACCATTTTTTCTTCTAGAAATAAAGCTTGAAAACTCATTTTGGAACGAAACTACTTTAATGTTTTTTTTTAGGTACATCTATAATTGTAATTAACTGTTTCATGCTTTTCCTTCATAGATTTTAGCTAGCAATAAAAATTCATCGAATGTAGCTTCTGAAAGTAAGCAATTGAAATATTTTACATCATATTAAGGGCAAAACAAGGCAAATTAGTCGTCTGAAGGGTTAACATTTATAGTACTAAAATAATTAGATAAATAAAAAAGCTCTTAGATTTTACGAGCTTATAATTGATATTTCTAAGGATTATAATTTTGCACGGACCGGTTTTGATTAAACTGGATCTCACCAGCGTAGCGCAGTTGACGAATTTTCATCATTTCAGGTATCAGTATTTAATTTAATCTATCGAACTCTTATTCCTTGATAAATAACGACAACATTGTAACCAACTTCATTTAACGAAAGTGAAGAGGACGATGACATGACTCCAGAATAAACGCAAGGAAGCTTCTGGAGAAGGAGGAGGAAGACGATGATGAGGCGCCATCGAGCACCACCGAATCTCATCAATGGTTGATAGAAGTTTTTAGAAAATTATGCTTCAGCAAAAAGAAGAAAAGACATAAACTAATACTACAACTTAATTACCCAACGAATTCATTGCATTAGGTTGAGTCTTTAGTTAGTTTATAGAAATAACACAATTTACGCTTTCTATACTACAAAATATTTCACCACGTGCTACATGAGAAACTAATTCAAGAAATATTCAGTTAGTATATTGATGCACCGTCAATGTACCAACTTAAGACTCAACCTAATACAATGAATTCGTTGGGTAATTAGGGCGTTTAATAGTCTTAAATTATTTCGGATGTAATATAATTAAAATGCGATGTATTATAGAAAGAAATGATTTTTTTCAGTGATGTAAATACATTTGCCATATTTCGGGTAACAACATGATGACACGCTGAAAGTACTTCTGGTCTTTCTCAGCAAAAAGAAACACTTTTTTTTACTAATCTGTTCATACAACGAAACAATCGCCAACCCTAATAAATCGGATCCAAGATGGCCACATTCAATCCGAGGTATCAACTAGTCGAAACATCTGTCCCCCACCCCACCCTAATCGGCGGAACTCTAGCCAACCAAACCCAGGCGCACCCCTTTTTTCCCTCATTTTTTTCTTTCTGTACATTTCACCCCGCATAAAGCGATTATGTAACAGCTTAATCCCGCTATGTGTATCCGTACGATGTGTATATCTATATATTTATGAGAATCCCTGTCGTACGTTTAGCGAAAGTAGATTAGCGACGCGGTTTTTGACAGTGTTGACGGGGTGCATCTCTTCATCCCGCACCATAATAGAGAGACAAGGGGAAAGGGAACGGATGTTGCTCGAAAAAAAAAAACGTGGAGGCTTATTGTGCGATCGTTGAATGGGTGGTGATCGTGAGTTCTCAATGTATCGAATTACCTGAATGGGCGTTGAGGGTGGATTATAAAATCGCAGTGTTTGAAATTGATACGTTAAATTACCCTAAAAAATTTTAATAAATAAGTTTCGTTGATCATAAGAATATTTTATTAATCTGCGTAAAATTTTCTACAGACTTTTTCTATCTGCCATAAACGAGATATATTGATTTGAGGATTTTTTTTAAATATCTAGTTACCCTTGACTTTTTTGAAAGTGGGATTTTATTCGTCTAGTAAAACTACACTTCTTTTCCTATTTAACCGTTTTGCCATCACTTATAGTTTCCGAGATAAAGAGCATCTAAAAACTCACCCTGTATGTATAGGACTTCTAGATTTATTTTTGGAAAACATTCAGAATTTATTAAATTTTTTTGGTACGATTTTTATGAATCCGATTATTTTTATCAACGCTGTATTTAATTTATTTCCACAGCGTTCTAGAATTAGCTGAAACTAGTCGAGTAAATAAATAAAATCAGTGAAACAAACCAAGAGTTTATCAATTCTCTACCTATTATTTTATAATGTTTCACCAGGAAATAAGTGTGAGAGAATTATTCAAGAAATATTTTAAAATAATTTTTTTTCAAACTTCTAAAAATAGATCCTAACTAAGGATAAAATTGTCAAAAAATATTTTCAATTATATTTCTATCTAAAACCATATTTCTATTATTCTGGATTTCATCAATTTTCAAAGAAAAATCTCTTTTAGAATATTGATGAAGACAATTTTTAGAAATATCATCGAAAAGATATTCTAAAAATTGTCTTCAACAAAATTCTAAAAGAGATTTTTTTTTGAAAATTGATGAAATCCAACCAAAGGTTTGATTAAAACACTTAGAACCTTTCTTCAATATTTTATTTTGATCCAGATGCACATTTCGGACACACAGTGTCCATTATCAATGGTTTGATACCAAAATGGGCATCTGGATCAAAATAAAATATTGAAGAAAGTTTCTAAGCGTTTTAATCAAAGTTATTATTATCTTCAAGTAACTCAATCAACCAAACCAACCAAACGAATTTAATCAATTTTCAAAACCAAAAAAAACTCTCAATTTCGATTATTTCCATCAACGCGCTATATTTAATTGAATTCCAAGGCCTTCTAGATACTTCAAAACATAGACCTTTTAATGGATTTACTAAATTTAAAAAAAAAAATAAGTTAATCTACATAAAATCCCTTTTTAATTTCGACGATTTCAAATGACTCACTATTACAGTGTTAAACTAAAAGTGACAATTTTTTTTTCCTTTTCCTTCTGCGTCATATCTTTCGGTTGGTTTTCATTCGTCCGTATCACGTACCAGGGGCGCACTTTATATGCAATTTGAGGTAAATTATTGCCGGGGACGCCCACGCACACACATTCCTTATAAATAATCTGAAGCGTTGATCTATACACAGAGGGGTCTGTTTCTGTTCTCTGCATACACAGCACACTCGAATCGGATGGATATAAATGGACGAAGCCATGTCGATCTTGCAGATTGTAACACTGGTTAAAATTGGAATTATCATTCATGACGTGCATTAAATATTTATAAATTTCTTGAATATTTATAATCTATAAAATGCTAAAGTTATTTCTGATTGAATCAATAAATAATAAAACAAAATAAAAGTGTTTCAATCAATTAAAGATATTCCAAAAAATATCCACCACGGTTTAAACGAGAAATTAATCAATCATATAATAAATAATTGTGCAATTATTAAACAAAACAAAAACGAAATTTCAAATTAAAACACTTGTTTAGTTTCATATTGTATACAAATTAAAACACTTGTTTAGTTTCATATTGTATACAATATGAAACTAAACAAGTGTTTTAATTTGAAATTACCTAATATTATAATTTCGTTTCATCAAGAGTGCAGTGAAGAAAGTATATACCGTAAAAAAACGAAAGTTTAGAGTTTAGCTTTTAATAATAAAATATATTAAAATCCTTTAGTTCGTTCTAGAAAATTAACTAATAATTTATAATTATTAATCGTGTTTTTGTTTAATAATTGCATAATGGAGTTTCGCCAAGTATTATTACTACAAATAATTATATTTGGTGTTCCCCAAGGTTCGGTTAATAAACAAGCGAAGTAAGGAATAAACTGGGTGTTATTTTCATTATATTTTCTACAACGTAATTGACATGATAATAAATTTTAGTAACTTTTACACCTTATTTTTTTTTTTTTCGAAGAAATATTTTGTTAGATTTTACGAACAGTATCACGTGGTGAAAACAACCCTTATTACGAACAGTAGTTGTATAATTTAAAGTTAATATTGTTTTGGTCATGGAAATAATTTGATCGAATATACGTTATTGTTTTTTCATTTTATTTTTCATTTGTGTGTTGGTCATGAAACAAATTTGATGGAATATCGTCGAGATCGCCCGCAACGATAAAGACAAACCACAAGGTGCGCGAGAATCGGCCGCGTCAAGATCTTCGGCGCAGATAAGAGCTTAAAAACTTGCATAAATAATTTCGCAGAACAACACAACAATCTGCATACCACAGCAGACGAACAATCAATCAAGCGGATAAAAATGATTTTTTTGTAGTACGAAGGTAAGGTTTTTGTTTCTAACCTAAAATTAATTGAATTGAGATTTTGATTTGGAATTTAATTCCAATTCAAAGTAAACATGGTAACAGTAAAATATGACTTCATAAAATACTGACAGAGTGTATAGTTTTAAAAAGGTTTTTATTACTCTACAATATGAATAAAATGTTGTATTAGAGAGTGAAATTTTTAAATCTAAACACTTTTTTTTCTAAAAATTAAAGAAACCCATCCAAAAATATATTTTCATAGATTTAATCAATTTTCAGAAAAAAATCTTCATTGGATCTTCTAAAAATCTTTCCTCAAATTCGATTATTTGAATCAAAGCTATATTTAATTTAATACCAAGGCCTTCTACATACTTCCTTAGAAATTAGTAAAATATGATTAAAAAGTTGTATCAAAGACGGATCGTCCTCCCGCTTTAAGCTGTTTCTAGTTTATAATCAAAACATTGTTTAATAACAATTAGAAAAAACACGAAAATACGTAGATTTTCGTGTTTTTTCTAATTGTTAGTTAATTTTCTACAACGTAAAGGACTTATATATTTTATTATTGTTTTATAACTTCTATTGACAGCAATACGATGAATTAAATTTTCACTTAACCCGTGGTGAAACATTTTTATTTATTTAATTAACCTAATTCTATTCTAACAGGTTTCGAGCCATTCTAAATTTTAAGTTTTAAGTTAAGGTTTAAGAAAATTTTTGTGTTTGTTTTACGTTTTAATTTTCTTCTTTCTCACAGTAGGTTTTAATCGTCTTTTGTTTCTGGCTAATTATACAACACACACGCTCACAAACCTGGATTAACAAGAGCAGGAATTACATTTTTTTTTCATAAATTTTCTTTTGGTTAATTTCGTTTATTTTATTTTTTCAATCCCTATGATTTTAATAAAATTGCTAGCATTGTAAATGTTTAATCAATTTTTCATCTTTTAGATATTTCTAATGTTTTCTTTTTTAAAGAATTTCCATTTTTATTTTTTCTTTCCGACTGTGTTTTAAAAGCAAACATTTTTTAAATCATATATTGAAATTTTAATTCATTTTTTATACAATTTTGGACAAAATGTTTGTATGATTTGTACTTTTTTGCAAAAACAACATTAAGTTGCTTAAAATCAAAAGTTCAAATATTTTTATTTTTTATTTTATTTTCATCAAAAGTTCAACTATTTTTATTTTCGTAAAATAGCAACACTTTTTAAGGAAAATGTGTTTTCAAAAAATATTCTAGCTGTTTTGCTAAAACTAATTTAAAAAGCTTTTAATATTTTAAATTCTAATTCAATTTAAAAAAAACACTTTATTTTTTTAATTTGTATTTGTTTCTTCTTAAAGTTCAAATGTTTTTGCTAAATCAAGTGTAAAATATTTCTGTTTTGTTGTTTATTTTTTCAAAAATCATTTTTAATATTTTTTGTACTGTTTTTTATTAAATCATTCTTTAAGGTTTTTTTTTATAAAATAGCAACATTTTTAAAGCAAATTGGATTTTTAAAATTTGTAACTGTTTTTTTTTGGCAATTTAAACTTTCTATGATAAAACAAGTAAAAGAATATATATTTTTTTAGAGTTTTCAAGTGTAAAAATCACAAAATTTAAGTTCAAACTGATTATTCAAATGATTTTTTGTTAGAATAAGTAATAATATTTATTTTTTTAAGTTTCCAACTGTTTAAAAAAAAACTTTCAAAAAAAATTAATTAAATTATTTCTCTTAAGACTATTTTTTCCTAATGTACAAATGTTCCTACAAATTGGTTGCTAATCCATTAATAATGGTCACTTTGTGTCCGAAATGTACATTTGGTTATTCAAATAAAATTGTGAAGAAAGGTTATTAGTGCTTTATTTGTCAAATTTGTCAAATTGTTCCTTACAAGATTTAAATTTCAACTGATTTTTCTTAAAAAAATTCAAATGATTTTTTTGTTAAAACAAATTTAAAAATAGTATTAAAAGATTATTGTCAACATTTCATATTTTAAGTAACTTTTTTTAAAATATCCCGAACTTCTTTTGTCAAATTTTTGTTAAAAAAAGCAAACGTTTTAAAGTGTTGTTTTAGAAAAAAAACCTTTTTAAACCAAATTAATCAAATAGTTTCTTTCACGTCTTTCACTAATGTTCTAATATTCTTTACGAGATTTAAATTTCAACAAATTTTTCTTAGCAAAATTCGAATGACTTTTTTTAAAACCAAATTTAAGATTATTAAAAGGTTTATTGTCAATATTTTATATTTTAAGTATTTTTTTTTTAATCTACAGAATTAATCCCGAAATTCCTTTGTCAAATTTTTGGTAAAATGGTTTTAAGTTTCAATTATTTTTTTTAAATTCTAATTATTACTTTTATTTTTCTTCACGTTTAAATATTTCTATTTAATTGAAATTATTAGGCCACACCCACTAGCCAGAGTGTGTTGCTAAGGTCACACCCACTAACCATATCATATCAACTAGGCCACGCCCACTATCATGATAAATTAATACGCTCAAGATAGTGGGCGTGGCCTAGTTGATATGATATAGTTAGACCCACTAACACCACCTTAGCAATATTAATTTATCAATTTTATTATTCGCACCTACTAACCACTTTTTTCAAGTTTTCAATTGTTCTTTCTTGGTTCAGCTGTTTTTTATTTCGTTAAAACAACTTTTAAAATGTCAATGTAAGAGAAACTTTTTTTATAAAACTTTTGGTAAAATGGCAAGTTTTTCTTTGAATGTAAATGTTTTTTTTTCTAACAAAGTTCAAATTTTAGAAAAATGTTAAACTTCTTAAGCGAATTCCTTTCCTTTTTTTTTCCCTTTAAACGATGTTTTTATCTATTAAAACAACTTAGAATTCCTTTCTCCAAGCTTCTAACTATTTTTTCCCTGTTCAGATGTTTTTTTTTTAATTTCGTTTCTTTATTCAGAGGTTTTTCATTTTGTTAACACAACTTTTAAAACGCTATTTCTAAAGGATTATAATTTTTTTTATAGAATTTTTGGTTAGATAACAAAAGCATTTTTGAATGTTTAAAACAACTTCTAAAACGTTATTTATAAAAATATATATAAAAAAATAAACATTTATCAATGTAATAAAATATATAAGTGGTTTGTTCTTGTAGTCTTAATTAAACTCATTTGTTGTAGATTTTACGAAATAGTTTCGTGTTTTTTCTAATTTATCAATGTTTTTTTTTCTAAAGTTTCTACCGTATTCCTTTAATTTAAATGTTCGCTTAATTACAAAAAATATATACCACATCCACTAACCGGAGCGTGTTAATGAAGCCACGCCCACAATCCGTATCGTATTAATTAGGCCACGCCCACTATCCGGAGCGTGTTAATTAAGACACACCTACTAATTACTCCGTGTTAATAGACCACGCCCACTATAAATATTTAGTGGGGGTAAATTCTAAATTATTTGAACTGTTTTCTTGCGGCAATTTTAATTCTTTTGTCTTAATTCTCAAATGTTTTTTTTTGTTTTAAATATATTATACTTAAAAATCCTATGCTACAACTCGTTTTAACACAAACATTTTGGTAAAATAGCAACAGTTTTAAAGTTTTCAGCTGTTTTTTTTTTTGTAATTGTCCTTCTAAATTAAACATAAACACTTATTTTTGTTTAAACAAGTTTAAATTTTCTTTAAGTTTTTTTAATGTATTTAATATTTTTTAAAACAAAATTTTTGGTGTATTGTAAATGTAAACACTCTCAATTGTTTTTTTGATTTCTATAAAAGTTCAAATTTTAGTAAAATGACAAAACCTCAATTGTTTTTTTGCTTGTTTACTTAAAATCAGAACAAAATTTTAAACGGTTCAAATTAAATTTATTTAAGTTATTATGCGAAAAAGAATTATATCGTATGTATTATTTGTTAATTTAAGAAGGGAATAAAGTATGTTATTATTATTATTATTATAGATAAGTTTAATTTGTATTGTAATTTCAATCAGAACGTTATTCAGGCCACGCCCACTAACCAAAGCGTGTTCATTAGGCCACGCCTACTGACCAGGATTTTAAGCTAGGCCACGCCCACTAACCGAATCGTGTTAATTGGTCCACGCCCACTAAAATTTTCTCCTAAAATGGGACAAAAAAGTAAATAAATGTAAAAACAGTTTTAGTTTTTTTTTTGAATAATGGTAATAATTTAAAATTTACCTTCACAAAATATTTATAGTGGGCGTGGTCTATAAAAACGCAGTACAGTAGGTGTGTCCTATTTAACTCACACCAGATAGTAATATAGTAGGCGTGGCCTAGTTAATATGATGACTAGTGGGCGTGGCCTCGTTAACACACTACTATTAGTGGATGTGGCCTAATATTTTTAACAAAAAAAATTTAATTCAAAGAAAACCGTTTGAAACATTAAAAAAAACTTTCGCTATCATCTTATTAAAAAAATTTATAATATTTTAAAACTAACGTTTTAGAAGATAAAGTAATCATTATATTTAACTTATACAATATTCAACTTTGAGTTTTAGAAGTTGTTTTAACAAAATGAAAAACCATTAGAAGATGTTTTGCCATGTTACCAAAATTTGAACTTCTATAGTTTTTAAGTTTACGTGAAGCGATTAATTACAAAGCATAAAAACACTGTAACTCCTTACTTCACTTATTTATTCCTAACGTAAGCAGTAACAGTGTTTTCATTTGTTGTAAAGTTTGTACTTGGTTAGAAAAAAAAAACATTTAAATTCAGAGAAATCTAATTGAAATTGAAAAAAAAAACTTTAGCCATTTTGTAAAAAAGGTTTTTTTTATAATTAAATTAATTAAAAATTAATTTGTTGAAAGCGTGTTTCCACTGTACTAAAAATTTTGTTTAAAAAAATATTAAAATAATGGATTTCAGTTAAGAAGTATAACTTTGTTAGAAAATTCATTCAATTTCAAGAAAACCGGTTGAACTTAAAAAAAAATTGATAATTCAGCAAGTTTTATAAAAAATAACACACTCTTTCAAATTATTATCGAACTACATTGAAGTTTGTTATTTTTTGTTTTGAATAAAGCAATTTATTATTTAATTGAAACACTATTATAATGTGCCTCAATGTTGTAGCTACCTTGGTTCATGTTTTTTGACTTATTATTTTGTTCCTTACATCAAATAAACATTATTATTATTATTATTATTATTATTAATCTTTTCTTTAAAAAAGGTGAAGAAAGGAATATAACTGTGTTTCAATTAAGTAACTCAAGTAACTACATTAAATTTATTATTTAAAATTAACATTTTAAAAGTAGTTTCATCAAAATTTTAAAAAAAAACTGAAACAAGAAAAAACAATTAAAAACATGGAAGAAGAAAAGAAACACTAGTTTACTAAAATTTGAACTTTTATAGCAAAAAAAAATAAGTAATTGAAAGTGTGCATTATACCAAATAACAAAAAATATTAAATAAAAAACGTATTTTAACAAAAAAATTCAAACTTTGTTGTTAAGTGAAAAGCAGCTAGAAAACAATAATTTATTTTTATTGTTTCATTATTTTATTATATTTTTAAATGTAAACAGAAATTTTCACACAATATTCAACAAAATAAAACATTTGAATAATTCAAAGGAAAAAAAAGCAGTTGAAAACTTAAAAACTGTTGCAATTTTACCAAAATTTTTGTATTGAAACGAGTTGTAGAGTGGAATTTTTAAAAATAATATTTTAAAAATTGTCGTAACAAAAAAAACATTTGAGGGTTAAGGCAAAAAAGTAAAATTTGCCGCGAAATAAGAGTTTAAATAATTTTAGAGTAGAATTTTTAAAAATAATATTTTAAAAATTGTATTAACAAAAAAAAACACATTCATTTGATTAATTCTAAGGAAAAAAAAGTTGAAAACTTTAAAACTTTTTAAAAACATTTGAGAATTTAGACAAAAAAGTAAAATTTGCCGCCAAATAACAGTTTGAACAATTTAAAATTTACCTTCACAAAATATGTACCGTGGGCGTGGTCTATTAACCCGCAGTAGTTAGTAGGTGTGGTCTAATTAACACGCTCTGAATAGTGGGCGTGGCCTAGTTAATATGTTATGGATAGAGGGTGTGGCATAATATTTTTAATTTAAAAAAACATTCAAATACAAAGAAAATTGAAAAAATTTTATAATAAAAATTGATAATCTTTTAAAAATAACAATTTAACAGTTGTTTTAATAAAATGAAAAACATCTGAATGAAGGAACAGAATAAAAAAACATTCAAAGTCAAAGAAAACCGGTCGAAACTAAAAAAAACTTTTGTTTTCTTACGAAAAATTTTATAATAAAAGATTATACTCTTTTAAAATAACGTTTGAGAAATTAAATGTATTAAAATCCTTTAGTCCGTTGTAGAAATTATTTTTAGAAATTGATTTAACAAAATGAAAAACATCTTAATAAAGAAACGAAATTTAACAAAAATCTGAACAAAGAAAAAAACTGTTGAAAGCTTAAGAAGTTTTTCTGTTTTACTAAAATTTGAACTTTGTTAGAATAAAAAAACGTTTAAATTCAAAGAAAGCCGGTTGAAACTTAAAAACAATTGCCACTTCACTAAAAAGCGTACTAAGAAATTGAAATTTTACATTTTTCAACTTGCTTAATTTTAATTAATAAGCTCCAGATAAAGATAGTGGGCGTGGCGTGTATTTTCTGAGTAGTGTGCGTGACCTAGTTAATATGTTATGGATAGAGGGTGTGGCCTAATATTTTTAATAAAAAAAACATTCAAATTCAAAGAAAACCGAAAAACTTTTGTAATAATAAAAGTTGATAATCTTTTAAAAATAACAATTTAGAAATTGTTTTAATAAAATGAAAAAACATCTGAATAATGGAAGAGAATAAAAAACATTTAAAGTCAAAGAAAACCGATTGAAACTAAAAAATAAATAACTTTTGTTACCTTAGGAAAAAAATTATAATAAAAGATTATACTCTTTTAAAAATATCCTCCAACTAGTTTCGACAACAAAATTTTTGTTTTAATCAACATGCTTTCATAACCCATTAAAAAATAATCGTGTGATATAAATCTACAAAAATGTAAATTTTGTTTTCCTTTAATTCTATGAAGTAAATTTCATTGTCTAAGTTTTCAACCAGTTTAAAAATATTACTTTTTTAAAGGGGTAGTTTCAACTATTTTTTTAGTTAAATAGTAACATTTTTTAAACAAATTGATTTTTAATTTTAACTTTGCACTTCGAAGTTCCAATGGTTTCGATTTTTATTAAAACAATAATTAATAATATTATGCTTCAAAGTTTTCAACTTATTCTTTTGTTTTTTTTTAGTTTTAACTAAACAAATGTTTTCCCTTTTTGTTTAAAAAATAATAAATAAGAAATTTCAAAGTTTTAAGCTGTTTCTTTTGTATACTTTTAGTTTTTTAACTGTTTTATTTTCCTAACAATTAGATCAAAGGATTCTCTATTTATTTTTATAAAGTTGTTTAAAAACAGTTGCCACTTTGTCAAAACTTTTGCAACAAACTGTTTAAAAAGTTAATAATAACTTTTTAAACAGTTTGTTGCACAAGTTTTGACAAAGTGGCAACTGTTTTTAAGCAACTTAATTTCAGCTGCTTTTATCGATGTTTTCATCTTGTTTTGTTACAAAAGTTTCAGCAAAATGGCAACTGTTTTAAAGCAGGTTATTTCCAGCTGCTTTTATCGATGTTTTTACCTTTTTTGTTGTAAAAGTTTTAGCAAAGTGGCAACGATTTTTATGCGATTTATTTTCAACTGCTTTTATCGATGTTTTTATCTATTGAAAACAAGTTTGAAAACATTATTATTGAAACCGTTAAATTACGTTTTATTGGTAAATTATAAACAATTTTTAAGCCTAAGACTTTTTAGTTTAGCTCTGTTTTTTTCTTAAATTATGTTCAAAAGTATTTTTTTTTTCGTTGAAAAAGGTCTAAAATTAGGATTTTTTTTTAAAAGTTTTCGGGCGTGAATTTTTATAATTTTGTAATTTTGATAAAACGGCAATATTTGACTCCTAGTAAATTATTTACTCAACTAATTTTAATTAGAGTTGAAAAGTTTTATTTGTTAAAAATTTCAATTTTTGCCATTTTTTACCTAGCTTATTTTTATATCTGTGTTTCCTTAATAAAGGTTCAAGCGTTTGTTTGTTTCTTTACAACAATATTCATTGAACATGCTAATACAGAACACGTTAATCAGGCCACGCCCACTAACCAAAGCGTGTTCATCAGGCCACGCCTACCAACAAGGATTTTAAGCTAGGCCACGCCCACTAACCGAATCGTGTTAATTAGTCCACGCCCACTAACCGAATCGTGTTAATTAGTTTACGCCCACTAAAATTATTTCCCTTAAAATGAGACAAAAAAATAAATAAATGTTTAAAAAAAGTAAATAAATGCTTTATACATGAATCCGGATGTTCAAGAGGATATTTGCCACATCAGCATCATGGGAAACGAAGGGCTTGAATGTAAGAATGCTTTTTGATTGTGAACTCCGCCCGTGTATAATTTACTTTTAAGAAAAGAGTCCAAATAAATATATAAAAAAATAAAATAACCATGGGACGTTCATCGTGTCATCTCCACTAACCAGATCGTGTTATTTAGGCCACGCCTACTAATCAAGGAACGTTAATTATGCCATATCCACTAATCGGAGCGTATTTATTATTTTATTAGAAAGGAGTGCAAAAAGGTAGATTAAATAAATAATCAAAGGAGCGTTGATTTAATGTATTTCTTTTCTTTTGCATTCTTTCACGTTTACTCTAAAACTACATCAAACATATTATATCCTCTGTGCAGAAAGAATTTCTATCTACGAATAACAGTATTATGTTTAAGGATAGATTTAACATTTAAGGTATCTATTGCCTATGCATTGCACTAAGTGTTAAATTGAAACTTTTATTTTTATTAAGTAATTTACAAGAGAATTTAAATACTCATCATCAAATATTGTTACCAGTAGTCTCATTGGATTGCTCGATCGTAGAACATGGCATGTAAAAACGCTGCTACTCTAAGCAAACATAATTTCTCTAATCTCTAAAGATATTATTATCAAATTAAACAATAACAGTGATCTAGACAATAGATGGCACCTTTATCTATTGTCTAGATCAGAGGTCTCCAAACATTCGAGTCTTAGGGCGATACTTTTTACTTCAGTAAGTTAGAAGCGCCAAAATCGTTTTAATTTTTCTGCCATTATCTGTAATTTCTAGAGTAGTCGTCCATGCTAAGCGAGCGGGCCAGATTTGACCCGCCGGCCGTTGTTTGGAGACCCTTGGTTTAACGAAAATAACACACAGTTTATTCCTTACTTCACTTGTTTCATTTGCAAAACACTTCACGTAAACATAGATCACTGTTATTGTTTAATTTCAATCTTTGCTTTTCCGCATTATTTTCAAAAACAAATTCGACATTAAAGGCAATTTTCTTAACGACGAAATTACAATTTAAAATCTATCATCATTTTTAAATGAAATAATTCCCAAGGGAATACAAATCGTATCTTCGATATTCTCGCACACATTTGTAGTAGCTTGGGCGTGCAGTTTGCATAATTCGACGTCGTTTACGAGTTTAATTGATCATAGTGAGCCGTGTACGGGGGAATTAATCATAATACATCGGTAATTCGAGTGCAATGGAAGATTGCGGCGGTGGTAAATTGCATTACGCCAATTTTACGGGATCGGTTCGCTCACGGGCGCGCGAGAAAGTGCAGTGGGCGTGGCCCAATTAACACGCCGGCGGTTAGTAGGCGTGGCGGAAACAAAAGAAGTGATCGCCGCAAATTCATTGTATAAACAACAAGATTTTTTTGGTAATAATAAATGTAATTCCTTGTACAATCAATCGATAGAACCCGTCGCAAACAAAAAAAATACGTACATTATGTGAATCGTTCCGATTGTATTTCAAGTGGGTGATTACCGTGCTTCCCCTTCTCTTCCATTCTTCCCGACTGTTTTGACATTAAAATGTGCGCGACACTCGTGCACCCTTGACACCATCAGGCGCGCATTGTGAACGATTGGCCCCGAGGGCTCTCTCGGCGAGCCCGAAATCGGTCTATAATCGTCTCGTCGTCCATTGTGCGCCCCCTTGAAATACTAGAACTCGACGCGATTGTGTAACACTAGAGGAATATAAAAAAAAGGGCGCTGAATTGAGACGTCGAGTGTCACACGTTTTCATTGCAACAATGCTTAATTAGTTAATTAAGTAAAATAATGAAAAGTGAGGTTATGTCAGTAATTGTACAGTTGTATTCTTATATTGTAATGGCCTTCCGTAAATAAATAAAATAAAATAAAATTGTTCTTAAAATTTGCTGAATGAACATTTATTTGTACAGCCAGTTAGGTTCAATTTATCAAGAGTTTGATTTGCAGTGTCGTTATGTTATTTACACTAATACTGTGGCCATAATTTTTATGGAAAACTGTAAATTCATTATTTTGTTATAAATCTTGAACTTTTGAAGCTAATTCCTTGTTTTGTTAATTTGTTATAGTGTTTTAAACTACCGATTGCAGTTTTCTTCTTATTAAATATTGAATTTGCTGTGTTGTCATGTAATTAATAGAAATTCTGAGGACATAATTTTTATGGAAAATTGTAAATTCATTATTTTGGTACAAATAAATCCTGAGCGTTTGAAGCTAATTCCTTGATTGGTTTATTATCTACAACTGATCAATCAATTTTTTTTGTTAATCAAATTTTACAATTAGGAAACAACCGGCCAGTTTCCCACCTTTACGTCATCATTCACATCCATCAAATGGAATCGAACCGTAAGCCCGGAACATCAACAGTAATTACTTTAATCGTAAAACGACTCTATTCCTCCTTTAATCTCAACAGACGGATCGGATAATTAATGATCTGATTGTTGTACCTGATGGGATTTTTTCAATTAAAATTTCCAAGTTAGATAAATGACGGCGATTTGTCCGCTCCGGCTAAATGAGACGAATTTCTTTCGGGGCACTGGCATTGTTCTGTCAGCTGGCGGAGACGGAGGACGCACAAATTGGTTTCCGGTTCTATATAATGCGCAAGAGGGAAAACATTTGAAGAAATCTAAAATTTATCGAATGTTTGTTTTGTTATGTATAAATCACTTGTAGCAATAATTCAACAATTAATTCAATATAAGATCAAAAATGCGTTTATCCTTAATAGATATTATGATTTTCAAACTCATAACTCTTAAGAGTAATTTTTGGCAATATTTTAAATCACTGAAAGTCATTTGCGTTTCTTCAATTTAAGTTCTGATCGCCGCCATATTGTCTGTGGTTACCTTACATCAATTACCTCAGTGTGGGGTTAAAGATACGTTTATCCTTAACAGATTTTATTATTTTGAAACTCGTAACTCTTAAGAGTAATGTTTGGCAATTTTTTAAAACACTGAAAATAATTTGCGCTTCTTCACTTTAAGTTCTAAACGCCGCCATACTGTCTGTGGTCATGTTATGTCAATTATCTCAGTATGAGGTTAAAGATACGTTTATCCTTAATAGATTTTATGATTTTCACACTCATAACTCTTAAGAGTAATTTTTGGCGATTTTTTAAAACACTGAAAATTATTGGCGTTTCTTCAATTTAAGTTCTGATCGCCGCCATATTGTCTGGGGTCACCTGACATCAATTATCTCAGTATGAGGTTAAAGATACGTTTATCTTTAATAGATTTTATGATTTTCAAACCCATAACTCTTAAGAGTACTTTGTAGCATTATTTTAAAACACTGAAAATAATTTGCGTTACTTCAATTTGAGTTCTGATCGCCGCCATATTGTCTGTAGTCACGTTACATCAATTATTTCAGTATGAGGATAAAGATACATTAATCCTTAATAGATTTTATAATTTTTAAACTCATAAGTCTTTAGAGTAATTTTTGGCGATTTTTTAAAACACTGAAAACAATTTGCGTTTCTTCATATTTGACTTCTGATCGCCGCCATATTGTTTGTGGTCATCATACATCAATTATCTCAGTATGGGGTTAAAAATACGTTTATTCTTAATAGATTTTTATGATTTTCAAACTAATAACTCTTAAGAGTAATTTTTGGCGATTTTTTAAAACACTGAAAATAATTTGCCTTTCTTCACTTTAAGTTCTAAACGCCGCCATATTGTCTGTCGTCATGTTACGTCAATTATCTCAGTATAAGGTTAAAGATGCGTTTATCCTTAATAGTTTTTATTATTTTGAAACTCATAACTCTTAAGAGTAATATTTGGTAATTTTTTAAAACCCTAAAAGTAATTTGCGTTTCTTCAATTTAATTTTTAATCGCCTCCATATTGTCTGTGGTCACCTGACATGAAATATCTTAGTATGGGGTTAAAGATACGTTTATCTTTAATAGATTTTATGATTTTCAAACCCATAACTCTTAAGAGTACTTTGTGGCATTATTTTAAAACACTGAAAATAATTTGCGTTTCTTCAATTTGAGTTCTGATCGCCGCCATATTGTCTGTAGTCACGTTACATCAATTATTTCAGTATGAGGATAAAGATACATTAATCCTTAATAGATTTTATAATTTTTAAACTCATAAGTCTTTAGAGTAATTTTTGGCGATTTTTTAAAACACTGAAAACAATTTCCGTTTCTTCATATTTGACTTCTGATCGCCGCCATATTGTTTGTGGTCATCATACATCAATTATCTCAGTATGGGGTTAAAAATACGTTCATTCTTAATAGATTTTTATGATTTTCAAACTAATAACTCTTAAGAGTAATTTTTAGCGATTTTTTAAAACACTGAAAATAATTTGCCTTTCTTCACTTTAAGTTCTAAACGCCGCCATATTGTCTGTCGTCATGTTACGTCAATTATCTCAAGATAAGGTTAAAGATGCGTTTATCCTTAATAGTTTTTATTATTTTGAAACTCATAACTCTTAAGAGTAATATTTGGCAATTTTTTAAAACCCAAAAAGTAATTTGCGTTTCTTTAATTTAACCTTTAATCGCCGCCATATTGTCTGTGGTCACCTGACATGAATTATATTAGTATGGGGTTAAAGATACGTTTATCCTTAATAGATTTTATGATTTTCAAACCCATAACTCTTAAGAGTACTTTGTGACATTATTTTAAAACACTGAAAATAATTTGCGTTTCTTCAATTTGAGTTCTGATCGCCGCCATATTGTCTGTAGTCACGTTACATCAATTATTTCAGTATGAGGTTAAAGATACATTAACCCTTAATAGATTTTATAATTTTTAAACTCATAAGTCTTTAGAGTAATTTTTGGCGATTTTTTAAAACACTGAAAACAATTTGCGTTTCTTCAACTTGACTTCTGATCGCCGCCATATTGTTTGTGGCCATCATACATCAATTATCTCAGTATGGGGTTAAAAATTCGTTTATCCTTAATAGATTTTATGATTTTCAAACTCACAACTCTTAAGAGTAATGTTTGGCAATTTTTTAAAACATTGAAAGTAATTTGCTTTTCTTCAATTTGAATTGTAATCGCCGCCATATTGTCTGTGGTCACCTTACGTCAATTATCTCAGTTTGAGGTTAAAGATACGTTTATAATTAATAGATTTTATGATTTTCAAACTCCTAACTCTTAAGAGTAATTTTTGGGAATTTTTTAACACTGAAAATAATTTGAATTTCTTCAATTTGAGTTCTTGAGGCTTGTAGCCATTTTAAATACATGATCGCAGTAAGAGGTCAAAAATACGTATATCCTTAATGAATTTTATGATTTTTAAACTCATAACTCTTAAGAGTAATGTTTGGCAATTTTTTAAAACACTGAAAGTAATTTGGGTTTCTTCAATTTGAATTGTAATCGCCGCCATATTGTCTGTAGTCACCTTACATCAATTGTCTTAGTACAAGGTTAAAGATACGTTTATCCTTAATAGATTTTATGATTTTCAAACCCATAACTCTTAAAAGTAATTTGTGGCAATTTTTAAAACACTGAAAATGATTTACGTATCATCAATTTGGGTCCTGATCGCCGCCATATTGTCTGTGGTCACCTTACATCAATTATCTTAGTATGAAGTTAAAGATACGTTTATCGTTAATAGATTTTATGATTTTGAAACCCATAACTCTTAAGAGTAATTTTTGGCGATTTTTTAAACACTAAAAGTAATTTGCGTTTCTTCAATTTGATTTCTGATCGCCGCCATATTGTCTGTGGTCACCTTACGTCAATTATCTCAAAATGAGGTTAAAGATACGTTTTTCCTTAATAGATTTTATGATTTTCAAACTCATAACTCTTAAGAGTAATTTTTGGCGATTTTTTAAAAGACTGAAAATAATTTGAGTTTCTTCAATTTGAGTTCTTGAGGCTTGTAGCCATTTTAAATGAATGATCGCAGTATGAGGTCAAAAATACGTATATTCTTCAGGAATTTTATGATTTTTAAACCCATAACTCTTAAGAGTAATTTGTGGCAAATATTTAAAACACTGAAAACCATTTGCGTTTCTTCAATTTAAATTCTGATCGCCGCCATATTGTCTGTAGTCACCTTACATCAATTATCTCAGCTTGGGGTTAAAGATACGTTTATCCTTAATAGATTTTATGATTTTTAAACCCATAACTCTTAAGTGTAATTTTTGGGAATTTTTTAAAACACTGAAAATAATTTGAATATCTTCAATTTGAGTTCTTGAGGCTTGTAGCCATTTTAAATGAATGATCGCAGTATGAGGTCAAAAATACGTATATCCTTCATGAATTTTATGATTTTTAAACCCATTACTCTTAAGAGTAATTTGTGGCAAATTTTTAAAACACTAAAAACAATTTGCGTTTCTTCAATTTGACTTCTGATCGCCGCCATATTGTCTGTGGTCACCTTACGTCAATTATCTCAGTACAAGGTTAAAGATACGTTTATCCTTAATAGATTTTATGATTTTCAAACTCATAACTGTTATGAGTAATTTTTGGCGATTTTTTTAAATACTGAAAATTATTGCCGTTTCTTCAATTTGACTTCTGATCGCCGCCATATTGTCTGTGGTCACCTTACATCAATTATCTCAGTTTGAGGTTAAAAATACGTTTATCCTTAATTGATTGTATGATTTTCAAACTCACAACTCTTAAGAGTAATGCTTGGTAATTGAAAGTAATTTGCGTTTCATCGATTCGATCGAGCTCAATTCATTTGTTTTCTAGCGCTAATTCGTGACGAAACGGTCCACCGATTAAACTGTCATGCCGGTGGCGTTTTCTCCCTTTCACGTCTGTCCGTCAGACAGAGAGTAAACTTTCACGAGGCACGACGAATCGCCGAAAGGGACCAACTTCACGCCTCGCCCCCGTTTTATTACTACCACTACTACCCCCCGAGAGAATCATCGATCTGCTGAACAAGGGCGAACGCGGAATAATCCTTCACTGTCCAATTAGACGCGTTACTTAGGAGAAACAAAACACAAACGCGCCACGAAACGGATAGATTCGTCGCCAATTGTTTCAATCGATTATTGATGCAAGAAAATGATTAGGAATAAAAAAGTCATCGTGATAATTGTAATTAAAACGAAAAACAATTGAAATAATTCAAGAAAAAAAAACAATTGAAATAAAAAGACACTTATAGGAAGTATTAGAAAGAAAATTATTCAAGAAAAAACAATTGAAAAACAGTTGGATAATGCCTATCTTCTCAAGTGTCATTATACCTCTCTGACTTTAGTTATCTTCCTCTTTGTAGTATGTAAGTATTAACGCAATTGTTTTTATTTTGAGAACAATGAGATGAATCAATTATTACGAACAGGCTTAATCTGATCGTATTGTTTTAACAAATTCACTACCGAGGAATTCCGTTCGTTCTGTTCCATTCGTTTCGGCGGTTGTAATTACAGCTTTTAATTAGCGCGTGTATGTTTTTATGTCACGTGTCAATCAATCACGTGCGTCGTGTTTATCCGGTAACCCGAAACCACTGGATCGCCCCCCCTCCCCACCCCCTTCCTCCTGCTCCCGCACCACCGCCACTGCGATGTTATTACAAGTGACTGGCTCGGAAAATTGAGAGAAAGAACAACAAAACGACGATCAATTAACAGTGGAACGTAAAGACAAATGAAGCTCCGATTTGAGGGCGTGGAGGGGGGTGGAAGGAGGGGAGGGGAGCGTTTATGTGTGTATAAATGTGCTCCGCATTGTTTCTCACTCTGTATGTTTGTGTTTTGCAACAACTCGCCCCTTCTGCGTGTTGTCCCCTATAATGTAGACACACTCATACTGTCACACGTAGTACATACACACGAACACACATAGAGAGAGAGTGCCGTGGGGTGAATCGATCCAGAGCCTGCTTGCTTGCTTGCTTACATGTCTCCGACACCGGGCAAAATGGCGGACTGCATGCGATCAGAGGATTGTCAGGATGATGGTGGATGTTTCCATTTCCACCCTCCGGTGTATACGTGACTATGTGTGTATGTGTGAGTCGGCAGAGGTGGGACTAGGAGGTGCGACTCGAATTAACCCCAGGCAGACGCGTGCGTTTGTTTTCAAAACAAAACACGAACGGTTTCACTTAAATTAACCCCCAAACAAACTTTTTTTTAATATGAAACATACACATTTAATTTTTTTATGGCTTTACTGATTCGAGTGTAGGTTAGAATGGACGCCCACCCATCTTACATATAAATTTCAACGTCTTACAAACCTCTAACAATATTAAAGGATTATTGAATATAATTTATTAAAAAGTTTTACATTCGTATTAATTTTATAATTAATTTACCACCATAAAAATCGAGAATGTTTTACTGGGGGGTGGTGTTATTTAAGCAAACCCACCCATCCTACATATTATTTAAAACTCAAAGGAAATCATCTTTGAGTACGAAAATATCTGTTTGTTTCATTATCTTCTGAATTTGTAGACTTCTAAAAATATTCACTTTTTAGACGTTAAAGTAAAAAACACTTTATAAATTTTCAAAAAACACTTTATTGCATTAAACTCGCAACAATTGTTTCGCCACACTGTGGCTTCTTCAGGCGAAGTTTAATGCAATAAAGTGTTTTTTGAAAATTTATAAAGTGTTTTTTACTTTAACGTCTAAAAAGTGAATATGAATTTTCAACTAATAACAGCCTCATCAATTAATATATTCTAAAAATATACTTTTAGGGTTCCAAAATTTTCCGCCATAATTAAAATTTATTGATTTTTCTTTTTTAGAGTTTCTGTTTTTGATATTTGGCTTACAAATTGCAAAAATATTTCAAGAAGGTTTTAGCCCTTCAACATCTTTGATGTTTCAAAATTTTTCTAAAATTTTTTTTAAGATTCCACTTCTAAATTTTAAAGGTGTTAGAATTTTTCAAATTTCTATAGTTTGCAAAAGTATACTCGAAAGATTTTAGATTTTTTCAGCATATTCAAGATTTCTAGTTTCATCTGGTAATATCTTCATTAAAATTCTAGTTTTCCAGATTTTGGGAAAATCCAAAATATACCGAAAAGTAAGTTAGTAATTTAAAAGAGAAATTGTTGGGGTAGAAATTTTAGATAATTCTTCAAGGATGCAAGAAAATTGTTGATAATTTAAATAAGATAGAACATTAAAGAATATTTCAATAACTATTCCAAAATGCTAGAAAATTCGGTTACCATAATGTCGATAAAGGAAGAGAAGATTAAAAATAAATTGAATATTAAACAATTCAGAATCATGAATTACCACGTAGTAACGGTCACCACAATCCTTATGATTAATTCAGAATCCTTTAAAATCATCGCAAAAATGAATAGCAATATTGCTAATAACATCAGAAACATTAAAAAGTTTATTAGTTTATGTTTCAAAATATATGTAGGGTGGGTGGGTGTTTACTATCCCACCCTCCAATTTTTACAATATCAACGACAATTTCTTAAAAAGAAACTCGTATTAAAACATTCTCAATTGTAATATTTTTTTAGTAAATTGTGTGTGTATGTTTTACTGATTGAAGGGTGGGATAGAGGTTACCCACCCACCCTACATTATTATTTCTTCAATCCACCAAAACTTTTTCAAATTCCAACAGTAATTGTGGTGGTGTTTAATAAAAATGTGAAGTAGAAATGTGGTTTAAATTTTAATAAATATGTAGGGTGGGTGGGTGGCCGCTATCCCACCCTCCTATAATATGCGCCACGCTAATAAGCTCCAAATGAATTTAAAACAGTTTAAAATCGCTTATTGATTTTGATTGCCTTTATAACCGGAAATTTTCTTATCTAAAATTTCATTTTCACAAAACGAGCAACAATCTTCTCATAGAAGGCCTTGGAACTTACCTACGTTGAAACTGACCAGAAACTCTCTATCTAGGATGGCATTTTATTTATATGACATTTAATTTATTACTGCGAATTGTTTTATTTTATGCATTTAAAAGTATTTTATCTGAATTAATGTTATAAATGTTTAAGCAAGTTGCAAACTGTTGTCAATTTTTTGCATTTTGTTTCTCCAAAACTTCAATTGTTTAAGCAAACTTCAAACGGTTTTCCTTTATTAATTGTTTAAAGCAATTCTCAACTAATTTTTTTTTAATATTTCTATCTGCTTTGTTTTCGTAAATTTCGATTGTCTTCTACAAGAAATTTCTATTGTTTATTTTTTTTAAGTTTTCAACTAATACTAATTACTAATTAACCAATTTTTTGTTTATAAATTTATTTTTTTAAATATTTCATCTGTTTTTCTTTGCAATTTCTAATTTTTCTTATTTCGAATTTTTGTTTAGGAAAACTTTTTTAGGGTTTTAGGAACTTATTCATTTTTTTGACATATTTCAAATCGTTTTCCTTTAAAATTTTAATTGTTTAAATAAATTCTTTACTTACTTTTTATATTTTGATTTTTTTATTTGGTAAAAAGAAAGAATTACTTTAAGCAAGTTAGAATCAATTTTTTACTTTTAATTAACTGTTTTTGTTGGTAAATTTAAATAACTTCTTCGAAGCAATTTGAAATAAATATATTTTTAAATTTCCATCTGACTTTTTTTTAGTAAATTTTGATTGTCCTTTCCCTAGAAATTTCAATTGTTTAGTGCAATTTTTCAAATGTTTTCAAGTGGTCAACTGTTTTTGTTAGTGGTTTTCTATTCGTAACAAATTTTCAACAATTATTTTTTCAATCATGATGATGGTTATAGGCAATATTGATTGTTGAGTTACATGAAGATGAAAAGTAATAATTTATTATCATTATATAGACACTGAATAAAACACTTACAAAGGTTTTTACCACAATGATTAATAATTAATATACTTTTTAGGGTTTTCAACAATTATTTCTTCGTAAATTTGATTTATTTGAGTTATTACATTTTAATATTTCAACTGTTTCTCTTTGTAATTTTCTTAGCTTTAAAATTTTTTGAAAAAAATTCTTGGCAAATTCCAATTGTTTTTCGTTAAATATTTCAATTGTTCAAAACTGTTAAAAATCTGCTTTTTTTAATTTCAACTGTTCTTTGTGTCATGATTTTGAATTGTTTTAATTTAAGCAAGCTTCAAACTCTTGGCATTTCTTTTCAACTATTTTTGTTAGGAATTTTCAATTGTTCAAAGAAATTTTTAATTTTATTCTTTGTAACTTTTTTTAAAATTCTTGGCAAATTGCAATTCTTTTTTTGTTAAAAATTTCAATTGTTCAAAACAAATTTTAAACTGCTATTTTATATTTGGACTATTTTTTGTCATAAATTTAAATTGATTTAAGCAAGCTTCAAACTGTTTGGTTTTTTTAAAGTTTCCAACGGTTTTTGTTATTAAATTCCAATTATTCAACAAAATATATATATTTTTTGTTTTTCCAAAAAAATGTTTAAGGCAAACTTTATAAATTTCAATTGTTTAAAGTACATTTTTACCTGCAAGATTTTGATTGTCTCTTGTCATAAATTTGAATTTGTTTTAAGCAAGCTTCAAACTGTTTGTTCTTTATTTTTCAACTGTTTTTGTTAGCAAATTTCAATTGTTCAAAGAAATTTTAATTTTTTTTTGTTTTTTTAAAAAAAACTTAAATTATTTTTTTCCATTTAGAAAGTTTACATTGTTCAAGGCAAATTTTAAAAATTTCAATTGTTTTAAGTAAATTTCCAACTGATTTTTAGCCCTTATTTTTTTATTTTTAGCAAATTCCAATTCTTTTTCGTTTCAATTGTTCAAAACAAATTTTTAACCGTTTTTTTTAGATTTTGACTGTTTTTTTGGCATTAATTTGAATTGTTTTTAGCAAGCTTCAAACTGTTTTTTTTTTTATAAATTGATTATTGGTTGAGGCGTTAACTTCGTGATACATTTTGGAAAATTAAACAAAAACGTTTACTTTGTTTAATGTTTTTTTTATATTGTTCGAGGCAAATTTTATAAATTTCAATTGTTTAAAGTAAATTTCCAACTATTTAAGCCCTTATTTTTTTTAACTCCTGGCAAATTCCAATTCTTTTTCGTTTCAATTGTTCAAAACAAATTTTTAACCGTTTTTTTTTTTAGATTTTGACTTTTTTTTCATTAATATGAATTGTTTTTAGCAAGCTTCAAACTGTTTTTTTTATTTTTTTAAAATTTTTGTTAACAAATTTTAATTGTTTAAATTTTTTTTTTAGTTTTACTTTTACTGAAAAAAATTTAAATGATTTTCACTTGGAAAATTTATATTTTTTAAAGACATTTTTTTAACTGTTTTAACATCTTTCAATGCAATTATTTAAAACATGTTTTTAGCTTAAGATTTTGACTTTTCTTTTTGTCCAAAATTTGAATTTTTTAAATCAGGCTTTATATTTCTTTTTAATTTTTCAACTGTTTCTGTTGGCAAAATATTTGAATTGTTTTTTTTTTAATTTTTGGCAAATTCAAATTGTTTTTTTTTTGGCAAAAATTGTAAAACAATTTTTTTACCGTTTCTATTAAAAAAATCAATTGTTTAAAATAAGTTAACAGCTGTTCTTTTCTAACATTTTGACATTTCTTTTTGTCAAAAATTTGAATTGTTTAAAGAATGCCTTTTTTTAATTTTTCAACTGTTTCTGTTGGAAAAATCACTCAATTGTTTTTTTAAATTTTTGACAAATTTAAATGGTTTTAAAATTATAAAACAAGTTTTTAACTGTTTTGTTAAAAATTTCAACTGTCTAAAACAAGTTTATAGCTGTTTTTTTAAAGATTTTGATGTTTCTTTTCGGTTTGTTGATTTTTCTTAATTTTCCACTGTTTTTGTTGGCAAATTTAAACTATGCAAAGTTTAAAACTATTTTTTTTTTTAATTTCCAACTGTGTTTTTGATTTCAATTGTTTTTTTTTTGTCAGAATTGAAATTGCTTAAAACAAATTTGTAAGTGATTTAAGTTTTTAACGTTTTTTTTGTTGGAAATTTCAATGTTTTTTGTTGAAACATATTTCAAAATATTCAGTTTCACCCTTTAAACTATTTTTTCTTTGTAAATTTTAAATATTTAATTTCTTAATTGTTAATTTTTAATTTGTTTTGTAGAAAAAAAACATATTTTATTTCTTTTCTTGTAAAAAAGTTTCAGTGCTTTAGAACAAACTTTTAACTTTTTTTTTTAATTTTAAAATTTTAACGTTTTTATTTGTAAATAATTTGGATTGTTTTAAGCAAGCTTCAAACTGTTTTTTTTTAATTATTCAACAGTTTTTGTTGGCAAATTTAAATAATCTTTAAAACTGTTTTCTGGTTTGATTGTTTTGCCAAAAAAAATGCACATTTTTACTTTTTTATTATTAAAAATTTCACAAATCAAACACTTTCTACTTACTTCCAGTTATACAAACAAAGTAAAAAGTGTTTTATTGGTGATTTATGATGTATAACAAAATCCACCGTTAACAGCTTAAAAATTTTAAATGTTTAGGAGTTTTTAAGTGGTCTAAGCTGTTTTTCAATGATTTCTTCTGTTTAAAACAAGGTTTAAACTATTCTTAAGCTTTTGATTATGTTTTTCTTCGTAAATTTTATTCATTTTAATCAAATTTTGCTTATTACTTCTCAATATTTCTTTGAAAACATTGTAATTGTTTTTTCTCACTTTAAAAATTTCAATTGCATTACTAACTTTTAACTATTTTTGGCATCTTAATTGTTTTTTGTTTTTTTTTGTTTTAATATCATCGCATATTTCAATTAATTTTTTCTTAAAATTCTCAATTGTTAATAACAAATTTCAACTGTTTTTTTTCCTTAGTTTTCAACTATTTCTTTGTTAAATAGGCAAGCGTCACCGTTTTTTTAAATATTCAACAGTTTTTTTTAGTGAATTTAAATTCCTTAAAAAGATGTCTAAAACACATTTTTATTAATTTCTAACTGTATTTTTGTCAAATTGCAATTAATTTTTTTTTACGAGAAATAATTGTTGAAAACAAATTTAAGCGTGTTTTTAAGATGTCAACTTACAATTGTTTTTGATTTTTGTTAATAACTCTCGCAAAAATGATTATATTTTAAAAAATTTTGCATCAATCGTATCTAGTAATTTCTAGAGAAGCCGATAGGATGTCATTTGAAAATTCGATCTTCAATTGTTTTATTAATTTTTCGTAATAACTCTGGCAAAAATGATTATATTTGAAAAAATCGTGCACCAATCGAATCTAGGGATTCTATAGATGCCGATAGGATATTAATTGAAAATTCGATCTTCAATTGTTTTGCATTTTTTGTTAATAACTCTCGCAAAAACGATTATATTTTAAAAATTCTTTCATCAATCGTATCTAGTGTTTCTAGAGAAGCCGATAGGTTATTAACTGAAAATTCGATCTTCAATTGTTTTTCATTTTTTGTTAATAACTCTCGCAAAAATGATTATATTTTAAAAATTCTTGCATCAATCGTATCTAGTGTTTCTAGAGACGGCGAAAGGATATTAACTGAAAATTCAATCATCAATTGTTTTTTTAATTTTACGTAATAACTCTCGCAAAAATGATTATATTTGAAAAATTCGTGCACTAATCGAATCTAGTGTTTCCAGAGAAGCCGATAGGATGTTAACTGAAAATTCGATCTTCAATTGTTTTTCATTTTTTGTTAATAACTCTCGCAAAAATGATTATATTTGAAAAATTCGTGCACCAATCGAATCTAGGGATTCTAGAGGTGCCGATTGGATGTTAATTGAAAATTCGATCTTCAATTGTTTTTAATTTTTTGTTAATAACTCTCCAACAAATTATCTTATTTGAACCATTCCTGCACCAATCGAATCTACGTATTAAATAGAAGGTGATGAGATAATAATTGAAAATTTGATTTTCGATTGTTTTTGATTCTTGCGTAATAGCTCCTGTAAAATTGATTATATTTAAAAAATTCTTGCATCAATCTTATCTAGTGATTCTAGAGAAGCCGATAGGATACTAACTGAAAATTCGATCTTCAATTGTTTTTCATTTTTTGTTAATAACTCTGGCAAAAATGATCATATTTGAAAAATTCGTACACCAATCGAATCTAGGGATTCTATAGATGCCGATAGGATATTAATTGAAAATTCGATCTTCAATTGTTTTTCATTTTTTGTTAATAACTCTCACAAAAATGATTATATTTTAAAAATTCTTGCATCAATCGTATCTAGTATTGCTAGAGAAGCCGATAGGATATTAACTGAAAATTCGATCTTAAATTGTTTTTCATTTTTTGTTAATAACTCTCGCAAAAATGATTATATTTTAAAAATTCGTGCACCAATCGTATCTAGTGTTTCTAGAGAAGCCGATAGGATATTAACTGAAAATTCGATCTTCAATTGTTTTTCATTTTTTGTTAATAACTCTCGCAAAAATGATTATATTTGAAAAATTCGTGCACCAATCGAATCTAGGGATTCTAGAGGTGCCCATAGGATATTAATTGAAAATTCGATCTTCAATTGTTTTGTTAATTTTTTATTAATAACTCTCCAAAAAATTATCTTATTTGAACCATTCCTGCACCAATCGAATCTACGTATTAAATAGAAAGTGGTGAGATAATAATTGAAAATTTGAGTTTCGATTGTTTTTGATTCTTGCGTAATAGCTCCTGTAAAAATGATTATATTTAAAAAATTCTTGCATCAATCGTATCTAGTGATTCTAGAGAAGCCGATAGGATATTAACTGAAAATTCGATCTTCAATTGTTTTTCATTTTTTGTTAATAACTCTGGCAAAAATGATTATATTTGAAAAATTCGTGCACCAATCGAATCTAGGGATTCTATAGATGCCGATAGGATGTTAATTGAAAATTCGATCTTCAATTGTTTTTTTATTTTTTGTTAATAACTCTCCAACAAATTATCGTATTTGAACAATTCGTGCACCAATCGAATCTACGTGTTAAATGGAAGCTGATGGGATAATGATAGAAGATGATGAGCAATGCTCATCATCATCTATGCCCATTTGGTCTGTACGGAATTTAGCAAACCACTTACGAACTGTTGCTTCTGCTAGAGCAGAATCCGTAAAACACTTATCAAGCCAAGTTTTTGTTGCAGCACTATTTTTCCATTATGATTTTGAAAAAAATCTAGTGGCGCCCTCTCTTAGAAACGATACGAACTTTTCAGACTAACTTGTTTGTTGTTTGCTGGATCAGACAACAAATAATTCAAGTGCATTTTCCCCACTTCATTCAACAACAGTTGTTTTATACCAATATTAAACAATTATTATTATAATCCTAATGAAATAAAACCATTATATTTCTTTCTTTTATAGATCTCAAGATTTTGTTATAATACTGACACCTGTACGAGTAGGTAAAAACGTGCTCATTTAACGCCAGATAAATCTCGAGTGATGAGAAACTGGCCTCGGTGGAATAACGAGAAAATTATTAATGGCTGGTCCGCGTAAAAGTCGACCATAGATCATTCCTGATTGAAAGTGGCCCAATTACGGAACCCTGTGGGCTATTTACCACTGTCTTATAAATTAATTGGCTGGATCTGGGCGTTACCGGGCGATATTTCAACGGGCCAGTCTCGGGGGGGCCCGGGAGCCGCATAGGCGGACCGAGTCTAATTAACCCGGGGGGGCGACCGGTAGCCACCGTAAAACAATCGAAAATGGCAAACGCCCCCTCTTATTTATTCATTTATTTATTTATTTGCTTATCAATCCACGCGGCCGGAAAATCTCCCCCATTCTCGATGATGACGGCCAATGAATTCAAAACGGTGTAATAATGACATAATGATGCCCCGGATAGGAGGGGGGGGACGGCGCTCAATAAGATCCACCCGATGTGTGTACGAAGGGAGGTTACGCAAGGGTGCACCGAATAATGCGTAACAGTCAAACCCATCTGCTTTACGTCTAGGGTTGCCAACTTGTTTTTAGGTGAATTCCTCACCTCAATAAAAATGATACAATTAAGTAATGAAAAAATCGAACATCTGCAAACACGTGTTTCAGTCGTTTACATCTCATCAGTACAGTCAATGGGGATAGTTTTAAAATTAATCTTAAAATTTTGATTTAAACTGTTCTTACCGTACAGTACAGTATTTGCAGATATTTTTTTAAACCTGATTTTAAAATCTTGATTACCTAGAGCTTTTAGAGCTTTTAATTTAACACAAATTTTCTATAAAATAAAGTATTATCTAATAATAAGATGAACCATAAAAATGTTTTTTTTAAATAATAAAATATTAATACTTATTCATCGTGTTGAGAAAATTTTGCAAAGTAACGTTGAAGGCCGTTTACCCACCCGTCATAGCAATCAACCGCACATCCACGGACTGACCGTATGACAATTGAATTCGCTGCATAACAATCGCTAATCATTAAAAATAAAAAGCGTTTCCGTGTGAAACGAATAAAAAAGATTAAAATGAAAAACTTGTATGATTTATTGTGTGTTGTGGATGGTATTGACCTTCGGTTCATTCGTATTCTTCGACTAATCGAAATTATTAAATTGCGTTTTGTTGACTGGTAAATGCATTTGATAACCTAATCGATCAACTGTTAATAATACCTTTTTTTTTATCCTGCACGAATTTTATTCTGCGTAAAACTAAACGAACCTAATTATTCGCTCCCAAATAATTTTCTGTTAAGAAAACCTTGTTCGTAATATAGTCATTTGAGGGTGTGATAGTGGCCACCCACCCACCCTACATATACATTAAAACTAAACGTACAATACCAATTTAAAATTCTCTAAAACCATCAACACAAACTCTGTGGTTGTTCTTGGAACTCTATTGTTAGGTAATGATTGAAGTAAAAAAATATATGTGGGGTGGGTGGGTGGCCTCTATCCTACCCTCCAATTCATATAACATATTCGAAATATTACTGAAAAAATGTTGATTCATAAGAAACTGTGTGTTTAACTATTTCTTCTGTTGTATCCCAGTTTTTAGACAATTTTTCAGGAAAAATTTGATTTGAAAAAAATCTCAAGATTTTATTTAATAAGTAATCACTTGTTTTAAAATGTTGAACACGTTAAGGTGACAAACCGACACCAATAAAAACTATCACCAATCACCATCACCTCGTCGAATTAATGGGCCGACACAGATCGACCCGATTACCGCCTTTGTCGCCAAAACCACCCTCTTATCTCTTACACGACGTTGCTCGTTTGTTTTTATCTGTTTTATCTATTTTATCCTTTTCGGCAGAGACTTGCCGAAATTCCAAAAAAAAGTCCATAAAGTCCACCCAGGTGACCTCCGGTTTTGGGGAATTTAATTAGTGCGAGGGTCCATTACGTGGGGACGACAACAAATCACCCCGAAAGTCGTAATAAAATGTCAGTTTCCAGGTAACTCGGACAATGGACGGGTGGTTTCGTGGAACGAGGGTACGTCTACGAAGAATTTTTGCTTAGGCAAAAAAAGAAACCGCAAAAGTCAGTCAGTCAATCAGTTCAGTTCAGTTAGTTGGCCATGGTAAAATAAAATCTTTAGGTGATTCAGATGTAAAAAATTTAAATATAGGTTAATTTAATGGAGTTATTAAAAATCTTGTGTTTTTATCTAAATTTGATAACTTTACAAAGTTTAATTTGTGTTATTTAAAGTTACGAATTTATATCACAAAGTAAAAGCCTTTACAATCAAGTATTTAAATTCGTGAAAACTCAAACTTATTTCAACGCAAAATGGATAAATTAAATTGAGGAACATTGTATAAAAAATATAATACAGTTGGTTGCTACAGTACAGTACAGTATTTGCAGATATTTTTAAACCTGATTTTAAAATCTTGATTACCTAAAGTAATTAAAACGATTTTGAGCTTTGAATTTAAAACAAATATAATACAGAACACTGAATGACTTCCTGTTGGTCTACTAATACTATTAATGTTATAACATAGGATAATTTTAGACAGTTGGTTTTTGAAGAAATTTTATGTAACAATTTTTGTATTTCTAGAAGTATTGTATTGTGCGAATTTAAATATAGGATTATATTTATTTAAGATTTTGTTGAAAGTTTTCTTTCGTGCTGTGCTTGATCGGTGTTCATTTGTTTTTCTTTCCCTTATTTTTAATCTAAAAATCCCGTGCGTTTTAATTCCGCGTTATATTTCTCCTGTAAAGTGACTGAATTAAAATGGAGCACGGTGCATATAAATGAGTGCAATTTGTATTTTCTCGTTCGTGTGCCGTCTGGCAATTTGTCTCTAATTACTTGCATACTTTCCACGAGCGTGACTCCGCCATTAAAGTACTAATCCGTTTTGTTCGTTGCGATTTTTCCTTCGATTAACACGTAGCCTTCTTGTAATCATCACTTTCCTTAAATGAATAAATATGCAGGTGTTCTGTGACGGCAATTTCCATTTTGAGATAAAGGTAATGAGAGATGTGGTTTTTATAAACTTTAAATAACGTCGCACTATCCTATCGACTGCGCCAAAAGACAAAGACAGATTATTTGTGTATGATGAGTGGATGGACTTTAATTACCCTTACATAATAGCATACATAAAAATTTTATATTTTTTAATGTCTTGAGCGAAGAGTTAGATTTTTCACTATTTGTTTTGAGTTATGTGAAGTAATAATCACTAATAAAACACGATTTATTAGTTAGATTTTTATTATTTATATGTATATTTTTGTACCATAAAATGTGAAAAGAAAAAACTATGAAAAAAATATAAATATAGATAATAAGGATGGTTGCGACCGTTACTACGTGTAATTCATGATAAACACTAAACTAAAACGCTTATTATGTTTTGAGTGTTTATGATAAATAGAGGCGACTAGAACGTAAAAGTTTTGTCGATATTCCTGGCTGTGAAAACATCAAAATCGAAAATTTTATTTTTAAATTCCTAGGAAATTCAGTTTTTTTATTTATTTTAGTTAGCCTACTCTCCAGTTTTATATTGTAGCCAGTGATTTCTTTATTTAATCAAAACATCAAAAAAAGAGACGTTTGCATGCTTAATCTTGTATAAAATATGCTTGATTTCAAATTAATATTCAACAAATCGCTTGTGCGTGATGTATGGGTTGGAGGGTGGGATAGAGGCCACCCACCCACCCTACATATACATTGGTACTCTCATCACTGTAACTGTTTTAGTTTCCTATAACTCAAATCAAAATTATGTAAATGTTGTAGCTGATTTTAAAAACTCTGTTGTGGCGTAAGTTTATTTGCATATGTAGGGTGGGTAGGTGGCCACTATCCTACCCTCCACTTTCAAATTATAGCCGGTGGTTTCTTTGCGTAAAAAATATTTTAAAAAATGAGTTTAAATGACGAATCCAGTTTAAATCTGCGCGTAATCTACTTTATAGTCACCAAAACACTTGGGTATGATTTATAGGTTAGAGGGTGGAATAGAGGCCACCCACCCACCCTACATATACTTTGGTACTCTCATATCTGTAACTGTTTTAGTTTCCTAAATCACAAATCAAAATTATGTATGTGTTATTATTGATTTTAAAACCACTCTTGTGGCGTAAGTTTAATTGTTTATGTAGGGTGGGTGGGTGGCCACTATCCTACCCTCCAGTTTTAAATTATAAGCGGTGGTTTTTCTATTTAATCAAAATATCAAAAAAGCGACGTTTGCATGCTTAATCTTGTATAAATCTCCTCGATTTTAAATTAATATTCAGCAAATCACTTGTGTGTGATGTATACGTTGAAGGGTGGGATAGAGGCCACCCACCCACCCTACATATACATTGGTACTCTCATCACTGTAACTGTTTTAGTTTCCTACAACTCAAATCAAAATTATGTAATTGTTGTTGTTGATTTTAAAAGCACTGTTGTGGCGTAAGTTCAATTGTATATGTAGGGTGGGTGGGTGGCCACTATCCTACCCTCCAGTTTTAAATTATAAGCGGCGGTTTCTCTATTGAATCAAAATATCAAAAAAGAGACATTTGCATATTTAATCTTCTATAAATCTGCTTTATTTCAAATTAATATTCAGCAAATAATTTGTGCGTGGTGTATAGGTTGGAGGGTAGGATGGTGGCCACCCACCCACCCTACATATACATTGGTACTTTCATCACTGTAACTGTTTTAGTTTCCTAAAACACAAATCAAAATTATGTATTTGTTATTTTTGATTTTGAAACCACTGTTGTGGTGTAGGTTTAATTGTATATGTAGGGTGGGTGGGTGGCCACTATCCTACCCTCCAGTTTCAAATTATAAGCGGCGGTTTCTTTATTTAATCAAAATATCATAAAATAGCCATTTGCATGCTTAATCTAGTATAAATCTGCTCGATTTCAAATGAATATTCAGCAAATCACTTGTCTGTGATGTATAGGTTGGAGGGTGGGATAGAGGCCACCCACCCACCCTACATATACATTGGTACTTTCATCACTGTAACTGTTTTAGTTTCCTACAACTGAAATCAAAATTACTGAAATGTTGTTACTGATTTTAAAACCACAGTTGTGGCGTAAGATTAATTGTATATGTAGGGTGGGTGGGTGGCCACTATCCTATCCTCCAGTTTTAAATTATAAGCGGCGGTTTCTCTATTTAATCAAAATATCAAAAAAGGAACGTTTGTATGCTTAATCTTGTATAAATCGGCTTGATTTCAAATTAATATTCAGCATATCAGTTGTGTGTGATGTATAGGTTGGAGGGTGGGATAGAGGCCACCCACCCACCCTACATACACATTGGTACTCTCATCACTGTAACTGTTTTAGTTTCCTGACACACATATCAAAACTATGTAAATTTTGTTATTCATTTTAAAATCAATATTATAACTTAAGTTTAATTTTGGGTGGGTGGCAACTATTCTACCCTCCAGTTTTAATTTATAAACGACGGATTCAATTATTAAAAATATTTAAAAAAAAACGAGTTCATATGTTAAATCTAGTATAAATCTGTTCGTAATAAAATTAATTTTCTGCAAAAAAGTTATGTGTAATAAATAGGTTGGAGGGTGGTATAGAGGCCACCCACCCAACCTACCAATATATCTGTGCTTTCCTCAAGTTTACTTTTTAATTTCCAAGAAATTTTATTAGATATTAATGAGTATTTTTAATACACAAATAAACTAAACTTTTGATTTAAATTTCAGTTTTATTTCTTAAAAATACAAAAAGTTGAATAAAAATATAAATTCTCTGTTATTATAACCTTCTTAAACTTATTAATCTAAATCATTTTCAAGAAATTTCAAAATTAAAAATTAAAAGTTGGGAAGTATTTAATTGTAATTTTGGTTTTTTTAAAAAATTTTAATTTACTCAAATTTTGAATTATAATTAAATTTAAAAGTAAACAAAAATTTTTAATTGCAATTTTAGATTTTTTAATTTTACATTAACTCAAATTTTGCGTTATAATTAAATTTAAACATTTAAAGTCAAAAGTAAAGAAGTTTTTATTTGTATTTATTGATTTTTATTTTATTTTAAAGCAATTAAAATCTTAAATTACAAATAAATTTAAACGAAAATATAAATTTTTAATTAATTTTTATTTCAATTTATTTTAAATTCTCTTGAATTATAATTTTTGAAATAACTGTAATTGATAAAAGAAATTCAGTTGGTTTTAAGCATTCAACTTTCTTTAATTAGAAGGTTCATTAAAACACTTTGGTTTTGTTTCACTATTTTCTTTAATTTAAATCCTCTGCGTGAAAACAAAAACATAACATTGAGAAAAACAGTAAATTTTGGAAATAAATTCTTTTAAATTCACTGCATGAAAACAAAAAAAGTAACAGTGAGAATCAAATTTTGGAAACGAATTTGAGTTCTCTGTTTAAAGGATAATATAAATCATGGATACTATAGTTTAGTTTTAAAACACTATTCAATTTTAATGGTCTCCAAACTTCTTAAATTTAATTCAAATTCTTTCCAGGTAACTTTCGAATCAAAGAATTAAACGCTGTGAATTACATTTGATCTAGATTCTCTTGACGTAGTTTCAAAACGCAAAAAAAAAACAACTGAAGAAAGGTGCTTTCGTTAAAATTGTTTAGTAGGTTTGCAGTACGACCCAGAGGGGGCGCTGTTATCGGTGTCAATTTTTTATAACATAGTATAATATATAAGGTTATTGTTTAATTTCATCTCATATGTAAGTTGCTGTTTATTTGCATACACGAAAACGTTTAAGAAATACATATTACTAAATCACGTGTGTATGATGTATAGGTTAGAGGGTGAGATAGATGCCAGCCACCCACTCTACATATATCTTAGTATTTTCATCACTGTAACTGTTTTAGTTTCCTAAAACACAAATCAAAATTATGTATGAGTTATTATTGATTTTAAAAGCACTGTTGTGGTGTAAGTTTAATAGTATATGTAGGGTGGGTGGGTGGCCACTATCCTACCCTCCAGTTTTATATTATAAGCGGTGGTTTCTTTATTTAATGAAAATTCCAAAAAAAGAGACGTTTGCATATTTAATCTTGTATAAATCTGCTCAAGTTCAAATTAATATTCAGCTAATAACTTGTGTGTGATGTACAGGTTGGAAGTTGGGATAGAGGCCACCCACCCACCCTACAGATACATTAGTACTTTCATTACTGTAACTGGTTTAGTTTCCTATAACTAAAATCAAAATTATGTAAATGTTTTTACTAATTTTAAAACCACTGTTGTGGCGTAAGTTTATTTGTGTAGGTAGGGTGGGTGGGTGGCCACTATCCTACCCTTTAATTTTAAAATATAAGCGGCGGTTTCTTCATTTAATCAAAGTATCAAAAAAGAGACGTTTGCATGTTTAATCTTGTATAAATCTGATTGATTATAAATTATTATTCAACAAAACACTCGGGTATGATTTACAGGATGAAGGGTGGGATAGAGGCCACCCACCCACCCTACATATACATTATTACTCTCATCACTTTAACTGTTTTAGTTTCCTAAAGCACAAATCAAAATTATGTAAATGTTGTTATTGATTTTAAAACCACTGTTATGGCATAAGTTTATTTGTATATGTAGGGTGGGTAGGTAGCCACTATCCTACCCTCTAACTTTAAAAAGAAAGCGGCGGTTTCTTTATTTAATCAAAATATCAAAAACGAGATGTTTGCATGCTTCATTTTGAATAAATCTGCTTGATTTCAAATTAATATTCAACAAATCACTTGTGCGTGATGTATGGGTTGGAGGGTAGGATAGAGGCCACCCACCCACCCTACATATACATTGGTACTCTAATCACTGTAACTGTTTTAGTTTCTTGAAGCACAAATCAAAATTATGTAAATGTTATTATTGATTTTAAAAGCACTGTTGTGGTGTAGGTTTAATTGTATATGAAGGGTGGGTGGGTGGCCTCTATCCCACCCTTCAACCTGTAAATCATACACGAGTGTTTTGATGAATATTAATTTTATTACACGCAGATTTAAACTAAATACAGCTTTTAAACTAATTTTTAAAATAATTTTTAAGTCAAAAGACCGCCGGCTTTAATTCGAAACTGGAGAGTAGGATAGTGGCCACCCACCCACCCTACATATACTTTGGTACTCTCATCACTGTAACAGTTTTAATTTCCTGAAGCACAAATCAAAATTATGTAAATGTTTTTATTGATTTTAAAAGCACTGTTGTGGTGTAAGTTTAATTGTATATGTAGGGTGGGTGGGTGGCTACTATCCTACCCTTCAGTTTTAAATTATAAGTGGCGGTTTCTCTATTTAATCAAAATATCAAAAAAAGGAACGTTTGCTTGTTTAATCTTGTATAAATCGGCTTGATTTAAAATTAATATTCAGCAAATCACTTGTGTGTGGTATATAGGTTGGAGGGTGAGATAGAGGCCACCCACCCACCCTACATATACACGGATACTCTCATCACTGTAACTGTTTTAGTTTCCTAAAACACAAGGAAAATTATGTAAATGTTGTTTATGATTTTAAAAGCACAGTTGTGGTTTAAGTTTAATTGTATATGTAGGGTGGGTGGGTGGCCACTATTCTCCCCTTAATTTTAAATAATTAGCGACGGTTTCTTCATTTAATCAATGTATCAAAAAAGAGAAGTTTGCATGTTTAATCTTGTATAAATGCGCTCGATTACAAATGAATATTCAGCAAAACACTTGTGTATGATGTATAGGTTGGAGGGTGGGATAGAGGCCACCCACCCACCCTACATATATTTTGGTACTTTCATCACTGTAACTGTTTCAGTTTTCTGAAGCACAAATCAAAATTATGTAAATGTTATTATTGATTTTAAAACCACTGTTGTGGTGTAAGTTCAATTGTATATGTAGGGTGGGTGGGTGGCCACTATCCTACCCTCCAATTTTATTTGAAAGCGGCGGTTTCTTTATTTAATCAAAATATCAGAAAAGAGATGTTTGCATGCTTAATCTATTATAAATCTGCTTGATTTCAAATTAATATTCAACAAATCACTTGTGCGTGATGCATGGGTTGGAGGGTGGAATAGAGGACACCCACCCACCCTACATATACTTTGGTATTCTCATCACTGTAGCTGTTTTGGTTTCCTGAAGCACAAATCAAAATTAAGTAAATGTTATTATTGATTTTAAAACCACTGTTGTGGTGCAAGTTTAATTGTAGATGTAGGGTGGGTGGTTGGCCACTATCCTACCCTTCAATTTAAAATTATAAGTGAGTGTTTTCTGATGATGAAATATTTAAAAAAAAGAGGAGTTTTCATTGCAAATCTTACATGAAACTGATTGTAATCAAATTGACATTCGGAGTAACACTCGCGAATTATTTATAGGTTGGAGGGTGGGATAGAGGCCACCCACCCACCCTACATATATATTGACACTTAACCACTATAATCGGTGAAGTTCCTAAAGACAAAAGCAAAATTTGTGTGGATGTTGTTAATGATTTTATAAACAGTGTTGAAGTGTTACTCTCAAAGTATATGTAGGGTGGGTGGGTGGCCACTATCCTACTGTTTAGTTTAAGATTACAAGCGAGTGTTTTCTGATGATAAAATATTT
Source organism: Ontholestes murinus (assembly GCA_963969525.1). Lineage (NCBI taxonomy): Eukaryota > Metazoa > Arthropoda > Insecta > Coleoptera > Staphylinidae > Ontholestes > Ontholestes murinus. Next base: position 65,686,612 of record OZ018393.1, on the reverse strand, counting down.
AAGAAAGAGGAGTTTTCATGCCAAATATTACATGGAACTGATTGTAATCAAATTGACAATCGGAGTAACACTCGCGAATGATTTATAGGTTGTTACTCTCATCAATGTAACTGTTTTCGTTTCCTGGCACACATATCAAAACTATGTAAATGTTGTTACTTATTTTAAAAGCACTGTTGTAGTTTATGTTTAATTGTATATGTAGGGTGGGTGGGTGGCCACTATCCCACCCTCCAGTTTTAAATTTGCAAGCGGCGGTTTCTTTATTTAATCAAAATATCAAAAGTTTGGATTGCAATTTTTTAAATAATTAGAATTGACTAAAAGATTCACTAAAACATTTTTGTATTGTTTTTTCTGTTTGAATATTTGAGTATGTGAAGAGAAGAGTAATAATTACTAATAGTTAAAAATATTTTATTTAAAAACGGTGAAGAAAAGGATATTTTTAACTTCTAGTAATTACTTTTCTTGTGTTTGAATATTTTCTTTAATTAAAACTATCTGCACGAAAACAAAAAATAACATCAATCAAATTTTGTATATACTTTTGTCATATTGAATTAGAAAGGAGAGCAAAGATGTAATAAAATAAATAAATAAATTTTGAAAATAAATTATTTCAAATTCTCTGCATAAAAATGAGATTGAGAATCAAATTTTGGAAATAAATTTATGTTATCGGTGGAGGCTTCTACTTCGTTATACATAATTCTTCACAAATAAAAAACTTTTTTAACTTTGTTTGTATAACACGGACTTTATTTAGTGACTATAGACTTCTAGTTTGATAATGACAAGTTAAAATTGTCGAAACTACAGTCACTAAATAAAGTCCGTGTTATACAAAGTTAAAAAAGTTTTTTATTTGTGAAATAAATTTATGTTTTCTGCTCTAAGAATAATTTTAACTATAGATAATAGTTTAGTTTAAAAACAATGTTCGATTTTAACTTCTTTAATTTAATTGAAATTCTTTCCAGGTGACTTTAAAATAAAAAAATTAAACGTTGCGAATTAAATTTGATCTAGATTCTCTTGATGTAGTTTAAAACGCAAAAAAGAAATCAAGAAATATGCTTAAAATTTGTTCTTGAATATAAGTGGTATAAAAAAGTTAAGTGTTTTCTCTATTTTAAAATTTGTAATTGACTTTGTGTTTCCCAATCTCAGAATAATATAAATTTTATATCTTACAGTTGAAAATTTTGTTGTGATTCTAATAATTTTAATTTGCAATCTAAAATTTGTAAAGAATTGATAAGTTTGTTTCAGTGGATTTATTTGTTATTATTGTTTCATAATGTTTCACCAAGAAATAAATGAGAAAATTATTTAAGAAATATCTAAAATTTGTATTATTTATAAAATAGAAAAGTCAAAGTTAATTTTAAATTTTATTACGGTGTCTTGCATCGTTAGATTTAATTTTGATTCTCATTAAAACCCAACAATTAAATTGAGAAGAATAGTTAAATCAAATTTTGGATATTAATTTTAGTTTCTTTACATAAAATTAATACAAATTTTATATTATAATTTCAGCTTTTTAAATTGTTAGGTGATTTCCAATCTTATTTAGTTTTAATTGAGTTTTCTTTTTTGGTATTATCAAACTCAAAGATTCACTAAATTGTGTTTTCGAATTTCAAATGCAAAACAAATGATCAATCAGAATCATTAATTATAAGTGATTTCATTAAATCAATTTTTATTTTCTTCATGAGATTTATTAAATATCGCATTAATTCATTTTTCGTTCAAGGTTTTAATTCACGGTTGGAACAATTTGCTTCAGTTTTCTAGACGTTATTACTATACAGGGTGAGTTTTTTTCGATGTTCTCTATGGGGATCTCGGAAACTATAAGAGATAGAGAAACGGTTAAATGGAGAAAGAAGTGTAGATTTACGAGACGAATAAAATTCCACTTTCAAAGTTTTCAAAAAAGTCAAGGGTAACTAGATATTTTGAAAAAAGTAAACAGTGTCAATTTTTTCAAATCAATATATCTCGGTTATTATAACAGATAGAAAAAAACTGTAAAGGACAAAGTTTTAGATAATTTTATGCAGATTAATAAAAAATAATCAGAAAATTTTTATCGCCATTATTTTCCGAGATATGACGCAAACTTACATTTTTTTAAAAGGAAACCATAGTTGGCTGTGACCTCATTCAAAAGGTAATTTTTTTTTCTTTAATCTAATATGGCATACGACATAGTTATTTCTAAAAATGAGTGAGTTATAGTCATTTTAAATTTTATTATAAATAAAAAATGGATAGCCATGAAAAAGATGAAAGTAAAACAATTGCAGTTGTTTATAATATTAGCAATATTGTAATTATTCGTTTTACAGATATAAATCAAAATTAAACAACAGCATAAAGTAATTCTGTAATTATCAATATATCAATGGGAGAGAAATTTTAATATTAAAAAAATATGGTCAAAGAGTCCACTATTAATACTATTCTGACATAAATTATATCTTTTTAAAATTGAATTTATCGCTTTTTGACTATTCTCATGTAAATTGAATTAAATGTTTCAATAACAACTAGTTTATGATCCTTCACAGATGGATATGCTTTTTCATTTACTTTGTTTTTTACATAACCCCAAAGAAAAAATTCTAAAACGCGCAGATCGGGAGATTTAGGTGGTCCTGGGATTGGTTTATTTCTTCCCACTTATGAGTTAGGAAAAGCATCATTGAAATAATTTGTAAAGCCAACATGTTATTAGGTAGAGCACCGTCATATTGGACCCATTTTAATCTTGCTTGTAATGATAAATTTAAACAATCGAGCGTACCTTCAAATGTTTTCTGAAGAAAATAAAAGTAATCAGTTTCACTTAGTGAGCTTTCAAAAATATATGGACCGAGAATTATTAATCCAAACACACCATGGATTAAACCCAAATTTAATTTGTACTTTTCTGTGTGAAAATTCTCGTGGATTCTCTTAAGTCCATCTATGTTCATTGTGGCGATTAAAAATACCACAATTAGTGAATCACGATTCATCTGTTCATAATATTTTTGTAAGAAATGTATTATCCTCTTGACAAATGGGTTTATACCACATACAGAAGGCCATTTGATAATTACAAAATTTTATTCTTATGCTGGTTTTTCAGTTTTATTTAACTTTGTAGAACTAATAATTACAATACTGCTATTATTATAAACAACTGCAATTGTTTTACTTTCATCTTTTTCATGGCTACCCATTTTTTATTTATAATAAAATTTAAAATGACTATAACTCACTTATTTTTAGAAATAATTATGTCGTATGTTATATTGGATTAAAGAGAAAAAAATACCTTTTGAATGAGGCCACAGCCAACTATGGTTTCCATTTAAAAAAATGTAAGTTTGCATCATATCTCGGAAAATAATGGCGATAAAAATTTTCTGATTATTTTTTATTAATCTACATAAAATTATCTAAAACTTTGTACTTTACAGATTTTTTCTATCTGTTATAATAACCGAGATATATTGATTTGAAAAAATTGACACTTTTTACTTTTTTCAAAATATCTAGTTACCCTTGACTTTTTTGAAAACTTTGAAATTGGAATTTTATTCGTCTCGTTAATCTACACTTCTTTCCCCATTTAACCGTTTCTCTATCTTTTATAGTTTCCGAGATCCCCATAGAGAACATCGAAAAAAACTCACCCTGTATAATAATAATAAAAAAAAACAGTTGCTTCGTAATCGCCTTCTTGATTTAAATGAATGATAATTTAAAAGTGGATGTTTTTTTTTAAATATAATTCATTCGCTTCATTATCTATTTTGTTCAAAATGTTTGTCCAAGTGATAAGTGAGAGAAAGTCGTTTAAGAAATATCTATTTTGTATTAGAATGGACTTTTTTTAATATACCACGTTATTATTTGAATAACTGCAAAAAGTAAAAAACGGTACGAATCAAATTAAACACTTTAACGTATAAGAAAAAAATCGTGAATCATAAAATACACGCGTCGACATTTAAAAAATATAATTATAAAAAATTGTTAATCATGAAGTACACGCGTGGACAATTAAAAAATCAAATTAATTTTTCCATAGAGAAGAATTGATTCAATTTGTTTTACTTGTAGATAATGAAATGTTTTGTTTTCGTTGTGTGTGAATACGGTATAACATAAGTTTAAAATTTCTGAGCGTTGAATATTTATCACGATGGTTTTTTTTTGTATCTATTTTTAGCACGATGGATTGTTTGCGACGGTGTTCGTTTATTTCTTATCGCCGTCGGGTAAAAAAAAGTCTGTCCTCACTCACCTGTGTGCGTCCGTTTGTGTATTTTCAAGTTCTCACTCCTGGCGAAGACCTTCCCGCAGCCGGGAAAAGGGCACGGGAACGGTTTCTCCCCGGTGTGGACCCTGATGTGGTTCACCAGTTTGTACTTCGCCTTGAAGGGCCTCCCGTTCCTGGAGCAGTTCTGCCAGAAGCAGGCGTGCGTCGTGCACTCCGGCCCACCGACGTGCTCCACCGTCAGGTGCGTGACGATCTCGTGCATGCTGGTGAAGTGCTTGCCGCAGCTCTTCCTCGGCGGCGGCTGTTCGGGGTCTATCCACAGGCACTGCATCTCCTGCTTGATGGGCTGCCGCATGTAGCGGAAGAAGGCGCCGTGCACGTTCGTCGGATGATGGGGCATCGGCATGTGCGGATTCAGGTATTGGTGATTGGGCTGGGTGTGATAAGCCGCGTGGTGGTCCGACCTGGAGTACAGCATCTGGTGGTGCGGTGCTAGGTGCTGGTGGTGCGTGGCGATGTCGCCGTGATGGTGGAAAAGCACTGGGTCACTGGGCGCCGTCTGCGCCGTCGGAAACTCGTGATGGTCCCTACGCAACAAAAAGTCCCTAGCCGCGTATCCGGCGTGCGGATTTAAATGTCCCATGTGTCCGTAATTCGCCTGAAAGTGATGGTTCTGTGCGTCCGGCGCCGTCATGGCAGCGGCGGGATTCTGGTGCGGCGACGGTATCGTCCCGCCGCTCTGATGCCCCGGGCTCATCTTAATCCCGTACGTGCTCAAATGGTGATGATGCCCACCGTCCAAAAACGCAGCGTTCATCATCTTCATCAACAAAACACACTCGCTCTAACGCATCAAGTCCCGCGTATCGTGGGGGTCACACCGCGCGCACTCTCGTACCGAAAGCAAAACAAAACAAAAAACGACGACAACCCGAAAAATCTCCAGAATTCGCCGGCTTATTACGACCTTTTCAACCGAGATTCACAGCTTGACTGAGAGGCTCGAACCCCATGCCCAAGTACCCGGGAGTGGGCGCACGCGATCCGCCGCCCCTGATTGGCCGTCGCCCCGGACCCCCGGCATTGGACCGCTGCGTTCAACAGGCTTGTTGGGAGCTGCCGTTGGTTCGCACCACGCCAATCGCGCCGGGAGGTGGTTCGACACGAAACGTGATGTACTTGTTGAATTCACCCCGAAACAAAACTAAAAAATTAAATCGGTCTTAATTTACACCTTTTTATTACGCTAATAAACTAATACGCACGATGACACCATCAAAATTCCTCAACTGTCACACCTCAGAGCCGACGTTCAACTGTTTACACCTCTGCATCTCGTTTTACCAACGTAATAAATAAACTCAACATTAATTAACTAAAAAAACATATACAAACCTTAAAACTTGTAAGTTTTAAAACACGAAAATAAATAATAATACAGCTATATTATTATAACACAAAAATACTTGACTTCCTTTTGTTTTTCCTTTATAAAACATCATATGTCAAATAATGATACACATACTATAATATTAAAAAAATATATATATATGTAAACATAAAACGATAGCTTCCAAAATATGTAACGAAATAATTACACAGACGTATTTTATTTGACGGTAATAAAAATACACATTAAAAATAATTATGCAAATTAGGTTGCATACATACGACAAAATGCGTTTAATTATTCGCCCAATGCAAATAACTCATTAAGTGATTTATGTTCAACCTATAGTTAAAATGTTTAACTTAACATTTAAAATAATGAATGAGAGGCAACCCACCCACCCTACATACATACATTATATTTACCTTTATACCGCAATTAAACATACATAAATATATTGTTAAATGCTTATTATTAATTAGTAATCTTATAATGATGATACATTGATTTTTTAAACTAAATTATGAACCTTTTTCAATTAAATTTTTATTAATCCTTCGTGTATGTTTTATAGATTTGAAGGTGGGTTAGAGGCCGCCCACCCACCCTACATATACATATAAACTGCAGGTAGAAAATTAATTGAACTTTTTTAAAATTCTAATCTCACAATTTCTGATTTCTTTTAATAAAAAATAAACTAATATTTGTAACTGAAACATATATGGTTTCCAAGTTTGGAGGGTGGGTTAGAGGCCACCCACTCATCCTAAATATATAAATTTGCACATAGGTCACAAACACTCGTATTTTTATTCAAAAACTTCACAAATTTTGTGTTTAGAAATTTAAAAAAACATAAACCAAATTGTACCTAAAGTTTCCATGTATATGTAGGGTGGGTGGGTTGCACCTATCCCACCCTCCAACCAGTAAACCATACACAACTGTTTTCCTAAAATTTTAATAGATTAAAAATGACGTATTGATAAATTAATTATCATTAAGACTCCTTGTATGTTTTCAGATTGGAGGATGGGTTAGAGGCCACCCACCCACCCTACATATACATGGAAACTTCAGGTAGAAAGTTAATTGATGTTTTTTACATTTCTAATCTCACAATTTCTTATTTCTTTTTAATGAAAAATTAACTAATATTTATAACTGATGTACAGAAATATATGGTTTCCTAGTTTAGAGGGTGAATTAGATGCCACCCACCCATCCTAAATATATTAATTTTTACATAGGTCACAAACATTCGTATTTTTATTTAAATAAAACCTTCACATTTTTTTGTTTAGAAATTAAAAAAACACAAACAAAATTGTATCTAATGTTTCCATGTATATGCAGGGTGGGTGGGTGGCACCTATCCCACCCTCCAAGCAGTAAAACATACACAACTATTTCCCTAAAATTTTAATAGATTAAAAATGACGTATTGATAAATTAATTTTCATTAAGACTCATTGTAAGTTTTCAGATTGGAGGATGGGTTAGAGGCCACCCACCCACCCTACATATACATAGAAACTACAGGTAGAAAATTAATTTAACTTTTTTAAAATTCTAATCTCACAATTTCTGATTTCTTTTAATAAAAATTAAACTAATATTTGTAACTGATGTAAAAATTATATGGTTTCCTAGTTTGGAGGGTGGGAGAGATGCCACCCATCCATCCTAAATGTATAAATTTTTACATAAGTCACGAACACTCGTATTTTTATTCAAAAACTTCACAAATTGTGATATTAAAAATTAAAAAAACACAAAAAAAATTATCTAAAGTTTCCATGTATATGTAGGGTGGGTGGGTGGCACCTATCCTACCTTCTAGCCAGTAAAACATGCAGTACTATTTTGCAAAATTTTTAATAGATTGAAAATGATGTATTGACAAATTAATGGAGTGAATTATCAACTTGTTTTCAATTTAATTCTCATTAAAACTTCGTGTATGTTTTCAGCTTGGAGGTTGGGTTAGAGACCACCCACCTACCCTACATATACATGAAAACTTGAGGTAGAAAGTTAATTGATGTTTGTAAAAATTCCAATCTCACAATTTCTGATTTCTTTTTAATGAAAAATTAACTAATATTTGTAGCTAATGTACAAAAATAAATGGTATTTTAGACTAAACGGTGGTTTAGAGGCCACCCACTCAACCTAAATGTATAAATTTTTACATTGGTCACAATCACTCGTTATTCGTTTTATTCAAAAACCTCACAAATTGTGATGTTAGAATTAGAAAAACACAAACAAAATTGTATCTAAAGTTTCCTTGTATATGTAGGGTAGGTGGGTGGCATCTATCCTACCGTCCAACTAGTATACACACACAACTATTTTGCAAACATTTTTATTAGATTGAATATGATGTATTAATAAACTAATAAACTGAATTATAAACTTGTTTTCAACTTAAATCTCATTAAATCTTCGTGTATGTTTTCAGCTTTGAGGTTGGGTTAGAGACCACCCACCCACCCTACATATACATAGAAACTTCAGGAAAAAAGTTAATTGAATTTTTTTAAATTCTAATTTCACAATTTCTGATTTATTTTAATTAAAAAAATAAACTAATATTTGTAATTGATGTACAAAAATATATGTTTTTCTAGATTGAAGGTTGGGATAGAGAAATATATATATTTCTACATAGATCATTTTTAAAATTTGTGATTTTTTCTAAATCTAAAATATAAACTATTGTTAAAAAATATAGATAGGGTGGGTAGGTGCACCTTATCCTCCCATTAACATCCAAGCCAAACAAACAGATATTGCTATTGATAATACATTGATTTTCATCCAAATTATGAACTCTTCCCAATTTAATTTTTAATAATCCTCCGTGAATGTTTTACAAATTGGATTTTGGGTTAGAGGACACCCTACATATACATGAACACTTCAGGTTAAATGTTAATTGAAAATTTTTAAAATTCGAATCTCTCAATTTCTGATTTCTTTTAATAAAATAAACTAATATTTTAACTGATGCACTAAATTATATGTTTTTCTAGTTTGGATGGTGGTTTAACGGCCACCCACTCACCCTAAATATATATATATTTTTATATAAGTCACAAACACTCGTTCTATTTTCATTCGAAAACCTTGCAAATTGTGAGATTGGAATTTAATAAAATACAAACGAAATTTTACCTTAAGTTTCCATGTATATGTAGGGTGAGTGAGTGGTACCTATCTTACATTCCAACCTGTAAAATATAAACAAGTATTTTCCAAAAATTTTAATAAATTAAATATGATATATTAAAAACTAATGACTGAATTATCAACTTTTTTTCAAATTTAATTTTCATTAAGACTCTGTGTATGTTTTCAGATTGGAGGGTGGGTTTGACCTACCCACCCTAGATATTCATGGAAACTTCTGGTCGAAAGTTCATTACTTTTTTTAAAATTATAATCTCATAATTACTGATTTCCTTTCAATAAAAAAGTAACTACTATTTGTAACTGATGTTCAGAAATATATATTTTTCCTAGATTGAAGGGTGAGTTAGAGGCCACCTACTCACACTACATACATAAATGTTTTCATAAGTTGCAAACATTCGTTTTATATTCATTCAAAAATCTAGCAAATTGTGAGATTAGAATTTAGAAAAATCACAAACAAAATCTTTTCCTAAAGTTTCCATGTATATGTAAAGTGGGTGGGTGACACCTATCCTACCTTCCAACTAGTAAAACATACACAAATATTTTCCAAAATTTTGAATAGATCCCCATCCAACCTAAATATATATAATTTTAGAGAGTTTAGAATTTTAAGAAACACAAACAAATTTCTACCTAAAGTTTCCATGTATATGTAGGGTGGGTGGGTGGCCTCTAATCCACCCTCCAATCTGAAAACATACACGGAAGTTTAATGAGAATTAAATTGAAAACAAGTTGATAATTGAGTCCATCAGTGCATCATTTTCAATCAACTAAAAATTTGGAAAATAGTTGTGTATGTTTTACTGGTAGGAAGGTGACTCCCACCCACCCTACATATACATGGAATCTTTGGGTAAAACATTTTTTGTGTTTTTTCTTTAAATTCTAATCTCATAATTTAAAATAGTACGAGTGTTTATAACCTAAGTAAAAATTTGTATAGTTAGAATGAATGGGTGTCCTCTAACCCACCCTTCAATCTAGAAAAATATTTATTTTTATACATCAGTTACAAGTATTATTTTTTCTTTTTATTAAAAATTTAACAAATAATTGGGAGATTAAAATTAATAATAGAAACTAACTTTCTATCTGAAATTTTCAGGTATATGTAGGATGGGTGGGTAGCCTCTATTCTCCCTTCAACATGCAAGACAAACAGACCGATTTTGCTAAATTAATGATACGTTGATTTTCAACCAAATTATAATTTCTTTTCAATTTGATTTTTATTAATCCTTCGTGTATGTGTTACAGATTCGAGGGTGGGTTCGAGACCACTCACTCAACCTAAGTATATAAATGTTTACATAAGTCACAAATACTCGTTTTATTTTCATTCAAAATCCTCACAAATTGTGAGATTAGAATTTAAAAAAACACAAACAATATTTTTATCTACAGATTCGATGTTTATGTAGGGTGGGTGGGTGGCACCTATCCTACCTTCCAACCAGTAAAACATACATAACTAACACTAATAACAAACACTAAATTTTATATTTAGAAAAAAATCATAAATTGTATATTTAGGATGGGTGGGTGGCCTTTAACCCACCCATCCTAAAAAGTTGCTAGAAAATTATAAAACATTTTTTATTTTTATTTGCATTAAGGTTGAATTTCCTTAAAACTACATTATTTCCCTGTGTATTTAAGAAGTTTCAAGTAAAAAAATCGCGTGTTTTTATTATTATCATTTTCTATGATTCAATCATATTTGATTTTCCTTTTCGTGAAATTTGAAGCGTTGCTCTTTCGTTTTCTTTGATTTATGTATATAGTTATATTTTTTTGGAACTGTTTCTTGTAAATTTTTAGATTTTTTTGCAGTCTAGAATTTTTCAGGAACGTGTTATTCCATTTTTTATGAACTTCTTTTGTTGTAAAAATTCTTAAACAAGATTTGAAAAATTTAATAAAATTTGCTGGTAATTTTAAAAACTCTATCTAATCATCTGAATAAAAAAATTTCGAGGGAATGGATACAATGCAAGGGAATTTTAAAATTGTTGAAGAGAAAGTTTCTAGAAAATATCAAGAGAACGAAGGAAAAATTAATATACGAGACTAGATAGATTATCCACAGCAGAATTTAAAATAAAGTTTAAGAGAATAACTGATTGAATATTCTAGATTTAGAAACATGAACAAAAAATCTTGAGAAAATTATTAAAAAAATTAGGTAAAATAAAGAAATTGTTTCATTTGAAAAAAAAACCTGTGACTCGTGAAGGAAATTCAATTTAAAATACGAAATATTCACAAGTTTATTTAAATTTTCACTTAACCACTGGTAAAACATTTTTCTGTTAATTTGGAGGTTAATTAAACACTTGGTTTTGTTTCACTATTTCTATATATCTCCGACCAGTTTCGAAATATGATATATCTCTTTGAGATTGATCAACGGTCGAAACTAATCGAAGAAATATAAAAATAGTGAAACAAAACCAAATATATGCATGAAATTGTAGAAGTTTAAAGAAATCAAAAAATCTGGAATGTATATATATTTTTTATAGTTTCATTATCATTATAAATTTTGGAAAATAGTTATGTATGTTTTACTGGTTTAATGATAAGATAGGTGCCACCCATCCATCCTACATATACGTGGAATCTTTAGGTACAATATTTTTTTTATTTAAAAAACAAAATTTACGAGGTTTTTGAATAAGAATAAAACGATTGTTTGTCACTTATGTAAAAATTTATATAGTTAGGGTTAGTGGGTGGCCTTTAAACCACTCTTCAATCTAGAAATATGTATATGTTTGTACATCAGATACAAATTTTAGTGTATTTTTTATTTAAAAACCCGAAAATGTGAGATTGTAATTTTTAAACATACACTTAATTTTCTACTTCTATTTTCTAAAATAATATTATTTATTTACTTTTGTTTATTATTTTTACTATTTAGCTTTAATTGTTGTTTAGTTGTGAAGTAGTTTAGATGAGTTTGTTGTTTTATTTTTATTTATTTATTTCTCTCAATGTTGATTTATTTTGTATTTTCTTTTCTAATAAAGTTATTATTATTATCATTAATATTATTACTTGAAGGTTTCATATATGTATATGTTGGGTGGCTGAGTGGCCTAGAACCTATCCTCCAACCTGTAAAACATACACGAAGGACTAATAAAAATCAAATTGTAAGGAGTTCATAATTTAGTTGAAAATCAATGTATCATCAATTTAGGTCTTTTAAGAATTTGGCAAACTCTGTGTTTGCCTTGCATTTTGAAGGGAGGATGGAGGTCGCCCGCCCACCCTACATATATTTTGTAACACAAGTTACAAATAATATAAAATTTAATGTTTGTAACTTGTGTTGAAAAATATATGTAGGGTGGCAGTCTTCTATCCTCACTTTAATAACAGATTTTGTAAAATTTTTAAAAGACTTATAATCAAAAAAATATTTACCTAAAGTTTCCATGTATATGCAGGGTGGGTCGGTTGTCACCTATCCTACCTTTCAACCAGTAAAACATACACAACTAATTTGCAAAATTTTCTAATAAATTGAAAATGATGTATTGATAAATTAATGAACTGAATTATCAACTTGTTTTCAATGTAATTCTCATTAAACCTGCGTGTATGTTTGTGATTGGAGGGTGAGTTAGAGGCCACTCACTTACCCTACATATACATGAAAACTTTAGGTAGAAATTGTTTTGTTTTCTTTAAAATTCTTTGTGAGGTTTTTGAATGAAAAGAAAACGAGTGTTTGTGACTTATGTAAAAATTAATTATATATTTAGGATGGTAGGGCATACATATGAGGCTACCCACCACCAACCAAAAATATACACTGTAACGTTAATTAGAAAACTATTTGTGATTATTTTATATATAAACCTCACAATTTTTGTTTTTTTTTTTCTAAATATAAAATTTAGCGTTTATAACTAGCATTAAAATATAAAAATATATAGGTAGGTTGGGCGGGCGGCCTCTATCCTTCCTATAGAAGGAAATACTAATAACAAGAGAGGTTGAATATAAAATTCTTCAAGGACTTAATGAATTGTTTACAAATAGAATAATATAAATAACAATGAAAACCTTTAGTATCATAGTTTATGTATTTAGATGAAAAGGATAAGTTAAAACTGTAACAGAAATTCCAGATCAAATTTCGAAACGTGATACAATATATTGCTTCAGTATTACAATACTGAAGCAATATATTGTATATCATCAGAGTAGTTAAATAAATACGTATATATAAGTATAAAATGGGCAACATATGCTTTACCTCATTTCAAGCATTGTGTGTACTTCAATAAAATCGATTATAGGTTGTTGGAGCATATTCTTTATTTATTATTTCCTGTAAGTTTTTTTTTGTGTTAGAAATTGATTAAACATCTCTGCTATACTGATTTGGTCCCTCTTTAATCTCTTTGTTTCATTAGGTTTATCACTAATTTCCTTTAAAATTCCCCACATGCGTTTCATCTTTTTGTCAGTTGTTTTAATTTTATTATCATATGTCGAATATCGCGATAATCTTAATAATTTGTCGTTTCCTTGCTTCTTATAGGTATATAACTATATACAGTGATCACTATAATTTGAAAGTACATATAGTATATCCAGATCTTGCTTACATTCTTGTATTTTCTAGTGATCTGTATATGAAGCCAATTTTTGTTTGTTTGTTTGCAAGTTATTGGAAAACTTTAATTAAATATTTTATTAAATGCATCACTGAAAATATTCCACTGACTGCTTATATCATTTATATCCACTTTATATACAGATTCCAGGCTACATTTACTTAAAATAGACATATAGTCTGTTCGTTGGATCTTTGGTCGTACGTCACAAACTATCGCTTCAAAAAACGACGAAAGTTTTACAGTGCGTTCTTTTTCTAACGCATTTGGTTTCCTTTATCAGACTGAATGTTTTTGCGTCGTTTCTCGAAGCGATAATTTGTGACGTACGACCAAAGATCCAACGAACAGACTATACATTCTTTTTTGTTTGCTTCATTGAATACTCGACTCGATTTTGTAAGTTACGTGAAGAAAAAGTTGTCATAAGGATTTTTTTTTCTTACAAGACCAAAAGTTATGTTGCTAATTTTAACTCCCTGTGATTTCGATAATAGTATTTCTTGTGGCGACAATAAATAAAGATAAATAACACTGAAGATGCGGAAAGATAACGGCAAGAATATTAGATTCGTTGTCTTCTAATTGTGGGTCGTAAATATTTGACACGTTGCGGATTTTCGCAGGTGCGTCCAAACCGCAAGATCCCCTTTTCATCAGAAATTTGGAATTTATTGCGACCGCCGCGGGTGGCAACCGTAATCCCACTTTCAGTGGCGTTGTGAACAATGGTGTTAAGGGTCAACCAGTAGTAAACGGATCAGACACGACTTCCGAGAGTTAATTTAACTAATGACTTAAGCGATAAGTCTGCTTAATGACCGATTCTCATAATTCTATTTTCGGATTCTAGAAGTTTAATAACGGCAAAAATTGTTACCTTTTCAAATTGTAACATATTAAATAATCACTTTGATAGACTAATTTGTATCAAACCATTGGTAATGAATTGTACTTCTGTATCAAAATAAAATATTGAAGAAAGGTTCTAAGTGTTTTTATCAGAGTGATTATTATTTTCAAGCAACTCAATCAACTCAAATATTAAATAATGCCAAATTTAGAGAGATAATAAAAAAAAACTTTACTATCAAATTTTAAAATTGAGCTATAAACTATAAACATTAATTCAATGTCTTATATGTGTTTAATGAATTAATTGCAACAATAATATATTTCTTTCTTTTTGATTCTGTAGTTTTTTCATTATAATAATGTGTACGGTGTAGAAACGGTCAAATTAATTATTACTTTTATTTTTAATAATATTTTTGTTCTAACTGCAGACTTATTAATTATTTCTGCGTTTCCATGAGAGGAGAAAATTCCATAATTGGTAAAATCCGTTAACGATCATTGCAGATAAGCAAGAACAAACGAGTGCAACAATTACGCTTAATTAAGTGTTATTAACCGTGCGATATTAATTACAATTGATGGACACTTCCTGTGCGTCCGTTTCGTGAAATTAATTAATTCCTTTTCTTCTTCTGCAGCGTTCGCTGGCAGTAATTAAGCGTGCTGGTTGGGTGTATTGCAAGTAAAATTGATTATCGTCGCTTTCTAATAGTTCACGCTCCGCCGATTAAATTAGTTTTATTGTCTGCGGGGGCATCGTAAATACAAATTCAAACGTTCCAAACGGAAACGATTTCGATGTGCAGCGGAAATTTACTTTAGGTATTGTTATATAACGTTGGGATTTTATTTCCGATTTGAATTTACCTTAAAATTCTTATCAGAACTATTAAAACAACTTAGGTAACCAAAATATTTGTAATGATTAAAAACACTAATTAAGTCAGAAATACTAAAATGTTCACCCAAGGAATTGCCTTAAAATTTTCAAAAATTAAGTAACCTACAATATTTCTTTAAAGCAATTACTATATCGTGGCTTGAAACAAAAGAACAACGCGTAAAATTCGAATGAAAGAAAATCAAAATGCATTCTAGAATTTTCTTATCTAGGTATTAAGTAGCCTCTTCAAGGTATTCGAATTTTAAAGAATATTATCTTTCCATGGTTTTAGAATCTTCCAAAATGTTCGTTTATTATTATCAGAAAAATCAATTCCTAGTTTTTCCTGAATTTTCTCAGAATTTTCTTGAAATTTTACTTCGCGAAAGAAAATTTCCTCGATATTATAATACTTTTACTTCTACCTAATTTTTTAGTATTATCCAATCAAATATTTGGAATTCTTCAACAATTGATTTTGTAAATTGCGAAAACACTTTTTTAGAGTTTTAGAGAAAATATTTTATTAGAATTTTTGTTTAATATTTCCATTTTCTTAGATTTTTTTAAAACCTGTCTTAGTATTACCGCCGATATTAAATTATTACTTAAAGTCTATTTATTGCAATACACTATGTCATGCTGACATAAACTGCCAAAAACTTCCTCCAAAAAAACTGGACCAAAACCGATACCAATGTATATATAAAAGTTTCCAAATGTGTATAGGGATTGAAGCCTTCTGAACATCATGGTACAAGAAGGGTTTGAGTGGAAGAACATAATTTGTCATTATAAACTCCGCCCGTGCAAGAATGATTTTTTTGTAATTGTTTTAATGAAAGAAGACCAAAGTTTTGAATAAATAAATACAATTTTCTTTCGTTTTCTACAGTTTTCGGGGAATATGTTTTAAAGTATGTTTAAGTTCAGAAGAAGATGTAACCCTGTGTTTAATATCAAACAATTTTCTTTTGTCTAGTTTTCTAGAATTATAAAACAAAACAGTTTGCAGAATTTACTTTTAAACTTTAAACTTAAATAGTGAAACATAACCAAGAGCTTAATTAATCCTTTTATTTACTTTTATGATTTTCCTAATTGCAATTTTTTGTTGTGAAGTGTTTTCAAAGGTTCTGAAATTTTGCAAAATATGTTCTTCTAGATTTCTAGAATTTTCTCGATATTTCTCTTTAATTTTCAAAAAGAAAAAATAGTGGATAGTGACATCTCCAATACCAAACGATTAAGTATTTATATCGTGACCTTCAACTTGCAGTGTAGCTTTAAGTCTTTGTTGTAATAAAATTTCCTTTCATCTAATTTTCTAGTATTGTCCAGCGAAATCTTCTTAGGTTTTAGAATTTTTCTTAAGGTTTCTGGAATTCTCTAGCAATATCTCTATTTCCAAAGCGCGAAAATAGTTTTTTCCAATTATTTAGAAGTTTCTTCAAGGGTTTATAAACTTTACAAAAATTATTCCACATTTCTAGATTTCTTGTTTTATTTTATTAAAATTAATTCTCTTGAAGGTTTCAAATATTTTCTAGCAATTTCTCTATTTCCAAAATGCGAAAATCGTTTTTTTCCAATTATCTAAAAGTTTCTTCGAGGGTTTATAAATTTTACAAAAATTATTCCACATTTCTAGAATTTTCCAGGAATTCTTGCTTAATTCTATTAAAATAATTAATTAAAATAAAGCTAAGTAAGAGTTTTCAGCAGTTTCTCAGAATATTCTTGAATTTATTTTTTAAATTGTGGAACTGGATCTGTTGTCGTACAATTAATTATGGTCTAGTTTTCTAGAATTATCCAGCAAAATTATATGCAGGTTTTTTAAATTAAAAAAAAGTTCTAAAAGTTTTCCAGCGATTTTTTCTTTTCCAAAAATGATATTTTTTCTCCGTTCCAGAATTTTATTATTATCTTTATTTACAGATGTTTCTTCGAGCTTTCAGATTTTTTGCTTTAAAACAATTGCTATAACATGGCTAGAAACAAAAGAGCAACGCGTAAAACTCGAATGAAAAAATATCAAATTGCATTAAAAGTTTTAAAAAATTGTATAAAAATAGTCACTCAAGAAATTACTTTAAAATTTTCAAAATTTATTCAGAATATATTAATTTATAATATTTCTAGAAAACAATTGCTACTTCGCTTCTAGAAACAAAAGTACAACAATTATAACTCGTATGAAATAAAATAAAATTGCATTAAGTAGTTTAAAAAATTATAAATAATATTCACTCAAGAAATAAGCTTAATATTTTCAAAATTTATTCAGAATATATTAATTTATAATATTTCTGCGAAACAATTGTCATATCGCTGCTAGAAACAAATGCACAACGTGTAAAACTCGAATGAAAGTAAATGAAATTGCGTTCACTGTTTAAAAAATTTAAAAAAATATATTCCCTTAAGGAATTAATTAAAAATTTTCAAAATCTATTCAAAATATATAAATTCATAATATTTCTTCAAAATAATTTCCAAATTGCTGCTAGAAACAAAAGCGCAACGCGTAAAACTTAAATGATAAAAATAAATCTGCATTAAGTGATTTATCAAATTATAAAAAAAATATTCACTCAAGAAACCAGCTGAAAATTCTTAAAATTTCTTCAAAATTAAGTAACGAATGATATTTCTGAAAAACAATTGCTATATCATGGTTAGAAACAAAAGCACAATGTGTAAAAGTCGAATGGAAGTTAATAAAATTGCATTAAGTGATTTAAAATTTTAAAAAAATATTCACTAAAGGAATTGGCTTAATTTTTTAAATTAATTCAGAATTAAGTAATCTATACTATTTGCTCAAAATAATTGCTATATCGTGGCTAGAAACAAAAGGGCAACGCATAAAACTCAAATGAAAGAGAATCAAAATGCATTCAGAGTTTTTAAAAATTGTATAAAAATGTTCATCCAAGGAATCACCTTAAATTTTTCAAAATTTATTGAGAATATATTAATTTATAATATTTCTACAAAAAATTGCTATTTCGCTTCTAAAAACAAAAGTACGGCGTGTAGAACTTGTATGAAAGAAAATAAAATTACATTGAGTAGTTTAAAAAAAAGGTAATAAAATATTCACCCAAGGAATTAGCTTAATATTTTTCAATATTTATTCAAAATCTATTAATTTATAATATTTCTACAAAACAACTGTCGTAACGCTGCTAGAAACAAAACACAAGTGTAAAACTTTAACGATGCTCAAACTGCTTAAATTAATATAAAAAAAAATCTAAGAAAAAAATATTCCCTCAAGAAACCAGGTGATAATTTTTAAAATTACTTCAAAATTAACTAACGAATGATATTTCTAGAAAACAATTGCTATATCATGGTTAGAAACAAAAGTACAACGTCTAGAAATCGTATAAAGGAAAATAAAATTGCATTGAGTAGATTAAAAAACTCTAAAAAATATATTTACTCAATAAATCAGCTCACAAATTTTAAAATTTCTTCAAAATTACCTAACAAATGATATTTCTATAAAACAATTGCTATAGCGTGGTTAGAAACAAAAGTATATTGTGCAAAACTCGAATGGAAGGTGATAAAATTACATTAAGTGATTTAAAAATTTGTAAAAAATTATTCACCCAAGGACTTAAAAGGCTTAAAATTTTTAAAACTAATTCAGAATTAGGTAATCTATAATATTTGTTTAAAATATATTGCTATACCGTGGCTAGAAACAAAATTAAATTGCATTCAGAGTTTTAAAAAGTTAAATGAGGGCACTTTAGAATATCGGAAAGGTCAGTGATAAATATGGAAAACAACAAAGTTCCGATGTGTGAGCCCTGTGGTACCCCAGATGAGGCTGCAATTCAGTTTAGTTCAGATATATTGGATTTAATTTTAACATATTGTTCTCTGTCTGTCAGGTAAGAAGAAAACCATTTAAATCTCCATAAGATTTTAATTTATGTATGAGAATCGAATAGTTGACATTATCGAACGCCTTACTAAAGTCCATGTAAATAGAGTGAACTTCAGTACTTTCTTCTAGGGCTTTGGAAATACAGTTTGCATATAAGAATAAATTTGTTTTGTAGACCTAACCAGAGAAATAGCAATAATTCCAGAACAGATAGTTTCTGTCAATGCACATAGTCTACAAATTATGTTGTCCACTTTTTCTATCTTGTAAAGATGATATTTCACTGGGAAATGTTCTGTAAAAAAACCCGAAGCTTTGCTTGTCGAGAAATTAATAAACATTTTGGGTATATTTTGGTGTATATTACTGCTTCATTATGGTGGTGTTATCGCTTGTGTTTTCAAACGAAAGAAGTTAAGTTACAAAATTTCATGGATTCAAAGCAGCATTTCAAGCGATTCATTGCTGAATTTTGCAGTTTGTCTCCGACTTAAGGAGCTAGGTTCAAAATAATGGATCTTAAGCACTCTGCCATCTGCGATGGGTGACCTTTTTTGTTTTAATATCAGAAGGAATGATCAGAAGAGCGACTTGAGAAATAGTTCTACTATTTGTGGATTCATTAAGATCTTCAAGCATAACTAAAAAGAGCTTATCGACAGCTACTTAGGTAAATCTAATTATCAAAAAAGAAGAGATGAGATACTCAACACCTCCTTACTGTATTTGCGATATTTGATGAACGCAATGGTCTCTTAGTATGGATTGAAAGATCTAGTATAACTGGGTTGTGATTAAAGGAAAGATGAGAAAGAGAACACCTTTAATAATTTTCCAAAAACTTGTATTGCTTAGAATTGTTTGGGGATGAATATTATATGTAAATGAATATTTAAGAGACACTTGTATAAAAAAAACCTTCATGCCAAACAGAGTCGAAAGCTTCCTAAACATCTAGCAATTGAGCTGTGTTTCTAAGTTTTGCCTTTAAATTTTTTTTTTTAGATTTACAGAATTTTCTTCAAAGGTTCTAACATTTTCCAGGCAATTTCTTTCTGATTTCTACTTTTCGAGACATTTTCAGAAATATTCCTTCCAAATTACACAAATTTCCTCCGAAGGTTTAAAATTTTCCCGAATTTTTGTTTAAGATTTCTAATTTTTTTTTATTTTTCAATTGTTTTCTAGGAATTTCTGTCCCATATTGCAAGATGTTTTTTTAAATTGCTTTTTTAGTAATTGCTCTTCTACTAAAACATCTTTATTCACAGAAGGACATAAAGTATAATACATGTAATGTATAAAATAAAATAACATAAATTCTGATATAATTGTCTTCTTCCGTTTCATGGCTATCGACCGGTGGTCTTTCAGCCCTTGCTCTCCTATTTTCTCTAAAATTTTCTAGAAATGTCTCTTCTAAATAGAAAGAATTATTTTATTTCTAAAATTTTCAAGCCTTTTTCTTCAATTTTCTTTGGCTGTTTCAAAATTTTCCAGTTAATAAGTTTTCTAGTTTTTCATCAATTTCCTTTCGAATTTTTGAAAATTCTTCGAAGATCTCTTCCTAAATGTAACAATTTTCTTCAAGAGTTCTAGATTTTTATGCTTGTTTAAATTTAACAACAATTTTTCATGAATTCTTTCTAAAGTTTCTAAAATTGTCCAGTTAAGTTTTTCAGATGATTAGAATTTTCTAGCATTTTGCAATTTGGAAACATTAACTTTAGGAGTTCTTGAGTTTTACAGTAAAATTATTATTAAAATTTTTAGAATTTTCCATCAACATTTTATATATATTTTCCGTATATGTTTTTTCAAATTACAAGAATTCTCTTTGAAATTTTTTAGTAAAATACTGGAAATCTTTAAATATCAATTTAAATATTAATTTAAGTCTTTAATGCTAATTTTACTCTGTAATTGGCCTTTTTGGCTGTTGGGTAAAAATAAAATAAAATAAAAAAATAAAAAATAAAAAATAGATTAAACAATTTTAAAAATTTTACGAAAAAATAGAAGGAAAATTACCAGAAGATTTTAGAAATCTAATATAAATCAACTGAAAAGTCTATTTAACTTTGAGACTTCTAAAACTTTTCAGCCTATTTCTTCAATTATTTCAGGAGATTTCAAGAATTTTTTTGCGTCAAATTGAGAATTTCTTTTCTTATCTTCTTTTCCAATTTTTTGAGAATTTTCCAAATCAGAATTTTCTTTAAGAAATTGGAAAATTTTAAACTTTTAAAATTAGATATTCAGAATTATTTCCATTTTTCGAGAATTTTTGTTGAATTTTCTAGGAATGTCTTATTTTCGAGAAATTCTTAGTGCATTCTAGAAATCTTTTCTAGAAATTCTAGAACCATCGTAAATTCTAGAAAAGTGAAAGAAAAATTATTGAAGAATTCTAAAAATTTAAAAGATATTTAGTAGAATTTAAATTTTCAAGACAATTTATGTCAGATTTTTTAGAATATTCCAGTTATTCGATTGTTGATTAAAATTATTATTTCACTTACTAACAAGTGGTTTTAATCAACAATCGAATTAATATATAAATGTTTCGCCACGGGTTAAGTGAGAAATTAGATTAACGTAATATTCCAGTAATTTCTCTTCTATTTTTTTCGAGAATTTTCCACAATTGTCTCTTTAAAATTGCTACAAGTTTCTTTTAAGAATCTAGAACTTTTGTTAAGTATTACAGACATTTTTATTATATCTTCAGTAAAAGGGGCTTCCCGTTTATAAATAAATAAATAAAAAATTTATAGTCAATTAATTTTAAAAGTTTATTCTATTTTTTGAGAATTTTCTAGAAATTTATCATCAAAATTGCAAGAGTTTTCCTCGCGAATTTTAAAATTGCCCAATCAGTTTCTTTCATATTTCTATAATTTTCACTAATTTCACTTCAATCATCAAGAATTTCTGAATTATAGACTTTTAAGAATTTTCCAATTTCTCTTCTCTTTATCGAGAGTTTTCCAGGAATGTGTATTACAAATTACGAAAAGGTTACATCGAAGATTTTGTGATTTTTCAAATTCAGATTTCTAATTTGTCACTTCTACTTTTTCGAAAAGTTTCTCCTCCAAATTGGAATGATTTAGAATTATTTACTAACTTTCTCAACAGTTTATTTAATTCTCAAACAGTGTTTTTCTAAAATTCTAAAAAATATTAGGTCTGGATATTTTGTATTTTGAGAATCAAAAAATTCTGGAATAATTTGGAATTAATTACATCTTCAGACTGTTTTAATATTACTTAAAATATTTTCCTCTAAAGGCTACATTTTTAGTTTGGTAGTTGGTAGATTTTCTTCCATTAGAATCACCATCTATTCCTACAGATATGTTTTGTTTCCACTGTCTACTTCATTTTCCTTTGGCCTTGAGAGTAGTGAGATTCTCATTGGACAACCTTTTCTAGAAATGTCAACTAAACTACTACTCATATGTGCATAAAATATTTGAAGCAATCCGTTTGCTACTGCTCTAATTGCTTCGATATTCTTTTGTTTTTGCTTGTAACGCTTTTTGTTCATCTTTTTCATTTAGGTATTTCATACAATTCCTTGGAATTCTTATGATTTTTCTGTTATTACTTCAGTTGGTTTAGTTTTTACAAACACTTCTATAGTTGGTAATTTTGAATTTACTCTCCAAATTGCTTCATATCTGACATCTGGTCCAAAACTTGATGCTCCTGATATATTTTCTCCGGCCACTTGACCAGAAATAGCAGCACTGTCATGATGTTCAAAACGTCTTCGAGCAAATTTCTTGCAGCTCAGTAATAACTATAAAACTTTCCAGTTCTGGATCTACTTCAAAATCATATTCTAAGATCTGACCAGAACATGGCTTGTTGTAGATAAGGCTTTGCTGTTGCTGTCATATTTTCTCCAGCCAATCGACCAGAAATAACAGCATTGTCATGATGTTTAATACACCTTCGACCAAGTTATTTGAAGCAATCCGTTTGTGTGAATATCCAAACTGGGTTGTGATTAAAGGACAACACGTCACTGGAACAGATGTTGTGATCGCTATCAATAACTTTAATAATCTTCCAAAAACTTCTATTGTTTCATCCAAAATTCGCTAATCGCTTTTTCTGGCATAGTAAATTGCAACTCGTACAGACGAACGAACAAGCGAAAATAATAACTTGATTGCTGTTGTTGTTGTTTTCTTGGTGTGTTGGTGTGTATATATGTGTACGAAATATGAAATATGATGGTGTGAGGGGGTCGGCCATTCCGTCCCGCCTGTCCCGGGTTAAATGGAATAGTATAAAAGCGTCGGGGCCATCATCATCATTAATAAAACGAAAAAATAAGGGAACGAATGCACGTATAATTTAATAAACCCGAAATAACCAGTCGATATTTCACCTGACAGTTCGGCGACTAAGATTAATCACGTCATTTCTGGGAGCCATTACTGGCCGTGTACAGGACGCCATTGTCATTGCGGCTAAAGAGAAAAACGGAAAACACAATCGGGTAATTTGTTCCGCGGCGCACACACAAAACCACTTACTCCTTTTTGCTCCTTTTTGCTCCTTTTCCTTCTCTTCGTGCCCGGAGTAAACGGTCGGTGAAATACTGCCCGCGAGCACGTACCGCGTATATACTGCGCCGTTTCGTTTAAATCGGCGACGATTGATTTATCGGAAGCGACGAGTATCCTCTTCTTCAAGTAGCTCAGCTACACGCTGATCGTGAATTATCTTTATAATCTCTTCCCACGATTTGTCCTATTGCTTCTCATTAATCAGTAATTAAATAACTTTGCTAGAATACGACAGATTCGATGAACTTTAGGCCTGAAGGGTTGAGAATCTTTTCATCAGATGATACAAATACAGGTGGAGGAAGTGTTCAATATCAGTTAGCTAATAGAGACCTTATCGTAGCCGAACTCTAATAGCTTAGATGGTACTATATTTTTTCAGAAGAAGTAGTCATCACTGTTCATCTAAAGAACGTTTTTCGAAGCGTTCTCAATTCAATACAAGAAGTATGCTTGAAAACAATGCTGATAAGAGTGTCTAGTTGCATTTCAATAGACACTATCTCAAAGAAAAAATGTTAGATCTGCCAATAATTTTTGTATTAATTTTCTCGTGGTAAAATAATTACAGCAAAACACTTGCTGATGTTTTACTGTTTGGATTGTGGGATAGAGGCCACCCACCCACCCTACATATTTTTAGGTAACACAATTAAAGATTCTGGTGTTGATTTTTCATAAACAACACTCACAATTATATTTTTATTTTGTGGAAACTTCAACAGTAATTGTGGTTTAAATTTTGTAAATGTGTAGGGTGGGTGGGTGGCCACTATTCCATAATCTAGTCAATTAATCATTGTCAAGGGTTTTGGGAAAATTTTAATAAAATAGAAATAAAATAGATTTAAAAAATTTGTATTAATTTTCTCGTGGTAAATTAATCACAGTAAAACTCTCGCCGATATTTTACCGGTTTGATTGTGGGATAGAGGCCACCCACCCACCCTACATATTTTTAGGTAACACAATTAAAGATTCTGGTGTTGATTTTTCATAAACAACACTCACAATTATATTTTTATTTTGTGGAAACTTCAACAGTAATTGTGGTTTAAATTTTGTAAATATGTAGGGTGGGTGGGTGGCCACTATTCCATAATCTAGTCAATTAATCATTGTCAAGGGTTTTGGGAAAATTTTAATAAAATAGAAATAAAATAGATTTAAAAAATTTGTATTAATTTTCTCGTGGTAAATTAATCACAGTAAAACCCTCGCCGATGTTTTACCGGTTTGATTGTGGGATAGAGGACACCCACCCACCCTACATATTTTTAGGTAACACAATTAAAGATTCTGGTGTTGATTTTTCATAAACAACACTAACAATTATATTTTTATTTTGTGGAAACTTTAACAGTAAATGTGGTTTAAATATTGTAAATATGTAGGGTGGGTGGGTGGCCACTATTCCATAATCTAGTCAATTAATCATTGTCAAGGGTTTTGGGAAAATTTTAATAAAATAGAAATAAAATAGATTTAAAAAATTTGTATTAATTTTCTCGTGGTAAATTAATCACAGTAAAACCCTCGCCGATGTTTTACCGGTTTGATTGTGGGATAGAGGCCACCCACCCACCCTACATAATTATAGGTACTACAATTAAAATTTCTGGTGTGTTTTTTCTTAAACATCACAATTATATTTGTAGTTTTTGAAAACATCAACGGCAATTGTGGTTTAAATTTTGGAAATGTGTAGGGTGGGTGGGTGTCCACTATTCCACAATCTAGTCAATTAATCATTGTCAAGGGTTTTGGGAAAATTTTAATAAAATAGAAATAAAATAGATTTAAAAAATTTGTATTAATTTTCTCGTGGTAAATTAATCACAGTAAAACCCTCGCCGATGTTTTACCGGTTTGATTGTGGGATAGAGGCCACCCACCCACCCTACATATTTATAGGTACCACAATTAAAATTTCTGGTGTGGTTTTTCTTAAACATCACTCACAATTATATTTGTAGTTTTTGAAAACATCAACGGCAATTGTGGTTTAAATTTTGGAAATATGTAGGGTGGGTGGGTGGCCACTATTCCATAATCGAGTCAATTAACCATTAGAAAGGGTTTTGGTGAAATTATTAATAAAATAGAAATAAAATAGAAAAGAAAATTTTGTATCTATTTTTCACGTGGTAAAATAAACACAGCACAAAACTCGCTGATGTTTTACTGTTTGGATTGTGAGTCAAAAATAACTCCTCCTTTGAAATCACGTCTTGGTAAATATTTAAATAATTTAAGATGTCTCTTTTTTGATTTATTTAACCTTACGTACTCTTGACCTACTGCAATATACATTCCTTTATGCGTTAACCTAGCGTCTATTTTCCCGCTTAAACTCGAACGTACTCTTGACCTACCCCAACGTATAATTTGCTTGGGGAAGGTCAAGAGTACGAGAGGTCATTGCATTGTTTATGTTGAGGTAGGTCAAGAGTACGATAGAATAAGTAATAATAATATGATACAGTGACTTTATTTGAAAGCGATTTCGGTCACTTTTTTTCACTGAAAATTCAGGCTGAAGTCAGTTACGCCAATTTTGGTCAATCAATCAATTTAAGTAGCATAGTAGTTGCTTTTAAAGCTGATGCTTGCTACATTTTTGAAAATTAGTACGAAGTGAATTTAATTTATCGTCCACATTTTAAAGCGTTGTTCGTTTGTTTCTGGTTAAAATTAATACATTTGTTGTATATATAATTTAAAAATAAACAATATTTTAAGATAAATTATGTCCTTTTGAGGCTAATAATTTGATTAGTTTATTAATTTAAAAATTTCGCAAAACTCTCACTCTTAATTGTTCACTTACCTTAATTTAAATCCATTTAAATTTTGTTTCTAGGTAACGTTACCAAATGTTTTTTACCTGTAATAAAAAATACATTATTTTTAGTAACATTTGGTGATTTTGAGGCAAATTTCTCCGATTGGAAGTTAAATAAAATCAAATGTCCGATTGTAAAATTCGATTTGCTCTAATTCAAAACGTCTTTCCTTTATTTCTGGATTAAATCTTTTAATTCTTTTTATGTAGAATCAAAAGTATATTATTTGTAAAAACATTTTATGATTTTGAGGCCAATTCTTAATTTTGAACCATTTTTCAAAAATGTTACTGTAATTATTGATTTTTATAATTTCATTTTGGAGTATTGGCGTTTTATTTTTAAGTGAATAAATACAAGCTATTAAATATTTTCACCTGTAGATAAAAATGCTTTATCTACATATTATCTAGATATAATATTTATTTTGAGGCAAATTGCTCAGATGGTTAGATTTTAGTAACATTCGATTGATCTGAATCAATTTCATAGCTTGATTAAAACCTTTTTTCACTATTTAATTTGTAACCAGATGTACATTTCGGACACAAAGTGACTATTACCAATGGTTTTATCTTACATAAAAAATTAAAAATAAACGTATCCTATAATTTTGAGGTTAATTTCATGGAAAGTTAATTTTTAACAATTTTTAAAATACTTAATTGTGATTATCGATTTTCCTAACTTTATTTTAAAGCATTGACCTTTTGTTTCTGAATAAAAGTGATCAATTAGTCATACGTATAATTAAAAATACAGTATTTTGAATAAATTTTGTAATTTTGAGGCTAATTATTTGATTGGTTTATTTTTAACGGTTTTTCAAAACTCTTACACTAATTTTTCCTTTACCTTAATTTGGAGCTTCGTCTTTTTGTTTTTAAGTAAAAAATTACAACTGTTTTTATATGAAACGAAAACTACACCATTTTCAGATGCATCTTTGTAATTTTGAGGTAATTTTTTTGGATGGTTGGTAAAAAAAAATCAAATATTTTGATTGGACTAAATCAATTTCAGAGCGTTACCATTTTATTTGTAGCCTATCACAACTTTAGAAAAGTCTTCTCCGGGTCTTGCTGCTGCAAATTTTGAGGCTAATTATTTGATTGGTTTATTTCTAACATTTTTTCAAAACTCTTACACTAATTTTTCCTTTACCTTAATTGAGAGCTACGCCTTTTTGTTTTTAAAAAGTCAAATTTATTTTGGTCTAAATGCATTTCAGAGCGTTACCATTTTGTTTGTAGAATATCACACCTTTAATAAAGTCTTTTCCGGGTCTTGCTGCCGCAAGCTTGCATCGCTCTTCTGCTGCTTTAACTGCTTCGATATTCTTTTGTTTTTGCTTTTTCTTTTTCATTTAAGTATTTCATACAATTCTCTGGAATACTTGTAATTTTTCTGGTATTACTTCAGTTAGTTTAGTTTTTGTAAATACTCCTACAGTTGGTAATTTTGAATTTACTCGACGAATTGCTTCATATCTAACATCTGGTCCAAAACTGACCAGAACATAGCTTAATGATCTTGTCATATTTTCCCCAGCCAATCATATAGCAGCATTGTCATGATGTTCAAAATGTCTTCGACCAAATTTAATGTCATAAAAACAATCTGCCAGGAGCATATAATTGAGATCTATCTTGCAGCTTAGTAATAACTACAAAACTTTCCAGTTCTGGATCTACTTCAAGATCAGATTCCAAAATCTGACCAGAACATGGCTTGTTGTAGTTAAGGTTTTGCTGCTCTTGTCATATTTTCTCCAGCCAATCGACCAGAAATAACGGCATTGTCATGATGTTCCATACGTCTTCGATCAATTTTGGTATCATCATAACGAGCTACGTCACCAGCCACATCTTGCTTGTAGCTCAGAATTAACTATAAAACCTTCCAGTTCTAAATCGACTTCAACATCAGATTTATTGTCATTTCTGTATTTTTTGCGACAATAACCAGTCCTGCATTAAGGGTATTTCCATTGTTAAATACCATGGAAACTTTTTCATCATCCGCTGGAACTGCAACTACTTCAGTGCTGTGGATAACTTCCACGCCCTCATTTCTTACTTTTTCTGTTCTCCAAAAACTGCCTCTTTGAAGATTTGATGTAATTTGAATTTTTTTTCTCATCTGTCTTTGTTAATTCATTTCCGAGAAAACCACCCACAATAATGGCAACTGATTTGACATTCTTTGATTTTTCAGCCATACAGCGGAAATCAAATTGTGTTCGAAATAATGCTAATTCTAATCTAATACTAATTCAGAAGCGTTTTCAAAAACTTTTGGTCATAGAACCTGTAGCAATTAGTTTAGTTTAGTTTATTCACTTTACAAGATCTATTTAAAAAAATTACACAAAAATACATACTTAAATATAATTAATCACTTTGAAATTTCGAGCATAGATCTTGAAGGCGGAGTTTACAGTTTCTTTCTACATTTCCAATTTTCTACACCATTCCTTCCTCCCGCCTTTCTGAACTTCATAGTTTTTGTTTTGCCTACATTTACTGAACTTCATTTTTTTTAGTCTACATTTACTTTTAGCCTTTTCTTTCTGAAATATTTCTCTAAGCATCATATCATTTCTTTCAGTTCGTTTACTTCTTTCGCCACAATTACCATGTCGTCAGCATATGCTAACTACTTCCAAGTCCTTCTTCATTCGTTTCATCACTACATTATTGGTCACTCTGTCTATCCTCAATATTCTCCTATATAGCCACATTTCAAAAGCATCTAGTCTTGTTTGTGCTGCTTCGGTTATTATCCACGACTCCATTTCATAGCAAAGTATCGAGATAAAATAGCATCAGAAGAAGTCTGATGAACATTTAGTCGACGTAAATGTAAACAACGTACTATATTGGGAACTGCCATAAAAGTGTCGTCTAGTTTAAATTTCTTCTTCTTAATTCTTATGTTAGATCCACATCTCAGATTAGCCAAACTATCGCCAATCTTTAAAAAGGGCACATCGACTCTACGAAGAGTGCCTAAAGTTGTAGAAATAATGTGAAGAAATCAAATATTACACGATTTTTAAACCTACAAACTTTTGTTCTGGAAGTCAATTTGGTTTCTGGAAAAACGTGTCCAAAACAGACTCGGCAATTGCTTTAAATGATTTGATCTTGATCATTTTTGAATCAAAAAACCTTTCGACAGATTACAGAAAACAGGTGAGGGCGACAAATGACAGATTTTGCAATAATTTTTTCGGTTTGAATGTTTTCATTATGCCTTTTAAAACTCTTTAAAACTAAAAATAGAAGAGAGATGGCAGATGACCAATCATAAATGTCAAATGACAGATATATGATAGATGACAAATAACAGATGTTAGACAAATGACAGATGGCAGACGACAGATGAAATTTTAATTTAATTTTAAATTTTATTTAGAGACGAGATAAAAGACAGATGACAGATTGTAGGTGACAAATGACAGATGGTAGATGAAATTTTTATTTCACTTTCAAAATTTTTAGAGACGAGATAAATAACAGATGACAGATGAAATTTTAATTTAACTTTAATTTTTTTTACAAACGAGATAGATGACACAATAAAGAAGATATGAGATTGAAGATAAGTAAATATAGATTGTATTGGTAACATCTGGATACAAGTCATGTCTTGATAGATGATAGGTAAAAGACAATGAAATTTTATTTGACCAAAAATTTTCGTACCGTTAGTAGACAACAGATAACAAATCACAGAAGACAACAAATAAAAAATATATATAAAATACATGAAAGAAACACAGTTGGTAGATAACGAACGCTTTAGAAATGTTGTTTTTTTTGGTCTTTTCCAATTTTATTTAACAATATTATTTAATTTTTTAAACAAACAAAAGACATCCAGAAGACAGTGAGCAGAGAAAAGGAGATAAGAAGATAAAACGTAGAAAATAAAATTCTAAATACAGGTGGCATATGATAACTAACAAATGACATAGATGGGAGGGAGACAGAGGAAGATAGAAGATATAAAGTAATCCAGAAGACAATTGATAAATAAAAAACAACGTGCGATAAGATACATACAGATAATAGATCATAAGTGATTAATCAAAGATATCAAATGATGATGAGAGATGGAAAATGATAGATGACATTTATCAAATAACAGATGACATACAACTATAATAGTTGACAAATAATATATGACAGGTGACGATGACAAATGACAGATAATAGATGACATATGATAAATGCAAAATGACAGATGAATTAGGGTAGATAATAGACGGCAGAATACTGTGGCCAAAGAAACCAAAGATAGACAGATGGAAGATAACATATGAGAGAAAATCGACATAGATGACATATAATATTGCAATTATTTTTATACAGAAGACAAAAGCCAGTGAATAAAAAGCAGAATACAGATGAGACATGACGGAGGCAGGAAACAGAAGATATAAAGTAGGAAATTAAAGGCAATTATGGCAGATGACAAAAGAAACGTGACAACATTTCTTTCGTATCGTTTCAATCACAGTGTTGTTAATGAGCATTCTTTTTTTGTATTGTCCCAGACATCCGTGCTTCATTTTTTACACCATCTATACCTGGCGTATTACCTTTTTTTACGTTCTTTTAGTTGCTTGATAATTTCTCCCTCGCTTATATCAACTATTTCTTGATCGTAATTATTTCTTATTTCAGTTTGATTCTGAGCACCCATGTCATGTCATTTCCTCCAAATTGTTCCATAAAATAATTTCTCCACACGTCTGTATTGACTGTGTAATTTTTTTCCTCTGGTTTTTCTTTCTTTGTTAATATATTTCCATGTCTCTTCCCCTGATCGAATTGTATTTTTTCCTCTGGTTTTCCTTCCTTTGTTAATATATTTCTACGCTTCTTCCACTGATCGGATTGTTTTTATGTCCTTCTTCTTTAATCCAGTGTTTTGTTTTAATTGTTTTGCAAGTGTCTTTGTATGTTTTTAAGACCCTCAAGTACTTTTGTCGTCTTTCCGGATTTCTATTTTCTGAGAGTTTTTTTTGCCTCTCTTCTCATGTACCTATATCCTCTAGTTCCTTACCTACTCGACATGTTTTCTTTCCTTCTATTGAGAAATGTCTTCGTTGTCGCTTTTAAAATTTGTTTCTCTAATTCTTTTATCATATTTTATGCGAAATCACTTTTGTTCTGATTTTCTCTATACTTTTAACATGTTTTCTCATTTTTATATTTTTGTGTGCCTGTGCCTGATATGTACAGTGAAACGAAACAAGTGAATCACCTATTTTTAACATAATGTTTCATCAAGTGATAAATGAGAAACAAATACAAGATATGTACAGTTCTACTGGCTGGTGATTTGAGTCCAACTTATCGGCTAGACGAAATTAATACTTCCTAGGCTACACTCTTAAAGGAACTGGTATTTTACAAGCTTATTAAAATGACACTTGTGTTCAATGTTTTTATTGCTATATTAAATTTTTCTACTTCTT
Organism: Ontholestes murinus; assembly: GCA_963969525.1. NCBI lineage: Eukaryota > Metazoa > Arthropoda > Insecta > Coleoptera > Staphylinidae > Ontholestes > Ontholestes murinus. Next base: position 65,654,510 of record OZ018393.1, on the reverse strand, counting down.
GACACGCCTGTTTATTTACAATGGTATAATCAATTACCATGTGTCCGTTTCCCCACACATATGGGTACTCACCCTGCTCATCTCACTCTTTATTTTCGTTTAGTATTTCCAGTCCATTTTCTTCCACCATTTATAGAAATTTCTTTTCTTCTCTATTTTGCCTATTATCATTTGATTCTCTTATAAAGTTTTCTCTCTCTCTCTCATTAGTCTCGCTCGCATTAAAATCTCCTATAATTAAATTCGAATTTTTTGTTTCTTCTAAAATACATTCGAAAAATTTTTTGTTTCCTTAAATAGTCTGCTATATATTGTCACTATTTTATATTTCCCTTTTCTTATAGGTACTTTAGTTTAGATTAGTTTATTGACTTTACAAGTCCTACATTTATTTCCTTTACCCCGTTTTTCGAAACGTTGTCTGCTTCCTCTTCCCGATTACAATGTCGCCTTTTGCTCTTCCTTTTCTCTTATCTCTTTTTGCTGGTTGGCACTTCCATGTATAGTCTTTTAGCAATTTATTTTCCACCTTCTTTCAGCTTCATTCTTCTATTCACGTTTCAACTAGTCGCTGTACTGCTCCTTATGTCTTTATCTATAATTTTCTACATCGCTTTTAGGAGAAATGAGGTAAAGCTAATTGGGCGGTAGGATTTGGCCTCATCGGGTGGCTTTTAATCCGCTTTCGGAATAAATTGTACCTAGCCTCCTTCCATTCCATTGGAATACAGTCTAGCGTAAAACTAGCTTTGTAAACTGCCTGCAGATAGGAGGCTAATATATCTATCTAGCCTTTGTTGTAGAAGTGTATGAAAATATCCTTCTGGGCCTGTTGCTTTGAAGGGTTTAAAGCTACCAACTGCTCAATCAATTTTTTTCGTTAGTAATGAGTTTATTAGCCTTACTTTTGCATTCTCTAATAGTTAGAAATGTTCTTCTTTCTGTAGTAGTGTTTCTTGAAAGTCTATACATGTTGAGCCAGGGAAGTGCGTCTGTGACAACACGTTGAGACTTTTCTTAAGCCCCGCTGGATAATTCCTATCAGGCTTTTTATCAGCCCGATGGCGTTGGAGTGGTCTTTAAACTCCTTATTATATTCCGACAATTCTTCTCTATAGGCATGCTAGTGATCAGTTTTCTTTGCACTATGAATAATCTCCTTGCTTGTATTTTAAAGCAACTTAGATCCTTGTTCGACTATGGCATGTATCTGAAGAGAGATCTGGATTCATACGCCTTCAGGATCCTATTTTTGAGCAGAGCTGTTTCTAGCTCTTCTGTAGTATGGATGTTGTGGTAGAAATCGTCGGTTCCTACACTTAAACATTCTTTACAGAGGCTCCAGTCTATGTTCCTTGTATTTTTATATTCCACTGCATCTTCCTAGAAGATACTGAGGGTTCAACAAAGAGAGTTCTTCCACAGCATGCCAATTTTGATTTATATTTGCTGTGAAAGCATCAGTTATAATAATAACACGACTATACCGTAACGAATACGTGACTCAAATAAGGCAAAATATGAAGTTAGCAGTTGTCTGTGCTCTACTTTTTTTTTGCAATTCCTCTGATACAAAAAATATTTTTAGTGAGTGTTTTTGCTAAATTTTTTCCATGGTGATCCCACTTAAGTTCTTGGTCTAATTCTACACCGAGGAATCGAGTTGTGTTTTTACATATAATATCTTTTGGTTTTAGACTAAACGTTAATTTTTTTAGTTTTGGCTTCATTTAAAAGCAGTCTGTTATTTAAACACCAATCGGTCACTTGAGTTAGTGACTGTTCATCTTGGATTTTTGCTTCCTCTGCATTTAATGCTGTGTTTAGTAGTGTTGTATCATCGGCAAATAATATGATTTTCGTTGATAAAACTTGTTTGGGTAAATCATTTATGAAAATTATAAATAATATTGGCCCTAGTACTGATCCTTGGGGGACCACACTTTTTAATTTGCCAATTCTAGATTGTGTCTGTTGGAAATACACGACTTGTTCTCTGTTTGACAAATACGATCGCATTAAATCAATACTCAATCCGGTAAAACCATACAATTTTAACTTAGAAATAAGTATGTTATGCGATACGCAATCGAATGCTTTTGTCGATAAACGAGCCTATACATGAGTGTTTCCTTTCGTAGCAATCGATAATAGCATTTGTTATACTTACCAAAGCGTCATTTGTAGAGCGACCAGAACGAAAACCAAATTGATTTGTGTCTAAGAAGTTGTTATTTTCAAAGTATTCAATTATTTGTTTGTTTTCAACAATTTTGGACACAATAGGTAATAAGGAGATTGGCCTATAGTTGTTCGCATCATCCGTGTCCCCTTTTTTGTATATAGGTATAACTTTTGCAAATTTTAAGGACTGTGGAAATATTCTGGAATTAATAATTTGATTTATTAGCGTCTTGATTGGCAAAACCAGTAGATATTTAATACTTTTAATTAACTCAACGCTAATTCCATATATATCATTACTGTGTGTACCCTTAAGTTTGGTCATCGTGTCCAGAACTTTAATAGGTGTTACCTCCTTGAAACTAAATTGTTGCATGTTATTTAAATTGATACTTGTATTAATAGGCTCACTGCATTTGGCAAGGAGTTCATCTGTGATACTCACAAAAAACTCATTAAACTCGTCAGAAGAAATTTTACAAGTGGCAACCTTTCGTTTGGTTAACCGGTGTGAATTTAAGACTTTCCATGCAGCACGCGCTGTTTATTCTTAGCAGAATTTATAAAATTGCTATTTGCATGTTTTATGTACGCAAGTCCTTTGATAGCCTCTTGTTTATCACGATAAATATCATAGACGTAAATTATTTTTTCCTCGTATCCAGTTCTTCTTTTCATTATCGACTTCCTTTTCTTCGTTACTGCATACATCTTCCTCATGTTTTTGGTTAGTTTCCACAATTATTTCATCAGTTAAATCATCTTTCGGGGCTGACTCAAAATTTCTTTGTTTATTTTTATTTTCCTTATTTGTTTCATTCGTTTTGTTTGATCATTTAAGGTTGTTTGTTTTTTGTTTTCCAATATTTGTTTGATTTACATTTGCTTTCCGTTCTAAAGCTATAATTTTCTCTATTAACAGAACATTATTTTCCTGTAATATTCGATTTTTATCTTCCATTTCTTCTATGATTACTTTTAATAAATTGTTTTCTGTTTCCAAAACTTTATATGATGGACGATTTTTGTATTCATATTGTGTTGATTTTGAATCATATATAATTTTTCAAGCAACCCTGATGACAAGGTTTATTACACTTGTCGCAAGTGTTTCCTCTCCCAATGGTTTTATTGCAAGTTCCTGCACATATATTATCTCCTGGCATTTCTCCTTTTATATTTCGTAAATAAATATACTAGTATTTTAATTTAAAATCACAAAAATAATAGTTGGTTTCTGGGAATCGAATGACGGACACTTGCGCTAAACTGTCGATGTTAATTATTTTCTATGGGTCGTTTTCCTCACAATTTTTGTGTTTTTATTTTAAGTATAAAAATTCCAAAATACTCACTGATTTTGCGTTAAGCCGTTACACAAACGCTATCACAAAGATAACAAATGGTGATGTGGCCATCATAGTACTTTCCCTGTATTTTTCTCGAAAACTATGAGGTTTGCGCAAAAAAGGTATTCTTATTAATTTGCTCAGTTTTGGATTCTATGGATTTGTAAAGAATCCAAAATGTAACTAAAAAATTTTCAAAAAATTTTCAGGAATATATGTATTCTATATAGGGAAAGTAAAAAGGGAATTAAGGAAAAATGCCAAAGTGGTAGAAAAAGGCAGCAAAAATAGTCAGAAACTATTCTAAAAATTATTACAAAAAGGAAATGCTGGAAACAACAACGTGAGGAGGGGATAATATAATAGAATATAAGAGGATAAACATTCACAGAGATGTCTACAGTTTTCGAAAAAACTTTTAATCTATTGTCCGAGAATTTGCAACGCATCTTACCAGAATTATCCATTAATCTTTCTGACTTTCTGATTTATAGAAGTTATTAACATTTCTTGTATGAATTTATAAGAATTGTCCAAAAAACAATTTAAACACTTTTCATCGAGATATCTTAAGTTTTGCAAAAATCTTTGCGTCCTTCTTTTCAAGAATTTTCCACTATTTCTTGCTTGAATCCTAATGAAATAAAATTCCTTCCTTCTCTACTCTAAAAATGCTATTGTTTTCAGCATTTTTAGAGTAGAGAAGGAAGAGACCTTTGAAACGATATATCACAAGCCCATACTTCCCATTTAAAAAATTGGGGGTTGTAACTGTCACATGAAAGGGGTTGAAGGTAGGGATCATATTTTCACTTTGGGGAATGTCAATTTATAATTTAAATTTGACGTGTTTCGGGATTTTCTATAAATATGTACAGTAACTGAAATAATGAATTTATTCCATTTGGCTTTTCCACACTGCATGTACTTGCCCATACATTTTTGGGGAAGTTTCTTTCAAAACTTTAGAATTTTTAGCAATTTCTTCTATATTCCATCCATTTGCTAATATATTAGCCTTAATTTATTTAAAATTTAGCAAGTTCATGCTAAATGAAATTTTATTTAAATTATTTCTTTCAATCTTTTTTTAAATTAGTGCTGTTATTTGGTCTCTAGTTTTGTATCTTTTCTGTCCTATTTTTTCGAAGTTTTCTAATAACTTTAAAAATTCCAGTAGTTTACAAATCTTCTGCCATTTTTTTTTCAATTTTTTTTCCACCAGTTCTTACTTCATATTATTAAAACCTAGAAATCTATGCATCTATTCCAATCAACCGCACTTGAACGGGAAACCACCAAATTACCAGAGGAAATGCTTTAATATCACCACATAATTCAGGCGCAAATGGCAGCGGCTTCCATGATGTCACAATCTTATGACCAGAGTGAAATCTGCAGTGCTCGAATTAGCTTGCAGCATAGATAAATCACAGCAGTTTCTGTAGCAGTCGTAAGTAAGACATCCTTTTCAACAATCCACATCTGGCAATCAACTGTTCTAAATGCTGAACCATACTTCTTCTTCGATAGTTGAGAACTCGCAGACGGCGATGTCCTGTCAGATGAACTCCTTACAAACCCTAGTTCAACAGATGGGCGGGTTGCAGTCCATGCAGGGGGAATGCAACCACCAACAAATAAAGTGGTGGTTGGTGTTGTGTTGCTAGGTACAACACCAACCATAATATACAAACCCAGTATACCGTCGATACACGGTGTGCCAGTTAACGGGTTACCGGGCACAACAGTGCTTGTACGGCCCACTTATAACCTCGTAAGCAGAATGCCTAAGCCGGGAATGAAAATGGATATTAACAATATCTTCCTTCAGTTCTTATAGAAACCGCAAATGGAACAAAGCATAGATTTAGGGACTTTGTGGAGAAAAAAACAGTACACACCGAATCAACCGTCAAGTAATTCCTCACTACCTCAACCTCCGTAACATCAATGACAGGAAAAGATTATTATTAAATGGGATTTTCCCATTTCTGTCCCGGTCCCATCGATATAGTCCAGCCCTCGAGGGCTGCTTGTGACTCATGTATTTTCGTACTAAGAACCGTATAGCAATTAATATATATCTCGTTCTATCATTATCCCAGGATGACCAGGACAGAATGAAGTCGCAGACAGCTTTCGGCGGCTCGACTATACCGAATAATACCCTAAACAAAGAAAATACCAATAGCCTCGGTTAATAAAATGATGAAGAAAAAGGAACTTGATGAGAAGCGTGCAAAAAAAGAAGCTGAAGAGAGACGCAAGTAGGAACAGAAAAAGCAAAAGCAGGAGAGAAAACAGCTAGAGGAGAAACGAAAGAGGGAGGAAGAGAGGTTAAAGCGTGAACTAGAGAAGGCTTCGAAGGTGTCTAAAGAAAAGAGGTTGAAATAATTAGCAAAAATAGAATGTTTCGGGAGCAAAGAAAGGCAAAGGAACTGAAAAAATTGAAAGAACAAGAAAATAAAAGATTGGCAACAAAAAAAAACGTGAAGAGTAACAAAAGAAGCAAATGGAATTAGCCAGACAGGATGTCATTAACAACCATATAAGTACACACGTGCAGCTCATTGGAGTCAGCAATCAGGAACTGAGTCTAGCAGAAATCTAGACGCTAGAAAGGGAGTGGAAAGCGGAATAGGTGGCCTTAATATAGTAGCAGTATTTGCAGAAGGAGACATCTCTTGAGAAACCATCCAGCCTACATATCAATTGAAGATGAGCCAGGTCAAGTCTTTGGCTGAAATACAGGCTAAGGAAAAGAGATGAAAATGCATCTCGCTACTGCAAAAGCTCAACAGAAGGATACGGAAAGGAAACACTCTCGCGTCCTGCTGCACATATATCTGGAAAGGACACACTTTAACATGAAGTAGTAATGATAATTCTAATATTGGTGGTTTTTATGACGAACCTCAGCATAAGCGGCAACATAAACCGGCTGTAAACAAGATAAATTTAGAGCCGAAGGTTGGGAAGCAAATTGTAAACTCTGTACCAAGCCGCCTGTCAACATGATAGCTAAGCCAAAAATGAAGAAATATGAACAGATCTACGACAGATGATTTCACTGAATGGTGTACCTTAACAAAATGAATTAATAGTTACTTATAATATTTATACAGCTTTAAATCAGTTAGTATTTACTTTTATTCTTCCTAAATTTTGCAAATATTTTTCTTAAAGATGTCTACAGATTTACAAAAAACTTTTCATCTATATCTCAAAAATATCAACAATGTATCTTATCCGAATTGTTCAATAAATTATATTTCTAGTTAGAAAGTAGTAGAAATTATCACCAACAATTATTTTTTTTAGATGTTCAATTCACCAATATTTTGGTTTCATTGTATAGTAGTTTACTATAATCTTTTCTTCGATTCCAAATTATAGAATTTTTAGTAATTTTTAATAGACTCAACTTGTTTGAGATGCGAATTCTTCATTAAAAGATCGCGATCCATGATCGCCGGTCGCCTTCCGCCACTCGTGCGCACTTTTCCTCTTTTGCTTACAAAACAACTCGACAATTTTCGGCACAATATCAGTAATATCTTTATGCTGAAAACGTAATTGCGTGCTTTTATTTCGATATCGCTGACGTCCTGTTCCAAAATTGTTGTTTATTTGAGTTTGGTTTACGCCCCTAAAATTTGATCCTTCAAGTGGGACTGCACCACAGATTCGCTCTAGATGCGATTCCGCACCTGGACGATGCTTTTCTATCCTTTGAACATTTTGTCGGTGGTTTCGGCCCTGTTTTTTCCATCTGCTCGACGAGTACCTTCTCGTTTTCGTTCTTCTCGCACTAACGTGTCAAATTCTTTTTAGGCGAGCTGCACCTCTTTTTTGGACTTTTCCAGGGCGCGCTCTAACTCTTGGTGATTGTCGTCCACATGTCGAGGTTTTTCGGACTCGGAGATGACTTGTCACCGTCTGATGTAATGTTTTCTCTATTTCCGATCATAAATTGTTGATATAACGTTTTGAAGGTGTTGCTTTGTTCGATCAACATTTTTCAAGCTGAAGCCAGTCTTAGGTGCTCCACTTCACAGAAGTGACAGACCTGGCGACTCAGGTGGTGATGTGACCATCATAGTACTTTCCCTATATTTTTCCCGAAAACTATGAGGTTTACGCAAAAAGTCTGTTCTTAGTAATTTGTTTACTTTTGAATTCTCTACAATTATTGGTTATATAACGTTTATGTAGCTCCGATAGTTTAGTAGCAATTATCGAAAAATGTCAAAAATTTCATTTTTTTTTTCTCGAAAGTTAAGAATTTTATGAAAAATATATTTTAATAAAACTGGTTCATTTTCTCATTTCCTTTAACTTTTGTTTGAAATGTTTTGTAATATTTGTCATATCAAAAAATATATTTGAAAAAAACTAAGAATCGCTCGAGTAAACATCCACTTCCGGTTTTTGAATGTTCCGCAAAAGCTTTTCAGTTCCAGTTTTTAACGATAAAACCTTAAGTTTAAAATTTCATCTCAATCGAATCATTCGTTTTTGAGATACAGCGCCCACAGACATTTTCACGCACGAAAACAATACTTCCCCTATATATACTATATAGGGAAAGTAATAAGACTCACAATCACGTTTTTCGTATCGTAGATTGTATTTAGCAATAAAATCAGTTTGAAATCGTAAATATATATACCACCGACAATAACTTCTAGTAGACCTCAATGTCAAAATGTTAGGGTGATGACCAATACCTCCTGTCTGATTGCATTCAGAAGGATAGGCTCGTTATTTCTATTCAAAATATCTCAATTATCAGAGATAATAAATTCAAAAAATTGCTTACCTCTATTATTGGTATATCATGTTCTAGGCATCATAGTCTAGAAGGAGGTGTTTATTGCCTCTTCTACACCACTACTTCTTAGTCTACTTACCTCCTCTAGTGGTTGGCTTTTTTGAATCTTCAATAAAAGGGCTCTTTAGAATGATGGAGATTCAGTTGAATACAGCGAATTCCCGCCATTAGTGTGGACTAAATCCCACTGGTACCAACCTCTAAACCTTTTGTTTCGGGGCTTTTTGCCTTTAAGGTTTCTATTCTATCCATTTCTATCAATCTTTTGTGCTTCTTATGATCGTTGATTACAAAGGATCCTTTCTCGATTTTCCTGGGATGGCTGGACCTGGAAAAGGCATCTTTCAGTTGCCCCACGCCGTTTTGCTTCCTCCCACCCATGGATCTTAGCTCAACCTGGCTGATTTTATGACCCAGCTTCTCCACCCTGTCAAATAAAATTAATTTTCAACTGTAATTTTTGATTTAGTCAATTTAACTTGAGAATGTTTTTTAATGGTTTGTAGTGAAAATTATTAATTGTAGATTCTAATTCTGTAGAATTAAAAGTTCATACTTTCTAAATATGTACTATGATTTTGATGTTAATTGCATTAAAGATGATTTTTTTAAATAATGTTTTAAACCTCTTACTTTTGATAAAAATTATTAATAGCTTCAATTTGGAATAAAAGAAACAGCAATTTCCTAGATGTATCTTTAAAGTTATTTTTTGTATTCGATAAACAGAGTATAGTAGACTATACTTTTATTTCGACTAATTTTAAAAACATCAAAAATTATTTTGTTGAAAATTTTGTTCGGCCTGTATCTTTGTAACAAAGTGGGTTTTCAAAAATCACCAAAGGACGAAATATTCTTAGAATAGTCCAGAGAATATCCTCTTGAATATTTGGCGCGTGTTTAATAAACACTCTGAATAGAATTGGATATTATCAAAACGCTTTTTCCTCGGGAATTTGTATCACCAAAAATTATTTTCAAACGAATACCTTCAGTTCTTTAAGATATATTTCCTGATATGTTTATTTTGGTTAATATGTATGAAAGCAAATACGTTTCCTCCACCTATTAAACATAACCGTCAACAAACAATCACTTGAGTCCGTTGAAGTCCCCTCCTCTTTCCCATTATAGGTAATTGTGGACGATAAGAAAAGTAATGACAATGAGACAGAGTCAAAACGTTGAGAAGGTAAAAATAAAAGTCGATCCCTCAGTACCATTCCCACGAATCTACGATATCGCGATTTTTGTGCGTTGGCACAATGCGGAGGACAAAGGTCTAGTCTGCACGGTAATTTGAATTGAATTCCAATGCCGCGGGACCGGAAGTCACACGTGCTGACGTGTAATTATTATGATTGCACATGTAAAGTCGGGAGGGTAGCTTTGTTCCACCTCGGAGTACGTATGTAGTGGAATGTTTGACTCTTTCTTTGTTAACATTTCACAGCGAGCGGTTCGCATTGTGATCCCGATTGACAATGAGGCGCGACGCCGGGCGCCGATTTCGCTCTCTATTTGAATTTAAGGGTGAAACTATAATGACGCGCAACGTATTTTCTTTAAGAAATCCGAACGGCGATTTCTTTCTATAAGAACGACCAAACGATTATTCGAGCGTGTAACGAATAATTACAATTCGTTTCGAGCAATAGGGGTAGTTTTGAAAAGGTAAAGATTTAAAAAAAACATATAAACGTTACTAATCAAATTTTATTATCAAATCACATAAAATATTCTTTATTAGGCTGAAAGACCAACGGTCGATAGCCAATGAAGAAAACAAGAAGAGAAGAAGCATAGTAATTGTCCTATTATCAGATGTAATACTACCATTCCTCAAAAATTTCATACAAATTAAAATAGTGTCAGGTTTCGATATTAATTCTATTTATATTTCAGGAAATCAAATTGTCTGAATGCAATAAGAAAATATAATTATTGATAAAGAAAATTAATCACACACAAGCATAAGATAATTTACAACAGTTCGCAATCATAATCACAATTTCGTTTTCGATCTTAAGATCCCCTTTGTAACGGGCCGCGCCATTGTGTTACTTAAGCTTAATTAAAGTCATTCGTGCCTCCATCTTGACTCCGGATCGCTTACTCACGCTGACTTTATTCGATTGCCGCGCAGATAAAGCACTAATTATTTTTTTTTCTTCTGCATGTTACGATTCCGATGTGGAGCGTCCGATTATTCGATTCCTTTGAAAGGAGAATAGTCTCATTGTCGGTGTAATCGTGTAAAAGGGTGTGTATATGTGTATCGCATTAAAAGCGGTCTCCTGGGTGCGTTTAATGGACTCTGGGGTGTAATTGGGTGAGATTCGGATACGAGAGGAGAAATGTGATTAGTGAGCGGGTGGTGGTGCGTGCCCGTTCAACCCTTAACGCCCGAGTGTGTACAGATCGAATTAGTCGTTTGCGGGGTGTAATGGGGTCGAGTGCGTAATGGTTCGTTTGTTTGTTAATTAATTCAACTATCTTTGCGGTGGGTGATTAAATAAAATCTACAAATAATTGATGTTGGAAATTTGATTTACTTTCATTCGAGTTTTACGTGCTGTGCTTTGGTTACTAGCTGTAATATATCAATTGTTTTGTAGAAATATTATATACTAATATATTCTTAATAAATTTTGAAAATATTAAGCTAATTCCTTTAGTAAATATTTTTTTACAATTTTTTAAAACACTGAATGCAATTTGATTTACTTTCATTCGACTTTTTGGCTGTGTTTTGGTTTCTAGCAGCAATTTGTCAATTGTTTTGTAGAAATATTAAAAACTAATATATTCTTAATAAATTTTGTAAATATTAAGCTAATTCCTTGGGTGAATATTTTTTTATAATTTTTTAAAACACTGAATGCAATTTGATTTACTTTCATTCAACTTTTTGGCTGTGTTTTGGTTTCTAGTAGCAAATTGTCATTTGCTTTGTAGAAATATTATAAATTAATACATTCTTAATAAATTTTGAAAATATTAACCTAATTACTTGAGTGAATATTTTTTTACATTTTTCTTAAACTCAGAATGCAATTTGATTTACTTGCATTCTAGTTTCACGTGCTATGTTTTGGTTTCTAGCAGCAATTTGTCAATTGTTTTGTATAAATATTAAAAACTAATATATTCTTAATAAATTTTGAAAATATTAAGCTAATTCCTTAAGTGAATATTTTTTTACATTTTCTTAAAGCACTGAATGCAATTTGATTTACTTTCATTCGAGTTTTACGTGCTGTATTTTGTTTTTTAGCAGCAATTTGTCAATTATTTTGTAGAAATATTAAAAACAAATATATTCTTAATAAATTTTGAAAATATTAAGATAATACCTTGGGTGAATAATTGTTTAAAATTTTATAAATCACTGAATGCAATTTGAATTACTTGCATTCGAGTTTTACGTCTTGTTTTTTAATTTCTAGCAGCAATTTGTCAATTGTTTTGTAGAAATATTATAAATTAATATAGTCTTAATAAATTTTGTAAATATTAAGCTAATTCCTTGGGTGAATATTTTTTTATAATTTTTTAAAACACTGAATGCAATTTGATTTACTTTCATTCAACTTTTTGGCTGTGTTTTGGTTTCTAGTAGCAATTTCTCAATTGTTTTGTAGAAATATTATAAATTAATATATTTTGAATAAATTTTGAAAATATTAAGCTAATTTCTTGGGTGAATATTTTTTTACAATTTTTTAAAACACTGAATGCAATTTGATTTACTTTCATTCAACTTTTTGGCTGTGTTTTGGTTTCTAGTAGCAATTTGTCAATTGTTTTGTAGAAATATTATAAATTAATATATTTTGAATAAATTTTGAAAATATTAAGCTAATTTCTTGGGTGAATATTTTTTTACAATTTTTTAAAACACTGAATGCAATTTGATTTAATTTCATTCGAGTTTTTGGCTATGTTTTGGTTTCTAGCAGCAATTTGTCAATTGTTTTGTAGAAATATTAAAAACTAATATATTCTTAATAAATTTTGTAAATATTAAGCTAATTCCTTGGGTGAATATTTTTTTATAATTTTTTAAAACACTGAATGCAATTTGATTTACTTTCATTCAACTTTTTGGCTGTGTTTTGGTTTCTAGTAGCAAATTGTCATTTGCTTTGTAGAAATATTATAAATTAATACATTCTTAATAAATTTTGAAAATATTAACCTAATTACTTGAGTGAATATTTTTTTACATTTTTCTTAAACTCAGAATGCAATTTGATTTACTTGCATTCGAGTTTCACGTGCTATGTTTTGGTTTCTAGCAGCAATTTGTCAATTGTTTTGTATAAATATTAAAAACTAATATATTCTTAATAAATTTTGAAAATATTAAGCTAATTCCTTAAGTGAATATTTTTTTACATTTTCTTAAAGCACTGAATGCAATTTGATTTACTTTCATTCGAGTTTTACGTGCTGTATTTTGTTTTTTAGCAGCAATTTGTCAATTATTTTGTAGAAATATTAAAAACAAATATATTCTTAATAAATTTTGAAAATATTAAGATAATACCTTGGGTGAATAATTGTTTAAAATTTTATAAATCACTGAATGCAATTTGAATTACTTGCATTCGAGTTTTACGTCTTGTTTTTTAATTTCTAGCAGCAATTTGTCAATTGTTTTGTAGAAATATTATAAATTAATATAGTCTTAATAAATTTTGTAAATATTAAGCTAATTCCTTGGGTGAATATTTTTTTATAATTTTTTAAAACACTGAATGCAATTTGATTTACTTTCATTCAACTTTTTGGCTGTGTTTTGGTTTCTAGTAGCAATTTCTCAATTGTTTTGTAGAAATATTAAAAACTAATATATTCTTAATAATTTTTGTAAATATTAAGCTAATTCCTTGGGTGAATATTTTTTTATAATTTTTTAAAACACTGAATGCAATTTGATTTACTTTCATTCAACTTTTTGGCTGTGTTTTGGTTTCTAGTAGCAATTTGTCAATTGTTTTGTAGAAATATTATAAATTAATATATTTTGAATAAATTTTGAAAATATTAAGCTAATTTCTTGGGTGAATATTTTTTTACAATTTTTTAAAACACTGACTGCAATTTGATTTACTTTCATTCGAGTTTTTGGCTATGTTTTGGTTTCTAGCAGCAATTTGTCAATTGTTTTGTAGAAATATTAAAAACTAATATATTCTTAATAAATTTTGTAAATATTAAGCTAATTCCTTTGGTGAATACTTATTACAATTTTTAAAACACTGAATGCAATTTGATTTACTTTAATTCAAGTTTTACGTGCTGTATTTTGGTTTTTAGCAGAAATTTGTCAATTGTTTTGTAGAAATATTATAAATTAATACATTTTTAATAAATTTTGAAAATATTAACCTAATTACTTAAGTGAATATTTTTTTACAGTTTTTTAAAACTCAGAATGCAATTTGATTTACTTTCATTCGAGTTTTTGGCTATGTTTTGGTTTCTAGCAGCAATTTGTCAATTGTTTTGTAGAAATATTAAAAACTAATATATTCTTAATAAATTTTGTAAATATTAAGCTAATTCCTTGGGTGAATATTTTTTTATAATTTTTTAAATCACTGAATGCAATTTGAATTACTTGCATTCGAGTTTTACGTCTTGTTTTTTAATTTCTAGCAGCAATTTGTCAATTGTTTTGTAGAAATATTATAAATTAATATAGTCTTAATAAATTTTGTAAATATTAAGCTAATTCCTTGGGTGAATATTTTTTTATAATTTTTTAAAACACTGAATGCAATTTGATTTACTTTCATTCGACTTTTTGGCTATGTTTTGGTTTCTAGCAGCAATTTGTCAATTGTTTTGTAGAAATATTAAAAACTAATATATTCTTAATAAATTTTGTAAATATTAAGCTAATTTCTTGGGTGAATATTTTTTTACAATTTTTTAAAACACTGAATGCAATTTGATTTACTTTTATTCAAGTTTTACGTGCTGTATTTTGGTTTCTAGTAGCAATTTGTCAATTGTTTTGTAGAAATATTATAAATTAATATATTTTGAATAAATTTTGAAAATATTAAGCTAATTTCTTGGGTGAATATTTTTTTACAATTTTTTAAAACACTGAATGCAATTTGATTTACTTTCATTCGAGTTTTTGGCTATGTTTTGGTTTCTAGCAGCAATTTGTCAATTGTTTTGTAGAAATATTAAAAACTAATATATTCTTAATAAATTTTGTAAATATTAAGCTAATTTCTTGGGTGAATATTTTTTTACAATTTTTTAAAACACTGAATGCAATTTGATTTACTTTCATTCGAGTTTTACGTGCTGTATTTTGTTTTTTAGCAGCAATTTGTCAATTATTTTGTAGAAATTTTAAAAACAAATATATTCTTAATAAATTTTGTAAATATTAAGCTAATTAAGTGAATACTTTTTTACAATTTTTTCAAACATGCAATTTGATTTACTTTCATTCAAGTTTTACGTGCTGTATTTTGGTTTGTAGCAGCAATATATCAATTGTTTTGTAGAAATATTATAAATTAATACATTATTAATAAATTTTGAAAACATTAAGCTAATTCCTTGGGTGAATATTTATTTACAAACTTTTAAACTACTCAATGCAATATTTTCTGCTATACGAGTTTTACGCGTTGCCCTTTTGTTTCTAGCTGCGGTATAGCAATTGTTTTAAGGAAATATTATACATTACTCAATTCTTAATTTTAAATTTTTTAACCAAGTGCTGAGGTGAATATTTTGATTACAAATTATTAAATCACTTAAAGCAATTTGATTATTTTTCATTGGAATTTTACACGTTCTGCTTTTGTTTCTAACCATGATATAGCAATTGTTTACAAAGAAATATCATAATTTAGTTAATTTTCAATAAATTTTGAAAACAGTGAACTAATTTCTTGAGTGAATATTTTTTTAGAATTTTTTAAATCACTTAAGCAGTTTTATTTTCTACCATTAAAGTTTTACGCGTAGAAACTGACCCAAAAGGGTTTTAAATACCTTAAGAAAATTCTAACAATTTGCAAAATTCTAGAAAAGTTTAGAAATTTTGATAGAATTCCCTGATATTTTTTAAAATTGGTAAAAAAGTTGCTAAAACTTTTAAATCATCAGAGAAATTGCCTAAAAATTTGTTTGGAATTTTCTAGATTTTAGAAAAGGTTATTAGTGCTTTATTCGTCAAATTTAGAAAAGGTGTTGAAAATTTTAGAATCCTCAGAGAAAAAAATTTTGGAACTAAAATTCTAAAAATATTAATAGAATTTAGGCACTTAATCATTCATTGTTAGTGTTTTATTCAGTGCCAATATTATGGATTACCTACCACGTAGTAACGGTCGCAACCGTCATGATAATTGGATAGAAATCCCAAGAATAAAAAAAATATTAATTCTACAATCCCTCAATTTTGATAAAACTTCCTGTTTTTTTTTTCAATCCTCATAATTTGCAAAATTCTCGAACCTTCAAAAAAAAATTATCGTAATTTTGATAGAATTTCCTAAAAATTCAAACAGAAAAATGGCAGAAACTGTGCTAAAAATTCTACAATTCCTAGACTTTTGTAATTTGCAAAATTTTATAACCTCGGAAAAAAATTCTTCAGAAATTTGATAAAACGGTAGAGAAGAAGAAAATCTTCTTCTCCTCGAAATTCTAGGAAAGTTATTCTGGTTTCATTTAATCTAGTGAAAAAGTCGATGATTAATTGCAAAATCCTCGAAAGAAAATCAAATGTTTGAAAAGCAATGAGAAACTTACCACTGGAAAATTTAAGAACCCTCGAAGCAAATTATTGCAACTTAGAAAAGAAATTTCTGTAACTTTCAAAAAGATCGAATCAAAATGAACATTATTGTAAAATTTTAGAAATCTGGGAGATAACTTTTATAAAAATTGTGAAACCTTCAATGAAAATTCTTGCAATAAAAAGAAAAAATATTTTTAATCTGTAAGAAAAATCGCTCAAAATTCTATAAACGTTTTTATTCGTAAAATATAGAAGAGAAATTGCCGAACAAGAAGGGAAAAAATACAATTAGAAAATTTTAGAATCCGTGGAGAAAAGTTTCGTAACAAATACTTCCGAAATATTTCGATAACATAACAATTCATAAAAACTCTAGAAAGAGAAACATGGGCACAAAACGCTGAAAATAACTACCGCTGATTATATCTTGCAATTTTGGTGTTAAGTAAAAATTTATAAACGATTTGAAAACCTAAACATTTGGTGAAAAACTCTGGAATAAAAAAAATTAAAAGAAAAGAAAATTTGGATTTTTTTTCTTTATTCAAATAATATGTTGAAAAATAATGAGAATTTTTTAATCCTTGAAGAAATTATTATAATTAGAAATCTAGAAGAAATATTTTATTAAAGTTGTAAAACCTTCAATAAAGTTTCTTACTATAAGAATAAGAAAATTCTAGAAATTTGTAAAAAAATAATTAAAATTTTATAAGCAACTTTTTAAATAAAAAAGAAATTCAAAAGGTCAATTTCAAAGTGAGTAAAATCGTACTTTCCTTACAGTTTTCTTAAAAACTATTACGCTTAAAAGCTATCAAAGTGATAATTTTTATTTTTTTCTCGTTAAGAACTTTATGAAAAACATGTTTAAATAAAACTTGTTATTATACTTTTGAAATGTGACTCTACAGGAGAATATTGAGGATTACTTGGGTAGACAAAGTGACCAACAACGTAGCGATGGAACGAATGAAGAAGGACTTGGAAGTAGTGAAAACTATTAAGAAAAGATATCTAGAATTATAAGAAACGAGACCAAATACCGCCTTCTAAAATATGTTCTCCAAGGGAAAGTCTATGGTAAAAGAGCACCAGGAAGTAGAAAATTATAATGGCTGAAAAACTTAAGAACATGGTTCTCAAAAACTACCACCGAACTGAGAACAGAGTAATCAGGATGGTCGCCAATATTTGAAACGATTAGGAAACCAAAGACGAAAGTTAGTTATTAGAATATATACTGAGAATCGTAGAAACTTTGGAGAATTTAAAAGTCTAGAATGAAAAAAATGCTGAAACATTTTATAACCATTAAAAAGTAATCGCACAATTTAGAAAATACATTGCTCCAAATTTCTCAGAACAAATTAAATGAAAAGTAGCTTAAACATCCTAGAAAATCAATTAGAATTCTTGTAATTTGAGAGCTTCGGAAATATTCCGCTAAAATATAGTATAAGTTGTTGAAAGATTTAATCAAATAAAGCAAGAAATAGAGAAACATTTTCCAAAAAAGGACTTTGCAGAAAGATTTCATCAAATAAATCAAGAAATGGAGAAACATTTTCGAAAAAAAAGGTTTTTGCAGGTGAATTCAAAAACCCTTGGGTATAATGTTTCTATTAAGGGAAATTGTTGTAAAATACTAGAATTTTCAAGAAGTCTGATAATATGACGCAAGCGTATTAAAAAGAATTTGGGAAAGTGAATTTATTGAAAAATATTAGAAAAGTCTGTGAAAATTTTTAAAGTTTGAAAGAAATTTCTTATAATTTCAAAGAGAAATTGTTGAAAACTCGAGAACCTTTAAAAAATTCTTATAATTTGAAAAATAAACAAATAATAATAATGATTTATTGCCCAATAAATCTTAAATTAGTGCACAATACAAAAAAAAACAAAATGTATATTAAAATACATGTAACAATAGAAAAGATACCGTTTTCAAAAATATACGTACGAAACCTTTTACTACAAATAAAGAAATAATCTAGAAAATCCGAAGAAAATGTTGCTAAAAATTTAAATAATCTTCGAATTATCGTATTTTCATCCAAATTAATAAAACAGAAATTACTATTACCTAGATGCTTTCATTTTAAGCAGCGATATAACAATTATTTTGGAAAAAATATTATAAATTAGTATATTTTAAATACATTTTAAAATAATTCCTTAAGGGAATATTTTTTACAATTTTTTTAAAGCCCTAAATGCAATTTCATTTCATTCTAGTTTCACACTTTGTACTTTTGTTTTTAGCTAAGTTATAGCATTTGTTGTCAAGAAATAACATTAATTAATTAATTTTGAATAAATTTTGAAAATAGTGAACTAATCTCTTGAGTCAATATTTTCTTAGAACTTTTAAAATCACTTAAGCAGTTTTATTTATTATCATTACAGTTTTGAGCGTTGGGCTTTTGTTTCTAGCAGCGATATAGCAATTGTTTTGCAGAAATATTATAAATTAGTATATTTTAAAAAACATTTTGAAAATTTTAAATTAATTCAATAAGGAAATATTTTTTACAATCTTTTAAAACACCAAATGCAATTTGATTTTCTATCATTCGAGTTTCACACCTTGTACTTTTGTTTTTAGCTAAGTTATAGCATTTGTTTTCAAGAAATATCATAAATTTATTAATTTTGGATAAATTTTGAAAATAGTGAACTAATTTCTTGGGTGAATATTTTTTTAAATAATTTTTTAAATCACTTTAATTTAATAATGTTTTATCATTAAGGTTTTACGCGTTTCGCTTCTGTTTCTAGTAGCGATATAGCAATTGTTTTAATGAAATATTATAAATTAGTTATTTTTTTGAATATATCTAAAACGTTTTAAGCCATTTTCTCGGTAAATATTCTCTTACAATTTTTTTAAATTCTGAACGCAATTTTGTTTTTTTTTTCATTCTAGTTTGCCGCGTTGCCCTTTTGTTTCTAGCAGTGTTATAGCCATTGTTTTGTATAGATATTATGGGTTTATTAATTTTTAAAAATTTTGATAATTTTAAACAAATTTTTAAAGCACTAAATGCAATTTATTTGATTTCATTCGAATTTCACGTGCTGTTCTTTTGTTTATAACTACGATGTAGCAATTGTTTTAAAGAAATATTATAAATTTCTTAATTTTAAATAAATTTTGAAAACTTTAAGTTTTAATTCCTTAGGTGAGTATTTTTACAATAATTTTTAAATCACCGAATAAACTTTATTTTCTTCCATCTGAGTTTTGTGCAATATGCTTTTGTTTCTAGGCACGATATAGCAATTATTTTAAAGAATTATTATAAATTAATTATATTTCAAAATATTCACAAAAATTTAAGCTAATATCTTCGGTGAATATTTTTTTAAACCGTTTTTTAAATCACTGAAGCAATTTGATTTTCTCTCATTCTAGTTCTAAGCGTTGCCTTTTTGTTGCTAGCTGTGATATAGCAATTGTTTTCTAGAAACATAATAAACTAGTTCATTTTGAAAGAATTTCTAAAATTTTACCCCAATTTCTTAGGTGAATATTTTAACACTTAAACGAAATTTTATTTACCCTCATTCAAGTTTTAGACGTTGTGCTTTGTTTTACTTGCGATTTAACAATTGTTTTAAAGAAATATTGGGAATCAATTACGAAATTAGTTTCTTTTTTTTTGCCTTCGGCATTTATTAGAACTAGTTTAAAAAAATAACAAAGAAATAAACTCATCGAACAATTGTAAAGACCTAAAGTCAATAAGAGTACACTGAGACAATGGATAATATATTGGGATAGGTTAAGAGTACGCTAGAACAATTAATAACTGATTGAAATAGGTTGAGTACACTAGTATATTAAATATTTCATTAGGGTAGGTCCGAGAGTGCGTTAAGGAAATTATTGAATTATTGGGATAGGTCAAGCTAGCGTACTCTTGACATATCCCAATAATTGAATAATTCAAGAAAAACATGACCATCTAAAGACTAAAAACTATGCTTTCTTTTTAATTCAAATCTCGCGTTCATATTGGATACCCTTCATAAGATCAGCACTGTGCAAAGTTCACGAACTCAACAAATCTAAATAAGATCGTAAGCCAAGAAGAGTACCATCTCTAGATATGTTGTTTATAAAATAAATAATTTATTTTTTTTTTGTATTTTTCTTTCGACGTTAATTGAATTGTGTGTGTTGATTTTACAAATATTTTCTCAGAAATTAGAAATTAGTTTTTGCATATTTCTATAATTTTAGAGATGTATTGTTTATGAATTGAATTGAATAGCAGTTGTGTTTTACATTTTTTTAGCTAAAACATTAATTGAATTTTTTTTTTAAACTTCATCTTTAATTTTATAAATATTTTCTCAGGAATTAGAAATTAATTAATGCAGATTTTTTTCAGGAGTAGCAGTTGAGCAAAAGTTAAGTAAATTTAGCTTGTTTGAATTTGTTTTATTGTACTTTTCTGGCTATAAATATAATTAAAGTTATCTTAAATTTTCAAATTTTTTTTTTCTCATAAAGAAGAAGAAATTAGATTTTGTGGATTTTTTGCAATAGCATAATTCGTTTCGATGGCAGCTGTTTTCACTCAATTTTTTCGGCAAAAATATGAATTGAAACATTTAAAAACTTTAATGATTAATTTTCTAAATATTTTCTCAGAAATTTGTAAATTGGATTTTGCAAATTTTACAGAAGCATTATATTGTTTATAAATTAAATTAATTTAGTGTCGATGGCATTTGTTTTTTTTTGTAATTGTAGCTAAAACAATAATTGAAAATATTTAAAACTTCGTTTTAAATTTCCTAAATATTTTCGCAGGAATTAGAAATTGTATTTTGTAGATTTTACCAAGAGCATAACTTATAATTATTGTTTACAAATTATGTTGACTTATCCTATCGATAGCATTTGTTTTTTTTTTTGTATTTTTCTAATTAAGTGATTTTTTTTTAATTTCATCTTTAATTTCATCTTCACGTACAGAAAAATCAAACACTTGAAACTGCTTTTTGGAAATTTTTGCAGGAATAAATATTCTAGATTAATTGTTTACGAGTCAAGTAAATTTTGTATTGATTACATTGGTTTGATTGTATTTTCCTATCTAAAACATTATTTGAAATTGTTTGTAATTTCGTCTTTAATTTTCAAAAAAAAATAGAAATTAGAAATTGGATGTTGTATATAATTCTAAACAAATTGTTTGTAAGTTAAGATAATTTTGTATCGATGGCATTTGTTTTTTTTTTATTAATTTTTCTAGATGAAACATTAATTAATTTTTTTAAATTTATCTTTGATTTGCTAAATTTTTTCTTAGAAATTACACATTGCTTTTTGCAGAAATATAAATTTAGATGTATTATTTATGAATTAAATAAAGTTCGTGTCTTTAGCATTTGTCTTTTTAAATATTTTTTAGCTAAAACATTAACTGAACTTTTTTTAATTTCGTCTTCTAAATATTTTCCCAGGAATTAGTAATTTTACAGATTTTTACAGAAGCATAATTGTAGATATATTGTTTATAAATTAAGTATATTTCGTATAGATGGCATTTGTTTTTTGTGGATTTTTCGAGTTAAAACATTAGTTGGAAATATTTGAAATTTTCTTAAAATTTTTGAAGAATTAGAAATTGTATTTTGCAAATTTTTTGCAGGTGCATATTTTTAGATGTAATGTTTATAAATAAATAAATTATGTGTAGATGGCATTTGTTACTTTTTGTATTTTGCCGCTTAATAATTAATTAAAATTTCTAATAATTATCTCAAATTTTATAATTATATTCTCAGTAATTAGAAATTGGATTTCCTTAATTTTTTCAGGAGCATATTTCTAGATATACTGTTTATAAATTAAGTCAATTTCGTACCGATTGAATTTGTTTTTATTGTAGTTTACTGGCTAAACGTATAATTGAATGTTTTTGAAACTTCGGCTTTAATTTTCTAAATATTTTCTCAGGAAATAGAAATTAAATTTTTCTGTTTATTTTTGGAGAAGCTTGCATCTACATGTAATGGTAATAAATTGAATCCATTTTGTGTCGGTGGCTTTTGTTTTGTTGTATTTTTCTGATTAAAATATTAAATGATTTTTTTTAAATTCATATTCAATTTTCTAAATATTTTCTCAGTAAGTAGAAATTTGATTTTGTAGATTTTTATAGGAGCATACTTCTAGATGTATTATTCATCAATTAAATACATTTCATGTCGATAGCACTTGTTTTTCTTTGTATATTTTCAGTTAAAACAATTTTATAACTTAATTAGAAAATTAGAAATTGGATTTCTCAAAGTTTAACAAGTACATCATTTAAATGTATTATTTATAATATAATCTGAATTAATTTCGTATCGATTGCGTTTGTTTTTTAACGAAAAAATTATTTGATATTTTTAAAACTTTATCTTTGATTTCTTAAATATTTTCTTATGAATATTGCAGAAATTTTGGAGAAGAATAGATTTAGATATATTGTTCTTAAATTAATTTAATCTCATGTCGATGGCATTTGTTTTATTGTATTTGTTTGGCTTAAACTGTAATTAAAACTTTTTGGAGTTTAATTTTTGTTTGAATTTGCCGACTTTTAAAGGAACACAATTTTCGACGTATTGTTTATAAAAGTAATTCATTTCGTGTCGAAGGGATTTGGTTTTTGTAATTTTCGTAGATAATAACTTAATTGAAATTTTTAAAACTCTATCTTTAATTTTCTAAAAATGAATCAGAAAGTGATTTTTTTAGATTTTCATAACTAGAATAACTCTAGATGTATGTTTGTTCTCATGAATTAGAAAGTGGATTTCGCAGATTTTCAAGAGGAACATAACTCTAGATGTATTTTTTTTATAAAATAAGTAAATATCGTGTCGATTGCATTTGTTTTTATTATATTTTTGAAGCTAAAAAAAACATTAATTGTTTTTTTAACATTATTTTTGATTTTCTAAAGAATTCAACGTCGAGACTACACAGTTGGTAATTGATTGGGAAAGATCAAGAGTGCGTTAGGGTATTTAATATTTTATAATAATAAGTTCTTTAATGATTAAAAACTTAAGCGAATTAAAGAGATATGATGATGAAACTATGTATCTATGAATGTCCTATTATAAGAAATTAAATTTAATCCCTTGATGTTGATTGAATAGCTCCAATGACGTGCTTTTATTCATTAGTTAAATATTTCTTGGCGATAGCAGAAGAGCAAAATGTGAAATGAAAAATAAATTTAAAAAAAAACAAATGTATTGTAATTCCTTTATTATCCACGTTTGATTATAAATGACCGCTGGATACATCAGATATTATTAATAATTCAGTGGCACGATAAATCCACGCCTAACCACCGATGTTCCAGAGAAAGTATTATATATTGTATTAGTTACACGCACGGTACAGCATAAAAAAGGTCGGCGATTAATCATCTCTGGCCGGGTACGGAACGGTACGGTGGTTAGAGGAGGCACATACCCCGTATTCCATATTCAAACGTATCTGAGGCATATAAATAAGACGGATACATTAGAAATGTAATTCCCGATTATGAATGTTCCGATTATGGTAAGTAGCTGCTACGCGCCGGTGATGTATATTTCATAAACTGGACGCTAACTCGCGCAGAAGAAACTGTTTGGTACATATAGAGATTTATTCGGAACGGTAGAATGCCCACTTGCACCGCAGCTACTTAACTATTGATTAAAAGTTAATCAATGATTAACGGAAAATCGGTTTGCACCACAACTTAATCGCAGTGAAAGTCCCTCAAAAACGTCAAATATTTAACCAGCTGATTTTTGCCAAGTACGTAGCGACTAACTTCAGGACGTTTATAATCGTGAAGTTATTTATGCACATTTGTCAGACATTTTTTGCGTCATATCTCGGAAAATAATGACGATAAAAATTTTCTGATTATTTTTTATTAATCTACATAAAATTATCTAAAACTTTGTCCTTTACAGTTTTTTTCTATCTGTTATAATAACCGAGATATATTGATTTGAAAAAATTGACACTTTTTACTTTTTTCAAAATATCTAGTTACCCATGACTTTTTTGAAAACTTTGAAAGTGGAATTTTATTCATCTCGTAAATCTACACTTCTTTCCCCATTTAACCGTTTCTCTATCTCTTATAGTTTCCGAGATCCCCATAGAGAACATCGAAAAAAACTCACCCTATATATAAACATTGAAAATCGAATTTCTTTTGTTTTTAACTTTTATCGGCATAACTATCTAATCAAGCGATGGATTTCAAAATTTCTTTGAATTTCTTAAACTACACTTTAAAAGCTTTTCAAATATCTAAAAACTCGAAAATCGTATTTCTTTTGTTTTTTAGTTTTATCGTCATAACTATCTAATCAAGCGATGGATTTTAAAATTTGTTTCAATTTCTTAATCTGCACTTGTAAATCTTTTAAAATATCTAAAATTAGAAAATCGAGTTTCTTTTGTTTTTCATTTTTTTTTCATCATATCTATTTACCTAATCAAACGAATGATTTAAATTTTTTTTGAATTTCTTAATCAGCACTCCAAAATCTTTTCAAATTTGTAAAAATTAAAAAATCGTTTTTCTTTTGTTTTTCAGTTTTATCAACATAATTATCTAATGAAGCGATGTATTTCAAAATTTCTTTAATTTTCTTAATAAGTATTACAAAATATTTTCAAATATTTTACAATTAGAATATCGAGTTTCTTTTGTTTTTTAGTTTTATCGTCATAACTATATAATTAAGCGATGGATTTAAAAATTTCGTTCAATTTCTTAATCTGGACACCAAAATCTTTTCAAATATATAAAAATTCGAAAATCTTGTTTCTTTTGTTTTTCAGTTTTGTCGATATAATTTTCGAACTAAACATTGTATTTTAAATTTTCTTCCAGATTCTTAATGTACACTTTTAAAATACCTAAAAATTAGAAAATCGGGTTTCTTTTGTTTTTCAGTTTTTTCGTCATAACTATCTAATCAAACGATGAATTTTAAAATTTCTTTCAATTTCCTAATCTGCACTCCAATCTCTTTTCAAATATCTAAGAATTAGAAAATCGTGTTTCTTTTGTTTTTCAGTTTTTTTGTCATAACTATCTAATCAAACGATGAATTTTTAAAATTTCTTTCAATTTCTTAATCTGCACTCCAATCTCTTTTCAAATATCTAAGAATTAGAATATAGTGTTTCTTTTGTTTTTCAGTTTTTTTGATGTAATTATCTAATCAAACGATTGATTTCAAAATTTCTTTCAATTTCTTAATCTGCACTCCAAAATCTTTTCAAATATTTAAAAATTAGAAAATCGCGTTCTTTTGTTTTTCAGTTTTTTCGTCATAACTATCTAATCAAACGATGAATTTTAAAATTTCTTTCAATTTCTTAATCTGCACTCCAATCTCTTTTCAAATATCTAAGAATTAGAAAATCGTGTTTCTTTTGTTTTTCAGTTTTATCGTTATAATTATCTAATCAAACGATGGATTTCAAAATTTCTTTCAATTTCTTAATCTACATTCCAAAATCTTTCCAAATATTTAAAAATTAGAAAATCGCGTTCTTTTGTTTTTCAGTTTTTCCGTCATAACTATCTAATCAAACGATGAATTTTAAAATTTCTTTCAATTTCTTAATCTGCACTCCAATCTCTTTTCAAATATCTAAGAAATAGAAAATCGTGTTTCTTTTGTTTTTCAGTTTTTTCGTTGTAAGTATCTAATCAAACGATGGATTTCAAAATTTCTTTCAATTTCTTAATCTGCACTCCAAAATCTTTTCAAATATATAAAAATTGGAAAATCGTGTTTATTTTGTTTTTTAGTTTTATCGTCATAATTGTCTAATCAAACGATGTATTTCAATTTTTTTTTAATTTCTTAATCTGCAATCCAAAATTTTTTCAAATATCTAAAAATTCGAAAATCCTGTTTCCTTTGTTTTTCAGTATCTAAAAATTAGAAAATCTTTTTTGTTTTGTTTTTAATTTTATCATCATAATTATATAATCAAGCGATGGATTTCAAAATTTCTTTGAATTTCTTAATCTGCACTCGAAAATCTTTCCAAATTTCTAAAAAATTTATAAATCGTGTTTCTTTTGTTTTTTTGGTTTTATAGTTATAACTGTCTAATCAAGCGATGGATTTCAAAATTTCTTTGAATATATTAATCTGTACTCCAAAACTTTTTCAGATATCTAAAAATTAGAAAATCTGGTTTCTTTTGTTTTTTAGTTTTTTCGACATAACTATCTAATAAAACTATGGATTTCAAAATTTCTTTTAATTTCTTAATCTGCACTCCAATCTCTTTTCAAATATCTAAGAATTAGAAAATCGTGTTTCTTTTGTTTTTCGGTTTTATCGTCATAACTATATTATCAAGCGATTGATTTCAAAATTTCTTTTAATTTAATCTGTGCTCCAAAATCTTTTCAAATGTCTAAAAATTAGAAAATCGTGTTTCTTTTGTTTTTCAGTTTTTTCGTCATAATTATCTTATCAAACGATGGATGTCAAAAACTCTTTGAATTTCTTAATCCGCAATTCAAAATCTTTTCAAATATCTAAAAATTCGGAAATCAAGTTTTTTTTCTTTTTTAGTTTTTATAACTATATAATTATAACTATATTATCAAACGATAGATTTCAAAATTTATTCGAATTTCTTAATCTACATTCCAAAATTTGTTCAATTATCTAAAAATTATAAAAACGTTTATCTTTTGTTTTCAGTTTTATCGCCATAATTCTCTAATCGAACGACGGATTTAAAAATGTCTTTCAATTTTTTAATCTGCACTCTAAAATCTTTTGTACATCTAAAAATTCGAAAATCCTAGTTCTTTTGTTTTTCAGGTTTTTCGGCATAACTATCTAATCAAACGATATATTTCAAAATTTCTTCAAATTTCTTAACCTGCACAACAAAATCTTTTCAAATATCTAAAAATTCAAAAATCGTTCTTTTGTTTTTTAGTTTTTTCGTCATAACTCTCTAATTAAGCGATGGATTTCAAAATTTCTTTGAATTTCTTAATCTGCACTCCAAAATCTTTTAAAATCTAAAAATTAGTAAATCCTGTTTCTTTTGTTTTTCAGTTTTTTCGTCATAATTATCTTATCAAACGATGGATTTCAAAATTTCTTTCAATTTCTTAATCTGCACTTCAAAATCTTTTCAAATATATAAAAATTGGAAAATCGTGTTTATTTTGTTTATCAGTTTTATCGTCATAACTATCTAATCAAACGATGGATTTCAATATTTCTTTCAATTTCTCAGTCTGGACTCCAAAATCTTTTCAAATATCTAAAAATTAAAAAATCGTGCTTCTTTTGTTTTTTAGTTTTATCGTCATAACTATCTAATTAAGCGATGGATTTAAAAATTTGTTTGAATTTTTTAATCTGCTCTCCAGAATCTTTTGAAATATCTAAAAGTATAAAATCGAGTTTCTTTTGTTTTTTTTTTAGTTTTATCGCCATAACTATCTAATCAAACAATGGATTTAAACATTTCTTTTAATTTCCTAATCTACACACAAAAATCGTTTCAAATATCTAAAAATTGGAAAAGCCGTGTTTCTTTTGTTTTTTCAGTTTTATCCCCATAACTATAAAATCTAACCATGGATTTCAAAATTTCTTTGAATTTCTTAATCTCCACTCCAAAACCCTTTCAAATATCTAAAAATTAGAAAATCGTGTTTCTTTTGTTTTTCAGTTTTATCGTAATAACTATCTAATCAAACGATGGATTTCAAAATTTCCTTAATTTCCTTAATTAGCATTACAAAATCTTTAAATACTTAACTATTAGAATATCGGGTTTCTTTTGTTTTTTTAGTTTTATCGTCATAACTATCCAATCAAACGATGGATTTCAAAATTTCTTTCAATTTCTTAATCTGCACTCCAATCTCTTTTCAAATATCTAAGAATTAGAAAATCGTGTTTCTTTTGTTTTTCAGTTTTATCGTCATAAGTACCTAATCAAGCGATGGATTTCAAAATTTCTTTGAAATTCTTAATCTGCACTCCAAAATCTTTGCAAATACATATCTAAAAATTAAAAAATCGTGTTTCATTTGTTTTTAGTTTTATCGTCACAAGTATCTAGTTAAATGACGGATTTAAAAATTGCTTTAAATTTATTAACTTGCACTCTAAAATCTTTTGTATATTTAAAAATTATAAAATCGTGTTTGTTTTGTTTTTCAGTTTTATCGCCATAACTATCTAATCAAACGATGGATTTCAAAATTTCTTCCAATTTCGTAATCTGCATTTTAAAACCTTTTCAAATATCTAAAAAATTACAAAAACGAGTTTCTTTTGTTTTTCAAATATCAAAAAATTAAATAATCGTGTTTCATTTGTTTTTCAATTTTTTCGTCATAACTAGCCAATCAAACGATAGATTTTAAAATTTCTTTGAATTTTTTAATCTGCACTCCAAAATCCTTTGAAATATCTAAAAGTATGAAATCAAGTTTCTTTTGTTTTTTAGTTTTATCGTCATAACCATCTAATTAAATGATGAATTTCAAAATTTCTTTAAATTTCTTAATCTGCACTCCAAAATCTTTTCAAATATATAAAACTTGGAAAATCGAGTTTCTTAGTTTTATCGTCATAACTATCTAATTAAGCGATGTATTTCAAAATTTCTTCCAATTTCTCAATCTGGACTCCAAAATCTTTTCAAATATCTAAAAATTAAAAAATCGTGCTTCTTTTGTTTTTTAGTTTTATCGTCATAACTATCTAAATAAGCGATGGATTTCAAAATTTCTTTGAATTTCTTAATCTGAACTTAAAAATATTTTTAAATATCTACAAATTAGAAAAATAGTTTCTTTTGTTTTTTAGTTTTATAGTCATAGCTATCTAATCAAACGATGGATTTAAAAATTTCTTTTAATTCTTTAATCTGCACTTTAAAAGCTTTTCAAATATCTAAATATTAAAAAATCGTGTTTCTTTTGTTTTTCAGTTTTTTTTGTCATAACTATCCAATCAAACGATAGATTTTAAAATTTCTTTGAATTTTTTAATCTGCACTCCAAAATCCTTTGAAATATCTAAAAGTATGAAATCAAGTTTCTTTTGTTTTTTAGTTTTATCGTCATAACTCGCTAATTAAGCGATGGATTTCAAAATTTCTTTGAATTTCTTAATCTGAACTTGAAAATATTTTTAAATATCTACAAATTAGAAAATTTGTTTCTCTTGTTTTTTAGTTATATCGTTTTAGCTATCTAATCAAACGATGGATTTAAAAATTTCTTTTAATTCCTTAAACTGCACATTAACAGCTTTTCAAATCGAGATATTTCAAAATTTCTTTGAATTTCTTAATCTGCACTACAAAATCTTTTCAAATATCTAAAAATTTGATAATCGTTGTTCTTTTGTTTTTTAGTTATTTCGTTATAACTATCTAATAAAACTATGGATTTCAAAATTTCTTTTAATTTCTTAATCTCCACTCCAAAATCTTTTCAAATATCTAAAAATTAGAAAATCGTGTTTCTTTTGTTTTTCGGTTTTGTCGATATAATTTTCGAACTAAACATTGTATTTTACAATTTCTTCCAGATTCTTAATCTACACTTAAAAGTCTTTTGAAATATCTAAAAATTAGAAAATCGCATTTCTTTTGTTTTCAGTTTTATCGTCATAACTATCTAATCAAACGATGGATTTCAAAATTTCTTTCAATTTCTCAATCTGGACTCTAATCTATTCAAATAACTAAAAATTAGAAAATCGTGTTTCTTTTGTTTTTCAGTTTTTCGTCATAATTATCTAATCAAGCGATGTATTTCAAAATTTCTTTAATTTCATTAATTAGTATTACAAAATCTTTCAAATATTTAACAATTAGAATATCGAGTTTCTTTTGTTTTTTAGTTTTATCGTCATAATTTTCTAATCAAGCGATGGATTTTAAAATTTCTTTGAATTTCTTAATCTGTATTTTAAAACCTTTCCAAATATCTAAAAATTAGAGCTCGAGTTTCTTTTGTTTTTTAGTTTTATCCACATAACTATCCAATCAAACGATGGATTTCAAAATTTCTTTGAATTTCTTTATCAACACTCTAATATCTTTTCAAATATCTAAAAATTCGAAAATCGTTGTTCTTTTCTTTTTCAGTTTTTTCGTCATAACTCTCCAATCAAACGATGGATTTTAAAATTTCTTTGAATTTCTTAATCTGCACTCCAAAATCTTTTCAAATATTTAAAAATAAGAAAATCGTGTTTCTTTTGTTTTTCAGTTTTTTCGTCATAACTATCTAATGAAGCGATGTATTTCATTTTTTTTTTAAATTCCTTAATTAGCATTACAAAATCTTTTCAAATATTTAACAATTAGAATATCGACTTTCTTTTGTTTTTTTAATATGCATTCCAAAATCTTTTTAAATATCTTAAAATTAGAAAATCGTGTTTCTTTTGTTTTTAGTTTTTTCATCATAACTATCTAATTAAACGATGGATTTTAAAATGTCTTTGAATTTCTTAATCCAAAATCTTTTCAATATCTAAAAATTCGAAAATCGTTGTTCTTTTGTTTTTCAGTTTTTTCGTCATAACTGTCTAATTAAGCGATGGATTTCAAAATTTATTTGAATTTTTAAATATCTACAAATTAGATTATTTTTTCCTTTTGTTTTTTAGTTTTATTGTCATAACTATCTAAACAAACGATGGATTTAAAAATGTCTTTGAATTTATTAAACTGCACTCCAATATCTTTTCAAATATCTAAAAATTCGAAAATCGTGTCTCTTTTGTTTTTGAGTTTTTTCGTCATAATTATCTAATCAAGCGATGGATTTTAAAATTTCTTTGAATATATTAATCTGCACTCCAAAACTTTTTCAGATATCTAAAAGTTAGAAAATCTGGACTCTTTTGTTTTTTAGTTTTTTCGTCATAACTATCTAATGAAACTATGGATTTCAAAATTTCTTTTAATTTCTTAATCTGCACTCCAAAATCTTTTCAAATATCTAAAAATTAGAAAATCGTGTTTCTTTTGTTTTTCAATTTTGTCGACTTAATTTTCGAACTAAACATTGTATTTTAAAATTTCTTCCAGATTCTTAATCTACGCTTAAAAGTCTTTTAAAATATCTAAAAATTGGAAAATCGTATTTCTTTTGTTTTTCAGTTTTATCGTCATAACTATCTAATCAAACGATGGATTTTAAAATTTCTTCGAATTTTTTAATCAGTACTCCAAAATCTTTTCAAATATCTAAAAATTCAAAAATCGTTTTCTTTTTGTTTTTCATTTTTTTCGCCATAACTGTCTAATTAAGCGATGGATTTCAAAATTTCTTTGAATTTCTTAATCTGCACTCCAAAATCTTTTCGAATATCTAAAAATTAGAAAATCGTGTCTTTTGTTTTTTAGTTTTATCGTCATAATGTTTGAACTAAACATTGTATTTTAAAATTTCTTCCAGATTCTTAATCTATACTTTAAAATTTTTTAAAATATCCCAAAATTGAAAATTTTGTTTGTTTTGTTTTATTAAGATAATTATTAAAATTTAATTATTTGATTATACCTACTTAAAAAAAAGACTTTTATTGGTATACACCCCATATTTACATATAATTACTATATTATTATTATACCTACTAGCGTTGTGAGTTTTAGTACGGTTTTAAATCAACTAATAAATGTTTAGAGTCTCATATTTGTGAAAATTATGCAATTTAATTCGGCGAATGGATTGAATTTAAAAAAAATACATAAAACTGGAAGAAAGGGCCGAAACGATCCGGCGATCGCTATCTGGGATGCAGATACGGATCTGTTAAGGGGGCCGAACACAATATTAATGCCGTAGAACATAAAAGATAGGACAATTGGAAAGGGCGAGGCAATAAATATCCCCGGGAGAGACGTTGGAAAAAACGAAACGAACGAACTGGCCGGACGATTATTTGGTCACCCCATGGACGGTCCTCTCTTTTAAAACAAATAAACCGAACGGTGGACATTCGTTATGTATGGGGACTTATCTGTCTCGAAAATCTCCCGAAAATTGATGTTTTGCCAGCTCTTCTGGGGCCCTGTGTCGGAACGCAGGGCCATTTGTCACGCCCCGCTGCCGACTTTTTTTCCAGATTTTATGACGTCCAGGGACGTTATTAATTCGAAATTTATTACAATTAAGTTTTTCTTTTAATAATCTATCCGGGTTGTTTATCTTATTATTTGACAAAGGTTTTTAAAATAGGAATAAGAATTCATTTATTTTCTCCTCCGACAAAATTTAAATAAATGACACTGATTATATTTATGGTAACTATGTGTGTAGTTTTAGGCTTATAAAAACTTTCATTAATTATATTATTTATAAATAATATTATTTCCTCTATTACGTAATTATATTTTTTCTCTTTCGAAAATTTTAAAACGCCAATTTGTCAACACGACGATAAATTAAACCGCACCACGACACTTTATCACCACCATAAATACGAAATTAATTTCCGAACAATTCCCATTTACATTCATAATTAGATTAAGCCGAATTTACGTGTTTTCTTCGGCGTCTCCTCTCCGCGTCTCGGATATTTGTTTATGCTAATGTCCGCGGACGGGCCTCGTAAAAGCCCCCACGAGGGACGGGCACGGCTCAGTGGGATCGTAAATTAACGACGTTTTGTGGAATTGGGCAGACAGAGATGTAAAAAGGCCGTAAAAGATTTTAACGATAATTTCATATTTATACGGGGGAGACGAATAAATCACCGCGGCCGTAGCCCGTTGATCGGAATTTTAATATATGCGAAATCGCGGAATGACAGCGATAAATCAAAAACGAAACAACAACGAAGAAAAAAATAAATAAATGAAAAATAAAGAAATAAAAAATACGTGCAACTCGCTAGGGTTAAACCACAAATCATCGCCGGGCGAAAGGGAAATGGTTTATGGCTCCGCACAACTCGCTACAGGTATTCTAATAATACAAATGACAGGACGAAGGAGAACGAGGAGAGAAAGGAAGAAAAATTCAAAGGTTATTATCTCGAGCACGTGAATCATTTAATCGCGTTGTAATAAATTAGTTTGAAAAAATAAATTTCAACCTTTAATCCAATTCAATCATTTTTTCTATAGATGTCTTCAATGCCATAACAGTGCCATCCTTGTCATGCTGTTATAGGAGGGTAATTTTTTGCTTGGAACTCCCATCACAACCAATCTGCCCTCGGATTTTTCTTTGGTGTGCAAGATACACCACCGATCTATCGTCAGCTCTCTGTTCTGAACGCCAAGAGCTTAAATATCTGCTACCATATGGTAGTCTTTGTCAGCCTTGACAGAGGGCCAATTTAAATCACTGTTAGTTTTGCATCTATCCATAGTAGAGCTTTTTTCTGGGTTTTTCCACTGACTTCAAGAGCCAGTCTAGGGTTGAATGATCCACACAGGTTATCCTTAAACGTCTACAGCCATCGAACAAAATAAAATTGTCACTGACAGGCTAAGGACCAACTCGGAGGTGAGAGCACCATTCAAAATCTAAACCTGGTCCTCTGTGAGTTTCCCCAGAAGGTTTTGGTCATCAATTGTTGCTACTTGGAGCTGCTTATTAGCTATCTTGAGGTTGATAAGTTACTACCTCTACTTACCCTTTTCCTGGGATTCAGATCAGGAGACATGGTAGTAGAGAAGTCCAAACTGTTCTTCTTATTTTTTACCTGAACCTCCAGCTCTAACATTGATGATCGCTTTTGGCAAGGCCTTAATTTTCCCAGGGGCATCCAGCCGACGTCCATCCTTTCTTGGCTGGTGTCCATGGTGTTGGTGGAAGGTCCTGGCTCCAACGTTTACCTTCAGGGATTTTGGAACTGTGGAAGAGGTGTTTGAAACAGGAGGATTAACAGAGCTATCAACCCTCTTCAGAGTTGAATTTTGCCCTCCAACCTTGTCAGTTTTTTCGTCCAAAGACACGCACGTTAAAGGTTTTGCAGCGGTTGTGGTTTCCAGGCATGAAAATTTATTAAGGAAAGAAGATCACCCACAAGCGCGAACTTCGCCCTTCAACATGGCGTTTTTTTTTATTTCTCCATCAATATGCCATTAATTTATTTTTAGATATTGTAACCATGTTTGATAAAGCTTAAATATAAATTA
Organism: Ontholestes murinus; assembly: GCA_963969525.1. Classification (NCBI taxonomy): domain Eukaryota; kingdom Metazoa; phylum Arthropoda; class Insecta; order Coleoptera; family Staphylinidae; genus Ontholestes; species Ontholestes murinus. The sequence goes on along the minus strand of OZ018393.1, from coordinate 65,620,140 downwards.
TTTTCTGTGTGTTTTGTTTTCATGAAAAATAGTCGCTTATATGATTAAAATTAAAGGGTGCGATAATGGCTACCCACCCACCCTATATATTTAATTAAATTTTGTCTGAAATAGTGCTTGTTAATTTCTGTAGAATTCAGGCGCAATATATTTATAAATCATGAGAATAAATGCAGTATCAGTGATGAAAGTTTAATAAAAATTATAATGTGGGTGGTTGCCCTCTAACCTACCCCCTAATCAATAGAACGCATGCTTAGATTTTACTGAAGTGTAATTAATTTAAAAAAAAAAATATTACCTATTAGTTAATTTATTAAATGAATACTCTTATTCTATACATTTTATTTTCGTTAAAATTGGACGCATATAATATTAAAACTGGAGGGTAGGATAGTGGACACCCACCCACCCTACATATATAATTAAACTTAAACTGAAACAGCAATTGCGAATTTCTGAAGAAACCAGTAATTATAATTGTATTATTTATTTATTTATTACCTGTTAACAATAGTTATTTAAGGTACAAGTGTAAAAAGTGATGCTTTATTGCACGAACTGGCGTTTAAAAATACGAGCGAGGAACGAGCGAGTTTTTTTAAAGCCAGGAGTGCAATAAAGAAACTTTTTACACGTGTGCCTTACAAAATTTTATCTTCGATCGTAAAGGATTTCAAAGAATATATTCATATGAGTAAAATTTTAATGCATTTCAATAATTCAATTAATGAAAAAATATTTTACCCGCAGTGCACTAATGCAAGCGTTACTTAGCAACCAGTAAACAAGTTGCACAAATGTCGGCCGCCATTATTATTTATGGAAAAAATGTTTGTAATCGCTTCGACTTGCATTAAATGAAATCTTCAGAGTTATTAAATCTGCAATTTGGTTTGTATTATATATTTTATTTATAGTTTATTAGTTATTTGTATCAACTAATAAAAAATTAAGTTTTTCGTCGAAAATTTGTGCTATAATATATTCATCTGTCAAATTTGACATTTCTGTGCAATAAAAACAGTTTGACATTACCGTGCAATAAAAACGTAAAAAAGCACTAGTGCTTTAAAAAGCCACTTTTACAATGAAAAATGATGCAAAAAGCGTCTACTTTCTGTACGATCGTAGATAAAATACATTAATTGACACATGCATAAAAAAATTCAAGGAAACTTTTCTTAAAAACTTTATAATATAAATATTTCCAACATCTGCATCATTTGTCCGAAATTTTCTAGAAACTTATTTTCAAATTTTCGCAATTTATTAATTTTTTCAATGTTAATTATTAAATGTGACAAAACTCTATATTTATTACTAAATACAGAGAGAGAATAACATCTTTATTCGAACATATATACAAAGTTAAAAACATTTACAAATGGTATCTAATGTGTTAGTCTGTCCGTTTGGGCTATCGACCATCGGTCTTTCTGCCCTGTCTTGACTCTAATTTAGTGTAAAAAAATAAATAACTTTGCTAGCTAGCTTAACTGTCTGGATGATTCGCACTAATGAATTGATGTAGGGTGACTGAAGGGTGTTTATATTTAGATGGGATATTGGGATTTCGGGGAATGCAAAATTTGTTGAGAAGGGATACATTAAAAGGATTGTTGGCAATACTAAATACATTTTTCGCTATCTATAATACTTTATATTCTATTGGTTTTTTATATTTCGAATCTAGAAGGCCGTGAAAATTTACATTTTTAGCTGTAAGTTTCCTAGTTTTAATGGTAGAATATTGGTGTTTTATATAAAATGTCTTATTTTTTCACAACGAATTGAAAAATGGGATTAATTTTTTTTATTGTACAAAGTTGAGTATTTCTTAAGGTTGAAAAAAAAAAAAAAAAAAAAAAAAACGAAATTTTTTCAATGTTAATGGTTAAATATAATAAAACTGAATATTTATTGTTTAATAAATTTTTCACTACCTATGATACTTTTTATTATATCAATTTTGAAAATTCCAAATCTAGATGGCCATGAAAATGTACATTTTTAACTTTTTCACAATGAATTTAAAAATGGGTTTAAATTTTTTATTGTACAAAATTGAGTATTTTTTAAGATTGAAAAAAAACGAAAATATTTATTTTTTCAATGTTAATGGTTAAATATAATAAAACTGAATATTTATTATTCAATAAAATTTTCACTACCATTAATACTTTTTATTATAATAATTCTTTAAATTTCAAATCTAGAAGGCCGTGTAAATATACATTTTTAAATGTAACTTTGTTAATTTTAAGGGTAGAATATTCATGTTTTACATTAAATTTCACAACTTTTTACAAGGAATACGAATATGTGGTTATATTTTTTTTGTACACATTTGGTTATTTCTCAAGGTTAAAATAAACAAGTTTTTTTGTATTTTATTAAGTTCAACAGTTAATTTTTTGACAACAATCGGTTAAAAATTTAAAAAAAATTGTATTTTATTAAGTTTAATAGTTAAATAAAATAAAACCAAACATTTATTGTTAAATAAAATTTTTGATAAATTTAAAACATTTTCTTATATTGATTTTTTTTAAATTTCGAATCTAGTGACCTATGAAAATTTACCTTCTTGTCAATAACTTTCTTTATGATATTTATAAAGTATTGCGGTTTTATATCAAATTTCATAATTTTTCGTAAGAAATTTAAAAATATGTTTATATTTCATATATTTTAGTGGTTACAAAAAATTACAAAATTTAGGGTAATGAAACTCAATATTTATTATTAAATAAATTTCTAAGTATACTACTACTACTACACTGTGGTGATTTTTAATTTTTTTTATCTAGAAGGCCATGAAAATTTACATTTTTAACAATAATTTTGTTAATTTTAATGGTAAAATATTGGTGTTTTATATCAATTTTCGTAACTTTTTACAAAGTATTTGAAAATTTAAATATATAGGGTGTTAATACTAAGTCGTTACACCCGAAAGTGGCAGTTAGAAATGGTTAAAACAAACAACTTTTCTTAGTTCCAATTTGTGATTTGGTGCTCCGGTTCGGAGTTATTGAAGTTCTTTTGTTTTTCTAAAAATCGCTATAATTCCATATTTGAAGGACTATTTTAAAAACCCAAACATTTTCAAAAGTAGCTTTCGGCTCTCTAAAACATTTGTATTTAAAATTTATTTTTTAGTGTTTCAAATAACAAAATGGCGACCGATCAGAAATTTCAAAACAAAATATTTTGATAACCACATCGATTTTTGAAAGTAAAACATTAAGGATTTTATAAAGGTTTTACTTTCAAAAATCGATCGAAAATATTTTGTTTTTAAATTTTTGTTCGGTCGCCATTTTGTTATTTGAAACATTAAAAAATCATTTTAAATACAAATGTTTTAGAGAGCCGAAAGTTACTTTGAAACTTTTTTTTTTAATAGTCCTTTAAATAAGAGAGTTATAGCGATTTTTAGAAAAACAAAAGAACTCTAACCGGAGCACCAAATCACAAATTGGAACTAAGAAAAGTTGTGTGTTTTAACGAGTTCTAACTGCCATTTTCAGGTGTAACGACTTAGTATTAACACCCTGTAGTTTTATTGCACAAGTTCGACTATTTTTAATTGTTTTCAAAATAGATATTTTTTTTAATCTATCAAGTGTAATAATTAAATGTAATAAAATTAAATATTAATTTCTTAATAAACTTTTTACTAACTATTAAACTTTTTTTTGTAATCGTAATTCGTAATCGTATTTCTTTTTAAGATTAATCTAGAAGGCAATGTAAATTTACATTATTCGTTATAACTTAAACATAAGTTTATGTTTGATAATGACTAGTTGATAGTCGAAACTATAGTCACATGTAATTTGTTAAATAAAAAGTGGTAAAACAAAGTGATCCTGTTTTCTTTCTTCAGTATTAAATTTTTGTTTTCTTTTCAATTTTAATGGTTAAATGTGATAAAACTCTATATTTATTGCTGAATAAATATTTCGCGCTGTCTGTAATACTTTATATTGTATTGATTTTTTGTATTTCTAATCTAGAAGGCCGTGAAAATTTACGTTTTTAGCGATAACTTTCCTAGTTTTAATGGTAGAATATTGGTGCTTAAAATTTATAATTTTATAATTTATAATTTTTTTCAAAGAATTTGAAAATATGGTTATATTGTTTACTGTACAAAATTGAGTATTTCAAGAAAAGGTAAATTTTTTATTTTTATCAATGTTAATGGTTAAATGTGATAAAACTTTATATTTATTGCTAAATACATTTTTCGTTATCTGTAATATTTCGCTTCTACTATTTAAGACTTATCCACTATGTCTTATATTTAACTAGAGTTTTCTTGAAATTGGTATTCACTTTAATCTATTTTCTTGAGATGTCGCAAAAATTTTTCATCAAAATTTGTCTTCTTTAGGTCAGAAATCTCTAGAAACTTCTCTCCGAAAATTCATTATTTTTAGTAATCTTTTAATTTCTTAAAATTTTCCACCATTTGTTGTTTGCTAGTGGTAGTAGACCACAAGGTCCTTCCGCCATGTGTCATTTGTGTATTTGTGTGTGCGTGTAAATGAACTTGTTACTTTAAAGGATCGCCGCCATCACTCTAAAGCACCATTAATTGTATCCCAATGGTGAATGGTACCGGTCACCCATCCAACTGCTGACCCGAACTAACGTTGCGGCACTTTTGCTAACGCTAGTTCGGCCGGAACCAAATTGTTGTTTGGTTGATTAGACTTTTTCTAAGTTTCTTTTCTCAAGAGGCTGCTCTTGTCTCATCTGTCCGGAATTTATAGAAACTTCTCTTCAAGCATTTCAAATTTTCAGCAATTTCACTTCAATTATTTGAGAATTATACACCATTTTTTATTTTAATTAAAGAGATGTCTCTTGAAGTTGGTATTCACCACCAATATTTGTCATGATCCGTGTCAACGCGTTGCAAACTGCTTCTGCCTTCTAACATCCTCCGACTCTTAGGGTGATGGTCTTTCTAGCTTTCCGGCTAGACACAAGAACTGCTTCGAATTCATGGTCAACCATTTCCAGGCCGTTCATCGCGAGCCGTCGGTGGATCTTGACAACAGACTCCTCCGCCACTTGCATGGCCTCAAGATGCTTGGCGACGACTATCACCGCGACGTCTTCTGCGAAACTGACTGTCATAGCCCCTGACGGAAACGACAGCAGGAGCTGTCTCACTATAATTCGCGTGATGAATTCAGGAACGTCCATGCTCCTTAGCGCTGCTAGAATGCGATCCCAGTTAGCCCAGATGAACGATTGGCTGACGCACAGTGTCTTCTGAAACCCGTACTGGTTATCTTATGTTATGGGTTCTCTGGGCCTTCCGAACTTACCTCGACTTAAGAGATCTTTTGTAATTATCACTGGCCTACTTGTCTAGACTTTTTATGTAGTCTACGATAGTTTGAGGTCCCCTATTTGAAGGGACAGGGCAGAGCATTCACACAGTAGGTGCTTGGCTGTTTCTTGTGCCTCGTTCCAGAATCTGCAGTTGGCATCTGTTGTCTGACCCATCTTAGTAAGGTGGTATTTCAGAGGACAGTGTCCGGTTAGCAGGCCGGTTATGAGCCTTAGGTTGTCCTTGCTTAATATGAGAAACCGTCCGGACCTTTTCGCCTGCAGTAAGCCAGGCATGCTCCTCAGATGGGCACTTTTCGCGGACTTTGTTATTCCACTTAGAGTCCTCTTTGGCGAGGCTATCGGCGATTTCATTGCCTTTAATCTCAGCGCGACTTGGAAACCAGAGCAATTTAACTCTTTTATTCCTGGTCAGCTGTTTTAGGGATAGTTTGCACTCCCAGATAGATTTAGACTTGCATATAGATGATTTTGTTGCCTTTAATGCAGCCTGACTGTCCGAGCATATGCATTTCCTCCTTTTGTTGTAGCTCCTTTCTAAGCATACGTGGGCGCATATGTTTAAGGCTTTGATTTCTGCGTGAAATCGTTACATCGTTAAGCCGAATCGAGGGCCAGGGGTTCAGTGGTTCAACGATAGACCTCGAGCTCTTTCGCTGGACTCCTGCAACCGGTTGCAGTGGATCGTCTGCACTTCGCCCAAGTGTCTAGTAAACGGTATGATGGCGAATCGTAAAATGGAGAGGAGGACCAGTTTCTGCTTCTTCCACCAGCTTAGAAAAATTCTCTCTGCGGTGTAAAGGTTGTACTTCTTGTCGGGACCTGATGGCGGCATTCAGGGCAACATTTAAGATGTCATCCAACCCTGGAGCCTTCGAATCTCTGATCCTGCTGCAGGACGAGCTCCTGTGAAGCCAGCCATGTCGACATATGGCTGGCTTTACAGGATTTTGTGACCAACGACAAAATTGCGATGACATCTAACTCATAGTCAAATAACCAAGCGTTCCTCCTTACTCTGGCTGGCAGCTGCCCTCGTCCGTCCTCGGTAGCAATATTGAAGACTGTGTATTGTATACTTATAGTGATCGTCAGACTATGAGTATAGTGGTTACTAACATGCCACGACGTGACTCGAGGAGAAAGTTTTTTGTTAGCAATAGCCACTTGTTCGTGTGTGTGTGTATTGCTAACTTAAATATTTAGTTTTTAAATGTTTGGTACTGCTATGCCACATGTCATCAGTTAACTGTTGACACTAGTTATCTGTCAACTGTCATATTATTATCTCTTAAATTGATTATTTAATTCCTATGCCACATTTTATTTATTGTTATGCCACATATAATTAGTCAACTGTATGTTCTTATTGCTTCTTACTGTTGACAGATGGCCGATGACATATGACAACTAACAGGTATCTAACTGTCATCTATTATCTCTAATTTATCAGGTATTACATTGATTTTATTATTGAGTAACATATTTTATAATAAAACCTTTAAAATTGTTATGTCATAAGTCATTAGCTTACGTCATCAGTTGACTATCATCTGAAAATAGTTATCCGTCATTTGTAAACTATCATCCGTGAACTGTATTTGTTTTACCACGTATAACAATGCTTTTTCGTACTTTTGAATAAAATATTTTATTTATTGTTATGTCACATGTCATTAGTTAACTGTCAGCTAAAAATAGTTATTGTAGATATATTCTTATTGTTTAATAAATCATTTTAAAATAATTGGAACTATTATGCCACACATCAACTAGTAATTTTCAGTCAAAAATAGTCCCCTGACTGTTGACAGATGATAGGTGACATATGACAACTAGCATCTATCAATTGTCATTTTTTAACTCTAATTTATCAGGTATTACATTGCTTATTTTGCTGACTTATAAAACCTTTAAAATTATTACGCCATAGGTTAGTATCTAACTTTAGCTGAAGTAGGTGTCATTTATATGTGTCATTTATTATATATTATCTGTCACCAAATTTGAAAAATCTGTCAGTGCCTCGACAATCAATCTTTAGTCACATTGTTATACTCTTTTTCTTAATACCATTGTATATCTATTTCGTCAGTTAACTGTCAGTTAAAAATAGTTAGTTATATAGTCATCTGTCAACTGTCATATGTTATTTATAAGTTATTTACATTATTTTATCTGTTATTGCTTATATAATTATTTTAATTGTTATGTTAACTGTCGCCTAAAATATATATCTATCATCTAATCATTATCATCTGTCGCGTGTCATTTATTGTTTATCATTTACCACATATTATCTGTCACTGCCCTAGGTAAACTATTTTTTTTATGATGTCCCAAAAACTTTTTAATCAAAATTGGACTTCTTTAGGTCAATGTTTTCTGAAAACTCCTTTTCCAAAATCCATTGCGTTCAGCAATTACTCTTTTCGAAAAATTTCCACCGTTTGTTATTTGGTTGATCAACTTTTCCTGAATTTCCTTTAAGATTTTTTTAGGGAAATTCTCTACCACATTTGGCCGGAATATTTTAGAAATTTCCCTTCAAACATTTCCAATTGTCGAAAATTTCGATTCTACGTTTTGAGAATTATCCACCATTTCTTATTTTATTTAACTAGAATATTCTTAAGGTTGTTATTTACTTGAATATTGTTTTTGGGATGTCCCAAAATCTTCATAAAAATTTGTCTTTTTTATGTAAAAGTTATCTATAAACTCTTTTAAAATTGTCTATTGTATTTCGAATTGCTTGAAGATTTAAAATGATTTTCTTCAATTTAAAATGTCTATTTCCTTAAAAAAATATATATGTTTCAGATAATTTTTGCTTATATTCCTTATTGCCACAATCATTTTCGATTGTTCTGGAATTCCTAACATAATTACTTCCAACTTTCCAGAGGTTTTCAACAATTTATTTTTATTTGTGGAAATATAAATCAAAGATTCTAATTAAATTTTCCTGCAATTTCTGTTTAAGTTTAAATAAATGAATAAATAAGATTAAGAATTTTTCAGCTGTTTTTTATTATCTTCAAGATTTTTGGAAATGTTCTGATTGCTTTTAGCAAATCTCTATCATTCCTGAATTTTCATCTGTCTTCTTGAAAATGTTAATAATGCATAAAATAAAGAATCCTGTGCATTATTAATATGCCGTTTCAACAAGATGGAGCTAGGTAGCCTTTTGTTTCTTAATTACAACATATAATCTTCATTAGTCCTAATTAAATATCTAAAATTTAGGTAACTTCAACATTTTGCATTCTTTAAAAAAATATAGACCAACAATTAATTAACTAAATTAAAACTCTTTCATTTATTAATTTATTTAGATTAATTATACGTGTGGCCCTGACTAAACTATCCAATAAAAATTGATGAATTTTTAATGGTCCCGGAATAAATGTGCGCGTTGAAAACTTCAATTGGTTTGTGGATTTATGATGCCATAACTGTCGCAAGAGCGGAAATATTTTGTCGTGTCGCAGTTTCGAATGAAATTTCGTCGCGTTCGCCCGAACACGTGTAAAAGTCCGGGCGACACGTGCTCAAACAATGATAAATCCATCGATGGACCCAAAGTGTGTACAAGTGGAAAAACAAGGGTGTTGACTTTCTGCGACACACGTGTTTGAACCTATCGTTTTCAAAAATTATGTGACAAATGAATACACGTTTTTAATTTTGCGAAATTTAAATACATTTTTAATTCGCCCAATTAATTAATTTGAATTATTTAACCTTATGTGTTTAAAAATATTATTATTATAATCTGCCAGAGTGAAAATATAAAGATGCATCTTGAACTAATTATATGATTGTAAAGATTTTTAAGTTTAATAGGTTACTTGTGAACTGAGACCTAACAGATCTATTGTTCTACCCTTAACCAATCACTTCCCAAGCTGTTTCACGTACATAGGTATAAAACATTCCTTCAAAAAGAAGCGTTTCGCACGGAAATTTCAAGCATTCATTAGATTTAGAAATGAAAAAATAATGTTATCAGCTCTTCACTATAAACGCTTATCTGAAAACCGTCTTATCTCAAGATGCGCTGACGTAGTTAACTCGCTCTTGAGTAAAGGTGGTTTTTAGATATTATATATTATAAATCCAGCCTGTATATTACTCTCACCTCTTTGCAACCTAACGTAATTCACGTTGGGCTTAATAACAATTATTCGTGCGATTAAACTGTAACAGTTATATCGTACAACAATCGATTAACAAACCGTGCTCAATTACGATTAATTTTTTCCCCCCGTAAATTACGTTTACCGAACGACACGGAGGAAATGTAACCGCCTCCTCCTCGCCCCGGGTGGCACTTAACGCAGATGAAGTGGTGCTAACGAAAGATGCTCGAGAAAAGTGGTCTCGGGGAGCAATTAAAAAGAAAACAGAAGGAGCAATTTGTAATGCCGTTTGCCAATTGGCATCGAGTGGGGAAATGCTCACTTCACCGCCGGACATTACTAATCCCAAACAATTTATTTACTGCTTACTACTGGCTTTATATACAATACGATGCATTCAACCAGCCGAGGGCGGACTGTTGTATAAATAATGCGAAACGAATTATTACAACTGAATAATTTTAATATTTATGCTTTATGTTCTTTTTCCTATTCTAAGTTAAATTCATACAGGGGAATCAATTTTTGATGTATGATTTATTAATTTCTCCCTAATGAAACGTATTAGAATTATCTTCATTATATACGAAAATTCAAATATTACGAATAGAATTAAGTAGAATTTGACTTTTGCATGTAACCTCCAAAGATTTTGATAAAACAAATGCTGTAAGCATTTTTATTCAGAAGTAGAGGTGAATTTCCTCCTTATTCAATGTATACGCATTTATCTTGAAGACACAAAAAAAGGCAGAACGAAATTTACGACAAACACAATTCCCGAAATTGGCCCTGTAATAAAAGCATCAAATTTTATTTTAGGGCAGTGGGTGCAATCGGTAAATTGGCCCCATAAATCGTCCGGCGATTGAGTTAATTTTGACAAGAGTGACCGCAAAAAGTCGGACAATAAAGGGGCCATAAATTGAGTTTACAAAATTTCGGCCTGACTTGCTAATGTGCACCATTCAACGAGGAATTCGAAACTGTGTCCAATTGATTTCTGCCCTGCACTGATATTTAGAAAATCGGGTTTGAAAATGCGTGACAATGGTGTTGCATTCAATATAAGTGCGGGGTGGGTTTTATTGTAAAAGTTGTCTATCCCATGACAAAATTGAGCCATTAAAAATGAGTATAGGGTGTTGATCACACGCCTTTTCTAAATACGTATTTTAATATTAATCAGGGTTTCTGTTTTCGTTTCCAAAAAATGGTATAGCTGTTAGTGATGAAGTTTTTAATAATAAAAACTAAGTTGTAGTTTTACATAGCCTTTTTCTACTTTCCTCAATAATATCTACATTTATTTGCATCCTTTATCTTTCCCAATAATTTTTAGACCTACTAATAGTACTATTTTATAACGACAAGTTAAACTCTGTTGAAATTATAGTCACAATTAATATAAAAAGTGTGTTTTTAATAAATTTATAACAACCTAGCCTATTCCTACCCATCTTCAATGGCTTATACATAAACCTAAGTATAGACCTTCACCGATAATTTAAATACTGGTCAATCATACTCGTGGCTTACCCAAAAATCTTCGTAATGACCTAAAGTAATTAAAGTAATCTAGTCTATCTTCAATGGCCTATAGATAAACCTTGCATAATTTTTACTTTCCTTAAAACCTTTACATTAACATTAATGTACCTGGTCAATGCGTATATTATTGAGAACTGTTGAGAATAAGCTATGTTTGATTAAACAAAAGTAGAATTTCTGTCTTATTCTCGACAGTTCTCAATACTCTCAATAATAATTGCCTTTACATTTACGTACTCTCCGTTAATGTCCTAAACATTAACCTAGCATATTCTCGACCTTCCTCAATGGTTTACATATTAAACAAGCGTACTCCTGACCATCCTGACATATTCTTCATATTCATTAGGCATTCTCTTGATCTCCTCCAAAAGTTTCCACATTAATTCTTATTTAACTTCACATTGAAACAATAATTAACCAAACGCACTACAGACTCCCAATACACCTTACATTTCTTAACAGTTTATATCTAAACTAAGCGCACTCTTGACCTACACCAATAGTCTATATGTTGACCAAGCGTACTCTTGACCTACCCTAATAATAGTTTTCACATTAACTTCTACTCCATATTTTTCAATGATCTGTGTATGAACCTAGCGTACTCTTGACCTACCTCAACAGTCTATATGTTGACCGTGCGTACTCCTGACCTACCCTAATAGTCTTCATATTGACCTAGTGCACTTTTGTCCGTCTCAGATTTTATTAATAATTTATTTACAACCTCCTTTATATACTATATTCTAAAGTCAATGACAATTTTAATAATACTCTCACGTATGTTATATAAATTGGAGGGTGTTATAGTGGCCACCCACCCACCCTACATATATATTTTAAACTTAATGAAAGATTTTGTTTTTGTTTCAAAATAAAAAAGAAAAAGACATTGATGATGTCCAGAAATTTTAAAGCATAGTTGTAGTTTATGTTTAAATGTATATGTAGGGTGGGTGGGTGGTCATTATCACACCCTTCAATCATTACAACATAATCTACTATTTTTCTAGAAACCAAAAATAATAAGAAATATTATTTTTGTAATTAAGATATGTTTTTACTTCTTAGAATCAATTATTAATTGCAATAACCCTCACGCATGCTTTATAAATTAGAGGGTGATATAGTGGACACCTACCAACACTACATAGTTATTTAAAACTTATTCAGAGATTCTGTTTTAGTTTCCAAATAATTGATAAACTCTATCATGATGGATGATATTCAGAAATTTCCAAACAGAGTTGTAGTTTATGTTCAAATGTATATGTAGGGTGGGTGGGTGGCCACTATCACACCCTTCAGTTATTACAACATAATCCACTATTTTTTTAGAAAACAAAAATAATAAGAATGAAACAAGATTTTGTTCTTGTTTCCAAAAAAAAAGAAAACCTCTGTTTATGATGATGTTCAAAAATTTTAAAGCAGAGTTGTAGTTTATGTTTAAATGTATATGTAGGGTGGGCGGGTGGCCACTATCATATCCTTCAATAATTATAACATAATCTACTATATTTCTAGAAATGAAAACATATTAAGAAACTAAATTTATGTAATTAGGAAAAACAAATCCTTGGAATCAATTATTAATTCAATAACTCTCTATCGTATGTTCTATAATTTGAAGGGTGTGATAGTGGACATCCACCTACTCTACAAATATTTTTAAAACTTATTCAGAGATTCTGTTTTAGTTTCCAAAAAATGATAAACTCTATCATGATGCTTTTCAGAAATTTCAAAGCAGAGTTTTATTAAGTTCAAATGTATATAGTGGGTGGCCACTATCACACTCTCCAGTTATTACAGCATAATCTACTATTTTTCTAGAAACCAAATATAATAAGAAACAATATTTATTTGATTAGAAAATATTTACTTCTTAGAATCAATTATTTATTCCATAACACTCTCGCGTATGTTCTATAAATTGGATGGTGTGATAGTGGACACCCACCCACCCTACATAAATATTTTAAACTTAATCAAAGATTTGTTCTTGTTTCCAAAAAAAGATAAAACTCCGTATGTGATGATGTTCCGAAATTTTAAAGCAGAGTAATATTTTTTGTTTAAATATATATGTAGGGTGGGTGGGTGGCCACTATCACACCCTCCAACCATTACAACATAATCTACTATTTTCTAGAAGAAACAAACATATTAAGAAATAAAATGTATTTAATTAGGATTTGTTTTTACTTCTTAGAATCAATTAGTAATTCAATAACTCTCTTATATGTCCTATAAATTGAAGGGTGTACTAGTAGCCACCCACCCACTCTGCATATATATTTTAAACTTATTCAGTGATTCTGTTTATCAAAAATAGAGGAAAACTCCGTCGAGGATGTTGTTCAGAAATTTCAAAACAGAGTTTTGGTTTGTATTTAAATCTTTATGTAGGGTGGGCGGGTGGCCACTATCCCACCCTCTAGCCATTACAACATAATCTACTATTTTTGTAGAAGAACAAAATGATAGAAAAATAGTATTTATGTAATTACGATAGGTTTTTACTTCCTAGAATCAATTTTTCATTGAATATACTCTCTCGAATATTTTATAAATTGGAAGGTGTGATAGTGTACACCCACCCTACATATATTTTTTAAACTTAATCACAGATTTTGTTCTTTGTTTCCAAAAAAAAAGAGGAAAGCTCAGTGATGATGTTCTGAAATTTCAAAACAGAACTGTAGTTTGTGTTTAAATGTTTATGTAGGGTGGGTGGGTGGTCACTATCACACCCTTCAGCCATTACAATATAATCTACTATTTTTGTAAAAGAACAAAATGATAAAAAATAGTATTACGATAGGTTTTTACTTTCTAGAATCAATGTTTCATTCAATAACACTTTCTTATAAATTCTATAAATTGGAGGGTGTGCCACCTACCCACCCTACAAATATCTTTATAACTTAATCAAAAAATTTGTTCTAGTTACCAAAAAAAGAAACAGAGAAAAACTCAGTGATCATGATCACTGAGAAATTTTGAAGCAGAGTTGTAGTTTGTGTTTTAATGTTTATGTGGGAGGGTGGCCACTATCACACCCTCCAACTATTACAATATAATCTACCATTTTTCTAAAATAAACACCCTTCAATCATTATAACATAATCTACTATTTTCTAGAAGGTTTTCATAAATAGAGGAAAACTCCATCAGGGATGATGTTCAGAAATATCAAAGCAGTGTTGTAGTTTATGTATAAATGTATATGTAGGGTGGGTGGGTGGCCACTATCAAACCCTCTAGTCGTCACAACATAAACTACTATTTTCTAAAATCCAAAAATAATAAGAAATAATATTTATTTAATTAGGATATTTTTACATCTTAGAAATAATTATTAATTCAATAACCCTCACGTATGTTTTATATATTTAAGGGGACACCCACCCATCCTACATATATATTTAAAACTTATGCAGAGATTTTGTTCTAATTTCCAAAAACTGGTAAACTCCGACAGTGATAAAGTTCAGAAATTTTAAAGCAGAGTTGTAGTTTATGTTTAAATGTATATGTAGGGTGGGTGGGTGTCCACTATTACACCCTCCATTTATTATAACATAATCTACTAATTTTCTAGAATTAAAAAAAAAATAAGAAACAAAATTTATGCAATTAAGATATGATTTTATTTTTTAGTATCAATTATTAATTCAATAATACCCTCTTGTATGTTTTATAAATTGGAGTGTGTGATAGTGGCCACCTACCCACCCTACATATATATTTCAAACATAATCAAAGATTTTGTTTTTGTTTCCAAAAAGAAAAACTTTTTCAGTGATGCTGATCAGAAATTTTAAAGCAGTGTTGTAGTTTATGTTCAAATGTATAGGTAGGGTGGGTGGGTGGCCACTATCATACCCTCCAGTCATTACAACAAAATCTACTATTTTTCTAGAAACCAAAAATAATACGAAATAATATTTATGTAATTAAGATATGTTTTTACTTCTTAGAATCAATTAGTCATTTAATAAAACTCTCTAGTGTGTTCTCTAAATTGGAGGGTGTGATAGTGTCCACCCACCTATCCTACATATATTTTTTAAACTTAATCACAGATTTTGTTCTTTGCTTCAAAAAAATAAAGAGGAAAACTAAGTGATGATGTTCTGAAATTTCAAAACAGAATTGTAGTTTGTGTTTAAATGTTTATGTAGGGTGGGTGGGTGGCCACTATCACACCCTCCAGCCATTACAATATAATCTACTATTTTTGTAGAAGAACAAAATGATAAAAAAATAGTATTTATGTAATTACGATAGGTTTTTACTTTCTAGAATCAATGTTTCATTCAATAACACTTTCTCATAAATTCTATAAATTGGAGGGTGTGCCACCTACCCACCCTACAAATATATTTATAACTTAATCAACAGATTTGTTCTAGTTACCAAAAAAAACAGAGAAAAACTCAGTTGATGTTCAGAAATTTTGAAGCAGAGTTGTAGTTTGTGTATTAATGTTTATGTAGGGTGGGAGGGTGGCCACTATCACATCCTTCAAATATTACAATATAATCTACCATTTTTCTAGAATAAACACCCTTCAATCATTATAACATAATCTACTATTTTCTAGAAGGTTTTCAAAAATAGAGGAAAACTCCATCAGGGATGATCTTCAGAATTATCAAAGCAGTGTTGTAGTTTATGTTTAATTGTATATGTAGGGTGGGTGGGTGGCCACTATCACACCCTCTAGCCATTATAACATTATCTACTAATTTTCTAGAATTAAAAAAAATAATAAGAAACAAAATTTATGTAATTAAAATATGTTTTTACTTCTTATGATCAATTATCAATTCAATAATACCCTCTTGTTTGTTTTATAAATTGGAGGGTGTGATGTGGCCACCCACCCATCCTACATATACATTTAAACATAAACTACAACTCTGTTTTAAAATTTCTGAACTTCATCACTGTCGGAGTTTTCCAGTTTTTGGAAACTAGAACAGAATGTCTGAGAAGGTTTTAAATATATATATATATATATATATGTAGGGTGGGTGGGTGCCCCTTGTAGGGAGGGTGGGTGCCCCTTTAATTTATAGAACATAGTAGGGTAGGTGGGTGCCCCTTTAATTTATAGAACATACGTGAGGGTTATTGAATTAATAACTATTTCTAAGAAATCAAAGATTTTGTTTTAGTTTCCAAAAAAAAAAGAAAAATCTCAGTGAAGATGTTCAGAAATTTCAAACCAGAGTTGTAATTTATGTTTACATGTATATGTAGGGTGGGTGGGTGGCCACTATCACACCCTGCAGCCATTACAACATAATCTACTATTCTTCTAGAAACCAAAAATAATAAGAAATAATATTTACGTAATTAGAATATGTTTTTACTTCTTAGAAATAATTATCAATTCAATAACACTCTCTTGTATGATTTATAAATTGGAGTGTGAGATAGTAACCACCCACCCACCCTACATATATATTTATTCATAGATTCCAAAAAAAAAAAATGAGTGTTGATCTTTAAGGAAATCTGTATAAATAATTTTAAAAAAATATTGAATAAAATTGCAAATAACTATAGAAATAAACATTTTATAATTGATGAATTCTAAATGTTCCCAAAATTCTAAATCTTGCAGATTTATAATTCTGAAATTTCTATATTTAAACTTATTTAGTTTTTGCATTTTCAATTTCGAAATGTTCATTTCTAAAGTGATTTTTCTGCATAGGGAAATTCGAAATGTTCATTTCTAAAGGTTTTCTTTTTCTTAGCTAAAACTAACTTTAGAAATAAACATTTCTAAATTGAAAACTGCAAACAGCAAATAACTTTACAAATAGAAATTTCAAAATTACAAATCTGCAAACTTGATATTACAAATTTTAGAAATTTTGGAAAAGTTTAGAATTCTCGTATTATAAAATATTTATAAGAGTTCTGGTTTCAGAAATTTTCTATAGTCAAAACTGCCTATTTGCAGTTTTTTTTTTAAATTTACATTTCTAAAATTCCTACATTTATAAAATGATTAATAGTGTTGATAGATTTCGTCATAGTTTTATGACGAAATCTATAGTTTTATGACGAAATCTATCAACACTATTAATCATTTTATAAATGTAGGAATTTTAGAAATGTAAATTTAAAAAAACTGCAAATAGGCAGTTTTGACTATAGAAAATTTCTGAAACCAGAACTCTTATAAATATTTTATAATACCAGAATTCTAAAATTTGTAATATCAACTTTGCAGATTTGTAATTTTGAAATTTCTATTGACTATAGAAAATGTCTACAATTTTGATCTCGACGGTCTTAACTTCAAATCTATAATAAAATGTATTCAAGTCCTTTACCTTGCAGAAAATTAACTAATAATTAGGAAACCACTAAAACATTTTTTTGTTTTTCTAATTATTCAAATTTATATAAAAAAAAGAACGAGAAATAAAACAAAGACGAAGTATTTTAATCAATCAACGCAATCCAAAAATATTACACCACGGGTTAACTGAGAAATTAATCAACCATATAATTGATGTTGTAGACTATAAAAGAATTTTAAAAATATCAAAAAAATTTAGCCAATGTACTTCATTTGTTTTCTAGAATGTAAAAAAACACATTAGTTCTGATTAGTTTTAAAGATTTTTAAGTTATTCTCTAAGGTGGTTAATTATTTGTAATTATTAAAATCGTGAGATGCAATTTTGAATTCTCCCAAATTCAAGTTTTAATAGTTGCCATTTTGCTTTTAGCCAGTGCACTTCATTTGTTTTCTAGTATGTTAAAAACACATTAATTCTGATTAGTTTTAAAGATTTTTAAGTATTCTCTCGCATGGTTAATTCTTTGTAATTACTAAAATCGTGAGATGAAATTTTGAATTGTCCCAAATTCAAGTTTTAAGAGTTGCCATTATGTCTTTAGCTAGTGCAATTCATTTGTTTTCCAATATGTTAAAAACACATTAATTCTAAGTAGTTTTAAAGATTTTTAATCATTTCTTTCGAGTGGTTAATTTTTTGTATATAATATCGTGAGATGCAATTTTGAATTTTCCAAAACTCAAGTTTTAAGATTTGCCATTATGTCTTTAGAAAGTGCACTTAATTTGTTTTCTAGCATATTAAAAACACACTAATTGTGAGTAATTTTAAAGATTATTCACTCAGGTGGTTAATTACTAAAATTAATTATTAAAATCGTGAGATGAAATTTTGAATTCAAGTTTTAAGAGTGGCTATTATGTCTTTAGCCAGTGCACTTCATTTGTTATTATAGTATGTTAAAAACACATTAATTCTGATTAGTTTTAAAGATTTTCAAGTTATTCTCTCAGGTGGTTAATTTTTTGTAATTACTAAAATCGTGAGATGAAATTTTGAATTTTCCCAAATTGAAGTTTTAAGAGTTCTGAAATTTCAATGCGGAGTTGTAGTTTATGTTTAAATGTATATGTAGGGTGGGCTAGTGGCCAATATCACACCCTTCAGTCATTATAACATAATCTACTATGTATTTTTCTAGAAATGCAAATGCTTATAAATAATACTCTATACAGTTTGTTTAAAACACTTTCTTCAATATTTTATTTTTATCCAGATGAACATTTCTGATTTTGATTATATTATATTGTATTTGCTTAATTAATATCAATAAATTTATGAAAGATGGCAATGTTTCATTCTGAGAACAAATGTTTAATAATCATGGTATCCCACAGGGATCTAATCTGTTAATGTAAACTTCTTGATCTTAGAAAAATACACATTTAAGTGTTATGATGCTTATGTTACCTTTTTAAATACATTTTCCTAATTATTATATATATTTTCATTATAAAATATTTTTGCTATTACGCTGATGAGATTCAAAGTAGATCGAAAGTGTTTCGTGGATTGTTTTTTGGCAGGGAATCAATAATTCATAATTTTTGGGTATCAAACCAATCAAATTTTATTTCTTAAATATAGAACGGTAATGTATTTTGTTAATAAGTTTTCTAGAATCAATTTAGTCAAATGTGTTGTAAGAGTAAAGACCTGCTCAGAATTTCGTTTGGCAAGTACAGCATTTAGGCAAAAATTAAAATGCGTTTTCACGTTATTGCATGAATTAAATCCGAAATTAAACAGTCACACGTTTTTGACGTAATTTACAACGGGGACGACTATTTAGACGTCAACCTTGACTCGGAGGAGGAATGGCACAATCGACCACCCGTGAGACCGTGAAGGCGAAGTGGTGTAAACAGTGCCATTATGGGTGGACACCCCCGGACCTAACAATACACCGGAATTTATGCCCCATCTTTACAATTGTCCGCATTGTGTTCGATTTGTGAAATCGGCACAAAATACGTTATACCGAGATTTCTCAGAACGGCTTTCACCTGACTTGACTTTTTGGAACACTAATATAGCCATTCATAATAAATATTGGGTAACTAGGTGATTAAAATGTTCAATTGTTGTTCAACATTTGAGGTTTTGAGCATAATTTGGGTTCATATATATTTAATCTAAAAAGTAAAATAAAAAATAGTAAAGATAAATTGTACTTATATATCGTAGAGGACAATGAATTAATTAAATCCTTATGTTAAAAAGATGATCAGAACAGTCTGTAGATGCATGTAGGTTTAATTTTTAATTTTTCTATGTGGTTAAATGTTATGTGCATTCCATCATAAATAATCGATTGTTGCAGAATGTTTTGGTTGGCAGCTCCAAATCATTTTAACTACTATTTCTCCACATGAATATCTGTCAATTATCCTTTTTTAGCAGAGCAGAAATAATTTAACTAAAGGAAGAAGTCAAATTTTAAATAACCATAATGTTTATTACGAATAAAAATTAATCCAGCCACTATTTCGAACTGCTGGATGATTACGTTCATGAAAGGTACAATACTGTCTATGGCAGTCTTAAATAGTTAAATAAGTAGACAGACTAACCCTAATATTAAAAAAAATGTTACATAATATTTACCTCACTGAATAGAAAAATTTACTTGTGGTTAAAATATAGTGAATTTTTCAATTCAGTATAAGTATGGATTACCACGTAGTAACGTTCACAACCATTCTCTTTATCACCTGAAATTAATTTTTAATGTTGTTTTAAAAGAAAAAGAAATCCATTGTTGTACCGCAGGTATCGCGGATTAGTAATCAGGACTGACTAATTGCCACCAGACATGAATACATCTACCTCATATTTCTTATCTCATATGTACATGATGTTTTACATTGTATACATGAAAACCGCGAATTACTGACAAATTGCATCAAAATCCACCTTTTATCATCATCGCCCAGAAAGTGGAAGGACTGGAAATGATGAATAGCCAGCGGTTACCTGGGCACGCCTCTTTCTCACCATTGGCTACCGTCTAATGGTTCTCTTACCTTTCCACCTCGAAACGCACACGGGTTTTACCATTCCAGCGAGTTATACGAAGACTGTGCGAGCGTCTACTTTCTGCCGCTCCAGAAATATTTAATTTTGAACATGATAGACTTCCTCTTGCTGCTGAAAATTTGCATCATCTTGCTTAATCATAAAATTAAACTAAAATTAATACTTCCTTCCTTTCCTTCAAATACATGTAAATTTCATAAATGAAAATCAACGTCATCTCACAAAATTTCGAATTTTCCGCGTATTTCAAGAATGTTGAACGTAAAACCTCAAGAACAATCTCGAGGATCTCTGGAAGAATATTCATTTAAAAAAATTGTACCAGCCGAATTCCTGGTGAAATACAATGTGGCGATAGCAAATATTATATGCTTATAATAATTGTAAAATATTTCCAGGAAAGCAAAGCAATTTAGAGCATTTAATGTTTAAATTATAGAAATATGGTAAAGTAAAAAGATTTAGCTAAAGTTACATAAATTGAACTTCATGTATTATGAATTATAAAGGAAGAGCAATGTGAAATCCTAATAAAAAGGGATGTTCACAGAGTCCATACACAATATATAAGGTGGATATTTAATTAATTTTAAAAAACCATATTGCTATTTGTTTTAAATAAATTATTTCTGTTCTTAGATTTTACTTAAATCAACTCAACATAATGTTTTAGATAAACTCCCTTATCATCCTTAAATTTAAACATCCCACGGAATCTCCGTTTGAGAAAATATAAGCCTACAAAACAATTAACTTGTCTGTCAAAAGGTTTATCTGCCCATTTATTGTAATAATTCAAATATATTACGTACAAAAAAAAATTGTAAACAAAGATTCTCTGTGTGTGTTTCACGTTAAATTATAAGGGCAAAGTGTTTTCAATTAATTAAAAAGCATATGAACATATGAAACAAAAAAAAGCAAATTTGAAAGAAAAATACAGAAAATTTCTTAAATAAATTTGTTAGCTTTATTTAAGAAATTTTCTGTATTTTTTTTTTTTCAAGCAAATAAAGTAATATTTACTAAGAATAGAAAAGCCGTTAAAATTTACTATAAAAGAAAATAACATCGCTAAAAACAATTAATAAATTTTATATTAAAAAAATACCTGAACATAAGGAACTAAAAAAATCATTGATTAAAACTTCTCCACCAAAATTTAAAATTTGATTAAAAAGACATAAATTTATTACAGTTGGAAATGTTTATTAACAAAAGAAAGGCAATAAAATTATTTTAAATATATCAAAGAAAAAACAAATTAAAAAAAAACATAATATGCAAAATAATAAATTATTGAAAAGAAAATGGTTTGGAAATAATTAAAATTTTACAAAAAAATCCATTGTAATTTCTTAAAACAATATAACTGGCGACAAATTGTTTAGAAGAATACACGAATTTTCTAAAAAAATAAAATAGCTAACTAAAACTTTAATGAAAAATGTTTGGATATTTCTTCGAACAAAAAAAACAACAGAATACAGGCAAAAATCAAAATAAATTTGCTTCAAAAAGTTTCTACTAAAGTAAAAATAATTTGTTTAAAAATATTTAAAATTAAACACCCAAGAAAATCAACAATCTGTAAAAACACTTGAAAGTATAATTATTAAATTGAAAAATTTAAATTTATAAGTGGAAAAGATTTTAATAAATTAAAAGAAGGTATAAATAAACATTTGAAAGAAAACATGAAACAATTGAAAATGTGTATGGAAAATGGTTACAAAATCAGCAAAAAAATACATTTGCTCTCTTTCGCTCTCCCTTGTTCTCTCTTGCTCAATTTTGCTCCTTTCTTTTTCTCTCTCTCTCTTGCTCACCTTCATTATCTCTTGCCCTCTTTCGCTCACTTTTGCTCTCTCCCTCTTGCTCTCTTTCTGTCTCTCTCTCTTTGCTCTTTTTTGCTCTTCCTTGCTCACTATTGCTCTATTATCCTCTGTTTCACTCTCTCTTGCTCATATAAGAATAAAAATTAAATTTGCCAAAGGGATTAAAAAAAAACAATTGTAAAATATTATTTGGTTATAAAACAATTGAAAAGAATAGTAGTTAATTACATATAATAATTAATAGTAAAAAGTTTTATAGAGAAAAAAAAAACATTGATTCAAAAAACTTTTGCAAATTTTCTAAATAATAAAAAATATTAAAAAATTAATGAAAAACTGTTAATAATTTTCAAAAAAAGAAAAACAATAGAAAATGAACAGAACATTTAAAACAACTAAAAAATTATATATAAACAGATTTAAAACTTTGTATCTCTTGTTCTTTTTCGCTCTTTTTCTATTGGTCCCTCTTGCTCACGTTCGCTCTCTCTCTCTCTCTCTTGTTCACTTTTGCCTTTCAAATACTCTTTTTCTCTCTCTCTCTCTCTTGCTCTATTTCGTCCTTCCTTGCTCACTTCTGCTCGATCTTCCTATCTTTTGCTCTCTCTTGCTCACTTATAAAAAAATTAAAGAAAAACTTGCCAAAGAAAATTATAAAACAATTGAAAAAAAATAATTGGTTTTATATCGATTGAAACTTTCAAAAGATTAATTTAAAATTACTTATAATAATGAATCGTAGATTTCTTAGAGAAAAAACATTGATTAAAAGAACTTATAAACTTATGCAAATTTTCTAAAAATAATACGGCTACGAAAAAATTAAAGTTTCTCAAATCAACAGAAAATTTGCTCGAAAAATAATAAAATTATACACAAAACAAAAATTGAAAATTTGTATCTCTTGCTCTCTTTTGCTCTTCCTTACTCTTTTGTGCTCTCCCTTGCTCTCTCTTGTCCACTTTTACTCTCTTTCGCTCTCTCATGCTCAATTTCGCTCTTCCTTGCTCTCTTTCGCTATCTCTTTTGCTCATCATTACTCGTTTGTGCTCTCCCTTGCTCTCTCTTACTCACTTTTACTCTCCCTTGCTCTCTCAATTCAATTTCGCTCTTCCTTGCTATCTTTCGCTATATCTTTTGCTCTCTCTTACTCTTTTGTGCTCTCTCTTACCCACTTTCACTTCCTCTTACTCTTTTTCGCTCTCTCGATGCTCTCTATCAGTCTCTCTTGCTCACTGACGTACTCGCTAGTTCAATTTCGCTCTCTCTTGCTCTCTCTCTCTGTCGCTCGCGTTCGCTCTTCCTTGCTCATTTTAGCCCTTCCTTGCCCATTTTCTTTTAGCTCATCTTTGCTCCCTTTTGCTTTTTCTTCCTCTCTTTCGCCCTGAAACTTTACAAAATAAAAATTATCGAAAATTATTTTTAATAATAAATAATAGAAAATTTCTTAGAGAAAAAAGCATTGATTAAAAAAAGTCATAAACTTTTGCAAATCTGCTAAAGAATATACAGCTAAAACAATAGACAAAAATATATATCTCAACAAAAAATTTGCTTGGAAAATATTTAATTAAAAATTTGTATCTATTGCTCTCTTTCGCTCTCCCTTGCTCTCTTTTGTTTACATTCGCTCTCTACTTCTCTCTTTTACTCTCTTTTGATGTCTTTCGTCGTTCCTTGCTCTCCCTTGCTTTTACTTGCTCACATTTATTCTCCCTTGCTCTCTCTTACTCTCTTTCTCTCTCCCTTCATCTCTCTTACTTACTTTTGCTCTCTCTTGCTCTCTTTCGCTCTCTCTAGCTCACTTGTGCTCTCTCTTGCTCTCTAGCGCTCTCCCTTCTTCCAAATAAAAATATGATTCTTACAAAAAAAACCTAAATAATTATTAAAAAAATATTTATAAACACCTGAAGAATTGAACAAAGTAAAAACTTTTGGAACTAAAGGAAAATCTTTTTAAAAATCCATAAAAAAATAAAAAATTGTGGAAATAAGGAAAAATCAATTGAAAATTTACCACAAAACAATTAAAAAAATGATTTAGGAAGAGTAAACATTAAAACATTTTTCTGAAATTTACAAAACTAAACAATAGAAAATTTATTAAAAAATTATCTTCAAAAATATTTAGACCTGAAACAACTGAACTAAGAAAAAAGTTGTGAAATTAAAGAAAAATCTTTTTAAAATCCCACAAAAGAATAAATATTAAAATTTAAAAAAAAAAAATTTTCAGGAAAATGAATTAGTTTTATTAAAACAATTGTATTAGTAGAAAATTTCTTAGAAAAAAAAACATTGATTAGAAAGACTTATAAACATTTGCAAATTTTCAAAAAATAAATGAAAAACTATTGGATTATCAAAAAAAAAAATGAAAATCTACAGAAAAATAATAATATTATGGACAAAAGAAGAATTAAAAATTCGTATCTCTTGCTCTCATTTGCTCTCGTTCGCTCTCCCTTACTCTCTTTTGCTCTCTTTCTCTTGCTCACTTTCGCACTCATTTTCTCTCATTCGCTCTTCTCTACTCTCTTTCGCTCTTACTTGCTTACTTTTGCTCCCTTTCGCTCTTTCTCACTCTCATTTGCTCTATCTAGCTCACTTTCGCTCTCTCTTGCTCTCCTTCGTTCTTCTTTGCTCTCTTACTTTTTTTTGTTCATTTTCACTCTCCCATATTTTAAATCCATTTGTCTTTCTTCTAACTGTACTTATGTTTGTGCAAATAAAGATATTATTCTCTCTCTTGATTAGAAATTAAAAACACTTGGTTTGTTTCACGGAATATTTATTATTTTTTCTCTCCTTATTCTGTGAAACAAACCAAGTGTTTTTGATTTCTAATCAAGATTTTTCAAATATGTTTCACCACGGGTTAAGTGAGCAATTAATTAAATATATTATTCTCTCTCTTTCTCTCTCTCTCTCTCTCTCTCTCAGCAAAAAAAGAGTTAGGAAATTTTAAAAATAGAAACAATTGAAACATTAAAAGCATTCAGACTTGCTAAATCAGTTATAAATCAACAAATGAAAGAATCAATCAAAATTAAATGATTTAAATGTTACAATAAAAAAAATGTGGAAATAAAGAACTGAAAAACAATTGATTACAAATTTACCAAAAAGAAAATTTGATTGAAAAAAATAACTGTAAAACCTGTTTTCGGAACTCTTTTAAACATTTACAAAAAAAACAATAAAAATATTTAAATTTGATTAAATATTTAAATGTAACCAAGAAAAAACAAGTTAATAAAATTAGATTTGTCAAGGTAAATTTAAAAAAAAACAATTGAAAACGTTCTGAAAAGAATTAATTATTATCAAACATTTTTTCATTTCAGCTGTGTTTTTGCAAAAATTTGCAATATTTTTTCTCTAATAAATATTCTATTATTCATTATTAACTTTCAATTGTTTTAAAACCAATTAATTTTTTTTCAGAACTTTTCCAATTGTTATTTTAATTTCTTTGGCAAATTACATTTTAAGAAGGAAATCAGAGTTTACCTGTCAGTTGTAGTTTCTGGTTAAATGAAATCTTCGTCAATAAAATCTCAAAGACGACTTTATCATCATAGAGTTATGAAATTTTAAAAATAGAAACAATTGAAACATTAAAAGCATTCAGACTTGCTAAATCAGTTATAAATCAACAAATAAAAGTATCAATCAAAATGAAATTATTTAAATGTTACAATGAAAAAATGTGGAAATAAAGAACTGACAAACAATTGATTACAAATTTGCCACAAAGAAAATTTGATTGAAAAAAATAACTGTAAAACCTGTTTTCGAAACTCTTTTAAACATTTACAAAAAAAAACAATAAAAACATTTAAATTTGTTTAAATATTTAAATGTAACCAAGAAAAAACAAGTGAATAAAATTAAATTTGTCAAGGTAAATTTAAAAAAAAAAAAACAATTGAAAACGTTCTGAAAAGAATTAATTATTATCAAACATATTTTCATATCAGCAGTGTTTTTACAAAAATTTGCAATATTTTTTCCGTAATAAATATTCTATTATTCATTATTAAGTTTCAATTGTTTTAAAACCAATAAATTTTTTTCAGAACTTTTCCAATTGTTATTTTATTTTCTTTGGCAAATTACATTTTAAGAACGAAATCAGAGTTTACCTGGAAGTTGTAGTTTCTGGTTCAATGAAATCTTCGGCAATAAAATCTCAAAGACGACATTCAAAGAAAAATTTTAGTAATCTAGAGGAGGCACTGAAAAATTCTTACAATTTGTTTGAAAGTGACAGTTAACAGTGACAGTGACAGTTGACAGTTGACAGTGACAGTTGACAGTTGACAGTTGACAGTTGACAGTTGACAGTTGACAGTTGACAGTTGACAGTTGACAGTTGACAGTTGACAGTTGACAGTGACAGTTGACAGTGACAGTTGACAGTGACAGTTGACAATGACAGTTGATAGTGACTGTTGATAGTGAAAATTCAGAGATCACACTGACAGTGACGGTTCACATTAAGGAGCGAAATTGCAGAACATTTTAAATTTCAAGAACGAAATAATTTCGAAACATATAAATGAAATTTTAAAGTGGACTTTGAAAAAAAATTCTAGAAATCTAGAGGAGTCACTGAAAATTTCTTATATTTTTTTGAAATTGACAGTTAGCGGTGACAGTGACAGTTTACAGTAAAAGTAGACAATGTCAGTTGACAGTGGACAATGACAGTTGACAATGACAGTTGACAGTGACAGTTTGTAGATAGAAAATTCATAGATTACACTGAGAGTGACAGTTGGCAGTTTATATTAAAGAGAGAAATTGCTGAACATTCTAAATTTCAAGAACGAAAGAATTTATAAACTTTAAAGTGACAGTTAACAGTGACAGTGACAGTTCACAGTGACAGTTGACAGTAACAGTGACAGTTGACAATGACAGTTGATAGTGACTGTTGATAGTGAAAATTCACAGATCACACTGACAGTGACAGATCACAGTTCACATTAAGGAGAGAAATTACAGAACATCCTAAATTTCAAGAACGAAATAATTTCGAAACATATAAATGAAATTTCAAAGTGATCTTTGAAAAAAAGATTCTAGATATCCAGAGGAGTCACTTAAAAATTCTTTCATTATTTTTAAATGGACAGTTAGTGGTGACAGTGACAGTTCGCATTGAAAGTAGACAATGTCAGTTGACAGTGGACAATGATAGTTGACAGTGACAGTTGATAGATAGAAAATTCATAGATTACACTGAGAGTGACAGTTGGCAGTTTACATTAAAGAGAGAAATTGCTGAACATTCTAAATTTCAAGAACGAAAGAATTGCTAAACATAAATGAAATTTCAAAGACGACTTTGAAAAAATTTCTAGAAATCTAGAGGAGGCACTGAAAAATTCTTACAATTTTTTTGAAAGTGACAGTTAGCAGTGACAGTGACAGTTGACAGTGACAGTGACAGTTGACAGTGGACAATGACAGTTGACAATAGACAATGACAGTTGATAGTGAAAATTCACAGATCACACTGACAGTGACAGTGACAGTTGGAAGTTTACATTAAAGAGAAAAATTGCAGGACATTCTTAATTTCAAGAACGAAAGAATTTCGAAATATAAATGAAAATTCAAAGACGACTTTGAAAAAAAATTCTAGAAATCTAGAGGAGGCACTGAAAAATGCATACAATTTTTTTGACAGTTAGCAGTGACAGAGACAGTTGACAATAGACAATGACAGTTGACAGTGACAGTTGATAATGAAAATTCACAGTTCACACTGACAGTGACAGTTACAGTTGGAAGTTTACATTAAAGAGAAAAATTGCAGGACATTCTTAATTTCAAGAACGAAAGAATTTCGAAGTATATAAATAAAATCGCAAAGACGACTTTGAAAAAAAATTCTAAAAATCTAGAGGAGGCACTGAAAAATTCATACAATTTTGTTGAAAGTGACAGCAGTGACTGTGACAGTTGATAGCGGACAATGACAGTTGACAATAGACAATGACAGTTGATAGTGACAGTTGATAGTGAAAATTCACAGATCACACTGACAGTGACAGTGACAGTTGGAAGTTTACATTAAAGAAAAAAATTGCAGGACATTCTTAATTTCAAGAACGAAAGAATTTCGAAACATATAAATGAAATCTCATGGACGAATTTAAAAAAAAAATTCTAGAAATCTAAAGGAGGCACTGAAAAAATCTTAACATTTGATTGAAGAAGTTAACAGTGACGGTGGCAGTTCACAGAGACTATTAATAATGACAGTTGACAGTCATAGTTGACAGTGACAGTTGACAGTGACAGTTGACAGTGACAGTTGACAGTGACAGTTGACAGTGACAGTTGACAGTGACAGTTGACAGTGACAGTTGACAGTGACAGTTGACAGTGACAGTTGACAGTGACAGTTGACAGTGACAGTTGACAGTGACAGTGGACAATGTCAGTTGAGAGTGAACAATGACAGTTGATAGTGAAAACTCACAGATCCCACTAACCGTGACAGTTGGCAGTTTGCGTTAAAGACAGAAATTGCAGGGCATATAAATGAAATCTCAAAGACAACTTTCAAAAAAAATCTAGAAATCTAGAGAAGGCACAGAAAAATTCTAACCATTTAATTGAAAGTGACAGTTAACAGTGGACAGTGGATAAAGACAGTTAACAATGACAGTTGACAGTAACAGTTGATAGTGAAAATTCACAAATGCCAGACAGTGATAGTTAACACTTTATATTAAGAAACAAATTGCAGAAACTTTCGAAACATAAAGGAAATCTCAAAAACGCGGTTCAAATTTTTTGTTTGTTTTTTCTGGAAATCTAGAGGAGGCACTGAATAATTCATACAATTTGGTTGACAGTGGCAATCGACAGTGACAGTTGATAGTGACAGTGATAGTTGACAGTGACAGTTGACAGTGACAATAACAGTTGACATTTAGAGACAAATTACAGCACATTTTTAATTTTAAGACCATGAGACAATACTAGAAAAATTATGAAATTTAGTAGAGAAATGTGAAGAAATTTCATTTCTTTTTTTGTAGAGAAATTCCTGGAAAAGTTGTTCGAGAAAGGGAAACAAAAATTGTTTGATGAATTTCTTAGAATAAAAGTATGTAGGTAATTCTTACAATTTATTAAAAGAACGGATTCTAGAAATATGGAGGAGACACTGAAAAATTCTCAAGATTTAGTTGACTGTGAAAGTTGTCAGTGACAGTGGACAGTGACAGTTAACAGTGATAGTTGACAGCAACAGTTGACAGTGACAGTTTACAGTGAAAGTTGACAGTGACAGTTGGCAATTGACAGAGACCGTTGACAATGACAGTTGACAGTGACAGTTGGCAGTGGCAGCTGACAGTGAAGGTTGACAGTAGCAATTGACAGAGACCGGTGACAATGACAGTTGACAGTGACAGTGACAGTTGACAATAGTAGTTGACAGTGACAGTCAACATTTTTAAATATAAATTTCTTCAGTTATTACAATTACCTATTCTTTATTTTTTTAATTTGGCCATTTGATAATTCTTTTACATTTTGTAACTTTTAAGAGCTGGCACCGATTGCAATTAAGTTTACTCAATGATCGTAACAATTTTCTAGTGTCGGCCGTTGAAATGATACCGCACAAAAAAAATATTTATACAAAGGGTGAGGACGTTTTAAATTGGATGTAATAATTAGGGGAGGTAATACGAGCTGTAACCAATTATGTTCATCGACAAAGAAACGCCGCCGAATTGTGTTTTCGGACGATAAAGGGGACCATGGTGCTTTCTTAATGATTACGACGACTGTTAACAATGAGAACGGGAAAGGAGTGAAGTGTTCATGCCACGGTGCGGAAAAGATAATTCCTTTCCTTTTCGTTTCATTTAATCGTTATGTTTTAACATAATACAAAAACTTAATTAATGTATTGGGTTTTTTTTTTACTATAATAATCTAAAGCAATAATTTTAATAGTTATGTATTGAAGCTTTTGCCATCTTTCGGTTTTCGTGACATCATGATGTCACGCTCAAAGGAATACTGGTATTTCTAAGCCAAAATAAAGCTAGTGTTGATTGATACTACTATCTGAATTGAATTGTTTACCATTCAGTTTTGCAAAGATCGAAACAAATATTTGGATAGCGCAAGGTCTGATGAGTATGGTGGATGTTCGGTCTTGGATAGTATTTGATAGCAACTTCTGGTGGAACAATAAATTGTGTGGTCTTGCATTGTCATGTTGGAACACAACACCCTTACGATTTGTTAATTCTTGCCGTAGATGAAGCAAAGGGAACCTTTCGAATGTTTGTTGAGAATTTCGCTAACCCAACTGGTATTCGTAAATATCCATAAAATCCGAATGGCGTAGATTTTTAAATTGATGGCTTCATTGAATTTGTCCAATTGGTGACAGTACACAGTGGTTTAGATGGTTTAGTTCTGTGATAGCAGCTCAAAATACACGATGCCTTTGTAATCCCACCAAATTGAGAACATAACCTTCTTTTGATCGATATTTGCTTTCGAAGCTGTTCCAGCTTCTTCACCAGGCTTGCACCATGATTGTTTTCGCACAACATTATCTTAAAATATCCATTTCTCACCGCCAGTGATAATACGTTTCGGAAATGTATCAGCAATTTAGAACATAGTTGACGCATTGTTTTTGATTCGATTACGTTAAAAGAAATAAGAAATAATTGGAAGTCATTTAATAAAAAAACACTAAAAGCAGCAATCAACGGCATAAATACAGGCCACGATGTTATCTGAATGAAAACAAATACGAAATTGCGCAATTTGTAAGAAAATACAGATATAGCAGCACGGCAATTTACCACGATATTACATTTCAATTAAGTACCATTTGTAGGAGAGGCGCGCTCAGCTCCAGCCCCATAAAAATACCCGACAACCACTAAAGAAAACCATAATTGGCCGGGCATATAAGTTATAATGACAATAAATAAAGAGGGGAAGAGCATCAACAATAAAAACCCATGGGCGCATAAAGATGCGGAGTTTATGCGATTTTAAACGTAACGACATAAACGCATAAAAATTTTTTCCGCCAACAAAAATATGTTTACCGTATAATTTCGTAATTTTTTTTTTTTTATTTAGTCGGAAATTATAATTGGGCCCGATAAAACTGGACCTTTATTACGCCGATAAAAGTGTTTACTTTAATCAATACGCTGGCTAATAAGCGCGGACGGCGTACGAGCCCGCTCAATTAATTACGAATTATTGCATTTCGAGAATCGATATCGGGAATTAATACGTTTTCGCGGATATGGGAAAATTTATTACGGCCTATAAATTATACGCGCATTATTGTCATCTTTTTCTCGCCGCGGCGGGAATGTCGGGAATGCCGATGCGTTTTACCGTTTCGGCCTGGCAGTAATAAACACATTCAATTACCGTAATTAATCCGTTCGCTTAAAACAGTGGGGATTTTGCTCGGATATTATTATTCTCCGCTTATTACGTCATAAATTAATAACGCGGATTAAACGCGGGAGCGGTGGTTGTAAATAATAATACATGTTTAATGTTGCCAATTCGAGTAGCTCCATATATACTTTTTATTCTTGCAATGATTCATTATGTGGATGTGGGATATAAATCATTAGATTGGTGAATTTAATCAAAATAAATTTAATTGCAATTATAAATCTGAAACAACAACTACATTACTCGCAATCCAAAATCAACGTCTTTACTAAACATGAAACAATTGTTTTTTTTTTATTTGTCCAATATCTGTTGATTTTTATGGATTAATAAATTTATTGTTATTATTATTAAGCTGTCGTCCAAATAGATGAAACGGGCGCAGTGGCGGTTTCAGGGGGGGCCTGGTAATTATATTATGAAAAATATGTTTTAATAAAAGTTGTTTAGTTTTTCATTACCATTAAATTTTGTTTAAACGGTTTTTTAGAATTTAGAAAAATATCACCAAAAACAAGCAAACGCCTCGAGTAAAAATCTACTTCCGGTCTATGAATGTTCACCAAAAGCTTTTCAGTTCCAGTTTTAAACGATAAAACATTAAGTTTAAAGTTTCAACTCAAATGGAATTTTTTTTTTTGAGATACAGTGCCCACAGACATTTTCATGCACGAAAACAATACTTCCCTTATACACGTTGTCCCCTGAAATTTTGAATATGAGTAATATAATGTGTTTGTATTGTATCTCAATTATTATTATTGGTTGCTATGGTTGTTGCTACAATATTCATGTCAATTTGACTTACATAGCTTCAAAATGTCAACAGGAATTTTATGATCATCTGGGATATTGTTTGGCTCAACAAGGAGATGTTTTCGAACATTTAATAAGAAGAACACTGTAGTTATTTATTATTCGTTACGTCATAATTGTGTAATTGTAAAAATAGTAATATTAAAATATCGTGTAAATATGTTTCATTTTGATTCCCTATTTTATTACAAATTAGAAATTACTGATTATTTACCGTTGTTCAGTCCATTAAAATATGTGACGAGCGTGGTAACTAAGTAACAAGAATAAATTCAATTTCCCGTATTCAAAATTTCAGGGGACAACGTGTATATACTATATAGGGAAAGTAAAAAAAGGGGAAAAGGATGTTAAATATTACTTGTATGAAAAACATTTTAGACAATTTAATTGTCTAATGTTTTCTAATCATGTAAATGGAATTTTTGTAAATATTGCTTCTTTTTTACAAAATTTGGTGGATTGCACCAATAAGTACCATCAAAAATTAGTATCTCAGCCGGTATCTCAATATTCTAAATTATCATTTAAAGATGTTGTTTTGATAAGTCGACCACACGAATGACCGTGTCAAAGCTACAGGAGTTGAAGTTAGAAATTCTCCGTCACCCACTGTCATGATAGACTTTCTTTTAAAATTAAAACAACTTTTTATCTGGAAAAAAATTCAATTCCGCATAGGCTGTAAAAATGAAAGAAAATAAAAATTTCAAATTTGACACACATGTGTAACTTAACACTCTTTAAGAATAGTGATTAAAAAAAATAGGGTTGCCATTAAAAAATAGTCGATGACGGCATATCGCATATTTGGGACATGCTGTATAAAATTTTATTTCATCAAAAAGAACTAATCGACCTATCCGAGCATATTTAAAAAAATAATAAACTTTCTTTGATATACTGAATTTATTCCAAGTTAGAGACTCGCCCTGTATGTGGAATTACCTACACTTTTATACTAAAAAAATATTATTTACGTCTTTAGTACATTAGGTTGCATATATTAACATGCACGATAAAAAATATTTGCAGCAAAAACAATTTTAAGTTGTTTATTTAAGACACAGCATTCAGTTTAATTATAATACTAATACTTTATTAACACGGTTGGTATTTGGTGAAACTGCATCATGGACTAATTTTAATTATCTACTTTTGTTTAATTTATTTAA
Organism: Ontholestes murinus; assembly: GCA_963969525.1. Classification (NCBI taxonomy): domain Eukaryota; kingdom Metazoa; phylum Arthropoda; class Insecta; order Coleoptera; family Staphylinidae; genus Ontholestes; species Ontholestes murinus. The sequence continues at coordinate 65,586,316 of OZ018393.1, read as the reverse complement.
TCAAACACGTAGGAATTCCTTTCTTAGCAATTTATATAAAAAAGACGATTAAACGTTTTAATATTAAAAACTGAACATGTAATAACGTTAAACAATTAATCGTGAAATCTTAACGTATTTTATTAAATTAATTTATCAAAAAAAAAACATCAATTTCGACTTTCCAATTTAGAAATTTCGTATTTTTTTCTTTCGTTTCGATTAATAAATCTGTGCGTTTTCACACCGATTAATATTAATGATTTGTAACGCACACGTGAGTATTTATGTTGCCAACATTACAAACACTAATATTACACGACTTATTTGTTCAGCGGCTCGTCGCCAATTAATCACCACTGATTAATCGCAATGTGTTTCTAATAAATACTGAAAACCGGGCCCAGTTAAAGTTCACAACGTACACAAACAGTGCTGTTATTAATTAACATTTACCGCGATTAATTGTTATAATTAATGTCAGGATTTCTCCTCTTGATTTATTCGAAGAGCTAATGAAGATTAAGGTGTGAAATAGGGGAATGAAAGCTGTTTGTTCCTTCGTTACACAGTGTTGATGGATGTAAAGTACATTGTAAACTATACATTTTGATTATTTCAAAAATTGGTAATTAAAAAACCTGAACGAACTTGTAACGATTTCTTTCTTTATGTATACTGATTTTAACCTTTTAATATGTTTTTATTTACTATTACTATAATTTTCAAAACTAGACTAAGATTATTTAATTTCTTAATGACGTTCACACCCTCTTCAAATGTATGCTCTAGCAATATTGCATATTTTGTAAATGGTGGCTTAAATGATGAATAAATAATTGATATTGGATAGCCCTTACTTACTGGGGCCAATACTTTTTGCTAAGATTATTCTGTGACTAAGATTGGTAATTATTTAGAAAAGAAATAAATTATTTATTTGCTTTTTGTTATCCCAAGAAGCTAAAAAAGAAAATTATTATTACCTCATAAAATATTGATAAATATATACTTTTCTTATGAGGGAAAATTATTTTCACTTTCAAAGTTTTTTTTTTTATTGTGTCTAATGAATGTTCAGAATCCGTTAAATGCTTTGAGATG